>SJYO01006231.1:31248666-32491627 GCA_006410555.1 Capra ibex
TCTATCTCACGGACTACTTGATACCTTACTCCAAGCACTGTAACATGTCCTCTGTCCTTAGTTCTGGTAGGGTTTCTTTTTCTTTACTTTTTTCCTTTTACCGACAGACTCCTCCGGAATGTTTATCGACACTTTTTTCCTTTCACTTTTCGTTTCCTCTTTTCCTTTCTATATGGGTAAACTTACGTCTCAAGGTTTCTTATCGTTCTTCTCTATTCTTTCGGAAGGAGTCGTTAGTTACGTTTATTTATCTCCTTTTCTTATCTTACCCTTTCTGATCTCTAGAGAAGTTCTTTTACTCTCTATGGTTCCCTTGTAAAGTACGTTTCTACCCGAGCTATTTCCTGTCTTTACCATCCCTGGATTGTCTTTGTCTTCTATAATTCTTCTCCACCGTTCTTATATGTCTTCTTGACATGTTTTTTCTAGAAGTGTTGGGTCTACTAGTGTTACCACACTAGTAAGTGGATCTCGGTCTGTAGGACCTTACATTTCAGTTCACCCGGAATCCTTCGTAGTAATGTCTGTTTCGATCACCTCCACTACCTTAAGGTCAACTCGATAAATTTTAGGACTTTCTACTACGACACTTTCACGACGTGACGTATACGGTCGTTTAAACCTTTTGAGTCGTCACCGGTGTCCTGACCTTTTCCAGGTAAAAGTAAGGTTAGGGTTTCTTTCCGTTACGGTTTCTTACGAGTTTGATGGAGTGTTAACGTGAGTAGAGTGTACGATCATTTCTTTACGAATTTTAAGACGTTCGGCCCGAAATCGTTATGTACTTGGTACTTGAAGGTCTACAAGTTCGACCAAAATCTTTTCCGTCTCCTTGGTCTCTAGTTTAACGGTTGTAGGTGACCTAGTAACCTTTTCGTTCTCACAGGGTCTTTTCGTAGATGAAGACGAAATAACTGATACGGTTTCGGAAACTGAGACACCTAGTGTTATTTGACACTTTTTAAGACTTTCTCTACCCTTATGGTCTGGTGGACTGAACGGAGAAATCTTTAGACATACGTCCAGTCCTTCGTTGTCAATCTTGACCTGTACCTTGTTGTCTGACCAAGGTTTATCCTTTTCCTGATGTAGTTCCGATATATAAAAGTGGGACGAATAAATTGAAGATACGTCTCATGTAGTACTCTTTGTGACCCGACATTCTTTGTGTTCGACCTTAGTTCTAGCGGTCCTCTTCATAGTTATTGGAGTCTATACGTCTACTGTGGTGGGAATGCCCTCTTTCACTTCTCCTTGATTTTTGGACAGTTACTTTCACTTCCTCCTCTCACTTTTTCAACCCAATTTCGAGTTGTAAGTCTTTTGATTCTAGTACCGTAGGTCAGAGTAGTGAAGAACCCTTTATCTACCCCTTTGTCCCCTTTGTCACCTTTGTCACAGTCTGAAATAAAACCCCCCGAGGTTTTAGTGACGTCTACCACTGACATCGGTACTTTAATTTTCTGCGAATGAGGAACCTTCCTTTCAATACTGATCAGATTTGTCGTATAATTTTTCGTCTCTGTAAGGAAACGGTTGTTTCCAGGCAGATCAGCTCCGATACCAAAAAGGTGACCAGAACATACCTACACTCTCAACGGACACTTCTTTCGACTCCTGGCTTCTTAACTACGAAAACTTGTCACCACAACCTCTTCTGAGAACTCTCAGGGAACCTGACGTTCCTCTCGGTTGGTCAGGTAGGATTTCCTCTAGTCAGGACCCATAAGTGACCTTCCTGACTACAACTTCGACTTTCAGGTTATAAAACCGGTGGACTACGCTACTCGACTGAGTAAACTTTTTTGGGACTAAGTCCCTTTCTAACGCCCTTCCTTCTCTTCCCCTACTGTCTCCTACTCTACCGACCTACCGTAGTGCCCGAGCTACCTACACTCAGACTCACTTGAGGCCCTCAACCACTACCTGTCCATCCGAACCGTACGACGTCAAGTAGTCCAACGTTTCTCGACCTGTGAAGACTCGTTGACTTGACTTGACTTGACTTTGAAACCATATAAATATGTTGGATGATAACGTAACGTTGTTTTTATTGGTTTACAACTGTGAAAATCATTGTATTTAGAGAGTCTGGACCGTTACTAATTTCCTTCGATATATGTTTTGTGACGTAAGACTTACTAACGTAAGTCAGTACAATCTTCAGTTTTATTATCAAAGGTAATATCACACCTTATGAATGACCCTTTTTATTAATCCAGTGAAAATCCTACAACTTTTACAAGGTTAAAAGTAAACTTAACATGTAAATAACACACACTTAATAAGTCATATAATATGGACTAAATGTTTCTTTTTGATAAAATTTGCGAGATTTCTGTTTTTTCTTTCTTTCTTTTGTGTATTTTCGAAAGGATGCGAACTTATAATGATACTTCGTTAAATTTGAATGACTCAAGGTCACTAAACAGGTATGAGTGTAACGATCCTTTCTTTTCTGACTTCCGTTTTCGTCCTCACCCGTCTCTCCTACTCTACCGATTTATCGTAGTGACTGAGTCACCTGCACTTAATCTCGTTTGAAGCCCTCTATCACGTCCTGTCCCTTTGGACCGCACAACGTCAAGTATTTCAGTGTTTCTAAGTCTGTGCTGAAACTGACTTGTTGTTGTCCTTTTTAACAAAATTACAGAAAGGAGGGTGCGAATTACACACAAACCTCAGGTCATCAAAGATATTGTACGTTTAAAAACAGAATAATGAAATGATATAAAAGGGTTTTCTTTCTTGGTCGAAAACTTCAGGGATTCTGAATACCTGGATACTGTTCATGACTCCTTTGTGTTACCCGAGGTGATTCAGTGCCTTTAAACTCTCTTCCGTTGACTTCTCTTAGGTATTCGAAGTTGTTTACATATACACCTTTCATAATATATATGTTTGATATAAAATACCCTTTCTACTCGAAGACAACATACCCTTTTATTGTTACCTTTTTCTGACTTTTAGTGGAACTTATAATGATGTAATCATCTGGAGAAATACTGGACTGTAAAAATAGTCCTGGTAGATTTACAACACTCACAATCTCTTTCGTTTAGGTACTAGACTTGACTAAAATCAAGTGTTCTCCAAGGTAAACAAAAATAACTCCAATTACCTAGACATAAGTGTCTAGGTAATTGGAGTCTTAAAAATTTACAATTTAGTCGTCTAAATTTATTTACAATTGTACTCTGTGGTTAATGACTATGACATTATGGTTGATCTCCCGTTCTAAACCTCGTAACGGATCGTTCTTATACGATTTTAAAACTTGAGGAAATAATCGTTCTATTTTTACTACATTTCTATAATTATAAAACAACCCAGTTCAGGTCATTTTCATTTAATAAAGGGGAAATTTTTTCAATAAATCGTTTATCGACGTATCAGAAGTCCTCTGAAGTACAAAGGTTTGAAGGTACCCTAATACTAATAGTAATAATTACAATGGTAATGACATGAACGTTACGGTAATGATGTAATTCTTTAACTAAATGAGTCTAGAATACCAACATTAATAGTGTACCTGAGTACTTTGTCACGTAACGTTCCTATGTACCCCGAGTAACGACACTGACACCAAGACGTGTGTCAGCGTACCGACCGACCGTACTCTAAATAAAACGAGATAAAATTTAATAAAACATAGTTGATACATGGGTTTCACCATAATTATAGACGGAGATAAAAACACCAGTCTTAAAGTAATGTCACTTCTCTTAAATTAAGTTAGAGTGTACGTAAATGACCTACTAAGAATACCTGGATCGATCGGGACAATAGTTCATTATGAAAAGAGACCCCTTCAGAGTCGTAGACTTTGGTTTAACAAGATCATGTGTAAGAGTGACAAGTCAACGACTTTCAATGAATTAAGTAAATCCGGGGTCAAAGAAGTAGGTAATTTAAACGTATGATAGTGGATAAAGTACTTCGAAAACAACTCCATAACTTTTATATTGACAATTGTGATATAGACGACGACGTCTAAGTACAGGCTGAGACACGCTGGGGTATCTGTCGTCGGGTGGTCCGAGGAGGCAGGGACCCTAAGAGGTCCGTTCTTATGACCCCACCCAACGGTAAAGGAAGAGGTTACGTACGTACGACAGTGGAGTCAGTACAGACTAAGACACACTGGGGTATCTGTCGTCGGGTCGTCCGAGGGGACAGGTACCCTAAGAGATCCGTTGTTACGACATCACCCAACAGTAAAGGAAGAGACGGTACATTGGTTACTAAGTATTTAATTTTCATAATCATTTCCTTATGGTAATAGTTTGTTCTAACTTCTTGAGATGTTTCATCGATGTGTAAACATACATCCTAACATCCTACTATTTGTGAAAAAGTAATTAAAGTGAAGGAAAAATCCGTCCAATTAGAGGGGATAGTGACATACCATTCTATTATAAGACATATTTTTTTCTTATACGGTACGTCGGAATTTTAATACATCTGAGGTTTTACCGAGATTGCAACGTAATTTAGGAGAAATAATCCATTATAAAAGTCAGTTTGTATACCATATGAAACATTTACAACGTACAAACAAGTTTTTAATAAAATAAACGTAAAACTATATCTACAGACAGAGAGAGTATGTGTTTGCGTATGGGGGTATGTGAGTACCAAGTAAATTTTAGAAATTTTATTGATAAACTTAAGATGACAATTCCGGAAGTTATAGATGAATAAAGACAGACAAACTCGACAATGAAAGACACTTATTACACAATTTTAGAACTCGATCTTAACATTCAAATAGATAGGGAGAGAAGTCAAGACTGTCAATTTCGAAATATATAAAACTCCACTAAAACGACCCACGTATGTTCAAATGTTACTAATATCGTAAAATATGAAAATCAGAAAATTTGTTATAATATAGGAAGAGACTATAAAACTCTATAAAAATAGTTTAATATAAAGTAATGTAATCAACAAATAATAACGAAACGTGTACGTATATCATTCATATACAAAGAGAAAGAAACGGAAAAACAAAATTTATACGGAACATCTATTATACAACAATCGAGATAAAAACAAAATATTAAAGTAGGAGAGATTGTGAGTCCCGAAGGGACAACGAGTCGTCTTATCTTAGGTGGACGTTGCGTCTTCTGTGTCCTCTACACCCAAACTAGGGACCTAGTCCTTCTAGGGGACGTCGTCTCGTACCGTTGAGTGAGGTCATTAGAACGTACTTTTTAGGGTACCTGTCTTCTCGGACCGTTCATGTCAAGTTCCCCAGCGTTTAACTTCTTAATAGAATAAATATACCTGTCATAAAGACGACTAAAGTTTTATTAGACAAATAAGCATTGACAACGGAAGGTCTTTACAAGGAGTTAAACTAGAAAGTTGTGTTATTAAGTAAAAAGTCGAAATAGGAAGATCGATATATCGAGTAGTTAACACAAGTAAATAATGACTAAGGAAGTACTGAATAACAAGAGTTAAGTATAGCGATAATAGATTGGAATATTAGAAACAAAAGTAATATGCTATAAGAGTCAGTAGACAAAATTACTAATGAGACTATAACAAGTGAGACTATAGAAAAGAAAAAAAATTATGAGAAACATGAAGAATCCATAGACCAATAAAATCGGACACTTAAGTACAGGGGGATACTTATGTCCGATGAGATAGACTATTATACATTAACTTTTTCTCCTTTTCTATCCGAAATCAGATATAGAAGAAACAACTTAAGTTTCCCTCTCTTTTCCTACACGGGATTTCACATCCTAGACTATCACGGACTCTTGAGAGGGACTAGAGGAGACAAAAGGCGAAGAGATGAACCATTGAAAGGATAATCCAAAAAGAAAATTTTGTGAATAGTTCTTTACCAAACTATCTTCTATCAGAGAGATCCAAAATTAAGACTATTTAGTAGACATAAAAGATGGGTCGTGTTGCCTCTTCTCTCTTTACCTGTCTCCTCCTTTTTTTACATGACATTAATACTAAAGATTTCAAATCAGTTTTAGAAATAAAACACTTAAACGGTTTCTTTTAGACCATCCTTTCTCTAAGAAGAATTTTTTTTTTAGGGGACCTTAAACAGGATATAGGTAGTTGTGGTAATCACCGGTGTATGCCGATCTTGAGGAGCAAATGTAAGACCAAACGTATTCTTACATAGTGTCTTTAAGTTAAACTAAAATTATTCTTTCCTATAGACAATAAAAAGTACACCTTTGACTCAATGTTTCGACGATTTAGTGTAATTTTTAACAGTATTTGTAAAAGTCTCCTATATCGAACAGTCACTAAAAAGTCTCTGAACTGTTCACTTGAAGGTCGATACGTCTTTATGACAGTGCGATACATACTCTACATCCTTCATTATGAATTTATAATTAAGTAAGTAGGCGAGGAAATAGTTTAGTTCCTAAATGTTTTAAAAACAATAAAAGAACGAGTCGTGATCTAAGACACTTAATTTCTGTGACACTACTTACCTTACTTAAGGAATGGGAGTTCCTCAAGTACGAGAAGACTTCCTCTGTTTACCTGGAGTAATTCTTGTGTCACACCATTCGTACAGTTATTCTTGTGTGTGTGCGTGTGTTACAGATACTAAGTGTCTTCTTCGTATCTTTACTGATTGTGGTAGGATATCACCTTATAATCAGTCAGTATCTTTTCTTACCTTAAAACAATAAACTTTGTTGTACTTACTTGTACCTTCCATAATACGGATCTCTTTATTCCGTCCTATACTAAAGTGAATGTGTATGAGAGATTCTTTATGTACTCGTCTATATTCTTTTGTCTTTGTCTAAATGTCGGTCTTTTATTAGATCAACAATGTTCACCCCTCTCCCCACTTGCCTCGTTACTCTATCCATCTCCCTTAATTCTCCCCTTTTAAAGATCCATATTTTATTTATTCAATGTTCCTATATTACATGTCTTGTCCCTTATATCAGTTATGAAATACTACTGAAACATACCTCATATAAGATATATTTGTAACTTAATGATACAATATGTGAATTTCGATTATTTTACAGTTGATATGAAATTGTTTATAATATTTCACTAAGAAATTGATATGATAACTATTTGTATTAGTAATATTTACCGTTAATTACTGTTACTGTTTCGAAACTTAACCGTCCCTTAACCTCTTCTATGTCAGTTCATCTTTTTTATAATTAGGAGACTAAATACAAAGTCTATTTGTTTTTTTAGTCACTAAAACTACCCGTACCTTTTCAAAAAATTTTGAGACATTTGTCCGATGAGTACAGTTAAAAAAAAAAGTGTAGTGTAACTGTAAGATCCGATAATATCATATATAAGTTTATGTTTATCGGTTTAAGTCAATTTTTTCGATGTGACATTTTAACGATCTCTTTTAATATTTTTAATGCATATAGAAGAGAATAAACCCTTTTCGATTTTAATACTTCCGGAAAGGAATACGTTCTCCTTCAACAAAACGTGTCTTATATGTTATTTAATCAATGGATTAATTAATAGATTATACGTCGTTCTTTTCTAGACGTCGTCTTCAATATGGGGAAACAACAAGTACTTTTTCGATATTCCTCATTCTTTCAACCCTTTTCTTCAGTTCTTCACTTTATTAACTTTCGTATGTACCGGTCGTAGTCCTTTCCATGACACATTATTCGAGCGGTAGACATCTATATCACAAACTATAACTTGGTTTACTGTTATAAATATTCTCCTTGGAGAAAATAACAAGGTCCGACTACAGTCTTGACTAAAGAGCGACTCTTATCCTTTACAAGAACTTCTGTATACATGTCTTCCTACTCCACTACTTTGTAAAAACCCATCATTCAGACTTTTTTTTTTAGAGTTACTAGTCACCAAACTTTTACGTCTGCGTGACAGGAGTGTCAGTACAGGGTTCTGTCTTTTGTTCCCCATCCATCCCGTCACTTTATAAATAGAGGGGAAAGTATCTGTTCCTTATATAGCGAAAGAACCAAAGGCCAGAAACAACAAGTCTTGACCGAGGGCCCTAGTAGGAGTCGACGTCCTTTTCAACCGTTCCATTTATATAACAAAAAAGTTCGGGAAATCACTTTTCACCCGTTCTCTAACCCACATTATAAACCCTTGATTAATTTTGGAGGATAGGGTTCCTCAATCTACCATATTCGTACTAACTCTTGTGAGGAGATAAGAGTAATTTGTTATGTTTAGTCAATTTGTAAAGAAAACAAGTACATTTTTCATAAATAATTCGTGAATGACACCGGTAAGACGATCTACGGCCCCTATGTTACTAGTATCAAATTTTTTTTTTTTTTTTTCGAAATACGAAAACCCGGACTCCCAATATTCTAGCTGAAGTCCTTGACTTTTGTCCCGGTCCTTTGACCTATCAACCTCCGTTAAGGTAGAGTTAAGTGACCTTTGGATTGTCTTAGATGGGTACCAAAGAATACCACGAAGAGAGGAGGATGGACTGAGACAAGGTTGGGTCGGGATTTTAAACAGTTCGGACAAGGAAGGAACCTCGGATGACATAATCGACAAGAGGTCCAGACCCTATAAGACGAAGATCTTGGATGTTCCGACACAGAAGAATACGACAGTCAAGAGACCAGTTTTACCGTAAAAGACCGGTGGTCGAGATGTACCTATCGGGAGACGAAAGGAGTGAGAAGGACTCTATCGACACAATTATCAAGGAAGTACTATGGATACGGACAGATATAGATGGAACCAAATGATTAAATAACAGACAGAGGGAATCATGTGATATTCGAAATAGTAATTCTAGTTCCTACACCTGGGGAAAGAAGTGACTCCGTTAACATCGTAGATTTCCCGAAGGGACCACGGAGTCTACCATTTCTTAGACGGAGGTCGTTACGTCGTCCGGGTCCAAGATAGGGATCCAGCCCTTCTAGGGGACCTCTCGTGTTACCGATGGATGAGGTCATAAGAACGGACCTCTTAAGTCGTTTGTCTCCTCCGCTCGTCCGATGTCAGATACCCAGTGTTTCTCAGTCTGTACCGACTCACTGATTTGCGTGAACTGCTGTCACAGATTTCACCGCACCAGACATTTCTCCCGACCTAGCTATTGTCTCCAGTGTTATTTATGAAAATCAGAAATAGAATTTGTGTTGTCCAAATTTAACTAAATGTGACCCCTTATTATACTGTTTATTATTACTACTATTATCATTATTATAATTATTAATATTGTCCGACTCAACTCAGAACTTTGAAGTGACCAAACTAATCAACTGTTATAGTAAGATTGTGGGTTTTACCGTCGTACTGTTTTAGTAAAAAGTCAAAAAGATTCTTAGTTTTACTTTAAAATTATTATCTTTGGGTGTCGTAGGTTAATGTTCAGGTGTTTCTATAAGAATAAAATATGACTTTCTAAATATCTTATTGTTGTCAATGGTAGTCATATAGTAGAAGTTTATACTTTCTATCACTTTATATTAAAATTTTTTACTAAATCTCAATTCGAGACGTATGTAAACTCTGAAGTTATACCGTTTTATCGAGATTAAGTCTCATTATTTTTCGTCAGATGAATTGATTTGCTTTTAATGAAATCTACTCCTTAGACTCATTACATAGTACAAATGAAGATCCATCGGACTCTGGTTAAATTAGAAAGTATAATAAAATTCTAAGGTCTTTTAATTCAATAACTCAATTATTGTGTAAGAGGGGAGTGGAAAATAAATCTCAGATGACAACTTTGAGTCACTTTAGGTGTAGAGAGGTATAGTTTTTCGTGATGTGTTGGTATATTAGTTTTTGTACCTCAGTATTTCAATTTTGGTAAATTAGGATAATTTCGGAGTAATTTAGTTCCGTCATAAATATCCTACCCTGAACTAAGGGAACATGTGATCGTTTAGACGTTGGGCTCAGTTACAAGTGCTTAATTAATCGTTGACGTGATTCCCGTCCACAAACTGACTGTAAAGGGAACTAGAGAAGGGAGTTCCAACGTACGACATGTCAGTACGTTAAGGAACGGTAATTAGGAATTGGGGTAACCTTACAAACAAATGAATCGACTTATTCTCGTTCTTGTAGTCGATGTTTCGTTTATACGTCTTACGTCTCCTCATGAAAAGTTCTGTTATAAAGAATATCATTTTGTTACACTTCTTTCTTTTGAAAAATACCCGGTACAGATGACGTACACAAATCTTTTTTTATTAATATTAAAACCTCCTCTATCCATTGAAAATTCCATCAAAAGTGTATGTTACCGATTTCGAAGTTCATCCTTTACTATCCTAAAATTTTGGACTCTTAGAACTTTATAATAAACCGGTTTTCGGAAGTAAAAAGTCAACCCTTTAACTCTGTTTCGTTTTAAAACAAAGAGGTCTCTCTGACCGATGAGGTCCAAAGAGGTCCAACTACCTGATAATTATCAGTCCTGTTCAGATTCTGAAACTTTAGTTGATTCAATTTAACATAAAAATAAGAAAAAAAAAAAGAAAAACCGGATAACCATAAGAAGACTATATTTGGTCTTTGAACTGTGTACTGTAAACAATAAATACTGAAACACCCGTCACCATTATTTTTGTACGAATCCAGAACTTACCGTACACTTATTATAGGAGGACTTTGATGACTGTCACCAGTTCTGTATTGAAGTTCAAGTCCAACTACCCGAAAATTGATAGTACAGTGGGTTTCACCAACTTCCTTATTTTATATGAATTTTTTTTTTTTTACGAGGACACACAGTACGTTTTCGTGAATCAAAATTTAAAAGAACCGACTCAATCGAAACTAAAGAGAAAAGTTTGTTACTAAGATTATGTCTCTTTATCTAAAAAATAAACTGTAAACTCTAGTCTCTGACTTCGACATAACAGGATAGTTCTCGTTATAATTTCTACCGGTACTTTACGTGACGTCAGACTAACACTGAAGATTTTGATGTCGACTATGTAGTAAGTTATTCTATGAGAAAAACAAAGACTATGAACGTGTTTGTAACTGTACTCCGTCCCCAAGTTCAATACTTACAAAAACAAAATTATACTTGTGACAACGAGTGTGAAGATTCATATAATACCCCTAGTTTTATCTTTATTATTTTTATTACTCTCCGTATACTTACATATTTAATACTTTACCAAATTGCTTACTTATAAAGGTCATTTGAAAAGTAGGATATCTATAATGAAAGTTACAATTTCTTTTCGACTTTTATTACCGTTTTCGAGATAACCAATTAATGATTAAGATTGTCATTTCCTTTGATCGTCTTTTCGTAAAATATATAATAAAAAGTCTTTCCGTGAAATTTTCAAAAAAAAAGGAGAAGTTAAAAAAATTATTACCTCTTTTACATATCATATAAATAAAAATTTAATCAAAAAACATATAAATTATAACTGGTTACACGGTGATTTTACCGTACGGTTCAGATTCATAAAATGAACATACGGGTTTGGAGGTTAACGTCTTCAGTTCGTACCATATATCTTCGAATAAATGATGAATAATTACATCCCCTATCTCCTTTATGTACCCTAGAATACTCTTCTTGACAAGTGTCTAGGTAGAAATATTGATCTTATCTCTAGTTTGAATCGTTGAACATCACTGTACTACCCTTGTTCTCTCCCTGAGACTCGTTTAAAATGTCTCTTTAGTTGTTCGACTAGTTTTTACAGTGAAATTATTCCGAATCTCAAGAGATTCTGATTCTCGGTCTCTACACACCAAGTAAAATCTCGTCCAACTTAGTCAGTCTTTAAGTTGTGACATCCATTATTTAAGTTATACCATGAACCGTTATATTGTATCTGTATTTGATGTACCCGAGACTTTGTTCTAATCCACCCGTAGAACCAGAGTATTAAATGATTAAGAAAGAGGAAAGTTCAAGGAATAGATTCAGAATCAAGAGAAGGGACCCTTTCTGTTTTTACGATTTACCAGTTGGGCTCTTAAGTTCCTCTGTCACGGACGTTTTCCGGGATGTCACAGAGACTTGATGTCGTCCTCGAATTAATTCCACAAATTCCACTTTTGCCTTTAGTCACTTTTGTTATCTCGGACATTCCTAGTACACCTGTTTGTTAGAGACTCGTTCTCGTTTCTTTGTCAGTAGAGTGGTTTGGATCGTGAACTTTGTCCTTTTTATGTATTATTATAATTTTCCATAAGTACTTTGTCAAGGTAAAGACTTCTTCAAAATAATTGGACTATCCCTTCGAGTACACGATAAAGGAGATTTTATAGTATTTTTCTTTTACACACTTTTAGTTAATATTGTTGTATATCGTCAAACAAAAGTCTACGTTTAATAAAATATAATCTTTTATTCATATGAAATTTTATTAAGAAATTTAATCTTCTTTCGAAAAGATACGGGTGAATAAGAAAACAAATAACGAGTGATAATACCACCACTGTAAAGTATATATATATATATATATATATATATATCAAATCTATTATCCATTAAGGTTCTTTCAACATCGACTTTAAGTTTGTTTCCACTTTTACGATTTCAATAACAATCAACTCTATAAAACGTATTTCATTGTAAAAAGGTCTAAGTTTTGGGTTAGGTAAATATTATATTTTATACCTCGAATATAATGATTTAACATTATTCGTACATGTATTAAAGTATTCAGTTATGATAGTTTTTGTTTGTTCTGTCGAGGTCATTTCTTATGTCGAACCCACGACTTTTTATAATCAAACTATTACTATCCTTTTCACATAGTAATCTAATTAACTCGTTAATCTTTTTGAGTGTCGACACGAAAAACTGTTGTCCTCTTTTGGAAGGAATAATCCTTCTATAAACTTTCTTATAAATTTACCGACTTTTATTATAGATTAGAGAATCTTTTATTAGAACATACGGGATTATTACTTTTTTCTTCTTTTTTTTACTTTATTGTTGACGGAAACTCTCATTGTTCTAAAAACTAAACACAAAACGGACTACCTCTGTGTTCCGATGTTAAGATGGTGGAGTAATCACCAAGTCAATACTTTTGGTCATTATTTATAGAATGTTGACTTGATTTCTATACGTATATTTTCATGTTTATATATTATGTAAAAACGTATACTAATACTTATTTTTTACGTTTTAGTTCTGATTTTTTTGTCCGAGTACTAATGGTAGGTGTTCTCAGATCAAGGAATCTTATGTTCCGGGAAAATTTTAGTCGAAAGTGTTATTTATAGTCTATTTGTTTACAAAGACATTGAAAGTAAAAACCTCTCAAATACCAGACGGAGTAATTGTGTCTCTGTGATTTACATGACAGTTTCCCACGTCGACACTTAAAAAGATTAATAGATTAATTAGATTATTATGTAAAGGGTATAGTAAAGTATGACTTTGTAACAATGTTAACTCTGAGAAGTTTTCTCTCTAGAACCAAAAGTTAAGTTAGTCGGTTACTTATTACCTTAAAAGCGTCTTCGGAGTAAAGACCATCTGACTCCAGGTATAGGTATCACCCTTAGATAAATAAAAATACGACCGTAACTTCACCTCTTTACAAAAGTTTAAACGGTTTTAGAGTCAGAACAACCCTGAAAACATAAGTGAAGATACCAATAATATCGATTTTTACATCCAAAGTACTCTTCTCTAATTTTTCAGACTACTTTAACTATGCCAAACATCTTTTAGGTACATCTCTTTATGAACAAATTTTCATTTGTAATATCAATGACCATTTATAAGGAAGTTTATTGAATTATCTTCAATAACTCCGGATGGTCGGTTTATAAGGGACTACATAAAGAGGAGTAGTTTCGTGGAAATATTAGCAATATAATTATATAAAATAAACTCTTGTAGATCCGGATCGAAGGAAGAGAGGGATTCCCGTACCACGTAAAAGAACTAGATACGAAATGTTCTTACGTTATAATCTTCTCCGCAAGGTATTTTTCTTTTCATTTATCTTTTGTTACTAAGAGAAACATTCCAATATGTCTTTCTACAAGGGATACTCTAAAGTACAAGATAAAAGGTCTGAGACAGTTTAATCTAAATCTTTCAAAAATAAGGATCAATACTTTAACTACAAACAATTCTTTTTAGGAGTACTTATATATAACACCCATCTCACCGGAAGATTTCGTTTGTACCATACATATATCACTACAAGTGCGATACGGTTTTGTTACCCACCTTTTTTTTTAAGTGGATCAAACATATAAAAGTGTCGAACAGTGGAACAAAAGAAAAAGAGTTTGATAGGAGAATATCGAAAGATTTTGTCACCACAGGATCGTAATCACACATAGCCTCAGTAACCGCTTAGACAATTTTCTCGTCCAAAGTCCCGGGGTGTGGTCTTCTAAGTTTAAGAGACAAGTACCGTCCCCCACCCACCACCGGTCTAAGATTGTAAAATTTTATTCGAAGGTCCACTTACGTTACCTTTCATAAGGAGACTCGTGTGACTTTAGAGTAAAGGTCTTGGGTAAAGGGTTCGTGTAAAAGGTTTAACAACCGCCCCCAAACCTCCACCCCCCCCCCCACACACCACCCCTTGCTGATTAAATCTCTTGTGACTTTATTCATGGTACCTTGTTAAGAATTCCACTTTCATGTTTTAACTTTACCTAGAAATTTCATACGACAGGTTCTATCTCTACCTTTGATAGAAAATTTACAGGTACATAAAGTTCCTTTTGTCTCGTGCGTTCACAGGATAAATTAAGGGTCCTCACCTCCCTTTTCAAATATAAGGGTCTAGTATCAGACTTGGAGATTGGGGGAGAACGACTCTCTCATAAGTCTCCCGTAAGACTGAACCCGGAGCGGAGTGGTTCGAGGGGTTGCGAGGAGACATCAAACGTATTAGAGGAATGAGGACCAATGTATGTGGAGGAGGCCGTTTAAGACTTCCGTCGAAAGTCTAGAACATGTTTCGGAGGGTCTAAATAATGGTCCAAAAGACGTTCCTCACTAGGATGTGAGAGTCGGTTTAGCGACGACTCAAAACACCTATAAACACTTCCTATTTATGTCGTACACGTCCTGTTTCTTTTACACGAGAAGGTTAGTGGTCCGACCTAACGAGTCAATGACGACTGTCTTTCTCCGTCTTTACTACGTGAATAACCTAGCACGGTTTGAGAGAGTCCGGAGTCGTACCTGAAATGTCCGGTCAACGACACATAATCATAAAATTAGTCCTTCGTCGAGTTGACCCCCTCAACTTGTCTCTCACGAAGGAAAAGGGACCGTACAAATGTAGGGAAATAGACAAAAAAATAGATTAAGAGGAAGACTTATCTGTACATCTCTTTTACGTCCTTAGGTCTACCGGGACCTATTCAGTGGTTCTACATCTAAGACGACTGTCACGAGTAACAGGGAGGGTGTAGGTGTACAGACTTTTTCGAGATTATCGTTTTTCTTTTGCACTACGGTAAATTGGTACCCTTCCTGACTGTGAGTTTTTCCTGTTTCCTTCTGATAAGGTTAACTCTGTGTTTGAACCAAAGCATTATTCTCCTCCGGAACTATTAGAGGTTTTAGTTGGATTAACATAAGTACAAAGGGGAGTCTGAGAAGACTTTGAAGGAAAATAACCTAACTATTTAAATTATATCCACAAAAATCCAAAGAAGATATTTATATTAGATATCTCCTCTAGTGACCCAATTTTTCCATTTTTTTAATTATACAGTAGGATACATTTCTCTGACAAGTAGAACTACCTTTACGTACCTTGTCTCATGAACATCAAGATTAGTTTAAAGGAGAAGTTAGAGAAAATACCTTTTACCATAATGGGAAGAGATAGGATAGACGCAAGAGGGTGTACCAAGGTACGTGAATTTAAATCTTCGAAAGGTTAATGGATAATAAAATAAAGATCTATTAACAATTGATATTGTAATATAAAATCAATTAAAATTAATAAAATCATTTTCAAATGTTTTAAAATCCTTCTTTTAAATAGTAAAATATGAGATAAGGAAGTCTCAACGAAAAGTAAAATGATTGAAAAATGATTGAACGGACCTTTCCTACGTCATAAGAAATGTAATCTTATAATGAAAGATTTTACTCTGAAACGAAGGATTTTGTTCAGTACAGTACATAAAGCATGTAACAAAAGGATCAACATTTCTATGACTTAGTGAAGTAGTCCTTTTATTTATTAAATAAAGGTTTTAAACGTCACTGTATGTTTAAAACGAAACATGAACTTGAACCTACACCCCCTAATCTCTCAGAAAGTTCAGGATGAGTTTAAATAAAATCGGTTGACACTTTTTAGATATAGACCCGAGACGAGACATATATCTGGAGGACCCGTTTCCTTTTAGTATAAAAGGTACATCGTTAACCCTACGAAAACCTACTTTGATTTTCTTACGAATTGATTTTTACTCGATGTAAGATTTCTATCAGAGTATATTGTCTTAGAGATTCTAGCCGTCGGAAGTCTAATTAACTCCCGGAGTCATTACAGTCCGTGACCAATCTAAAAAGAGCCTAAGAGAACCAAAAAACCAGTCTCAACTCTTTATATACATTGTCAAAGTTCGTACTTTAAGAGTGTACTATTGTAGTCTTAGATTTCCTTTCCTCACTACCTTCTACAAAGAGACAAGTTGAAAGAGAAAAATAATACCTCCCTTTTGAAGGGTTCCTCGACAAGTCATCCGAAAGAGGATTGTAATCCGTTCCTGCCTCAGCCTACGGGGACTGATTTTGGTAGTGACCGTCTCACCTTACTTACAATAACACTGACCTAAATTTTGTACCAAGTAGGAGACATCGACCCCTCCCCAGTCGTAAGGGTCTTCGAGTGACCGTAGATTTACGATGGACTTATTTTATTTCCAATATAATCGTTCCTTCTTCGTCCTTCACCGATAACCAATCCATCAGTTATTCTGGTCGGTGTTCGGTTATGAAGAAAAACGAAAAAAACAACAGTACTCGTACACCACACCGTTTGACGACCGCGATACCCATACTGTTAAGAAGTAACGTGCCCCGGCAGTAAGTATTAGGTCCTTTAAGTCGTAGGAACTGACAGTGGGTGGTACACGGTCGCAGTAATGAAGAGACTAGTAAAGACTTTGCGGTCGTGTTTGTGAAACGGTTTATAAGGACCTCGATCTATAAAAGTATTAACTTAAGATCCCACAAAACTTCCTTTTTCCCGGATGAATCTTTGATTGTTAAGGAAGAACTTCACCTTATAGTGTCTTACGAACTCTAGTTCTAACTTGTTAAGAGTGTCATATAAAATACCGTCCAATAAATATGGGAATAACAATACTCTAGAAACTCTATATGATTAAAAAAGTAGTGTTTTTTACACATCTGTAAAAAATGTGTATGCGTACATAATTACATTCAAAACCTTTTCAGAAATTTAAGGTTTCACTTTCAGTGAGTCAGAACAAGCTGACAGATACTGGGTCCTTAAGAGGTTCGGTCTCATGACCTCACCCATCCGAAAGGGAAGAGGTCCGCTAGAAGGGTTGGGTCTTTAGTTTGGGTCCAGAGGACGTAACGTCCGTCTAAGAAACGAGTGACTTGGTGTTCCCTTCGAGTTCTTATGACCACACTATGGGATAGGAAGGAGGTCCCATAGAAGGACTAAGTCCTTAGCTTGGTCCCAAGGGACGTAACGTCCACCTAAGAAATGGTTGACTCGATAGTCCCCTCGAATTTAAGGTTCTCACTGTGAATTTTGACTGTGTCCCAGTAGGTTTAAAGAATTGTGACGACGTAAAGAGTTTTTACCCCTAATAAAATGACAGGAGTCATAATCTACTATAGTGTATGTTCTTTTGACGTTCATAAATCTTCTATGATTTATAAGTAATTATTAATTAAGATAGAGTATAAATTTGTGAGTACTATTCGTTATTACTTATCCAGGTAAGGAACTCATAATATGGTCTTTTATAATGGGTAAGAAGACAAAAAGTACCTTTTACATCATAACCTCTTACAGATATTTTCTAGTGAAAAATCTTGTTTTTAACCGTTTCTTGTGGGGAGACCAGTTTAGAGTGGACGACTACCAAAACGTTTATTTCAAAATAACTTTGTGTCGGTTTGGGTAAACAAGTGATAGTTAGTATATACCGACGAAAGTCTTATGTTATCGTCTCTACTTCTCAACGTCGGTTCTAATAGCAGTAACGTTTCAACTTTTATAAATGATGGACCGATAAACATCTTTTTCAAGTAATTGAAGTTAAGGTGTTCTATGTTATCAAATAGTCTCACAGATATACTCTTTTTTTCTCACTTTATTTTCCTTTCTTTCTTTCTTTTCATCCCTTCCTTCCTTCTTATTCCTCTCTCCCTCCTTCTCCTTTTTCCTCCTCTCGTTTCTTTTCAGAAACAATTACAGACTCCCGGATCCTTTAAGGAACCATTGAAGTATCTGAAGTGACTAAATGAAGTACAGAAAGAGGAATTGAGTAAAGGGAATAAACTTGACACAAGAAATAAATGAAATGTTGAAGTCGTTACGAGAGAAGATGAATTTAAAGAACCGTCAATAATTGACGAAATTCACCAGAAATCTAAAATATAGTGACTTGTCCAGTAATCGTTAACAAAAACACGGTCGGGAAAAGAGAAATTATAATTTTTCGTTTATAAGGTATTCTATAAAGGACACAATATTTTGACGGTCGTTCTCGAGGGTTTATGGTGGTAGTGACCCTTTAATTAAATCTAATTATATAAGTGTTTTATATAGTACTTAATAAAGACGAAAAGATCGTAGACAAACATGTTAAAAGTTAAATTAAGACACGACAACTTGCGGTTCCAAAATTTAAAATACCCTGAAGGGGTCACCGAGTCTGAACGGACCCTTTAGGGTACCTGTCTCCTCAGACACCCCAATGTATCTCAGTCTTTGTTGACTCGCTGATTGTGAAAGAAAAAAACGTACGATACATTTTGTATATATACAAACACACACACATATTGACATTAATTTTTATAGTAAAAACAATCCTACCACCATCACCATTTCTTGGACGGACGGTTACGCCCTCTGTATCTCTGTGTCCAAATTAGGGACCCACTCCTTCTGGGGAATCTTCTTCCGTGTCTTTGAGTGGGGTCCTAAGAACGGACCTCTTAGGGTGCCTGTGTCCTCGGACCGCCTGATGTTATGCATCCCAACGTTCGTCAGTCTGTGTTGACTTCACTGAATCGAGTGTGCGATATATATATATATATATATATATATATATATATATCACGGAACTTCACCCCTGTCTACGTTCCCGAATCAAAAGTCTAAATCGGAACGGTTATATAAAATGTTTAACGTAAGACACTACCTATTGGGTGTAAGGAAAACTGGACAGTTATAAATCTATACTATACACCACCGGTAAATCCGTCCAAAAGGAATAGTTAAAGTTCGGTAGAAGACAGTAGTATAAAACACTAGTCCTTTATGCTGGATCCTATCGTCTAAAATTCATGTGAGATATACGTTATTGAGACGTCCCTGTGAATATCTTCAGTTTTAGAGACACCCGACTTGAGTCTAAATTGAAACACCGAAATAAACGTTTATTGACTGACATACGACCCCAATCTTTATTTCTCATTTGTTGAACTAAACATATTTAGGACGGATGGGTACTCGGTATATCAAAAGGTTTGGGAAAGATGGAGTCTTGTGTCTTCCTATTGTCTTTTTATTTTCCCAAATAAATTTTCTAACGATACTTGTCTCCATAGACGCTAAATTCGTAGGTCGAGGGACATGAAACTTAAGGAGACCCAAAAATAAAGGTAATTTAGATTGAAAAGACTTCTAATCAAATCTAATTTAGGATCTTGACTGTAAACTCTGTGGACAGGTTCTGACATGAATTATTTACTAAGTTAGGGAGGGAAACCGTAATGATCTTATGCAGAGTAGAGAACGTCATTCGTCGTTCGTATAGTTTATTTAAGTGGTACGCGAACGAATCAAGACCTTTTATTTCAACGTGTTTCTAAGTTAGGTGGTTATAGTAATAAACCTATCTCTTGAAATCGAATACTAACTCAATTGCCACTATAGTTCATAGGTAAATGACCGTCTACAATCTTAAGTGTATATACTGTCACAAACTCTACCCCTCGGGTGACTCGTCTTTAAGAACATAAGTCTACGGGTACTCTTTGAATCGGACCGAAGGTCTGGACGGAATTGATATGGGTGTACCTTAAGGTGTCCTATCTATCATGGACGGAGAGTCGGACGAGTGGGGAGCGACCTCTATCATCTGTCTCTACAAGATATAACTTCAACCTCTTCGTCATCGCTTTTTATTCTTGTTTTTGTTTTTTGTCAATAGCAAACAAGTAAGATTCCTCAGTGAGAACCATAACACCCCCACGGACGATTCAGTAATTTAGTACACACTGAGACTTTGGGATAACTGACATCGGGACCTTTCAACACCAGAACCATAATAATACAGAAAAATCTTTTCCGTCTCCTTGGTCTCTAGTTGGACGGTTGTAGGCAACCTAGTAACTGTTTCGTTCTCTCAAGGTCTTTTTGTAGATAAAGACGAAATAATTGATATGGTTTCGGACTAACACACCTAGTGTTGTTTGACACCTTTTAAGACTTTCACTACTCTTATAGTCTGGTGGAATAGACAGAAAGACTCTTTAGACATACGTCCAGTCCTTCGTTGTCAATCTTAGTCTGTACCTTGTTGTCTAACCAAGGGTTAACCCTTTCCTCATGTAGTTCCGACATATAACAGTGGGACGAATAAATTAAATATACGTCTCATGTAGTACATTTTACGGTCCGACCTATTTTTTGTTCGACCTTAGTTCTAACGTTCCTCTTTATAGTTATTGGAGTCTATACGTCTACTATGGTGGAAATACCGTCTTTCACTTCTCCTTAATTTTTCAGAGAACTACCTTCACTTTCTCCTCTCACTTTTTCGACCGAATTTTAAGTTGTAAGTTTTTTGTTTCTAGTACCGTAGACCAGGGTAGTGAAGTACCGTTTGTCTACCCTTTGTTACCTTTGTCACTGTCTGAAATAAAAGAACCCGAGATCTCAGTGACGTCTCCCACTGTCGTCGGTACTTTAGTTTTCTACGAACGTGGAACCTTCTTTTCGATACTGGTTGGATCTGCCGTATAATTTTTCGTCTTTGTTTCCAGGCAGATCAGTTTCGACACCAAAAAGGTCATCAGTACATAACTACACTCTCAACCTGATATTTGTTTCGACTCATGGTTTCTTACTACGAAAACTTGACACCACAACTTCTGAGAACTCTCAAGGAACCTGACATTCATCTAGTTTCGTCAGGTAGGATTTCCTTTAGTCAGGACTTATGAGTAACCTTCCTGACTGCAACTTCGACTTTGAGGTTATGAAACCGGCGGACTACACTTCTTGACTGAGTAATCTTTTATAGGACTACGACCCTTTCTAACTTCCGTCCTTCTCTTCCACTGTTGTCTCCTACTCTATCTACCCACCGGAATGACTGAGCTACCTGTACTCAAACTCGTTCGAGACCCTCAACCACTACCTGTCCCTTCGGACCACATGACGTCAGGTACCCCAACGTTTTTAGTCTGTGTTGATTCACTGACTTGACTGATTGACTAGATAAGTAAAGAGAAACTAAACAACGTGAAAGAGTATCATTCGAAGATTCTACTTGTCCTGAGACAATTTACATTTAACCTTTTATTTGTCTAAATCCCAAGTATAAACCCATCTTCTGGACACAAAGGGATAAAGATCATTCTACTGGTCCTTGGGGAGAAGCGAGTAAATCTTTTTTCGTTCTCAATATAATCTAGAGGAGACTTCAGACGGAAATCTCAGGTATGAGATGGTCAATAAATGAAAAGAACAGATTGTATTTTGTCATAAGATAAAAACCATGAAAGGTTCACTAAGAAGTTCTCTAGGGACGATGGGTCAGGGGTGGATGTAGAGTTTAAGTAAAAGGTGAATGAGGGACAGGAGAGAGGTGAGGTCTGTCAGTGTTGTCGAAACGAGGAGGGAAAGAGTACAACAAGAAGAGAGTTTAAAGGGAGTTTTAACATAAAGGAAAAAGAAAAATTACATCTTATGAGAGACACACACACGAGTTATCAAATCAGTAAAGGCTGACAAACGTTGGGGGACCTGACGTCGGACGGTCCGAGGAGACAGGTACCCTAAAGGGTCCGTTCTTGTGACCTCACCCAACTGTAAAGGAAGCGGTCCCCTAGAAGGATTGGGTTCCTACCTTGGATATAGAGGACATAATCGTCCTCCTAAGAAATGGTGGTTCGGTGAACCCTTTGGGTTAAGAATGGGATAGAGGGGTTTTTTGAGTGAAAGTTCATCAATGAAAGTTGAAGATAAACGAAAGATTCTGAGTCAAGTTTTCGGATGAAAAGATCCTTAGGATGAGACTAAAGAAGAAAGGAAGGTTTGATGGATGATTAGAAGGAGTGCGAAGTAAGTAGAATCGAAATAGTGTAAGAAAACGTTAATAAACGAATGAACACTAAAGGAACTCCGACCTCTTACATAATGTAATCTCCAAAACAGGGATTCGTGGGTCGGTTTATAGTCTACGAGTTATTTATAAACACCTTACTTACTTATTTGTACGGGTCGAATACCAACATTCTGTCCCGTCGATTAAGAAGTTTAGGACAGATCCAGCGGGAGAACACACACTTTTCATCTGTTGGACCTTAGAAATTTTCATTCTACGGTCAGAATTGGAGGTCTTTTAGACTTCATCGGTCCTTTCCTGATTTGTAAAACACACAACACCCATGACTCCTCTTGACTGAAGTCTTGTCTCAGTAGTCTTTGAAGTAGATAACGTTATATAACAATATTTCTTTGTTTGTGTGATTGATTTAGAAATTCTCCTCTTACTCTTTCGTATGAAGAGAATGAGTACCTCAGTGTGTAAAGAGTCCTTTTTATTTCTAAAGATTCATTGACGTGTGACTACCATAGGAAACAAAAGGGAATCCAAATGAATCACGACTAGTCGTTATTCTTGACTATACCATTTTCTGGGACCTTGTCTTAACGGGATTCATAACGGTTTGTCAAAAACAACAAAGGTTAATTAAATAGATTCGTCGGCCTTTACTGGGATTAACAAGTAGATATAAGACAAATTCCGTCTCATAGGTCAAAGATATACGACATACTATGTACAATGAACATAGACCTCTTATGTTCATTATTAGATTAGATTTAAAGTCCAATCTAATTGTCAACTTTTCAAAGGATCTTTAAATACTTATGGTCTCTTATGTAGTGTCGTTGTACCACAACTGTTTTTTTCTGGACCTTTTTATGAAAACTTTAAAGGAACATAGGTATTAAGTCAACTTTTACTAAGAAGAAAGTTTCTATTCTTTCAAACCAACCAACGATTAAACAAAGTATGTACTAACAAAAAATCGTTCTACACTTTTCGTTCTCGTAAACATAGTTTTAACTTTCTTTATTTCATACACCAAAACTTTGTTCCTCTGAGTTTAGAGACTACGGTAAGGGAAATCCGTTTGACTATTAGGGGTTAAATAATACTTTATAAAGAAGATCGATCAAATAAAGATTAACCCGAGGAAACACACAAATCAAGGACCTCCCAATCTCTTTAGAAGACTAGAGGAGTGACCGATGAGAAATGAAGTACAGGGCAAAGGGTGTGTTTAGGAGGAAAAAAGAACATTATGAAGAAGTAATCAAGGTATAAGAGTCGGAATAATATGTAAGAAGACCATGAAGACATATATTACGGTTATTTGAGACTGTGTAAAGCGAAATAACAAAGAAGGTTAATGATACGTAATTTTTTTTTTTCTTTTCTAAAGGTGTAGGATGAGAGGATATCCATTAGTCAATAAAATGGTAAAAGAAAGAAGAGAAAGAAAAAAGGTAAGAAAGAAGGAAATAAAAAGAGAAAAAAGAAAGAGAAAAAAAAACCCCCCCCCGAAAGAAAGTAGATAGTAATTTTTCGTACCAGTACTAGAGGTTTTAGTTATAAGGTAAATTAAAGAATTGGTCGTGTATTACTGTCTAAATAGAGAGGTTGAACTCAAGGGAAAATTCGGTGTCGGTAGGTTTTACAATGGAGTTAAAAAAAGGTTACGGGTATTGACACTTAATAATAACAAAGTAAAGACAACAGTTTTCTAAATCTTTGTTTCCCGGGACATCATTTCCACTCGAATAGTCGGATCGAGACGCTGTTTTAACGATTCTATTTATAAGGTGTATAGAAATTTAAATACGGATACTATTTTTCTTGACATACCAAGATTAAAAACAAAGATATTTTAGTTTACTGTTGTACTATTGTCTTTGCAGTTGTTTTAATCTTATTTGTATTTAATCTCAAAAATTTATATTTTAGACGGACAGATACCAGATGGTTGAATCCACAAAAACTTTATAGAGGGTACCACTGAGAACGACATTACTTTAAAAAGAGTTACTAGAATAAATATTTTGTTATTGATGTCTCAATGTACTTTAAAGTACCAAGTCACTGACAGTAGATTGTTTGAGTATATTCTAACTTAGTAGGTCCCGTCCCAATTTATTTTGTGGACGGAATGGACTTCAAAGAGACTAAAATTAGTGTCTAAGTCGATCGACTGAAGTCTCTACTCTCCTGCCTACTTCTTATTCTTCCTAAACTCTGTGACTGACGTCGTTGAATTGGTACAGTCGTTTTGTAATATATATGAAAATGTCAAATCCTAGTCGGAAAGGTTTGGTTATTATAGACTTTAGTGGTTGAGTTGTAGAGAGTTGTAAAACATTCCTTTTGTTCTCAACTGAAAGTATAAACAATATCTTAATTCTGGATTTTTAATTTTGGTTAGGTTTTTTAATTATTTAAGGTACGTCTCTAAGTTTCTTCTATCGAGAGTTGTCTCTAAAAGAAATTTCACAAAATTTATGTAAAGAGCACTCTACGTATACAGGACGATATGATGTAAATGAGAAATTAGTTAGTCGAGTTATGTGTATGTCTAAGACATTTATAATTTACCTACATAGTCACTGACAATGGACGATAAATCAAGGTAAGTTCCAGTTCTATCTCTACTGTTTAGGAGGTTTTTGTTTTCACAGGTAAAATCAAACCGGAAATTGGGAAAGAAGATACTAGACATAACATGGGGGTAGGACTAGAGGTCCGATAACGGGACACAAAGTTGGTGTAGTCTAAGACCTTTCTAGAGGTTTTTGTAATAAGTGATTAGACACATAGTCAAGTCTAATCAAGTCAGTGAGTCAGCACAGACTGAGAATCACTGGGGTACCTGACGTCGTGTAGTCCGAAGGGACTGGTAGTGGTTGAGGGCCTCGTACGAGTTTGAGTACAGGTAGCTCAACCACTACGGTAGGTCGGTAGAGTAGGACACGACAGGGGAAGAGGAGGACGGGAGTTAGAAAGGTTCGTAGTCCTAGAAAAGATTACTCAGTCAATAAGGATAGTCAACCGGTTTCATAACCTCAAAGTCGAAGTCGTAGTCAGGAAGGTTACTCGTAAATCCTGACTAAAGGAAATCCTACATGACCAACCCAGAGGAACGTTAGGTTCCTTGAGAGTTCTCAGAGGAGGTTGTGGTGTCAAGTTTTCGTAGTTAAAAACCGTGAGTCTAAAGAAATATCAGGTTGAGAATGTGGGTATGTACTGATATTTTCGGTGTCGAAACTGATCTACATGATCTCTCGTTTTATTCCAAAGACGAAAAATTATACGACAGATCTAACCAGTATCGAAAAGAAGGTTCCTCGTTCGTGGAAAACTAAAGTACCGAAGACAGTTGGAGACGTCACTGAGACCTCGGGTTCTTTTATTTCAGACAGTGACAAAGGTAACAAAGGGTAGACAAACGGTACTTCAATACCCTGGTCTATGATACTAGAAACAAAAAACTTACAACTTAAAATTCGGTCGAAAAAGTGAGAGGAGAAAGTGAAGGTAGTCCTCTGAAAAATTAAGGAGAAAAAGACGGTATTTCCACCATAGTAGACGTATAGACTCCAATAACTATAAAGAGGAACGTTAGAACTAAGGTCGAACAAGAAGTAGGTTGGACCGTAAAGAGTATTACATGAGAGGTTTATTCAATTTATACGTCCCACTGTAATATGTCGAAACTACATGAGGAAAGGTCTAAATCTTAGTAGACAACAAGATACAGACCAAGATTGACAACGAAGAACTGGACGTATGTCTAAAGAGTCCTCCGTCCATTCCACCAGACCATAAGGGTAGTGAAAGTCTTAACAGGTGTCAAACAACACTAGGTGTGTCAGTTTCCGAAATTGTATCAGTTACTTCGTCTTCATCTACAAAAAGACCTTGAGGGAACGAAAAAACTACTAGGTTGCCTACAACTTTTAAACTAGAGACCAAGGAGACTGAAAAGATTTAAGTCGAACTTGTAGACCTTCAAGTACCAGTGTTTGATGACTTCGGACCGAACCTCATCAAGCTCATAATGAAACGATCGCACACTCTACTCACGTTAGTACGCCATCAAACTCGTAAGAACCCGTAACGGAAAAAAACTTAACTTTACTTTTGACTGTAAAAGGTCAAGACACCGGTGACGACTCAAAAGGTTTAACCGACCGTACAACTCACGTTGTGAAATTGTCGTAGTAGAAAATCCTAAACTTTCTCGATTTGACCTTAAGATAGTGGAAGGTGATCGAAACACCCCTCCGAAGGATTCCGGGCGAACTGAAGTGTAAGGTCCAACAGACCGACATCCGCTCACTAGTGTGGTAGTACCAATGGACCCAGTACTTCTATCAAAATATATATAAAAATATATATCAAAAAGACACATGACAACGGTAGAGAAGAATTATAGAAAACGAAGACAATCCAGGTATGGTAAGCACAGGAAATGACACGTGTAAACGTACTGCACATAGGAACCATAGAGTAAAAGAACTTCTCTAGAGATTACCAAGGGTAAGATAACAAAAGGAGGTAAACAAACGTGACAAGGGATACAGATGTAAAATATAAAGTTTTGGGAGATTTAGAAATTTTCTCCTAGAGAAAAACGGAAGTGAGGTGCTATTGATTTGACCCAAATTCACTAGGTCAATTAATTAACCATAACGTATATTATCACTTTCACTTCAGCGAGTCAGCACAGGTTGAGAAACGCTGGGGCACCCGACATCAGATGGTCCGAGGAGGGAGGTACCCTAAGAGGTCCGTTCTCATGACTTCACCCCACGGTAAAGGAAGAGGTCCCCTAGAAGGACTTGGGTCCCTAACTTGGGACCAGAGGATGTAAGGTCCGTCTGTGACATTGGAGACTCGGTGGTCCCTTCAGGTAACGTATATTATCTGTTAATATTTTATAAAATTATATCATCCGTCTTCAATTTCAAATTTAAACACTTGTTTATAATCATTACATAGGAATACTGATTTACATTAATTAATACCTTTTTAATAAGTTTTTACTTTATTTATAAATGTACGATACTGTATCCTATTACGAATCGTTTATTTTAGACATTATGAAATCGAAAATAAAGTTAATAAAATATCTGTAATATCAATAACGGTGCAAAGGGTTGTGTATGTTAATAGGTGATTCGGTTTCAAGAATTCTCATCCAACAGAGAAGAAGAAAGAGTCTTTCATTTTCCATCTTTTTTTCTTGTTGTTGTATAGATCCTCAACCGGGTACACCCCTGACTGACTGACTCTGACTGTAGTTCCTTTAGCTTAAGACATTGGAGTGCTGGAGACTTTGGTGGTACCTTTTAGTCTTGGTCGTTAGGACAATCGATCAGTTGCACGGAGAGAAATTTACAGCTTCTCCTTCAGAAGTGAGTCATTTACTGGGGTCCTGTGGTACTTGTAGCTTATGAAAATTCCTCAAATATAGATGTACGAATAAATTAAACGTAAGTTCTAATTTTGAAATTTATTACTTTTATAATAAGGTTTAAATTTTTATTCTACGATTTAGGACGTGTTATTTATTGTTAATACAAACCAATATATAAATTAAAATATAACTAATTTGGATAGAGAAAATAAGGAATGTGTTCATCAACGATTTCCTTGTGTAGAAATGAGATTTTTTAAATCTGTAGGACTTTTTTTATGAAAGTAAGTTTCATGTAAGTTTAAATTCAAACCTTAAAGATGAATAGGATTTTAAACGATAATTTTTTTTAGTCACATTAAGTAACCGGAGTTTTATAATGGTGAATTGTATACGTCGTTCCTTTCTCCTTTTTTAAGAATGTGTAAACAAGGTATTTATTCTCCGAATTTATAACGGGTACTACTCTAATATAGGATTTTAATATAATACTGGAAAAGTTTTTAAGGTATCATCGTCGACTTTTATATTAGGGTGACGATACTGTTAAATAAAGTGGGACTATCTTAAGATTTTTACCACGATGGTTAAACCGTCCCCGTCGAAAAACCAAATATCACTAGGATTTGGACGAGTCAAGTCCATAGTTGTATGTATATAACTTTAAAACCTGGTCTTTTAGTTGGAAACACCAATGTCACTCAAATAAATATATTATGTCGGACAGTAGTCAAGTCAGCGAGTCAGTACAGACGGAGAAACACTGGGGTACTTGACGTCGTGTGGTCCGGAGGGACAGGTAGTGGTCGAGGGCATAGGATGGGTTTGAGTACAGGTAACTCAGCTACTACGGTAGGTTGGTAGCATAGGAGACAGCAGGTGAAGAGGAGGACGGGAGTTAGAAAGGGTCTTAGTCCCAGAAAAGTTTACTCAGTCAAGTAGTATTTCAAATTAAAAGTCTGTCACGGGAAGTAAAGTTTAATAACTCGCATTTCTAGTGACATTGTGGGCCCATGACTTTTTGTTCCATCCCAGGTGATCTATACTTGGGGTCGAAGTGTATAAATAATCGACGAACTGGAACTTGTCTAATGTATGACATTAATAAAAGAAGGAAGTATTGTGACGGATGCAACATCCTAACGGTACTCTTTATTGCCTCTTCCGTTACCGTAGGGTGAGGTCATAAGAACGGACCTTTTAGGGTACCCGTCACTTTTGACCGCCCAATGTCAGGTACCCCAGCGTTTCTCAACCAGTGCTGAATCGATGACTCTTACATGTATCATATCTTGTATTAATTGATAAAGATATAGACTAGAGTCACGTGATTGATTTGTTATCAGAAATAAAGGACCAAAATTCGAGGGAGGTTATAAAAGGGGAAAGGATGAAAGAAGGTAGAAAGCAGTTAGATTCAGAAAAGGGATTGTACAGTTTATTATACTGATTTTGGTAAAAAAAGGAATAAACAACATACTATCGAATAAAATATATATAAAATATATATATATTTAAACCTTATAATTTTCAGATGTTTTTTTCCACCATAGTGACCCTTTTATATGTGAAGAAAAAGTCCTTTACATTCTAAAGTTGAGTAACTGACACGTATTTTCTAATTTCAAGTGTTAAAATCCGATCTTATAAAGATCTTCGTTGTCATTAGGGTCGTGACAATTTGAAAAATACCCTCCACCCACTCTCCCTGTCTTAAACGGCAGAAAGGAGTCATGAGTAGATCAAAACCCATTTAGGGTGACGAAAGAATTTTCGAGGGGGATAAGGAGGACAAGCAAGTAGTAAAGTAAATGATAAAGTTAGTTTTAAAATGGTCGGTAGAAAAGACTTGTAACATTTGAGTCGGTTCTGAGACTAGTTATACACACACAGTACGGTTATATTGTTATAATGTGTAAGGTTGGTTTTCTCCCGGGATGACCTTATAAATAGTTAGTTCTCTTCCGATGGAAAGAGAGAAGGGTTTGCAAAAGTTTTCAAAATCAGAGGTCACAGGTCAAAAGTCATCTTGATGAGGGAACGTCGATCCCTGTAACCTTACGAGATGGTACAATGACTTGTTTTTAACATTTAAAGTTTAATATGAAAACAAAGTTTTACCCCTTGTCACTGACAAAAGAGTCCGTGGGAAGGGGGTGTTACACCATATATCTATGACGCAAAAGTATAGGTAAGTAGACAACTACCTGCGAATCCAACTAAGGTGTAAAACCGATAACATTTATGACGATGTTACTTATACTCACATTTATACGGAAAACTCTATCACTGGAGTAACGGAAGTCTATATATGAGTCTGTACCCTACGATCTATCATACCATCAAAAGAACTAATGAAAAACTCCTTTATGAAGGTGTGATAAAAGGTATCACCGATACGATCAAATGTAAAGGTGGTTGTCATACACTTCCAAGACAAAGGAGGTTTAGGAATTGTCGTGAACAATGGAACTCAAAAAATACTATCGGTAAGATTGTGAATACTCCACTATACAGTGACACCAAAACTTAAACGTAAAGGGGACACTAATCATAGAAAATTACATGGACAACTAGTAAACTTATAAAAGGAACCTTCTTATAAGTCCAGGAAACGGGTCAAAAATTGACCAACCCAACATACTCAAGGAATGTATGCAAATCTATATTTGAGAACCGTTTAAACACCAAAGGTTTATAAAAAAAGAGTAAGACATCCATCCGACGGAAGAGTAAACAACTGATAAAGAAAACGACACGTCTTCCGAAATCAAACTACATATCATGAATTTATAAAAACAAAAACAACGCACACGAAACCACAGTTTACCACAATTTAGGTATTTAAGTTCTGGTTACAGTTTCTTAAAAAACGGATACGGGGACACAAAAGAAGGAATTATACTAACATCTAAACCGGATGATTTAGAAAACAACTCTTTAAACGTAGACATAGGTAGTCCCTATAACCTGATCTTAAAAGAATAGAACGTCATGGATCGAAACCATAGTTCAATTACGACTAGAGTATTTTATTCAAACCTTCGTAAGGAAGAACAATTTAAAAAACCTTTTCTGTCCTATTAAGAAGAAAATATATATATATATATAAGAATAATGTATAATATATAAGATTATTGTATATATGTATATACGTACATATCTATATACAATAAGAATATTGTTATACTTAGTACTAGTCAGTGATAGTCTTCTTTATATCGAACTGGTTATATGACGAGAACAGATATTTGTAGACGGACAATGACGGTCAGATCCGTAACAAAAAAAAAAAGATGAGGTTACAGAAAGTTAAACTTTTAGACGACTTTATAATGAAATATTTTATAATAGTGATCATATCAAGATAAATTACACTCGTTTTATTTGTGATATATTTTTACCTCGAGTAAAATTTATATACATCTTTTTTCTTATCCTCTAAAATTTTATAAGAATATGATTGTAAGACGAAACATGGTTTATGAGACGAATAGGGACTTAATACTAGGTCGTAAATGTCGGACTATAAAACGGAAATTAAAAAAAAATCAACACTGGATAAAAAAATTGGATTAGAACATGATTAAAATATATTACGGTTATGAAACTAAGTGTAAAGTATCTAAAGAGTGTTATCAATTTGACAATCCATTACCGAAATTTACAAATTAAAGAAAAACAAGGACATAACAACGAACACAATGACGTCCTAAATAGTTGTTTTTTCATACAATTACTCTTTGGACGAAACATTTGTGACATTAAAATCTAACTAAGGAGTAAAAAATTTGAAGGGTTCGAAGGGTCCACCACGATCATCATTTCTCAGACGGACAGTTATGTCCTTTGGATTCTTTATACCCAACCTAGGGACCTAGTTCTTCTAAGAGACCTCATCCTTTACCGTTGGATGAGGTCATAAGAACGGACCTTTTAAGGTACCTGTCTCCTCGGACCTCCCTATGTGAGGTACCCCGGTGTCTCTTACTCCGTACTGATTTGTTGACTCGTGGTATAGGGTTCATGTCTTAGTACATTATATAAATAATAGGTATCTTACAGTTAGTGAACCTTTTGTCGAAAGGTGAAACACACTTCATGTTTAAAAAGTACACCTGAAAAAGTAGTATCAACTGTTTCGCCTTTAGAATAAATTTTTTAGGTTATTCTTTTGTTTTAATTCTTATTCTCTTTTACGATTGTTTATAAACTACAGAAATATCCAAAATCGTAAAATCAGTCCTTAAAACACTAAATGTATCTCGTCTTAAACCATTAGTTCCGACAATTATTACATGTCTAACAATCTAGTACAGAAAGTCTACGAAGGTGTGACTCCTTACTTTCGATTACATCTTGAGTCCACTTGTCTTGTAAAGGGTTGTTATTTACTTACGGTGACAAGATATATTACAATTAGTCAAATTCGTTAGAGGATATATTGTAAACACCCAAATTTTATCGATTCTTTTGTGTGACCTTTTAGAACTTCATCTAGAATTAACTATCGACTCCAAGACAAATAAAAATAACTAAATAAAAATTTTAAAAATAAGTTAAATAAATTTGATTTTTACTGTTTTTTTATTTTTATTTTTTTTAAATTTTTTTCGTTTTTGGTTATTTGTCAAATGGTTTGGTAGACCAGACCTAAAAGAACCATACAAAAATTATTGACTGACTTAATCATTCAGACACCACCACGAAAAGAAAACCCTCCTACACAGATTATCAGGGTACTCCGATCTCCGACACGAGGTCCCATTCCGTCACAACTGTAGGAAGGGATCAACCCGTCCCGACATCCGACTTAAGACTCCGACAGGTTCCAGTGACGAGTCCGAAGGACCAACACGTCCTTTCACTTTCACTTTCACTTTCAGTCTTTGTGAGTCACCACAGACTAAGAAATACTGGGGTACCTGAAATCAGACACAGGTACCTTAAGAGATCCGTTCTTGTGACATCACCCATAGGTAAGAGAAGAGGTCCCCTAGAATAGTTGGGTCCCTGGTCTGGGTCCCTCCATGGGTCCTTAGTTTGTGTCCAGAAGACGTAACGTCCGTCTAAAAAAAAAAAATTGATAGACTCGGTGATCAAAACACCCCGATCTCCGACATGAGTCATCAACCTGTCCTAACAAGTAAACCAAAGGACGGATTTAACCGATGTCCTACCTTGGTCTTCGACAGATAGAAGAGATCGGACCTCCCAGACCTCCGATATAAGTTATCAACCCACCCTGTAGTTAAATAAATAAGAAAAGGAAACGGTTCCACTCCCAGTATCTTGTCCGAAGTACCGGTTGTTTCGAACATAGTCGACTTGAGGAATCGGTATACCCCGATACCTGAGTCAAGATGTCTACCCGTCTCGGACACCGACTCTAGAAACGAATTAACGTGGAAGTCCCTCCTTATACCAACCGGTTCTATACTCACAACCAACCGGTCCTCCTTACTGGGGTGCAGGTTCCTCGTCACCGACACGTCCGTGACCTCCCGGATCTCCTCGATAAGGTGCAAGTTTCAACCCTCCCCGTTGTCACTCCTCTATAGGGAGTAGGTTCCATTCCTCCTCGTCGACGCGAAACGACCTTGTCGGCACTTCTCTATGGGGTACAGGTTCCATTCTCTTTAGGTTCGTTCTACCATCACAACGTTCTCCCGTCTGTGTGACTTTTGTATTAGTGTCTTTTGATCAGTTAGATTAGTGTGATCCTGGTGTCGGAACTATTGAGTTACTTTGATTCGGTACGGGACACCCCGGTGGGTTCTACCCTCCCGTACCACCTCTCCGGACTGTCTTACACCAGGTGACCTCTTCCCTTACCGTTTGGTGAAGTCGTAAGAACGGAACTCTTGGGGTACTTGTCATACTTTTCCGTTTTACTATCCTATGACTTTCTCCTTGAGGGGTCCAGTCATCCACGGGTTATACGATGACCTCTAGTCACCTCTTTATTGAGGTCTTTCTTACTTCCCTACCTCGGTTTCGTTTTTGTTATGGGTCGACACCTACACTGACCACTATCTTCGTTCCAGACTACGACATTTCTCGTTATAACGTATCCTTGGACCTTGCAGTCCAGGTACTTAGTTCCGTTTAACCTTCACCAGTTTGTTCTCTACTGTTCTCACTTGCAGCTGTAAGATCCTTAGTCGCTTGATTTTACCTGACTTTACCCACTTAAATTAAGTCTACTGGTAATATAGATGATGACGCCCGTCCTTAGGGAGTCTTCTTTACCTTATCGGTAGCACCTGTTGTTTTCTCAGGCTTTACGTCATGAACCTACGTTAGAGTTTTTGCTGTCTTACTAGAGACAAGTAGAGGTTCCGTTTGGTAAGTTATAGTGTCATTAGGTTCAGATACGGGGTTGGTCATTGTGACTTCTTTGACTTCAACTTACCAAAATACTTCTAGATGTTCTGGAAAATCTTGATTGTGGGTTTTTTTCTACAGGAAAAGTAATATCACCTGACCTTACGTTTTCATCCTTCAGTTCTTTGTGAACCTCATTGTCCGTTTAAACCGGAATCTTACACCTTACTTCGTCCCGTTTTTGATTATCTCATAACGGTTCTTTTACGTGACCAGTATCGTTTGTGGGAGAAGGTTGTTGTGTTCTCTTCTGAGATGTGTACCTGTAGTGGACTACCAGTTGTGGTTTTAGTCTAACTAATATAAGAGACGTCGGTTTCTACCTCTTCCAGACGTCTTTTCTACCTCTTCCAGTTGTTTTTGTTCTGGTCCTCGACTGACATCGAGTCTAGTACTTGAGGAATAATGGTTTAAGTCTGAGTTTAACTTCTTTCGTCCCTTTTGGCGATCTGGTAAGTCCATACTGGATTTAGTTTAGGAAATACTAATATGTCACCTTCACTCTTTATTTAAATTCCCGGATCTAGACTATCTATCTCACGGACTACTTGATACCTTACTCCAAACACTGTAACATGTCCTCTGCCCCTAGTTCTGGTAGGGGTACCTTTTCGTTACGTTTTTTCGTTTTACCGACAGACCCCTCCGGAATGTTTATCGACACTTTTCTTGTCTTCATTTTTCGTTTCCTCTTTTCCTTTCTATATTCGTAGACTTACGTCTCAAGGTTTCTTATCGTTCTTCTCTATTCTTTCACTAGTTACGTTTCTTTATCTCCTGTTGTTGTCTTACCCTTTCTGATCTCTAGAGAAGTTCTTTTAATCTCTATGATTCCCTTGTAAAGTACGTTTCTACCCGTATCATTTCCTGTCTTTACCATACCTGGATTGTCTTCGTCTTCTATAATTCTTCTCCACCGTTCTTATGTGTCTTCTTGACATGTTTTTTATAGAAGTGCTGGGTCTATTAGTGCTACCACACAAGTGAGTAGATCTCGGTCTGTAGGACCTTACACTTCAGCTCACCCGGAATCTTTCGTAGTAATGTCTGTTTCGATCACCTCCACTCCCCTAAGGTCAACTCGAGAAAGTTTAGGACTTTCTACTACGACACTTTCACGACGTGAGTTATACGGTTTTTTAACCTTTTGAGTCGTCACCGGTGTCCTGACCTTTTCCAGTCAAAAGTAAGGTTAGGGTTTCTTGTCGTTACGGTTTCTTACGAGTTTGATGACACGTTAAAGTGAGTAGAGTGTACGATCATTTCATTACGAGTTTTAAGAGGTTCGGTGTGAAGTCGTTATGTACTTGGCACTTGAAGGACTACAAGTTCGACCAAAATCTTTTCCGTCTCCTTGGTCTCTAGTTTAACGGTTGTAGACGACCTAGTACCTTTTTCGTTCTCTCAAGGTCTTTTTGTAGATAAAGACGAAATAACTGATACGGTTTCGGAAACTGACACACCTAGTGTTATTTCACACCTTTTAAGACTTTCTCTACCCTTATGGTCAAGTGGACTGGACGGACAACTCTTTGGATATACGTCCAGTCCTTCGTTGTCAATCTTGACCTGTACCTTGTTGTCTGTCCAAGGTTTATCCTTTTCCTCATACAGTTCCGACGTATAAAAGTGGGACAAAATAAATTGAAGATACGTCTCATGTAGTACTCTTTGCGACCCGATCTTCTTAGTGTTCGACCTTAGTTCTAATGGTCCTCTTTATAGTTGGTGTAGTCTATACGTCTACTGTGGTGGGAATTACGTCTTTCGCTTCTCCTTGATTTTTCGGAGAACTATTTTCACTTTCACCTCTCACTTTTTCAATCGAATTTTGAGTTGTAAGTCTTTTACTTCTAGTACCGTAGGTCAGGGTAGTGAAGTACCCTTTATCTACCCCTTTGTCACCTTTGTCACAGTCTGAAATAAAACCCCCCGAGGTTTCAGTGACGTCTACCACTGACGTCGGTACTTTAATTTTCTACGAATGAGGAATCTTCTTTTAAACACTGGTTGGATCTATCGTATAAGTTTTCGTCTCTGTAATGAAACGGTTGTTTCAAGGTAGATCAGTTCCGGTACCAAAAAGGACACCAGTATATACCTACTCTCTCAACCTGACACTACTTTCGACTCGCGGCTTCTTAACTATGAAAACTTGACACCACAACCTCTTCTGAGAACTCTCAGGGAACCTGACGTTCCTCTAGGTTGGTCAGGTAAGACTTCCTCTAGTCGGGACCCAAAAGAAACCTTCCTTACTACGATTTCGACTTCGAGGTCATGAAACCGGGGGAGTACACTTCTCAACTGAGTAACCTTTTCTGAGACTACGACCCTCCCTAACCCCCGTCCTCCTCTTTCCTGTTGTCTCCTACTCTACCGACCTACCGTAGTGACTAAGCTACATTCACTCAGACTACTTGAGGTCCTCAACCACTACCCGTCCCTCCGGACCACACGACGCTAAGTACCCCAGTGTTTCTCAGTCTGTGCTGACTCGCTGACTTGACTTGACTTGACTTGAAGACATTCGGGGTGGGACAAAGAGACGAAGATAGACTAGAGACCACTAGTTCAGGATGTATAAGGGAGTCACTTGAGACATCCCGTTCTTTGTCTACCTGGAGACTCCCTCAACCGACAGATAAAACACGAGAAAAAGGGGACCTCTTTAGTATTCAGATTTTCCCGTAGGAACTGAACCGTAACAGGAACGGTGCCTCTCTCCATAAGAAAGATTACACTACAAAGAGTCAGAGACTTTAGGTCTTCCCATGAAGTTGGGTTGGAGATCCTAAACCCTAAAAGTATCACAACAGATGAGATATTTATCAACGATCAAACAAAAGAGACTCCCTCTAATTTTAGTACTTACTGGACACAGTAGTGGAACTCCTGTAGTGGGTTCGTTCTTGTAGAATTGTACATATAATGACATCATAGGTAACCTATAGTACAAACAGACAGGATATATATATAAAAAAAGGAAGGACAACCGGTGACGGGAACAGATATACTAATACCATCCCTACTGTTATCATACCTGGAACGACGGTTAGTTTTCAGAGAATCAGTCGTTTAACTCATAGTCAGATCCGTGTCACTAAACAAGTATGTACCTTACTCCTGATTTAGCACAAGGAGGTTTTAAGTAAAGAACTTCGGAATCGAGAGTTACACTGACATAAACCTTATCCCAGAAATTCTTCGATTAAGAATTATACCATTCTGACCACAAGAATATTCCCTCCTCCTCTGTCGCCTCGAGAGATTGAGAGAGACGAGTGGGTCTCCCGTTTTGGGTATGTTCGTATATTGTTCTTCCACCGGTATACATTTAGTCCTTCTTTTCAGAGTAGTTTTTGACTGGAATGTCTGCGGAACTAAAACCTCAAGTCTGGAGGTCACGACACTCTTTTTATTCAAGACAACAAATTCGGTGGAGTAGACCCATAAGACAAGACCGTCGGTTCGTCTGACCATTGAGTACACGTACAGTTAATGTCAGGTTCATCTGACGTAATCTCACGTACCCGTAACTCCCTCTATCCTGTCAAGAGAAAAAGACACTCCTGTTTTAGAACCTCGTCTTCGGAGATATGGAATATGTCGCGATATTTTGTGGGGAGAGAGAGAGTGTGTGTCCTAAAAATATAAGTTATATTATATTTTAATGATGACTACCACTGAAGTCGGTGATCCAATTTTCTGTGAACGAGGAACCTTCTTTTCCATACTAGTTGGACCTGTCGTATAATTTTTCTTCTCTGTAATGAAACGGTTGTTTCCAGGTAGATCAGTTTTGACACCAAAAAGGTCATCAGTACATACCTACACTCTCAACCTGATATTTCTCTTAACTACGAAAACTTGACATCACAAACTCTTCTGAGGACTCTCAAGGAACCCGACGTTCCTCTCGGTTGACCAGGTAGGATTTCCTCTTGTCAGGACCCACAAGTAACCTTTCTGACTACAACTTCGACTTTAGGGTTATTAAACCGGTGGACTACACTTCTTGACTGAGTAACCTTTTCTGGGAATACGACCCTTTCTTCCGTCCTCCTCTTCGCCTATTGTCTCATACTCTACTAACCTACCGTAGTGACTGAGTTACCTGTACTCAAACTTATTTGAGTACCTCAACCACTACCTGTCCCTCCGGACCACACAACGTCAGGTACACCAGCGTTTCTCAACCTGTGTTGACTCATTGACTTGACTTATATTTTATATTTGTGACTCACTCTCGTTGTGTCTCTAATACCTCCTTTCTTCATCTCTGTCTCCGTGTGTTTACCTCTGTTTCTCGACTACGTGACAAACTTTAAAACCCAGGTTATTACAGTCTTCGGTCCGAAAGGATCATCTAGTCTGTCATTTCTTAGACAGACACTACGACCTCTGGAGCCAAACCAGGGACCCAGTCCTTCTAGGGAACCTCTTCCCTGACAGTTCGGAGAGGTCATTAAGAACGATCTCTTAAGGTACCTGTCTCCTCGGACCACCCGATGTCAGGTACTCCAACGTTTCTCATCCTGTGTCGACTCGTACTACAGTCTTCGGTCACTGTGTTGTCTAAAAAATCACTACACTTTATTATTTAGGGGGAAAGGAAAGAAGGAAGAAAGGAACAAAACAATCCAAAGTAATTCGACTAAAATTAACTTAAGGACAGAGGATACTAGTTTTCTCAGTGTTGAATATATAGAACTAAGACAAAGTCGGGTCAGAGGGTGTATATGAGAATTTTTCTTGTCCTTCACTTCCGTCTTTTACTCAACTTAATCGAGTGTTTATGTTTTCGTCATCTATCGAGAAATTCTTTCTATCCCACTCACCCGAAGAGTTGTGTATGAGTGTACTACAAACCCTAATGACTTGTTTGATCCTATAACCACTCCTTTATTTTCTTTTTTAAGATGATCTTAGTATAAAACATAGACATTTTTAATTTTTTTTTTAACCATCAATAGGTTTTACCTTTTACGTACAGTATTAATAAATTTGAATAAACCCGTGACGATAGTAATTTCCCCCTTTCGAGGAGACAGTCGTAAAAATATGTTCGTTATTGGGAGGTATGGTAATATGAGTGAGAAGTAATTTCGATAATTTATTAACGAAATAAACGTATAAATATGTTACAGATGGAGTAATACCCATAAGTTACGTGGGAATAATTATCGTAACCACAGTTGTTTCTCCCTTTTTTTAGTACTAAATGTTTACCATTTTGTTTAAGTGTGTCTGGACATCATTAAAGGAAAATTAAGAGATTCGGTTTCGTGTGTAAACCTTCGTTAGTTATACCAAAAATTTGGAGATGTTATTTGTTCGTTAGTATTTTAGGTGTCCGTGTAATGATGATGATCGATTGTAAATTGTACACGAGTGATGTACGGGGATTTTCGAAATTTATAAAATTGAGTAAGTTAAGAGTGTCGTGGGGCTAAGTCATAATAGAGATAAATGTCTACTTCTCTGACTTAATGTCTTAAGGGTCTAGGGTATACTATAGTGTGTCAACTGCTCTTAAACTAAGTGTTATCACACCTTTCTTTAGTAACATAGGTAATACGTTGTTCTAGAGGTTCTTTAGTAGATGTCGTAAGGGAAATAAAATGTCAACTTCTTTACTTCCGGTTCATTCTTATTTACTGAATGGTTCAAGAGTAGGTAGAGTCTACTACTACCTTACTACTGTCTTTGAGGGTCTGGGGTCCTAAGTGTTAGGACTTGAGAAGGACGATACGGACATTATTTCAAGGGTCTGGTGTTACACAACACTAAAGTTAGTAAATCCCTCGATGTCAATGAGTGTTAAAATTTCATCGAAATATAAGTAAAACGGTTCTGAGTTGATACAATAAAAGGTTTTAAGGAGAGAACATACAAAGACCAATCCCGTCCAACTGTTCTTCTTATAAGACTCTGAAACTCTTCCCTTCATTCTGTCGTTTCCAGAACATCAAATGTATGTAACAACGACTAACCAAATGGCTGGAGTGATCACACTTAGATGTCGACCCAGACGTTCACGAAGTGTTCAGAGACCTAGGAGGAAGTCGAAAAGACTGAGGATCGCGTCCACACACACAAAGTAAAGTCAAGTCAAGTCAGTGAGTCAGCACAAGTTGAGAAGTACTGGGGTACCTGATGTCGTACGGTTCGGAAGGACAGGTAGTGGTTGAGTGCCTTAAATGAGTTTGAGTACACGTAACACAGCCACTACGGTAGGTTGGTAGAGTAAGAGAGAGTAGGGGAAGAGGAGGACGGAAGTTAGAAAGGGTCGTAGTCCCAGAAAAGTCTACTCAGTCGAGAAGCGTACTCCACCGGTTTCATAACCTCAAAGTCGAAGTCGTAGTCAGGAAGGTTACTTGTGAGTCCTGATTAGAGGAAATCCTACCTGACCAACCTAGAGGAACATCAGGTTCCCTGAGAGTTCTCGGAAGAGGTTGTGGTGTTAAGTTTTCGTAGTTAAGAAGTCCCGAGTCGAAAGAAATGCCAGGTTAAAAGTGTAGGTATGTATGTACTGATGACCTTTTTAGCATCGAAACTATCTACCTGGGAACAACTGTTTCATTACAGAGACGAAAAATGATACGACAGATCCAACCAGTATTGAAAGGAAGGTTCCTCATTTGTAGAAAATTAAAGTACCGACGGAATGGTAGAAGTCACTAAAACCTCGAGGTTTTTTATTTCAGACAGTGACAAAGGTGACATACACAAATCGATACGGTATTTTTCAGACCAAAAATACCTTCTGGGTACAGTTGTTAAAGTCTTCGTTGTTCTTGACAGTCAAAAGACAGAACAAAAGTACTCCGAGATCGAATGAGTCAGAGAAATAGAGGGTAGGGATTGACAGAAGGGTCGGTGAGGACAGTAATGTGTTACGCAAGTACCCAAGTACTCATCTACGGTGCTACGGCACCTACCTTCAAAAGTGTCCCAGTCGTTGGACCCAAAGACGAGTGGGACCGACTAGAAGAATGTCGGTAACGATCCACCGGGAAATCCGTTGTCGTTTTTGGTTGAGACATTAGGGGTAGTAACCGTAGTAAAGGACTTTTTAGTCAGTCGACGGACGGTCCAACTAATATCACCTGGAGAAGGTTGTAGCTGTCTAGTTGTGAAACGATAATAATGCTATCTGTTCTGAAATATCTAAGTGTGAGGGACGAACATCGTGTAGGGGGTGTCATGACAGGAAGTTACATGACCCATCAAATAGGTACGACCAGAATTCTTCAAGAGGCATACAACTTCCCAAACGTCCCGAAGACGTGTCAGGAGGTCCTATTCCATGTACGAAACAGACCAGCTACTACAAACAGACGATTGGTCCTCAGTTTCCTATCTTTATTCTTACCTAGGAGTGTTATAACAGGGATCGTAAGGTACTGTTCTTACATATGTAAGAGAGGTATATTAAAATCCAAGACAACCATATCTCGAGAATCAAGGTTTTCTTCTTACGAAGACATATTTGTTTCCAGAGGTTTGGTTTTTATATACCTCTAAAGTCAGAGTTCCCTTAACTTTTAAGAGTGTCAAAATGTTATCGAACTAATGAATAACAAGTTGAACCGATCAGACTTGATGTAAGAGGTCTTTAGGCGAAGAAGACAAAGACCAATCCCACCTGGTGTTCCTTTAAGATACTCTAAATCTCTTTGTTTCGTTTATAGTTATAGTCGTTTAAAACATCGAGTGTGTACAACGACTTGACATCTGATTGGAGTCCTTTGTGTTTTACTAATACCGTTTGATGTTTGACTCGGACGGTGGACCAGTGCAACCCTAATGACTCCATTAGATTCAGTTGTCGGTTTCTTCTATCAATGACCTGACTGACCCCAATAACTAGAACTGGAAGTTCCTCTTCAACCCAACGTCGATGTGTTACTCCTATTCTTGTTGTGCAGACATTACGTTTTCAAGGAGACATACAAGAAATCGTGAGGACACAAAAGACTAATTTCAACTACCTTATTATTTTACTGAGTTAAGTCCGACGGGACGATTCCCGGTCTTGGAAGTCTTTCTTTTACAGACCACAGTATCCGTTCTTTGATTATGGTCAACTCTACAATTGACTCCTTTTCCCCATCTTTTAATCAACTTCATCGATATTTATGGTCGAACACTGGTACGTCGGTCAACATTTTTCCTCTCGATACTATTAGTCTTTATAAATGAGTAATAAAATTATACTGGTACAAACGAATAGTTGGAGGTTAGAAAGAACAGAAGGAGAGAGTAGAGGAATAGTCAATATTCTACGTAATTATCTTTCAGTTTAAATATTGGTTATGTTATATAGGTTGAACTTCATACTTAATCCTCTTCTTACTTTTAGTAGGTTTTTGTTTTCTTCCCGAAGACAGGAGATCACTCCTTTTTCACTCGAACAAAAGACGATATAAATTTTGTTGGTTGTTCTATCTTCGAACTTAAACGGTAATAAAAATGAACCTCCGTTTCATACTAAATTCTACCATTGTCCACAGTTCAACTATTTTTCACATAATGATACCCTGGATGTTATACTGACATAACTTGACGTAAAGGGTCTTAGGGAAAAGAACATATGTTAGTCGGGAGATATAGGTGTCCAAGGTGTAGTACGGGTGTTTAATTTCGTTGGTATCTGGTTTTTATAAGTCTTTCAATTTTTTTTTTGTTTGTCCCTTAGAAAGTACATAATTGTTGATAATAGACCGAAAATAAACCATAATTTATAATATTTATTAGATCTCTGTTAACACGTAACCAACCTATGTGAGAACCCGGTTCATGCACAAATCGAGACCCATTTCCTGGGGTGTAAAACGTCCTAAGAGTGTAGTACTTCCAGTCTTCGTTATTCTTTACCATACAGAAAGTCAAGGAGGAGGATCTCAAGACAATAGATCCAATAAAAAATAGAACGGGTAAGACATAGGTAGAAGGGAGGGTTAACAGAAGGGATACCTGAAGATCAAGGCGTAATCTTCGTTTCTAGTGCCGACACTTCTTTGCCGAAATGGTTGAGGGTGTTGACGTATACCAGTTTAGACACATTGTCTGTACACACGAAGACATACACACACACACACACATATACATGTGTATATAGAAGAATAGATAGTAGATAGTTAGGTAGGTAAATAGAGGTCACCAAGACGAAGAGACTTAAGACTATACTTATCTAATATTTATTTAACATTAATTTCATGAGAGTACTTTATAAGGATATTTTAACGGTCATAATTTCTTTTGTTTTGATACATAATAAACCAGTTGTACTAATGTAAGGTGATTGAGATGTCACAGAGTAAAGCAGTTATGTCTAGATGAATAAACTTCAGACTAACTTAAATAGTTCCTGAATTTGATTGATTTTCGGTTAAATCGTTTTTGTAGATTTGAATTTTAGTATTCGTTTATATAGAAATTATTAAGATATTGACTAAATTACCGTGAATAAAGTATTATTAGATAGAAAAGGACACGAGTTATTTTAATACACTTTAATAATAGTCATTCCAGTAAAACGTCTAAATCCTTTGATTCCGAATCTTAACAAATAAAAGAAGGTTTAGTGTATCGTTAATTTACTGTCCTATGAAACTTATGTTCTATAAATTGAGGTATACGACGAGTAAATACAGGTTTTACGACTTAACGATAAGTCTCATTTAATTAACTTAAATAAATGATAATAATTTAAATATTCAATTACTTAAAACAACAATCTGTGTTTGTATTGTGAGGTGGCTAGGAGTTCAAATATCCAGAAGTTACACACACGAACCGTTTAGAATCAACAACTAAAATACTAATAGTAATAATTATAAAATTAGACTGTCGAGAACCGTACTAACAAAGAATTAATCGAAATACGTAGAACAGTACAGATAAGACATTATGACATTTGGATCACATAACCCCCGTCGTTTAAACGTCGTCTAGTCATGAAACCTAAATCTGATCGACCCGACTTGGTGAACGGTTAATACACAGGAGTTATTTTAATTCAAAATTTTCGAAACCGAGGGAATGGACGTCGGACCCGTATTGTCATTATCGATGAAATATTACGACAACGGACTCAAAGTAATAATCTCGTTACCCTTTGGCGATTTCACAGAATTCCTCTTAAAGATAAATGAGAAAACTTACTCACAGACTAAAGAAACACTCCTTACCTACCGACTCTCTTTTCACCTCTACTCTTTTCTTTAAACGTCCAACATCGTATAAACCCCCCCTCACCACCAAAGACTGATCCCTCCACACAGTCTCTCAATACTAAAGTCACCATCTTAGGTATCTTGGTCCAACATTTACCTTCTATACTCTTTCTTAATTTTTTCTGGAGGTCCAAAGACCTTATTCGTTATCACATCTACTGTAACGTCGTTTGACTATTATTACTGATCTTTCTTTTCCTTGTATAAAACCGTCACTACTGTCACAACGACTTAGTTTTCATTTGAAAAAGTGAAAGTAAGATAACGAGGGACCTCCTACTTAAAATAAAAATACTGATGATTATAAAAAGATCAGATCGTATTATGGGTCACTTATTTATAATACACCCCGGATAAAATTATTTACGAGTCTATAAAAATTTTTTATTGAAAAATAATCTAATTTGTTACAATATTTATAACGAGAGATTAAATAATAATTATATAAATTCCTAGTTAGTTCCCGAAGAGTCGACAGTGTCACCAATTTCTTAGACGGACGATTTCGTCCTCTACGCCCAAACTAGGGACCCAACCCTTCTAGGGTACCTCGTCCCTTGCCGTTGGGGGAGGTCATAAGAACGGACCTTTTAAGGTACCTGTATCCTTGAACCACCCGATGTCAGGTACCTCAGTGTTTCTCAACCCGTACTGACTCGTGCGTTTGTGTTCCTGGATTTATCGTACCAAGACGTTGTTAGGTAACAAGATAACAAATTTTTATTGGGGATAATTTCTCAATACTGTGAAGAGACATACTTCCTTACTGAGTATGGGAAACGAAATTTAACAAAATAACAAGTCAAAGGTCAATCTAACGAGGTGCTTATGATTAATCTCATTAAAAAGGGAGAGAGGACCAATTAAAGAGTGGTGAGATTAGTGAGGACGTTTAAAAGGACCTATAGGATTTTGTACCTTCACGAACCTAATAAGACGACGAATGGTTTTTTACAGATTCAAGAAAGGACATAAAGTTTTTGTCGTTTACTAAATGATACTTTTCTGACATGTCCTTAACCATCTTTAATACTTTAGGTATCTGTGAAATAAAATGTATAAGAGATTCGGTTTTTACCCTTTATATGTACTGAACTCTTTAATTCTTTCTCCAGTACTCCTAATTTGTACTTTATAATATGACAGAAATTTTCAAGGTCTATATTTAAATCGTAAAGGGTGTACGACCTAGTGTCGTAAATCGAGAATTTATAACTATTTAAATACTAAAAGGTATACTGTGAGACTAGTAGACCTACGGTTCCTATACTTCAATTGAAAGACATCTGACAAGGACCTGTTTCATTTACAAGTTCTCCGTAAACAACTGTCTTATTTCACATCTAACTCTGAACTATAATCCAAATACGTAAGTTACATATTTATAACGACTGTACAGTCAGTGTACTTTGACAAACATTAACAGTCCTACTACAATAATAAATGGTAAATGATTTCCCTCGTGGTCGAACCGAATCTCAGAAAACGTGACAAAAGAAGTCCCATTACCTTGTGAACCTCAAACAGTCGGTGGTACCTACTTAAACAGAAACCCATATTGGGAAAGATCCAATAAGTCCACATCCAATTTTTCTTTTTGTCCTAACATTACGACCCCTTTCCATATATTTGGGAGTACGACTTGAGTCACATGACTTTCGTTTCTGACGTCCGTTGTCGGAACTCAGGTCCGAAGATCGCTTGGGAAATAGGGTAAAGAGGAACGAGGGTTGGATTGTAGGTAGAATTCTCCACTTCGTTCTCAAGTACAGGGATCGAGAAAGTTTGAACCTTAATATCGGGTTGAGGGTCAACCCGACAGTTAATGACGGTTAAATGTCCCGATTCCCTATTTGAAATGCCGGAGAATCTTCGTCCCTTTCTTTTTTTCACCCTCACTCATACTCGAATCCTATAGAGTGAACGGTAATCAATTAAAATATTTCGAGACGGAATATTTTTTAGACGATACTGTGACTGTCGATTTCCTTTTTATCATTTCCGGTAAATCACGAGTGTTTAGTCAAATACCCATTTGACATTGAAGGGGGGTTTACTCTGGAGATTTGGTCACCTAGGGTTTGAAATCACATACAGTCTCAGTGGACCTCCCACACAATTTAGGGGAGTTTTAAAGACTGAGTCTTCTACGTTCCACCAAAAGTTGTTAAACGTAAAATTTGCTCAAGGTCCACTCCTACCACTCCTACGATGATGATTAGTCTGAGGTCAAATCCTTGACGCGAAATTTGTGACAACACTTTAGATCAAAATTCTAGTAAAATAGTCAACTGTAATGGTAATCTTTTATTTTTGTTGATACACTTTCTCCATAACTTAGATTGTATGTCTCCACGTAATGTCCTTGTCTTAGGTATCCGGTCTTAACGAAAAAGTCACAGGTGTATATAAGGTCTTCTTTTACTCCTCCTTATTCTACTATCCGTACGGACTGTAATTTCTTTTCGAATAAGCACGGATTGCGTTACCTCTTAAACAAATTCTTGGTAAGTGTCCGTACTGTCAGACTGGGAAGTCACTCGGTTCAAGTGCTTCAGGAATCGACAACCGACCTAATCACGTTTATTTCATGTCATCCACTATTATTGTCAGTCTTCAGTACATTTTATAACTGTGTGGATGACAAGAGTTTCAATTTCCTGTCTCGTAAACTGGATTGGAAGGGAATTCAAGGAAAAACTAAGAAAGGACATAGACAGAAGGAGAACCTCCTCGACTAGGTCGACGTCAAATAAAACTATCGTTGGACTTAAACTTTTTACTATACGAATTCACAATCTTCTTATATGATGTCAACTGTGGTCATCAAGAGTCGACCCCTATACAACTGGGGATCTCCTGTAAACTGTTACACACTTTTATAGAAAATACCAGTGTTGATCCCTCCCCGTTAACCGTAGATCATCCATCTCCGGTTCCTACGACGATTGATAAGATGCGGTATGCTCTGTCGAGGGGTTGTTATTTCTTAATAGGTCGGGTTTTACAGTTATCACGGTTCCAACTTTTGGGACCAAATATAGGTCCTTTATTTACCTGACTTCTCTTAGTTAGAAAAGTGTACGTACCGGAACTTACACATTCTCTATTAATCCGATATCATATCTTTATGTCTTAGATACGTCTAAGAAAGAGTGGAGGACAAGGTAGGAATGCCAAAATGTCTGGACCGTAGAAGTTGGAATACGTACTTTACTTATAGGGTCTTATGATTTAGTTTAAGAACAGATTGCATCTCACGTTAAATTATCCATGAGTAATACTAGTTTATATTTTCGGAGGTTGACTGCATAATAATAGAGCAACCACCACTATGACTATCGACGTAAAGAATGTCCGACTGAGATCCTGACTGTCGATTTCTAGGTGTTTTTATTAGAAAGGTTTAGAATGAGTTCGTTAAGTTCACCTAAAAAGAAAACATTGTTTCGACTGTATAATTTTTTTATATTTGTGTCTAACGAGTTTACTTTCGTAAAACTTATCTGAAGAGTTGTCAAAAAAAAAAAATTAAAATGTACGAAGTCACTATGACTAAGAAAAATAGTCAGTTTCATTTAGTTATAAATACAGTAGGTTCTTTAGACTGATTACGATCCTTAATGACTTATCCGTTAATGTAAAGTTTACGTTTTAAATTGTTTTATCACCATATTACGTCCTTCGTTTACTTCATCGTTATGTCATTTTGGTTCACGTAAAGTTTCTCGGGTGTATAAACTTCGAAAAGGTGTTAGGCAAAAGTTTGGAAGAAAAATATAAGTATTTAAGTTTAATTTATTATCTTAACTACTTTCTTTATTTTCTACAGTATTTCCATAGTAGAAAGTTGTATTGTAAGAACCCATCAAATACTGATGTTTGTCTTACCGTCGAAATAGATGAAATTGTCGAAATCCCTTGTTCCAACTTTTCATACAAGTACTCCTTTATACAGTTTAAGTATTTACGAATTGTATAGTATTCATTTCTGAAAAAAAATATTTTCGTATGTAGACAGAGGGGATGAGGTGTAAGATTGTACGTATAAATTAGATTTTATAGAGGAAAGGATGACACCTTGATCTTTTTATTATACTAAGTTATTTTAGAAAGGAGAAACTTAAATGAATGAACCACTAATATCAACAGTTTAATCAAACTGTTTAATAAGGATATTATAAGTAGTGTCCCGGATCTTAGACATTCATTGTCTATTTGAGACGACTCAGTATGGTGAGACACATACCAAAGTGAATATATCCAGTTGGATATGAAAATATGTAACTAAAAAGATTTTAGTTTTCAGTAAGAAATAATGGACCTTCTTTTGTACGTTATTTAATGTGAAATAAATGTGTAAGTAAAATAACTATTGTTAAAAACTTACAAAAGCAAGACAAAAAGAAAGGATCCCCGAGAAGGTCCGTTGATTTCACCGGTTCATGTACTAAACGGGTACTGAAGGGGTCAAAATCGTGATTTCCAGGTACATTCGTACTTTCCTCTTTGAATATCTCTTTCTATATATTGGAAAATGAGGTAGGTCAGTATTTCAGTTCTCAATATTAAATCACCCATCTTATCCTCTCTTTTTGTGGTATACATACATTCAAATGTTTCGTTTTCGTTAACGTTTATGTCACTAGGTTTATTAGGACTTCGACTTAAGATACTTTAGAAACCTGTGTTAAGAGGAATTTGGAATCTCAGATTTATAGTCCTTTCACTGTGTCCTTAATGTCAACTGAGTTTCAGTACCTAAGACTCGAACGTCAGAGTCCAATAAATAAGACAAGTTATAGGAGACGTAAATAAATACAAAAGAGACCGGAGGTTTGGAAGTCAAAAGTCATTCCTTTGACAGTGTTGATCCAAAAACATAAGATGGGTCTCTTAGGTACAGGATGACTAAGATCGAAATGAGAGAAGGATTTAGAATTGGAAAAAGGATGAGATGTGTAGATTTTAGTGGTACTTAAGTGTCCTTTCCTGTCTCCGTGTCATTTACCGTCTTAACCATTACCTTGTCAACTCGTAAGTAATGTTTCAGTCTACTCAAGAAACAGTAAATACTTCTGTCCTCTCTGACTGTAATTTTATGCCAAGTAATTTTCACTTAAAATCGGACCGGTAAATGTCACGGTTTTGTAGACCTCTGATAAGATTAAATATGACCTCACGGAAGTTTTTATAAACTTGAGAATTGATTTGTGTCCCCTTGACCATTCAACTTTCGACACCCATAACATGACTTTACTGCATAGATAAATAAAATTTCTTGTGACGGTATATAGTCGGATTCATGGGAAGTTGTGTTTGAGTCAATATGAAAAATTTTCATAATAAAAGAGGAGTGGGAAGTCAAAATGGAATGGTAAAAACGACCCTATATACAACTGTTTACTAAGTCCCTTCATTCACCAATACATTCGATTTGATTAGTGGACGTGTGAGCGTATGCCTAACGAGTAAGAATGGATTTATTTTTTGGTCTTAGTATCGATTCATTCCCCTGTACCACGTTTCCATTTGTAGGTGTCGTTTTAACAGGGATGAACAGGAACGCTTCGATTGGATAGAGTCCTCGATAGTGTTTGTTGTAGGTACGAAAGGAGAGATTATAAATTTAACTCCGACGAATAAATGTACTACGAAATATTATCGACATTGGAAGTGTAAAGAAAATAGGGAGTATTATAAAAGAATAAATTGACTAAGTGAAACAACATGTCGTTTTTGATTGTGTTGTAACATTTCGTTGACACGCAATCGACGAGTCAGTACAAGTTGAGACACTACGGTGCCTGACATCGGACAGTCTAAGGAGACTGGTACCCTAAAGGATCCGTTCTTATGAGTTCACTCAACGGCAAAGGAAGAGGTGCCCTAGAAGGGTTGGGTCCCTGACTTAGACCCACAGGACGTAACGTCCGTCTAAGAAATGACAGACTCGATGGTCCCTTCGGGACATTTCGTTCATTTGGGGTTAAATTTTTTTTTTTTCACTTAGAATGTCAATCAAAATCCTTCATACACTCAGTTGCTCTACTTGTGGTTAAGTATTTCTTTTTTTTTGTGAACCCGTTCCCGAGTTTCGCCAAACTACAGATTAAGAATAACTCATCCTTATACATTGTAAAACAAGAGAATTATAGAGTAAAATGATCCTATTTTTATTATAGAACGATTATCAAAGTCATAGGTTAAAGTCTAAAATAGTGTTACCGTCTGAAATAACCGTAATGGTTAGACTATTTAGTTCAGAAAGAGACAAAAGAGAGTAACCCGATAAGTTTAACTGGGAAGATGACTGAATAAAGGTGATAGAACCTATTTCAAATACAGAGGGAAGGGTTGGGGTTTAACAAATGTATAAAAAGTTTTCGTTTCTGAAACACTGAAGTCATATAAAAGGTTTATGGTTCGGATCATGGAATGGGTCTGTCCACGACTTACCTATAACCCTAATCCGTGTCAGATAGTGATCTCAATCAGTTCCTACTAAGAACAAAATGTGAAATACATATCACAGTAAATCTAATGTCAACTTTTCCTCTAAATCAACATATACACATGTAGGGAAGGTTATAAACAAATCTTTGTATGAACCTGAGTAGTATTCGATGATAGTTCAATTTACTGACTGGTAAGAAAGTAAGTAAGTAAGTAAATTGTTTACGGACAACGATTCGTCTCGGGACTTCATACGTCTCTACCACTTCTTAGACGGACGTTACCTCCTCTCGACCCAAGTTAAGGACCCAGTCCTTCTAGGGGACCTCTTTCCTTGACTGTTGGGTCATAAGAACGGACCTCTTAAGGTGATTGTCTCCTCGGACCTCCCGATATCAGGTACGCCAGTGTCTCTCAGTCTGTACTGACTTGCTGATTGTACGATAAGTATACGTACGTAATTATATTTTCGTGATATACCGAATAAACCTGATACCCAATATTTGTGTTGTCACTAGTCTTGAGTCTAAAATTAGGTCTAGAAAGACTTCGAACCAGACAAAGTAGAGATAGGAGAAAACAGAAGGTTTTGAAATCCGGTTAAGGTCCTACAATTTGATATGTGACTCAGTTTAATCAAACAATAGATACAATATATCACTGTCCACTTTAAATATAAGTATAATGAGAAGAAAACGACGAAGTTTAAGGGGAACAATATTGAAGATAAGTTACGATTCCTACTGTGTATAACACATATTTTATAAACATGTATATGGTCAGTTATAATGTAAAATAAACACACATATAAGACTCGACTATAAGTAGGTCGCGTACGACTATACTTGTCTGGCAAATATATACGACAATTAAGAATAACAGATTACAAACACGGTATAGTAAAAGATGTCGTGGGGGTACAGGATAATAGTCACACAGGTTCCCCTCGGTTCTGATAAGATAAAGAGTACCAGACACTCCGTCAATTCCCCGGTCAACGGTTAGTGACCCCGTCTATTCTAGTTAAGTCAACGAGTCAACACAGACTGAGAAACGTTGGGGTACCTGATATCGTGTGGTCCGGAGGGACAGGTAGTGGTTGAGGGTCACGAACGAGTTTGGGTACAGGTAGCTCAGGCACTACGGTATGTAGGTACAGTAGAAGACGACAGGGGAAGAGAAGGACGGGAGTTAGAAAGGGTCGTCTATTCTATCCTAACTGATTTAGTCCATCTGGTAAAATAAAAAATGAAAATAAACGTATCGTGAAAGAAAAAAAAGACCATTTGTGTAGATCAAAAGAAGGTCCCTTGAGGGAGTGACTGGTACCCACTTTAAAACCATCCTGAAAGTAGTTTCACGAGACAACTGAAGGGAACACGGGACGGTTACCCCTCCGCACGACAAGTTCGTATTGGGCAGGTCGACAGTGAGAATCTTTAAACTTAGAACTCGTTTCTTTATCTTTTTGATTTTTATTTAATTGTGCAATAATTCATTGATTTATCAAACAGAGTCACTGTTGTAAGACTGTTGTGATAAATATTAAAGATAGCGTACTTAAGTGTTGACATCCACAAAACCACGAAGGATTCCCAACAAAGGGAATAAGGTGGGGGGTTCGTGAGGTAGTCATCAACTGAATACTCGAGGTTTTTATATACAACTTCAGGATTAAGTGTCATGAACACTTACACCGGACTAAAATTTTCTCCTAGAAACGTCTACATTAGTTTAATTCTACTTTAGTACTTCCACCCAGGATTAGACTGATAGTAGGAATTTTCTTCTCTTCTCTGGGTCTTTGTTTATGTGTCCGTTCTTTAGTATACTACAGTCTCCGTCTTTACCCTCACTACCCAAATGTTCTGTTCTTAATGTACGTTGTAGTCTTCGATTCTTTACCCGACTCTTATCTCTAAAAAGGGAATCTCTTAAGTTCTCTCTCGTACGGTTGTGAATCTAAAGTCTAAAGATCATAGGTCCTTCTTTCTTATTTACAGAAAACAAAAATTCGGTTGGTCAAACATCAAGAAATAATAGAGTCAAGATCTTTTGATTTTCTCGGTCAATGAGGTTTTAGAAGTTCTTTTTTTATTTGTGGAATTGTTAATAGAATCTCATGGACTGTCAGTAATAATCGACGTTAAATTAAAATAAGTCTATATTAAACCTACTAACATATCTAAGTTCCTTCAACCCAGAGAGGAGGTCGGATGAGTATCATTTGGATGAGATTCAACGGGGAGTGACTAGATTTTTTGAGGATGTTAGATCGAGACCGGTTACTGAGTGTTCCCCTTAGACGATTCTCGGAAGACCTTTACCCAAAAGAAAGATTCCTTTCTCTGACGGTACATTCTTCTCTACACAAAGAGAGGTGGAGAAATGGGAGACGATGTCTTTAACAGAGTATCTCATGTTGTCTACAGAACATTGGTACACCATTTGTAGTGGTTGTGTAACTCACATATAGTCTTCTCCTTACTTGAACACATGAACACATCCTGTGACGTTTTTGGGACCATAGGTATCCGAGTCCTTAATATACTCGACTTTTTCTTTTTGGATAATATAATCGGTGAAAGATAACACATAAGATCATAAAAATCAGTTTCGTAGAATTGACATGTTATGGTATCAGACCTTTGAGAGATTCTTGAAGTTAGGTTTTTTAGTTAACAGATTGTTCTCACCGTAATCACTAGTCTACGAACTTCCATTAAAGACTAGTCATGTTCCCGATAAACACAAACAACAAACCAAAGTATAATGTACTACACCTACAGATGAATGGTGTTGATTTTCATTTATTCCCAATGTTATGACTTATGGTCAATAAGACCATAGAGATTTTATAGGACTTTCGACCTGAAAGGAAATCAGAAAAGGATTATGAAGGTTCCAGGGACCCGGTGTCTGAAACTCATAAAAATCGAAGATAAGTCCCCTCTTATTCTCTTTCTTGACTCCGTCCTTTTATTTCTCTCACTATTTTGGTTTACTTGTGGGTGGGGGTCTCATTACCTTTATTTTCGTTTTTATTTGTTTACCGTGGATTAATTTGAATTTTCCAAAACGTGTTACTTCCTTTGATAATCGTTCCACTTTTCTGTTGGAAGTCTTACCCTCTTTTATTATCTTTTACTTCGTTGACTGTTTCTTAATTAGAGTTTTTACATGTTCGTCGAGTACTCCGAGTTATAGTCTTTTTATTTACTGAGTTAGTTTTTTACCCGGTTTCTTGATTTGTCTGTAAAGAAGTTTCTTCTGTGTGTATACCGATTGTTTGTGTATTCTTCTACGAGTTGTAGTGAATAATCTATTTACGTTTAGTTTTGGTGTTACTCCATGGTAGAGTACCACCAGTCTTACCGACATTTTCAGATGTTTGTTATTTACGACCTCTCCCACACCTCTTTACCTTGAGAAAATGTGACAACCACTCTTATGTTTGATCATGTCGGAGATACCTCTTGTCACACCTTTAAGGAAATTTTTTTGACCTTTATCTTGACGGTATGTTGGGTCGTTAGGGTGACGACCCGTATGTGTCGTTCCTGAGGTCTTGACTTTCTCTGTACACATGGGTTTACAAGTAACGTCGTGATAAATGTTATCAGTCCTGCACCTTGTTTGGGTCTACAGGTAACCGTCTACTTACAAATTCTTTCGACACCATGTGTATGTGTTACCTTATAATGAGTCGATGATTTTTCTTGTGTAAACTCAGACAAGATTACTCCACCTACTTTGACCTCGGATAATATGACTTACTTCATTCAGTCTTTCTTTTTGTGGTTATGTCATATAATTTCGTATATACACCTTAAATATTTCTACCATTACTACTGAGATATACACTCTGTCGTTTTTTCTGTGTCTATATTTCTTGTCTAAAAACCTGAGACACCCTCTTCTACTCCCACCCTGCTAAACTCTCTTATCGTAACTTTGCATATAATGGTATACACTTTATCTACTGGTTAGGTTCAGACTACGTACTTTGTTCCGTGAGCTTCGGTCAAGTGACCCTGTTGGGTCTCCCTACACTACCCCTCCCTCCACCCTCACCCTAAACCCTACTCCCCTGTGTACACATGGACACCGACTAAGTACAGTTATATACCGTTTGGGGTGTTATAAGATTTCATTGATCGAAGGTTATATTATTTATTTAATTAAATTTGTTTCCTGTCAAGATTATATTACGTTTGAACCGTAACTAGTTCTTAAATTTTAAAATACACAAAAATTTTATGTACTTTCTGAATTTTTAAATTTTAGGTGAAAGGGGGTTTATAAAAGGGTAATCTAAGTTATTTAAACCTACAATGAGTTCTGGTAAAAATGAACGTTCCATCTTGTAGTTTCGGTCTTTGTATTAAGAATGTTCAGTCATTATGATTAGTGACAGATAATAATAGTAAACGGAACTAAGTACCTGGATTGTAAGGTCCAAGGAAACGTTATGACGAGAAATGTCGTAGTCTGGAACGAAGGTAGTCGTCAGTGTAGGTGTTGAACCATAACAAAAACGAAACCGAGGTAGAGAAGTAAGAAAGACCTCAATAAAGAGGTAACTAGAGGTCATCGTGTCCTCTACCGTTGTCACTTGTAGCTATAAAATCCTTAGTCGTCTGATTTTACCTGACCTTACCCACGTAAATTGAGTCTACTGGTATTATAGATGATGACACCCGTTCTTAGGGAATCTTCTTTACCGCATCGGTAGTATCAGTCGTTTTCTCACACTTTACGTCATGAACCTACGTTAGAGTATTTCTGTCTTATTAGAGACAAGTAAAGGTTCCGTTTGTTAAGTTATAGTACCATTAGGTTCAGATACGGGATTGGTCATTACGACTTCTTCGACTTCAACTTACCAAGATACTTCTGGATGTACTGGATTGATTGGATCTTGATCTTAATTGTTAATCTTGATCGTGGATTTGATCACTGGATCTTGATTGTGGTTTTTTTCCTTACGTTTTCGTCCTTCAGTTCTTTGTGGACCTCATTGTCCGTTTAAACCGGAACCTAATGTCTTACTTCGTCCCGTTTCCGATTATCTCAAAACGGTTTTCTTACGTGACCAGTATCGTTTGTGGGAGAAGGTTGTTGTGTTCTCTTTTGAGATGTGCACCTGTACTGGTCTGTCAGTTATGACTTTACTCTAACTAACATAAGAAACGTCGGTTTCTACCTCTTCGAGATATGTCAGTCGTTTTTGTTCTGACCTAGACAGACACCGGATCTAGTACTTGAGGAATAACAGTTTAAGTCTGAAGTTAACTTCTTTCATCCGTTTTGGTGATCTGGTAAGTCCATACCGGATTTAGTTTAGGGAATACTAATGTACCACCTTCACTGTTTATCTCAGTTCCCTAATCTAGACTACTGTCTCACGGACTTCTTGATGCCTACTTCCAAGTACTCGATAAAGTTTAGGATTTTCTACTACGACAATTTCACAACGTGAGTCATACGGTCGTTTAAACCTTTTGAGTCGTCACTGACCTTTTCCAGTCAAAAGTAAGGTTAGGGTTTTTTCCGTTACTGTTTCTTACGAGTTAGATGGCGTGTTAACGTGAGTTGAGTGTGCGATCATTTCATTACGAGTTTTAAGAGGTTCGGTCCGAAGTCGTTATGCACTTGGTAATTGAAGGGTTACAAGTTAAACCAAAATCTTTTCGGTCCCTTTGGTCTCTAGTTTAACGGTTGTAGGCGACCTAGTAGCTTTTTCGTTCCCTCAAGGTCATTTGGTAAATAAAGACGAAATAACTGATACAGTTTCGGAAACTGACACACCTAGTGTTATTTGACACCTTTTAAGAAGTTCTCTACCCTTATGGTCTGGTGGACTGGACGGAGAACTCTGTGGACATACGGCCAGTCCTTCGTTATCAATCTTGACCTGTACCTTGTTGTCTGACCAAGGTTTATCCTTTTCCTCATGCAGTTCCGACATATGACAGTGAGACGAATTGAATATACGTCTCATGTAGTACTCTTTACGACCCGACCTACTTCGACCTAAGTTCTAACGACCCTCATCATAGTTATTGAAGTCTATACGTCTACTGTGGTGGGATACCGTCTTTCATTTCTTGATTTTTCGGAGCACTTCTGTCACTTTCTCCTCTCACTTTTTTAACCGAATTTCGAGTTGTAAGTCTTTTGATTCTAGTACCGAAGACCAGGGTAGTGAAGTACCCTTTATCTACCCCTTTGTAATTATCACCGACTGAAATAAAACTCCCCGAGGTTTTAGTGACGTCTACCACTGATGTCGGTACTTTAATTTTCTACGAATGAGGAACCTTCCTTTCAATACTGGTCGGATCTGTCGTATAATTTTTCATCTCTGTAATAAAACGGTTGTCTCAAGGTAGATCAGTTTCGATACGAAAAAGGTCGTCAGTACATACCTACACTCTCAACCTCATATTTCTCTCGACTCGTGATTCTTAATTACGAAAACCTGATACCACAACCTCTTCTGAGAACTCTCAGGGAACTCGACGTTTCTCTAGGTTGGTCAGGTAGGATTTCCTCTAGTCAGGGCTGATAAGTAATCTTCCTGACTACAACTTCGACTTTGAGGTTATGAAACCGGTGGACTACGCTTCTCGACTGAGTAACCTTTTCTGGGACTACGACCCTTTTTAACTTCCACCCTCCTCTTCACCTGTTGTCTCCTACTCTACCAACCTACCGTAGTGACTGAGTTACCTGGCCTCAAACTGACCTGAGGTCCTCAACCACTACTTATCTCTCCGGACCGCACGACGTCAGGTACACCAGCGTTTCTCAGCCTGTAATGACTCACAGACTTTACTTGACTGACTAATCGATAGTATTTGGTTTTGTTCTATAAGATTCATTCCATCTTTCTTGTCTAAGTCCCACAAATTTATCTCCAAAGACGGTATACATATAATAATTTTCACAGATCTCTCAAAGAATAGACTTATAAAACCAATTATATTTGAAACAAACAGTATTAAAGTGTGTGTCAATTACAACAGACGTACTAGATCTACTCAGGTCTATTTTATTTGTAAACTAATTACACAAAATTACCGATCTGATCACGAATAAACGTACAGCCGTAAACTTTCACATTTCATGAAAAATTATATTTTGGACTCTACGTTATTCTGTCCCGTTTTGAAAAATTAAATGACTTACGACGTAAATTGTAAAAATGTTTTAATAGTTTCCTTTCATATACCTTAATGTATAACTATAAACGAATTATTCTAAAGTGTCACATATATTTATATATTTATATACATGTAAACAATGTTATAGTATAAACCCCATAGTATCTACGACTCGATAGAAAGTACCAGTACAAAATAAAAATAGTGTCTGCTACAAAGTACCACGGGATAATAGTATCCTTATGAAGGAGGTCTCTTTTACACGAAATTCGGTAATACGACTTACATACAATTCATGATATAGAACACAATACCAAACGATATACTAAATAGAATAGTTCATCCTTTTGTTTCCAACTTAACACAGGAGAAATATATCACAAATGAATTTAAAGTATTTCACGTTACATAAATGAAGGAACCTGAGACAAAACAAGAATAAGAGTTAGTATCATTTATAAACGTGAACGTCTGACGGACATCGAATGTACACGACCTCTCACTTATCTATTTTCCTACTTTAGTGTCTTCTTCTGGTTTGAAGTCGTCGTTGGAAGTACGTTTACGTTGCGTGTGTTCTCTAAGACTAAATATAAGGATAATACATTTTACTAAAGTAAAGACCGAAAAGTGTTAAAGTTCCTTGAGGACAAATGGTTCCGTCTCAGTACTCCGAGTGGTTCGTCGACACACTCTGACATTGGTAGACTTTAGGTCGACACTGACACCTTAAAGTTCATATAATCCTACTCCCTTTTGAGACTTTTTAATAAAGGTCATAGATACGAACTTAAGTCAGATACTTCTAAAAATACTTTTTAATCTCTACTACTGAGTCGAACAACATAGGTACGAAACGTCCGTTTTAAGTAGAAAAACTTTTTATTGTATCCGATTTTTACGGTCCATATTAGTAGTGAATATTTAGTTTGGATCGTTCAGGAAAAATAGGTACCTGAAGAATAAGTATTTTATTCTTTATAAATATACATAGTGAGTGAAAGAAGTTTGATAGTCTTCTGGTGAACTGGACTACTCTTTCTTTCCACTTTCAACACTACGATAACAAAACCTATCTATCCTATGGATGTTCTATGGATAGGAACAATCCTATCTATTCCTTCCACCAAACTGACACTTATTCGTTCATAACGATGTACGACTTTCGGGGTTTATCTTCGGTACAAAAGTCGTTACCAAGTAACTCCATCTTCTCCTGTTTGTTAAACTAACTTCGAGGACCTCGACCGACCCTTTCTAACTTCCGTACTCCTCTTCTCCCGATGTCTCCTACTCTACCAACCTACCGTAGTAACTGAGTTACCTGTTCTCAAACTCGTTTGAGACCCTCTGTCACTTACCGTTCCTTAGGACCCCTTGGTACCCTAGTGTCTCAACCTGTGTTGACTCGTTGACTTGTCGGTGTCGTCGTTAGACACTTCACTGGTTAAAAGTATTTTGATAGTTTTTATACAATTAGATTAGGTCCCATTATAAAATTCGACAAATAACGGTCTCCGTACTCATCCCCGTTTTTGTCCATCCTCCGTCCTCCTCTAAGTTTGTATTTACGGTCCCGTTTACCCACCCTCCTGTCTAAGACCCCGTCCACTTCTATTCAACCGACTTACAAGAGTTTTGATTTCTCCTTTTAAACACAAATACCTCTTCAAGTGGATAAGAATCTTTTACAAGTCTTTACTCCTCTACGACCCATAGATTTTAGTAAGGTATTTAAGTTATAAACCGTTCAACTAAAAGTAACTTACTGAAAATTGTTTAACTACTACCGACTTAAACCATCACAGTTTTCGGTGATTTATGAGATCTAATTTGAAAAGACATACCCTTCATAGGGAATGTCATCACGATTATTGAAATTAGGTTAGTCTAGTTGTCACACGAGACTTGATCCCCTCTCCCACCCTTGAGTTCAAGTGGACCTACTCTCCCTTCTCTAAAAACTGGAGTCCCAGAAAGTGTCGACCATTTAATAACATTATTGTCTTTTTTCATGACTTGTTGATTTACAGACCAATATCTCGTTTTAATTTATTATATACCTTACGACCAAATCCATAAATATACTATTACTTATAAATAGTCGTACCTTTCTATATGTTATCTTACACTCTCCTCTTTGATAGACTACACGAGTGATAATTGAATCGTGTCATGGACCTTATTTCCTTTTCCCTAGTCTAATAGTTTCTATTATATAAAAGACATTTTTTTGAAAAACTTTCTTTAAAAGGGTTCGAAAATTATCGTGATTCATAAAAAATTTAATAAATAGACATTAAAGATTAAATATAGTTATTGTAAAATTAAAAATCTCTTTTTTATTTGAATATGATTTCCTTAATGTAGTAAAACTTTATCAAACGTTTGAAAAATGAGAGAAAACTATAGTAACTTAAGGATGACATATACACTGTGAAAAAAAAAAAAAAAAAATGGTAAACCGATTATCTCAGGTAACCTGTTCAATCTCGTCCGTCAATCCGTCTATATTCGTCTATTCCCTCCGTACCGTACCCATTGCACCGTCCTTTGGTACATAAAACCCTTCTGTCTCCAAGATTTCTGTCTGTTTCTTTCCACCCTTTTCTACCCGTAGAGGTCAACATTGGAAAACGAGTAATACCGAAGTATTGTTATTTTAATGGAACGTTTATTTTTCATGGTTAATACGGGACTGTGGTCATATGAAGACTAGTTCAGACTGATTTATTCCGGGGTTTAGGGAGGAGGGGAACCCCTTCACCTCTACCCAACTTTTAGTCCATTATACTGGACTTTAGGCTGGGAGACGATACTTATAGGGTGAACTAGTAAAAGTGTAAGGTATATTGGTCACACGGTTTCTTTGAGTCTCGTCAACGAATATACTTGGACGGGGCAGATGGAGGACTCTTAAACACGCGACACATCCGAGTCAGCGAGTCAACACAGACTGATAAACACTGGGGCACGATATCGGGTGGTCCGAGGAGACAGGTACCTTAAAAGGTGCGTTATTATGACCTCACCCAACGGTAAAGGAGGAGGTCCTCTAGACGGGTTACGTCCCTGACTTGAACGTAGAAAACGTAGAAGTGTAACCGTACGTCTGAGAAATGGTGACACGGTGGACCCTTCGGAAGGAATCTTACATCGCAGTGAATTTTTTAAGACCGAAACCAAAGAACCAGAGAGAGACTTGAGGAAGACGATACGTTGTTCTTGGATGACAGATCATAGTCTCTATATCTCGTTATTAGTACGACAGGGGTGGAGTGGTTTTTGTTGTTTTAAGTTAAGGTATATAAGTAGGACACGTACACACGTACGATTCAACGAAGTCAACACAGGTCGATACACGATGGGATACCTGACATGGGAAGGTCCGAGGAGACAGATACCCCTAAGAGGTTCGTTCTTATGACCTCACCCAACGGTGTGAGAAGGGGTCCCCTAGAAGAACTGGGTCTCTAACTTGGGTGTGCAGAATACAGAGGACGTGACGGTCCACCCAAGAAATGGTGATCACGGTGGACCCTTCCGGTATAAGTAGGACATTAACTATGAATTTTTCGTCATACAACATATATCGAGAGACGAATCTAGATAATTTCCATGCGTACAGTTCTACTAAAGTCAATGTAAGCCGAAAATATGCATACAATAATACGTTTCCTGTCCAATCTTTTTTTACCCATAACGTGTAGTCTATTTACCACTAATAATTATTCTTTTGTTTAGGCAACGAGTTTCTTAGGTAAACCTCTCCTCCATTCTTATATTTTCACGGCCCCAGGACGGTGCCACCTAGGTCCCTTTAAACTTCGCACTTGCCGCATCCGCTCCTTTCGAATAAATAAATCTTTATATTCTAATCTAATCCTTCTTTATCACATCATCCTTTTACATCATCTCTTTTCTCCGACTTATTGAACCAAATGCCCCTTCTGGTTATTTCAAGGTCTGTTCCTTGGATGTGGTAGATACAATCCGGTGGTCGTAGGAGAACTTATCGTCCCCCACGGGGTGGAACCCGAGGGAGAGTGCACCTAGAATCTTCGACCCCGTTCATTCATCTGTACCGCTCGGAGGTACGGGGTCTACCCTTAAGTCGAACTTTTATCTCATTTCTGTACCCCCTTTGGTCAGGTCACTGACCGGGTAGGGGATAACAGGTCTTTCCGGAAAATATGGAAAAATACTTGTATCTGTAGTTACCTATTATATTTTAATACGTCGTAGTCGTCGGGACTGAGAATAGTTTTGGTCCGAAAGAAAGACGTATGGATCAACATGTGTGTTCAGAATCCACTAAATGTAGTAGAAGACCGGTCTCCCGGTTAATTGTAAAATGTCGGGAAAAGACTATTCCCAAACAGTTGGTCTTCTGAATAAACACAACTTTTACAACAAGAAGGGTTTCAGACCACGGTGAGAGTCTTTTGTGATTTATTTCGATCTAAGAATGTATCGTTTCCGTGTTGTTCAATGTTGTTCATTTTCCTCATGTCACTAAATATTGTTTTCTTTTCATTAATTGAGTTTTCAGATCACAACGATTGTAGTTTTGATGATATAAGGATAAAGATATAGGGTTAATGTAACTAATTATCGGAAGTCCACCGATTTTCTATTTCTTATACCTCCGGACCGTCGTCAGTAACTCAGTTGTCACTTTTGGGTAGTGGTTATGTTAGAAATCGAGAAATCTTTTCCGACACATAGAAATTCTACGAAATTCGAAACACGGAGAACACCAACCCCCTGACATTTGTTAAGTGTTCAACATTTCTCAGGTCCCCTTGGACAATCCGTTCAATCTCTCGGTAGTCTCCCTTAAACTCGACTTTGTAAGGAAAGTTTACGTCTTCTGACTTCGGGATTCAATTGAAAAAAGTCTCTCACAGTCTTCTCACCTTTTCGTATCATGTTATTTTAGTCCAGATGAGACCAAAACCCCCCATCTACAAGTCCTTTTGAGTCCCCCTTGGGGACTTCGGTCTAGTGCGGAAACGCAAAACAGCCAGAAGGAAGGAGTACTGGAAACGGTACCCGCCCTAAGGAGTGCGACCGAGGGCCCCACTTTCAAATTCTCACGATCTTTTATAAGGAATACTTCCGACATCAGTAAGTCCTCAGTAACAATCGTATATCTAAAATCATATCACCAAGTAAGTATATCTAAGTACTTATCGATTTTTACCCACAATAAGAAATGAGTTGAAACACGAGTCGAAGATTTACATAGAAGTCCAGAAGTTCCATTTAAGACCAATCCATGTTTGGAATTAAACCTTACGAAACGAATCAAAGTTTCGTAATTCTGTGAGAGGACTCACTACAATAATTGTATTATTTTATATAGGGGAGGGGGTCAGGTGACATTAGGTAACGGAACAAATTCCCTTTTTATAAACATATGGTAGGAGACGATTGAAACCAAATCCGAAGGGACCACCGAGTCGTCATTTCTTAAACGAAAGGTTATGTCCTCCGTGTCCAAGTTAGGAACCCAGTACTTCTAGGGGACCTCTTCCTTTACTGTCGGTGAGATCATAAGAACGGATCCTTTAGGGTACCTCTCTCCTCGGACCATCCGATGTCAGGTACGCCAGTGTCTCAGTAAAGATTTGACGGTATAAAAGTATGTGTCACTAGTAGATTTCTTTCTATAAACGTTTCTTAGTTAAACCCGAGTTTATATATCTTGATAAATAAAAGGAGTATTTCTGTCGTATAAAACCTTTTTTTATAATCATCTTTTTTTGTCTATAAAGATAATCGTTTCCGGAGACCCATACCACACCTCCGTTCTCTCACTCTTTTCTCCTTGGCTACTACAAGGTACATTATTACGTTTCTGGATATAGATAACGGTTATCCTTTAATTCGAACTTCACTGTTTCATGTGAGAGTGTAATAAGAGGACTTTTGTCAATAAAATCTGATTACTTCTACTTGACACCTTTTATTTTATTTCTAAACCATTGGATACACACACTTTTTTATTTTTTTGTTTATTGAGATCCCGTGATGGTCATGAACTTCCTTTCTTCACTTCTAAACGTAAGACTCCCTAACTTACGTTTATGGGTTCACCGGGAGGGGTAATATTAATCGAAAAGAAAACAAAATAAAAGAAGTAAAATAAGAAATAATCATATGTTTTTTGACAACTGTCGAATAGAGAACAAATAATAGACAGCAGAGGAAGTTGATTTTACATTCAAAATACTCTTGTCCGTCAGACAGATGTAACTAACAACAATGGAGGGGAAGAGAGATTTCTACAAACCTTGTTCCATCAACTAGTTTTTCGTATACGGTAAACTATATACATACTAATTATGATATTCCTTAATTCCTTGTCCCATTAATTCTCCTCACCTCCATTGAAAACTCAAAGGGACCACCGAGTCTCCCATTACTTAGAAGAACGTTACGTCCTCTTGGGTCAAGTTAAAGACCCAGTCCTTCTACGGGATCTCTTCCCTATCCGATAGGTGAGGTCATAAGAACCCGAAGGAACCACCGAGTCTGCCATTTCTTAGTCGACCGAAGCTAGGAACCCAACCCTTCTAGGGGACCTCCTTCCGTACCGTTGGGTGAGGTGATAAGAACGGACCCGTTAGGGGTACTTGTCTCCTCGGACCACCCGATGTCAGGTACCCCAGTGTGTCTCAGTCTGTGTTGACTCACTGATTCTTGTGTACTCAAGTCACAGTAGTAAATGTATAATCTGTATGTTACGACCTCCTGGTGTCGTACTGTTGATTTCGTTTCTCGTCTCACAAGACCATCTCTACTCTCGTCACACATCCTTTTCCTTCATGTTGTTTCGTTGAGACCAAAGTCGTCTGAGTCTATGTCTGCAACCTTTGGTAAGATCTCCTTCTTCTGGATACTTCGTCTCCTTTACCTAAAGACTAAATGAAAATCTTCTCTACTTGACGAGTTGAATTGGCATTTAAGAGTATCCTGGATTGAAAATTAAAGACTCGAGATTTCTTTCCAATAGGTTAGGTATAAAGGACTTGACACAGATTCGATACAAAAGTAACGTACCGTTAACATCAAACGTTTCATGTAGACATATTAGGATTCGTAAAGAACCGAACGTCAGACCTTTTACAGTCACCGAATATAGAGTACCCTTTACAACATTTGTAAAATTAATCTATGGTAAGACGAAGACAGAATAAAAGACCTCTTTGTGCCGAGGATAATGGAAGATGGAGGACTCTCTTACGATGTGTATGCTACATATTTTGTATCCAGTGAAGTTGTGATGACAGACACCCACACTTATGTCAGACACAGATACGTTTTTATACATGTAAATGTTACATGCGTACACTTGTTATACAAACATACATGTCACATACATACACTTGTCTTATACCCACGTACATACCCAAGTATATATTTGTAAGGACAACACACTACAGAAATCCTATTTTTAGGACTATCTTACTCAACGACTTTTGGATAGTATTAAACGATCTTTCATCTTTGGATTCAAGTTAAATCCGAAATTTAAAGTCCACTATTTTTCTAGACCTTCAGTCATTCGTAATTCACCCCACATCTCTGGTCGTCTCGTTTACAATGTGTCTCAGTCTCTCTGTAGTTTCACTGAACCTTACTCCTTTCTTGTGACGTTCGACGTTTATAAACGTTATACAATAAAGTCTAACTTATTGAGTCTGTAACCCCTTGTGTCATGTAATATGACATAAGACGAATACTTTCTTTGGTTTCTTTGTTCATAAACAAATGTGAACGTTATACTATTTTTATATTACTTTATATTCGTGAAACCTGAATTGTACGTTACCGGAGGTTAGTTCGGTGACTTTCATGAGGACTTTTCAAAATTTCTTTTATTTTTACTCAAAACGTATATCATTGAACCGTAATGACCCTGTGACATAAACACTCTTTATAAGAACTCACAGAATATTCATAAGAAATTCCTCAAAAAGTTCCTAGATACAGTATATATAGGTCCTAACAAGTGGCAGTCGTGTTAGACACTAGTACCTGTTCTCACATAGGTTATCGTATCGACCGTTGGGACGAACCTATAAACTCCCTGTGCGGTTGACACCGTACGGGTTTCTTCTCTTTTGTTTGTTTATTTGTATTAAAAATTTTGGAGAATTTAGAATAAAAATCGGAGTTTGGAACGAAACGGGGTCAGAAAGTTTAGAGTCATTTACAGTCACAGTGGATGGGGTGACATATACGGTTTTCCTAGTCGTAATAGTAATAGAGAAAGAAAAAGGGGTAAAGGGACAGAAGATAGATAACAATTGAGTAAAACTAGGATGGAAATTATAAAAAAACGACATACGTTGTCTATAAATAAATGATATAGTTGTTTATGGAATTTAAGAGTGTTAAATAAAAGGTGTATCGACGGGGTCATAAGGTTAACTTTACATTAAATCTAATATAGATAAAGGACTAGTTTTAGGAGGTCCCCAAAGAGTAATGATAATCTTATTTTATGTCCGTGGAATGGTGAATATTACAACATGGTCAGATATAAGACGTTGATATGTGGAGGAGATTAAAAATAATGAACTTCCTGACTACGACTTCGACTTTGAGGTTATGAGACCGGTGGACTACTCTCTTTGACTGAGTAACCTTTTCTGGGACCTCGACCCTTTCTAACTTCCACCGTCCTCTTCCCCTGCTGTCTTCTACTCTACCAACCTACCGTAGTGGCAGAGTTACCTGTACTCAAACTCATTTGAGATCCTCAACCACTACCTGTCCCTCCGGACCACACGACGTCAGGTACCCGTGTTTCTCAGTCTGTACTAACTCGTTGACTTGACTTGACTAAGAAGAGACCTATGGAAAATTTTAAGACGAAAAATTTGTCCGGTTCTGTCCCTCTAAGTTCAGAGAAGGTGGCTTACGTTCATATTGAACAACCTTTCTTATGTCTATAGACTCCTAAGTCTTTTTGTTTATCATTGTCCACCTGACCCTTTATTCTCGTCTTAAGTTTCACGGTGATTCGACCACCACTTAAATGATAAAAGAGACGAGGATATAACGAACTGGATCGGACTTGACTTTCCCTCCTGTTTTGGTGTATGATTTCTATCTGTCTCAAATTCCTCAAAGGTTCTTGACATGTCCCCTGAAGACTTTACGTCTCTTTGATCCTCTTAAAGGACCCATAAAAAGAAGGAGAAAAGATGACAGAGAACATGAGAGATCGGGGACCTCTTGAGACCTTGACTTCGACGTCGAACCATCAACTCGTCCGTGGATTTTGAGGCTCTCTCCCTTTGGAAGAATTGTCACCCCGGCCCACTACTTAGACAACGAGTAACGAAAGAAAGATAAAAAAGGAGTAACGAAAATCAACCACCACAACAATATAAAAGGGACACACGAGTCAACGACTCAGTACAGGTTGAGAAAAACTGGGTGCCAGACTCCGGGTGGTCCGAGGAGACAGGTACCTTAAAAGGTCCGTTCTTATGACCTCACCCAACGGTAAAGGATGAGGTCCCCTAGAAGGACTAGGTCCCTAGTTTGGACGTAGAGAACACAGAGAAAGTATCCGTCTACCTAAGAAATAATTGTGTGGTGAAACCTTCGGGACGACGACGACGACGACGACGACGATTCATCGTAGTCATTACAGGCTGACACGCTGGAGTATCTGCCGTCGGGTGGTCTGAGGGGGCAGGGACCCTAAGAGGTCCGTTCTCATGACCTCACCCAACGGTAAAGGAAGAGGTTACGTACTTTCACTTTTCGCTTTCACTTCGACGAGTCAACACGACTGAGAATCACTGGGGTACCTGACGTCGGATGGTCCGAGGAGGTAGGTACCCTAAAAGGTCCGTTCTCATGACCTTACCCAACGGTAACGGAAGAGGAGAGACCCTTCGGGTCGACGACGACGATTCATCGCAGTCAGTGCAGGTTGAGACACGTTGGGGTATCTGCCGTCGGGTGGTCGGAAGGGACAGGGACCCTAAGAAGTCCGTTCTTGTGACCTCACCCAATGACAAAGGAAGAGGTTACGTACTTTCACTTTTCACGTTCACTTCAGCGAGTCAGTACAGGTTGAGAATCACTGGGGTACCTGACGTCGGATGGTCCGAGGAGGTAGGTGTCCTAAAAGGTCCGTTCTCATGACCTCACCCCGACCCTTCGGGATGAACGGAAGTTTAAATCTGTGTCAACACCCTTCACGTACCTTCTCGTCCAATTGATTTCGAGTTCAAGAGACTGGTCTCCTAGATCTTTCCTTCGACGTCCCTTGACCTTTCATAGTACCTCACAAAGTCTCTCTTCCCTCGAATTTTCTCTCGCTCTCTTTAGGGTATTTTCACATATACTTGGGACACAAATGGAAACTTGACTTGTACACCCTTAGACGGGGATTTATGTTATAGTTTCCGAAATTTTGACTGATACTACGTTTGGTCCGGGGTTTGCCGATGATCTTTCACTTTTGTGGTTCACTAGGTTGTCGTCACGTTTGTGATTTTAGACGTGACTGTGACTTTGGGGTTAGATTTCTTGTATCTAGTCTGAAAAGTCAAATTTGAGCTTTTCTCTTTTGGTTGGTAGAAGGGTGCAAAGTTTATCATCAGTCTCAGAGTATTGTGTAGTTAGTTTACAGTTCCTATGTTAGGTTTTGATGAACCATATACTTCTTAGTTCCTTTAGAATCGTGAACTTCCTTTTTTTTTTTTTTTTTTTTTGTCTATAGTTTTGGTTTTATTGTTTCACCAATTTTACCTTAAAAAATTGACTTATGATGTTATCGATTTAATCTTTTACGTGATCTACCGGATACACTCTCTTACCTCTACGGTATTATTTGTCCGTCTATTGAAGTTCCATTTACCACTCTTTAGTTCGTAAGAATTTTTTCTCTCTCTCTTTTTACTTTCTAATTTTCCTTTTTTTATTTTTCTCGGAGTTATAGGACACCTTGTTATATTTTTCCAGATTGTAACCGCAGTAGACTCAGTATCTTTCTCTTTTTTTTTACATACACTATCTCTTTTTACACAAAATTTCTTTTTATTGACGTTTGAAGAGTTAAACCATTTTCTGTGTTTAAATGTCTACGTTCTCCCTCCGAGTCTTTTAAGGTTCGTTCTATTTGAGTTTTTTGAGTGTGTTCCGTGTCGTATTAGTTTGAAGACTTTAATTTGTGTTTTAGAACTGATGTTCGGTCCTGAGGAATATATTCCTCTGTGATTAAGTTTACTGAGATATAAACTATAGTCTTTTGTATTGGTAGTCACCTTCACTTTGTAAAAATTTTACGATGTTTTTTAAAATGTAATTTTAAGACAATAGTCACTTTAGTGACCGTTCTTTAGACATTGATCGTTTTTTCCTTCTCATTGTTTTTACCGTTTGTAGGTCATGTATATTTTCTGATAGAAGGAAAAATAAAGAAATTTTATGGGTACTCCTAACTTTCACTTTGAATACTATAAAAGATTACTCAATAAGTCAACTACATCAACATTACAGATTCCTAATGTTCCTCCTCCCATTTTCTTGAATATAAAACCACTCCAAAGACGAATAGTAAATTCCACCATTTTATAATTCACAAATATTTACTTTTTTTTACACGGTATTTTGGATATTCGAAGTTATCTATTTAATTTTACCTTACGATTTTAAACGAATTTGTTAAGTTTTCCTTCGTTCTTCCCCTTTGTCTTCATATTTATAGTCTCCCTTTTGAGTCTTTTGTTTCTCATTCAGATTATACAAATATAAATCCGTCTGGAACTAGGCTTGTATGACTATTAAAATAATTTACGTCACTAAATTTGAGTGTTTAATTTGTATCTTAAACAGTTTTACCAAATTTTTATGAGTACGGAATGTTGTTAGGATTAATATACATAAATACATTAACTGAGGTTATGAAACCGGTGGACTACACTTCGACTGAGTAACCTTTTCTGGGATTACGACCCTTTCTAACTTCCGTCCTCCTCTTCCCCTGCTGTCTCCTACTCTACCAACCTACCGTAGTGGCTGAGTTTTCTGTACTCAAACACGTTCGAGGTCCTCTACCACTTCCTGTCCCTTTGGACCGCACGACGTCAAGTACCCCAACGTCTCAGCTGTACTGACTCGTTGACTTTTTCTATTAATTCAATTTCCATTTACCTAATATCTTTGTTACGATTCGTTGACGATTAGTTTTCTTTCGACCTTATTGAATAAATGATTATAATCTGTTACATCTGAAGATTCGTTGTCTTTAATGATTCCTTTTTCAACCTGACATATCTTACTAGTAAGAGTAAAGTTCCGGAAATTTAAGTCAACGAACAGACCTTGTGACCACTCGTATACCGACAGAGTGGTTCATAGTAGAGAATGTTTCCCAGGAGAGATTGATGTGGAGAGATCAGTAGAATAGTATAAGTGTGGTAGGATAAATACAATAAGTTTCGTGAAAAGTAATCGACACCGAAAAAAAAAAAAAAAAATCAAAAACACAAAAAAAGATAAAATATCTGGGGATCTTTCACAGATAGAGTACAAGAGTCGAGATGTGTGTGACGGATCGTTTGACTATTTGATCTATTTATTAACAACTTATTTGATACTACCCGACTGAGTTTGTATACTGGAAATGGAATCATTATCCGGATGGAATAATACAACACTCTTAAGTTGTCCAATTTGGTGTCTTTCGTGCGTAACGTCGTGAGGATTATCTCGTGGCAAGTTATTCACAATGGTCAACTCGGACAGCAATGATATATCGTAGGCCTTGTCCCATTTAACACAAAATATTTCATGCAGAGAAAACAAACCGTATCTGGCACTCAATTAGATAACCGTCTAAAGACTGGAATCGATGGAACTACATAACGATTACGGTTTTCAGTGATATGATACTTTCTTCTGTCTACCGTTCCCCCTTTCCATTTGTTTTAGTAATTTACTACAATAAAGATAACGAAGTTTGGTACGTCACTACGATAAAGATACGTGAGTCACTACTGAATAATCGTTATATTCGATTCATCTAAGACTATTCATAAAGTCCTCATACCATAATAATAGTTATTAGTACGATCATTGTTCGTGAGAAGTTCGTATGTAGAGTATAAAAAAAAGGGTGGATTCTTTACGTCTACACTCACGAGGATATTAAACTTTCCTATTCAAGTTCATTTTCTACATCTCTGACACTTTTAAATGTAATATTATCAGTTTCCATAGTTCTCTTGTAAATCGAGGTTTTTCTTAAAGAGGTAAGTCGTGAATTAAAATTGTAAACCATGTCCTTTATTTTTCAGTAGATACATGTAAACCTGGTTTTGAAGATTTTGTGTATTAGGTGTTATATTTTTGGTTTTATGTATTAGGTATTATATTTAGTCATTAATAAAAAGACACATTTGTAAAAATTCTCTTTCTCTGATTTTCTAAAATTTGGGTTTTCAATTCATTCCTAGTAATAGAATCAAAACTCCTAATTCCTACTTAAACAAACAAGTTTAAAAACACAATATGTATAAAAGACATTACATGTATGAGTCTTTTTTAATGAAAATTTTAACGCTATTCTTTTGAACTTCCTCAAAGAACAAAAATAATTCTCACGTTTATTTTACCTGTGATCCACAGGAGTTTTCAGTTGAGATTCCTTAGATGTTGTCATTTTTTTATTTTATTTTATTTTTCCTAGTATCCTTAATTATTAACTTGTTATATTTTCACACACGATTTAACGAAGTCAGTACAGACTGAGAAACGTTGGGATACTTGACATCGGGTGCTTCGAGGAGACAGGTACCCTAAGAGGTTCATTCTTATGAACTCATCTAACGGTACGGGAGGAGACCCTTATATTTTTTTTAATTGTTAATTTTACTTGTTTTCATTTATTTATATAGTCCTCCGTCCTTTTTTCAGTAACACTTCCTCTTACCTGTACAAAACTCTGACCTCAGATCCATTTTCTTATATAAATTCCGGTACTAAGTGTTTTGTGCATAGTCTTAGTGGGTTACTTTTTTTACCGGTACACTCCTATCTCACTTTTCACTATGACTTATCTGGACCCTCTCTCGAGAGTAATCTTGGACTCAGTCGGTCTGTAAGTAGAATCTGAAGATCGAAAGTCTTGTCACTTTTTTAATTACGGACAAGGAATTCAGACCCATAAAACGATCTCCTCGTATTTGATTGATTATGTAATCATATTATCTTACTAACGTCTAGAGTCTGTATTTGGGAACTATCTCATGATTAGTCCTCTCTCTTATATTTTAGGTATATATCTGTGTAAAATCACTGTAATTTCTTATAGTTCTGTCTTCTTGAGATTTTTGAGTCTTTCTATTCTGGTGAATTAACCGGAGTCTTAAAAATTATAAGTGTGACCCATACCTTTTTTATTTCCTTATATGTAAAAATTTCATAACCTCTTTTCGTAAAATATCTAAACTATATAGATTTTTTATCTTCTTTTATATACACCTTTAGTAACATGTCCTGTTGGTGGTCTTCATGTCGGTATCACAAATATTGAATATTTAGTTGTCTACTGTTTAAGTCAGTGTCGTCTTTTCTTTTCTTTTTTTTATTCTTTCATATTACGTAGTTTTATACCTTATTCTATCTTTTTATCAATATTTATCCTTAATATAATCATGATATTAAATCGTGATTGAAGACCCTCTTCTCCGTTATGTAAATATTTGTCGACTTCAAATTTATTACGCCCCAGTTCATTCACAAGACTTAAGTTAGTATTATTCTATAACCCTGTTCCGGTATACTTTTTAAATTCACCATACCGTAAAAGACTGTGTATCTTCATGTTACGATTGTGTCAGTTCATGAAAAATGAAAATAAATGGTTTCTTAACTACTCTGATTCGTTAAAATATTTTATGATAATCATTAATCGAATTTCATTACCATAAGACGGTGAAAGATCTTTGAGATGAATTCCGAGATAGTGTTCCGATAAGTATGATCTTAACATTTGTCCAATATAAGTAAAACTTCTTATATATTGGTTCAAAAAGATCGGCTAATTAAACGAAGTACAGTTTTCGATTGTATTCAAGAATAAGTACGTAATTAAACTCTTTATGAATTATAAGATCCGTAACAAGATTTACGAACCTTCATGTTCCGACTTGTTTTGTCTGTTTAAGGAAGTTGACTATCTTGGATGAGTCCACTATGCTTACTTTAAAGTACAGTTAATAATAGAGGTTATTGTTTTCCAATATAAACGACAATCGAATAGTCTTTTGTGTCAACATGTTTGGTTTGATTTTATTTAAGTTGATAAAAAAAGTCTTATTCCGATTACATTCTATTAACACATAATCGTTTGATATTGTTAAAAAAATTACCATAGGGAGGAATGGCGATTTATGAAAGTACTTTTACCTTGGTGAAAGTACACTTAGTTAGTCTAAAATAACTCTTGTATAAGGATTTTTTTTTGAAGGATTTCAATATATAATATCACTAAATTCATATAATATTTATATTCATATAGGAGACTGAAACTCTAGAGTATTACATCCATCTTTCTTTCTTTCATTTTAGTGAGTAAGTATAGTCTGATAAACCCTGAGGTACCTGACATCGGACGGTCCGAGGAGGCAGGTACCCTAAAAGGTCCGTTCCTATGACCTCACCCAACGGTAAAGGAAGAAATCCCTTAGAAGGACTGGGTCCCTAACTTGGACCTAGAGGACGTGACGTCGTCTGAGAAATGGTAGTTCCTTCGGGTATTACATTTAATTTTTATTAAATGAATATCTGACATTCAATCTCTTATTTATAATTACTGACACGTTACGAAAATTACCCTTCTAGCATCTTATCCATATCAAAAGTTTGAATATAAAACTTTACACAGATGATTCATGTAAAGTTCCGATTCAATATCTCTTATAGACTTTCTATACAACAGGTAGTAAAGAGATTTAGGTTTTTTTTTTTTTTTTAAGGGGTTGTGTTGTTTATAAGACGGAGTTTAGTAAGACCCCTGGGTATATAAATTGTGGGGAAACGATTCGACAAACCAAAGTACGACGGACTGAACATCATATTTGTCTAATTATCTTAAACGAGTAACAAATTCCTGTAAAAGGACTTTAAGTCCCCTCTTTAAATAAAGTAAAAATCACAATCCTTTATAAGACTAACGAAACTGTTTATTCCATACACCCACAGACACATGAACATACGATTAAAATTGTTACGATATGTAAATTGTTAATATAATAGTATATAAGGGAAGAGTGTGACAAATAGTCTTTCGAATACGGGTTTAAACACCAAGTAATTATTTACCTTATAAAAAGAAGTGATGTATGTATGTAGAGACGAAATGAACCTAGTTAAAAGAAGAAGTAACGAAAGTAATAAAAATTTGACTAAAGAACATAATATAATTGTAAAAATACAGTTGAATTTAGATTATCTCTTCCGTCATACATTTATTCATTTTATAATTTTATATATTTTTTATTTGTTACTTGTAATATTTAAATATTATGTAAAATCCAACTATTTTATAAATCTACATTCTCACTTTGATATTTTTATGTTCTTCGAAAATACTACAAATTTATCAAGGTCTCATGTCTCTATGAAAAAATCACACAAAATTTTCGATTCATTAATGTTTGTTTAATTCCCGGTAGCAAATTTTCAGATGTTTATTGCTGATGACCTCTCGTCCACCTCCCTTGTCTCGAGAGGATGTCACAACCACCCTTTCATTTAACGATGTCGGTGATACCTTTTGTCATACTACCAAGGATTCCTTGATTTTTGTGCTTATCTCTACGGTGTACTCGATCGTTGGGGTGAGGGCCGTGTACAGGTCTGTTTGATATTGAACTGGAGCTACAAAAATCTCTTGATATCGGTTATTATGTACCCTTGTTGAATTACAGGTAACTGTCTACTTACCTATTTCTTCTACGTATATGTATGTTCTCTTATAATGAATCGGAATTTCTTATTACTTTACACTAAATGTCGTCGTAAGTATCTAGATCTCTAATTAGTAAAATTTGTTTCATATAGTTCTTCTCTTTCTGTTAATCGTTTCCTATAGCGAATATACACCTTAGATTTTATAATGTTTTTACTCGAATGGATACTTTGTCTTTGTCTGAGTATCTCCGTGTCCTGTCTGAAGACCAACGGTTCCCTCTCCTCCTCCTCCTCCTCCCTCCCAACCTAACCCCCAAACCCTAATCGTCTACGTTGATATTATGTTTCTTACCTATTTATTGTTTCAGTATGAATGACGTATAGTGTCTCTTGATATAAGTTATAAGACATTATTTGGTATTACCTTTTTTTTAATTTCGTTTAATTCTTTAAAAGAGTATCTTCTTATGTTTTTTTTAAGATGACTCCCTTTTTTTCGTGGTATGTCTTGAGTTCTACTTTCTTACTAAAACAAGTACATATTCTATTTGGAACTTTGGTTATTGGATTTTGATCGTTAGGTCATCCTTTCACCCATTTTCTATACTCGTTGTCCATGTGTTTTCTACTTTATGTTTACTAAGAATTCGTATTCTTTTACACAAATCGGAGTAGGGAGTCTTTTATACTTGTAAATCGTGGTGTTTCATTAGGAAAAATAAAAGTGAGTAGTGTAACTATCGAAAAATTTTACAACGGTTATACGATGCAACCGTTCTCTCTTGTTTCCTTAACGTACAACAACCGTTCTCACAGTTCAGTAAGTGAGACCTCCCACTGGATGATAATTGATGGTTTTACTTTCGACGTGATATAAAACCTAGGTCGTGTAGGTGAGGTTTATAAATAAGATACCTATAGGAGTATGTACATCTATGTCACTATTTATCCGTTTATGTGACTTTATAATGTTGTCCCTGGTCAATGTACTTCATACGGTGAAAGTATTTACCTTATAATACGGTAACAAGTTCTCTTCCTTTGTGTTAATGTACAAGATTATGTCTTTCCAAAATTATACACGATAGTTCATAATTTTTTTTGTTATCAGTATACTCAAACACATCATAGAACAGAAAACATATATATCCCCTTCTTCTCTCTGTAACAACTTCCTTTTTAGGATAGACAAATACTTACGTAATAGATATTCCCACCATACTCCATATAATAATCAATGGGAGACCCACCGAATCTCCAATTTCGCAGACGGAGGTTACGCTCTCTGGGCCCAAGCTAGGGACCTAACCCTTCTAGGGGACCTCTTCCTTTACCATTGGGTGAGGTCATCAGAACGGACCTTTTAGGGTACCTGCCTCTTCGGACCATCCGATGGCAGGTACCCCAGTATTTCTCAGCCTGTGCTGACTCGCTTAAATGAAGTGAAGTGGAGTCCCGTTCTGTCGACTTACCAACTCATTGATCCTATTTGTTTCCAAAACAAAAACAAAAAAATGATATACACAAAAGATAGATAGAAAACTTAAAACATAGTAACCGAATATAGTGGGTAGGAAGGTGAGGGAGAGTGATTTTTTTCTTTTTAATCAGAATGTCCACCCCGTCTTTGGTCTACGGTCTTAATGGTTGGTACCGATACGTTGATTGTAGTGTTCCCGTATCATGACTTGTCGACCCAACTTCGGACTGAAATGTATATGTACACGTACATAAATATATATATATAATATATATATATAAAATGTGTATGTGTGTGTGTATATATATATATATATAAGTAAGGGATAACTGACATTATACATTCGACTAGACTCTGAGTGGTCCCGTCTCATTTCTGAGGAAAAGATTCTTCTAGTTTAAATGAGATTTTTACTTTCGACCCAGTCGGGACGTTTCTACTTATGGTTGAACCGACTTCAAATCTAACTCGAATTCTCAGTACTCCCTGAGTCAGTCTACTTTATTCTCATTCTGTCTTTTTTCCTCTCTATCCTCTCAATGTATTCCGACTAATAAGGGACTCATTTCGTTATTTTCTATGAACTATAAATAATGGTAGTAATTACCTTTTTATTCATGATCCATGATAACTGGCACACATAATCAGTAAGTTAGTACAAGCTGAGAAACGTTGGGGTTCCTGACATCGGACGGTCCCAAGAGACAGGAACCTTAAGAGGTCCGCTGTTATTACCTCACTCAACGGTAAGGGAAGAGATCCCCTAGAAGGATTAGGTTCCTAGCTTGGAGTCAGAGAACAGAGGATTTTACCGTCCGTCTAAGAAATTGTGGCCACGGTTGTGTCTTCTTCGGGTACTAACTAACGTATGATGGTATTTTTTACGGGAAACTCTTTAGGACGTCTCTAAGACCAGTGACAGTCTTATTGTTTTGGAGTAACTATAAAACAGAATGTGTTCCTGTCTACTGTGACATGGTCCGTCCTCGATGTAAAAAGTCGTGTATCATTTTGGATTCCACTACCTTTCCATCACATACAAGAATTCCGACGTTTACAAGTGACTCACGAACTGTACAACGTAGTGATTTATAAAGGGGACTTAGAATTATACAAGGGAATCTTTCTAAAACATTCAGTCAGCTTAAGTTCGGACACCTATCTGCAATGTTCATTTAAAAAAAGAGGAAAAGGAATCCATGTATATACTTCGTAAAAGTTAAGGGTATAGATTTTTCGAAGACTTTAGACGGACGTCGATACGGGATCTTGTGAGTCTGTTTTAAAATCCACTCTTTAAGATACTTAGACAAATGGTATTAAGGGAAGACACCCGTTCTTCACCATAAATTTAGTACGGTGACATATTGATTGAATACGGAGTTATTATTTAAAATTAAGGACTTTTTCATTTCAATAAATCGAAATAATATGTAAGATTCCTTTTCCACAAAAAGATTCACGAGACTCATCTTGAACCTCCATAATAACAGTGTAAACCAGAAAGTTTTATAAGTGGGTACTGTGAACGTCCGTTTTACCAACAGTGTACCCTCTTATTTCATCTTACCACTCGAAAACTTCATTACGAATGATACAGTTCGACACACCCTAAGTAGAACGCTTCCCTTTTCTATCAGAGTTTCCAGTTTCGTCAAAGATACAAGGAGCTTCATTTCTCCCATGTTCACCTGTCTATATTTGAAGTTCCTGTGAGACTTTGAAATATAAATTATAGCATCTTATAACTACTGTTAACGACTTTTATCCTGTCACTACCCTTGTTTTTAACGTAGTGTAGTCCCTTCGACGAAAAACCATTTCTTCACTTCTGTACCTGAAAACTCTTGATTCTCGAACATGACCAAGTTTGACTCCAACCGTGTACCCACCGGTAATTATAATCTACTTACTTCACCACTCAATTCCGTAGACAGGTATTGCCTACTCGGGACGGGATTTTACTAGGTCTGCCATCCTATTCTCATTACGGACTCTACCTAAAGAGACACCCGAGAGGGTCTTCCTGTTCATAGTCTTGAACGTGTTTCGTTTTTGAAGGAGACTTTTGCACGACGAGCCGTTTTAAAGAAGAGAAGACTTCATTGACTTCGTTTAAAATCATTGAAGTATTCGGGGAACTACCCTTGTTTGGATGTTTAAAATATTCAACGAAGAATGATAAAACTACATGACATTAAACTAAGTTTTAGAAGAAAATTAAGATTGTAAAATTTTTCAGTAACATTTATTTTTCCAGAGGGTATTAACGGTCCTAATACAAGACGAAGGTGTAGAGCGGGACGAGGGGGAGTCAGGGACTGTATACATGAAAATCATCTCACTCAGTTTGAGATGATCAAATTTTGGTAGTCTCTTATCTCTCACAGTGATAAGACGTAGTATTGGGAAACCTTTACATCAGGAAAACCAATAGAATCAAATTTAAATAGTTTTCTACTAAGTGAAGAGTGTTTCAATAAATGTGGTACTTAACGGACTAACCAACCAAAGTACGTAGACTTTATTTCTATACTTTTTTTTTCTTATGTACCGGTGTACAAGGTTGTAGTTCTTTATATGGATAAATATGTACTCCCGTCCGAGAGGAAAAACACAAGTAGTAGGATCTTTATTAGGTAAATGGGTATGGGGAAATATTTTGTCTAAGAAGTCTAGTGGACTACTATGGTTAAGTGCTCCAAAGTACTTTATAAAAACAATAAGACAATATAGTTAATGTATAAATATAACTATTTTTTTATTTATCATTCAAAGGATATAAACAATAGGAGGAACCCTTAAGTAAATCCTTACCCTCTCATACTTTTACTCATGGTGATCTACAGTGATATTTGTCTGGTAAAAGAGACTACGTCTAAATAAAAGTACATAAAGGTCCAAAGGATCTGACAAACCCCCTTTAAGGAAGACCGTCATAACTAAGGTAGATTCGGGAACAACAAATCAGTTTCTAACAATTGACGATTTAAATGTAGGAAAGAACACAGGGAATGTTTAGACGTTTCGTCAAAAGAAATTTCTTTTTAGTGTCATGTCCCTAAAGTTTTAACAGTGGTAAAATAATTAATCCACTGCACAGTATGGTTCAGTCAGTCAAATAATAAAGAATTCTTTCTAGAACATCGCTCAAACACAGAGTAATCTCTTGACCTCCTCGTCTGTCTAATTACGTGTATACGATGTTGTAATTAATCTCTCAGTCCAAAAAGTCTCCTATCTATTAAAGTAACACTGTTACCGTCGTCGCTAATTAACTCAGAGAAAATCTTTCGTAGATTCCCCGAACTCTACTCCTCTTCCGGGTGATACTAAACGGGTTCAATTCACATCTTCCCCATGTTCTTAATATCTCAATAGTTCATTTTTTCTGATATTTCCCAAAGATCAAACACGTCCGAACAGGACAGAAGGTAGACTTCGTCTTTGAAGAAGTTACCTTGGGGACTCGTCACCTTAAATTCTCGTACGTTAAACACCGAGTCACCCTCAAAATTGTTAATGTAATGTTAAAATATCAAGAATCACGTTTAGATGAATTAAGTAAAACAGGTTCTTCCCCTATACTCTAACTTGACATTGATAGGTCGGCTAAGATACGACATACTAAAAATTTTCAATACAGTGGAAGTTAGTTAAATGTGCTTGGTTATGAATTAATCCTTATAGTCGTTAGTTGACGATTTTGTAGGGATTATTATCTGACTATCTCAGTCTTATTGTTCTCTCTCGTCAGTTTGAAGGAACAATCGACTGTAAATCTTTAAGTGTAAAATTTTACTGTAAATCGTCTGCTCTACTACTACGTTTACTTTAGATATAAATCCCTCCCCACTTTTGTCGTAGATTAAACATCACTAATATATAAGACAAGATGGACACCTTTAAGACGAGTTCAGACAGATCACAAGAAATTTTTATCAAGAAAAAGGGAGAGAGAGGGAGGAGAGAGGAGAGAAGAGAAGAGACAGAGACTTCACTCTCCGTTCCTGTACCTTTTTGGTGCACACCAGTAAGTTTATTTGGGTGGTCGAGTCGTTGGTCACCTATCGTTCGGGGTCGACGGTCAGCGTATTTCTTATTGGAATCTTTGTCTTGGGACAGTTCGGAGGTTTATAGGGGTTGGACTCCAACTTACTTTTCTGGGGTTCTATCTTGGCGAATCTACTCGAACGAGTTAAACGTCTTGGTATTCTCTATTATTATGTAACATTAGAATTCGGTCATTTATAATCCCACTAAACAATCCGTTGTTATATATTGACCTTGTCTTCCGTCACACAGAAACTTTCTTTTCCCCCTTTTGATATTCTTTAGGTACCCGTCTGTTGTACTTAAAAAACGAAAAGACTGAATTAAAACACCAACCGCTATGTAGAATGACTTTAAGAGTCCACCTTTAAGAGTCCACCTTGAAAGAAATACAGATTACACTCGAGACTGAATGTGAAAAGAAAACGCAAACAGTAACGATAGTTGAAATAAAAGTAGGTAACGGTAAAAGTTTTCAACCACACGAAGAAAAATTTTAAAGTTAAGACTTATTATAATCTATCTTGATACCAATTGTGGTACAAACTCATATGTACGTCGTAAATTTTTCTAGTATAACACACTTACACATACGACTTTTCCGACTCATCGTTTTTCTGACTTTAAACGGATGATTATACATGACCGTGGTATAGGGTGGGGTAGAGACTTTACGTATGAAAATTATCAATAAGAGTTTGTACTTTAGTATAGGTTTAGTGTACCTCGAGACAATTTTACGTCTAAGACTACATCATCCTAACTCAAAACTTAGATTATAAGACGTCAAGAACTTTCGGAAGACTTTCTCCTCTGTTGTGCTCACCGTCCTGAGCTCCTACACAATGAAAGGACGTAAAAAACGAAGGTAAGAGGTACCGGGAAGTAATAAATAGAAGTATAGTTTATTTACAACTAGTCCCTCACAATGAATGTACGTGAATTCCTTATTTATAATTCCCTTCTTCACGATATTTCGAAAAGAAGGTCTCGAAAAAGAGAGGGAGACGGGTGTCCGTGTACAAAAAGAAAGGAATACATGAACCTTGATGGAGGAACGTGGTCGTGAAAGATACGATTCTAAATAAAAATAGTATTATTCTTGGTAAATTTTCAACACTTGGACTTGGTCTCTCGCCGTAAGTAGGACGTCTACCTGACAGGGATCGTACCACTTGTCGGAAACTGTTTACAACGAAAACCCCCCACTGCTCACAATGGACGTAATCCAACAAAGACAACATACACAAACGTATGACTGAAAAAGAGAGTTTATATAGATTATAAATGGGTAAGAGAATTAAGAAAGGTACTCGTGGGACCTGGTTAGATAGTAGTAGTGGGGAGAGGTAAGAATTTTCATCGGAGGAATGATGAGTCGGAAATAGAAGAGAACGACTGACGTTTAACGGAGAAGTGTAAACTGAAGGTCAAGAGAAATGTACCGAATGTCCTGGGACTTATTAGTATAGACCCCAGGAGTTGAGATACAAGTAAAAGTAAGAGACTGAGGAATAAAAATTAGTGAGTATTGATGATGTGGGGGAGGTCAGTTCGTCAAAAGAGACGGGTATGAAATGAAGGAGGGGTCGATGAGAAAAAATTGTTTGACGAGAAAAGGAGGATAGGGTCAATCTTTGAGTGAAAGGGTTCCTTCTTAGTAGACATACATTACACCAAAGGAATAATAATAGAGGTAGTAGGGTAGAGGAAAGATCATTATTGTATCGATATTAAAATTAACTACATACAATAAGAAAAAATGGTTTCTAAGGTCTCCAACACGAACCAAAATATGTGATATGATAGGGATCGAGAAACGTGTCACGGACTTAATTTTTATTTTTTTTCTTTTTCACCGAGTTATCGATGAACAACTTCTTTATTTTGTAAGATTCGATGGGTAGGTTACGTAGAAATAGTGACATAAACAGTAAGACTTTGTGGGAAGAGAAAACAAACTGGACATTAGAAAATATGAAATAGAGAGTAAAATGTTTCTGTCCGTCTTTTTCACAGTTGAAAACATAAATCATTAAAGGGCAACCATGAGCAACGATACACTAGAACTCCTTTTAAAAGGTGAGGAGATTAAAATTTCAGAAAAGTTTTACAGTACAAACCGAAGTGACCAACCAAGACAGAAACACGTTGATACGTTAGGAGAGTAAGAAGGTCAAAGGATCTAGGTCCAGAAATCAAAAAAAGAATTGAGATAGGAGTTAAAGATGTCAAGGTCAAGGTTGGACTCAACATTGGAAAGAATATTCTCCTCCGACTGTAGAAACCAGGACGTGATGTTTATTAGACTGGTTAAAGTCGTAAAGGACCCTAAATCGTAATCACCAAAATTTACCTTTTGTCTCTTTGTCCTTGAGATAAAAGTCTAACCTTCCATAAAAAAACAAACAAACAAAACAAAATCTCGTCCTTTACTTACCTGTTATTGTTTGTAATAACTCTCCAGTCCTTTACTTTACAGTCTTTCGGACTAAAGAGGTATCTCGAATTACTATAGGTGAAAGAAAGGAGTAAAGACTCGGAATCTAACCTTTGTTAACCGGTCGTCCTACGAGGACCGGATCCCGAAAAGAGAGACACCCGGCGGGACCGGTCCGTTTCAGTCTCTTTGTAAGGAATAGTTCGTAAATATCAAGTACACTTAAAGTGGAGTTCGGTTCTTCACGTCGGACGTAATTGGTCGACTTAAGTCCACACCGACTCATGTACCACCCGATGAAAAAAAACCAATTGTTAGTAAAGTTCAATGGTGACGTAACGTTGTCCTAACATAGACCGGAAGTGTTTGAGGTACGTGGACCGACCTGTAGAGTAGGATTAAAACGTGTAAAGTCTAGACGATGAGTAGACTGTTGTGCCATCCGTAGTATATAAATTCTTGTCTTGAACGTCGATCTTTTCGTTAGTGTCAGTTCCAGTTCAACTTAACACTTTTCTCATAACACACTTCCTCAACTATAACAGGACTACAGACGACTTTCACAAGAATAAAACTCTTTTTTTTTATAAACCCAGTGAAAAAACTCTAATAATTTAAAAGTTTTTCTTTTTATTTCTGTACGTTTAGTACTTTTCATGTGAACACTATTCTCTGAAGGTAAAACCACTTATTTCTTACTTTATCGAGACACAAACACACACACACACACAAGAGAGACGGAGAGACAGTAGACTTGTCAATATCGGGGTCGTCTTCCCCTATCATTCAATAGATTATTTTTCATAAAAATTTTTAGTCTCTGATATTTGAACTAAAGGAAATGATATAGAAACAGACACTTAAGGACTAAAGTCGTTACCTTCATATATTTTTACAGACCTTTTCTTACACCGACACGTATAAGGGGTATGAAGTGTGAAAGACCTTTGTATATGGTTTGTGTTTGTGTGATTTTAGTTGTTAGATGTCATCATGTGTAATATTTACTTAAATTAGTATGACATAATCTTTAAGTATATAGATTCGTTGATTATGATTCGTATTACTTAACACAAGGTTTTATAGGATTGTGTATATTCATATAAAAAATCTAGATTGTATAATTATATATATTACTATATTGTTGTTATAGATTAGATCTCCGAATTTAAAATCACCAGTAAATCGTTGTTCTATGTCCCCGGAACCAGATCCACCCCTACACAACACCAGAAGTCGTTTTTGTTTTATTTTTATTGTCCTTTTGTTGTTTTTGAGACGATTGGTTTCTTCCGTACTTCCCTTTAGGGGAGGGAACTGGAACCGTAACACACCTTTTTCTTCATAAAGGGGAAGTTTAAGAGACAATTCAGAAAATGACCGTTCCAAACGACAATGTTAAGAAGATGAACGTCAAACAAAAAAAAAAAAGGGGGACTCAACCATCTAAAGAGACTAGATCTCTTACGTGATAGATATTTATTTAATGTACTAAGTGTGTGGTGCAGAGTGTTTTATACCCAAGTGTAGTATATGGTTTACTAATTTGTCCCTTTTACTCTTGTCTGTCCCGATTATTTCCGGTACATTTTCCAGTTTACCCTCTCAAACTTGAGTCTTTGATGTGATAGTGTCACGGTCTGGTCAACCCCTCCTCTTACTTAACAATTGTCTACCGGTCATTGAGAGTGACATTCATAAAAATGTTTTACTCTTGGTTATCTATGTGTGATCTATACACCTGTAAACTTGTGTCATTATAACTTAAGGAAACAGACAAGACTGTACTAGTTTTACCAACGTCATTTTACATTTTAGTAACAGACGAAAGAAACTTGATACTTTAGATATGTTGTTTATTTGATTAGAAATAAAAGAAAGAATAGGAATGGGTCAGGACTGATATTAGTACATATTAACACTTGCGAATGATGACTGTAATGATTACGTCGACTGTACCTATGATTATATTTCTAACTTAAAAAATGGTATTAAAATAAAACATGATCACCAATGAATAAGTTTAAAAAGAGGTTTTATTGTGTCCAAGATAGTCACATAAAAAGGAACAGGGTACTCTGTAAAAAAAGATGTGACACCTATCTCTATTTTCTCCACACGAATAGTGTAACAGTCCACTGGAGTAAGACCTTCCCATTCAATTATCTATCAACTGTCTTAATTTTAAGACTTTTCCGAGTTGTCATCTTACTACCTCTTTTTAGTTGTGTTATTTTTAAATATCCGTATTTAGATTTACAATATTAATACAAATTTTTCGTCTCTGTTTATATAGTGTTCTTTCATGTTCCTCTCTTCAGATCGGATTGTAGTCAAACGACAAATTCTGAGTCTAAAAAAAGAACTGATAAGAGTTACTAAATAGTTAAAATTACTACTTGAAATTTCAAGGACCAAGTATTTAGTAATCCTCTACCTGACCTCGAGTCGTTATCAATAAGTGGAGGGTGTGTGTATGGAGAGATCGGAGGTAAGTGGAAGGAGTAAGAAAAGATTAAAATAAAAATTAACCTCCTATTAACGATCTAGAAGGAACACCGAGTTTACCATTTCTTAGACGGACGTTGTGTCCTCTGGACCCAAACTAGTGACCCAGTCTTTCTAGGAGACTCTTCCCTTACCGTTAGGTGAGATCATGAGAACGGATTTCTTAGGGTACCTACCTCCTCGGACCGTCCGATTATCAGGTACCCTAACGTCTCTCAACCTGTACTGTTTCGTTGATTGTGATGGGATGACGAAATATTATAACACAATCAAAGACGGTATGTAGTCGTACTTATTCGGTACCCGTACGTATACACGGGAGGGAGACGTTCGAGGGAGGGTGGAGGGTCGGTTAAGGAGATTCAACAGTCTTTCGTGACAAACTCGAGGACGTAGTATGTCGTTTAAGGGTGACCAATAGATAAAATACATATACATATACAAAGTTACAATGACAAAGTTAAGGGAGGGAGGAAGTGAGTGACGTGGGTGTTCACACAAGAGATACAGATGTAGAGGTAACGACGGGGTGTTTATCCGAATAGTCATGGGAGAAAGAGTGAACGGAATGAGAATTAACGGAAAACTAAATCGAAGTGTTTTGGGAAGGAACTAGTTGGTAAGTCAAGTCAAGTCAAGTCAAGTCAAGTCAACGAGTCAGCACAGGCTGAGAAACGCTGGGGTTCTTAACGTCGTGTGGTCCGGAGGGATAGGTAGTGGTTGAGGACCTTAAGTTAGTCTGAGTAAAGGTAACTCAACCACTACGGTAGAGTAGGAAACAACAGGGGAAGAGGAAGACGGGGGTTAGGGAGGGTCGTAGTCTCAGAAAAGGTTACTCAGTTGAGAAGCGTACTCCACCGGTTTCATGACCTCAAAGTCGAAGTCGTAATAAGGGAGGTTTCTTTAGGGTCACGACTAGAGGAAGTCTTACCTGACCACCCTAGAGGAACGTCAGGTTCTCTGAGAGTTCTCAGAAGAGGTTGGGGTGTCAAGTTTTCGTAGTTAAGAAACCGTGAGTCGAAAGAAGTGTCAGGTTGGGAGTGTAGGTATGTACTGGTGACCTTTTTGGTATCGGAACTGTTTACCTGGAAACAACCGTTTCATTACAGAGACGAAACCTTATACGATAGATCCAACCAGTATTGAAAAGAAGGTCCCTCATTCGCAGAAAATTAAAGTACCGAAGTTAGTGGTAGACGTCACTAAGACCTCGGGGGGTTTTATTTCAGACTGTGACAAAGGTGACAAAGGGGTAGATAAAAGGCACTTCACAACCCAAGTCCACGGTACTAGAAGTAAAAGACTTACAACTCGAAATTCGGTTGAAAAAGTGAGAGGTGAAAGTGAAAGTTGTTCTCCGATAAATCAAGGAGAAGTGAAAGACGGTATTCCACCACAGTAGACGTATAGACTCCAATAACTATATAGAGGACCATTAGAACTAAGGTCGAACAAGAAGAAGGTCGGGTCGTAAAGAGTATTACATGAGACGTATCTTCAATTTATTCGTCCCACTGTTATATGTCAGAACTGTATGAGGAAAAGGATAAACCTTGGTCAGACAACAAGGTACAGGTCAAGATTGACAACGAAGGACTGGACGTATATCCAAAGAGTTCTCCGTCCAGTCCACCAGACCATAAGAGTAGAGAAAGTCTTAAAAGGTGTCAAATAACACTAGGTGTGTCAGTTTCCAAAACCGTATCAGTTATTTCGTCTTTATTCTACAAAAAGACCTTGAGAGAACGAAAAAGGTACTAGGTCGCCTACAACCGTTAAACTAGAGACAAAGGAGACGGAAAAGATTTTGGTCGAACTTGTGGCCCTTCAAGACTCAAGTACATAATAACTTCGGACCGAACCTCTTAAAATTCGTAATGAAATGATCGCACACTCTACTTACGTTAACGTATCAATCAAACTCGTAAGAAACCGTAACGGAAAGAAACCCTAACCTTACTTTTAACTGGAAAAGGTCAGGACACTGGTGACGAATCAAAAGGTTTAAATGACCGTATAATCCACGTTGTGAAAGTGTTGTAATAGAAAGTCCTAAACTTTCTCGAGTTGACCTTAAGGTAGTGGAGGTGATCGAAACAAGCATCAGTACGAAAGAATCAGGGTTTCTTATCGTTCTTCTCTATTCTAGCGGAAGGAGTCCCTAGTTACGTTTCTTTATCTCCTTTCGTTGTCTTACCCTTTCTGATCTATAAAGAAGTTCTTTTACTCTCTATGGTTCCCTTATAAAGTACGTTACAACTCGAGCCATTTCCTGTCTTTACCATACCTGGATTGTCTTCGTCTTCTATAATTCTTTTCCACCGTTCTTATGTGTCTCCTTCACATGGTTCTTCTAGAAGTATTAGTGCTACCACACTAGTGAGTGGATCTCGGTCTGTAGGACCTTACACTTCAGTTCACCCGGTCTATGGTATGGAGGTATAAACAAGGGTAAAACTTAGAAGATCTGAGAAATGACGGAAGTCCGAATACGAAGAGTGAAGAACTTGCGAATACGATATGGTCTGAGAACTAATCCGTCAAATCTAGATAAAAAAGGAGTAACTTAAGAACTTTGTTTTAAACCTAATATTTTAACGTAATTCTTTGTGTGGGTATAAGTCCTTAGACCAATCTTGACCTTATTCCTAATATTAACATCTAATTTCTTTATTAAAAAATAAACAAATGAATTACGACAAGAGAGAGTCCCACATAGTGATGACTAATTGATGTAGTAAAAGACATAGAAGATTTCTTATGAGATCCCTTAAGTAGTACGTAAATTTGTAAAGATACATCATTAAATATATTAATACAATGTCCGAAATTTTGACGTTTTCGATATGTCTACAAGAACGAAAAAACAACCACCACCACCACCACTAACAAATAAATTAGTAGTCGTGATTCATCGTAAGCAAACACACGCAAAAATTTCAGAACAAATTAAATAAATCGATCTTGGAGGACAAGTCTTTCTTACAATTTATCTTCGTTACTTCATATATAGAAATGGAATAAAGAATCGATTGTCTTTTGTTGTTGTTGTTGTTGTCGAAAGTCACAAAGTTGTAATTCATACTACAGTCGACATCCAAAAGACATCTACTGGAAAGAGTCCAACTTTCCTATGGGAAGAGGAAGAAACAACTTTTAAAAATAGTCCTTACCTGTTACCTAAAGGAGTTTACGAAAAAGATATAAATAATTTTACTAGAAAAAAAAAGAAAAAAGTTAAACAACTATACCACTAAATACAATGAAAAACTTACAAATTTGGTCGGAACGATCGGATCCGATCAAACATAACAACAAATATATAACAATCTAAACGAATTTAATACAATTATAAAACGTGAATACACATTCTCCTTATAATCAAGTATCAAATAAAAGAAAGATATCGCGAATAATCTGAAACACCACTCTCTTACGATCAGAGTTTCTTTCTCAACCCTTCATAAAGAAAGGAATGTTATAAGTCCTTCTTAAACATATCTTTATCTAAATAAACGGAAATTTACGGAGTACCATTAATGGACACTTCTGCGACTTTGTAACAACTGAAACACCTTTTCAATAATTGATACTGAAATTAAATAAATTATCTACATGTCAATAAGTCTAATACATAGAGAAGAACTTACCTGAAGTTATCAAACATATAAAATTTCCGAAAAAGGAGAGGTGGATCCGTATTTGAAATAACCGTATTATAGAAACATTATGAGAAGTGATACAAAAATTAAAACTTTTCAGACATAATTACGGTGAGAAAGTAAGGACTCTAACTATTAAACACGGTAGAGTAGGATAAAAGGATTAACCAGACCCCTTTCTCACCTATTAAAATAATAAGAAGAGTTTATTGGTCGAAATACCAAAGAAACAAAAAATTAATATCAAAAACATAAAATATATTAGTCACAGATGAGAATAAAAATAAACGAAGGATTGAACACAGTTTAAACCAAAGTAAAAGAAAATAAAAGATCAAAGAATACCACCTACGACTCCAGTTACTAAACTGTGAAGGAAGAAAAGATTGTATCCACAAAGTGTGATAATTAAAGGGTGATTTAAAACGAAACAGTTGTAAACTGTACAAATTCAATATAAAAGTAAAAGTAAATTAAATTTCATGACGAAAAGGAAAACTTAACGAGAAAAAGAAACTGAGTACCTAATAAATTTTTACACAATGGATTAAAGGTTTCAAAACATAAAAAAGGTCTCTAGAAATATAAAAGTAAAGATTAAAGTGTAGTAATACTAATCTCCTGTTTAAGACATACGGATTTTAGTAAAATTTAAATCAATCTGAACAAAATAACGAGGTTTATGGTAAATAGATCCATTTACAAACTGTGCATGAAGTCTTCTTACACATAAGATGACAATAACCCGTCTCACAGACATTACGGTCAATATTTTTCAACCAACTAGAACAAAAACTTCAGAAAATTTGGAATGACTAAAAAGATAGACGTAAAACATAGTCAACAACTCTGTCCTATCCCTTCGTAAAGTAAGTATAATACATAGGTAGGGACTACAAAAATAGTCAAATACTAGGTACTTAAAACCTTGAGATCGTAATCCCCGTATTAGTGATTCCAAACAATGTAGGAAGACTAATTAATTAGTAAATAGTATAAATATTTAAATATTTTTAGGGATTACTGTAATGAACCAGACTTTAACAGTACGGATTACGACGATACAGTTAAAGTCGAAGAAAAACTAATCATAATTGGACCATACAGTAAAAGATAAGAAAATGAAAATTAAGTAAACACAGAAAATAAATTCAGTACAATGAACATCCATCGTATACTCACCTACACGAAAAGGTTAGATTGTTAGAAACATAATATTAATCATTGTAGATCTGGTAAAACTCGAAGGGTCCACCTAGTCACCCATTCCTTAGACGGATCTCACGTCCACTACGTATGTCTACGTTCAAGTTAGGGTCCCAGTCCTTCTACGGTACCTCCTCCCGTACCGTTGGGTGAGGTCATGAGAACGGACCTCTTAGGGTACCCATCTCCTCGGACACCCGATGTCAGGTATCCCAACGTTTCTTAATCTGTGTTGACTTCGTTGGCTTGTGTGTGTGTCTGTTTAAAATTACAAGTTAAGTCAGTGAGTCAACACAGGCTGAGAAACGTTGGGGTACTTAGCGTCGTGCGGTCCGGAGGGACAGGTAGTGGTTGAGGGCCTCAAGTGAGTCTGAGTACAGGTAGCTCAGACACTACGGTAGGTCGGTAGAGTAGGAGACAGCAGGGGAAGAGGAGGACGGGGGTTAGGGAGGGTCGTAGTCTCAGAAAAGGTTATTCAGGTGAGAAACGTACTCCACCGGTTTCATGACCTCAAAGTCGAAATCGTAGTAAGGAAAGTTTCTTTAGGGTCCCGACTAGAGGAAGTCTTACCTGACCAACCTAGAGGAACGTCAGGTTCCCTGAGAGTTCTCAGAAGAGGTTGTGGTGTCAAGTTTTCGTAGTTAAGAAGCCGTGAGTCGGAAGGAGTGTCAGGTTGAGAGTGTAGGTATGTATTGATGACCTTTTTGGTATCGGAACTGATCTACCTGGAATCAGCCGTTTCATTACAGAGACGAAAACTTATATGATAGATCCAACTAGTATTGAAAAGAAGGTTCCTAATACTTATAAATATAAATCCAATAATACAAATCCAAATTTACATAGTAGTATATTAAATAAAAGACAATCATAGTACCCGGAAACAGGGTAAAAAGAGGAAAATCGAAAAATACCTAAGTAAATTATAAAATAATAAAAAGAAATAGAGAAAGATTATTTAAGGAATCGACATTAAGACAAAATAATAAAAATTACTCCATACTTATAGTAATTTGTATTCTTTTTTAACTCATGGACTAGAGTCATAAACAGAAGTTGTAAAACGACTTCCAGGATCGGTCTATCATTACGTACGTAATTTTATTTAATATTTTCTTAGTATTTCTTTCCCTCTTTTGACAGTAACAGAAGTCTACTGACGAATAGACTTCATAGATTCTCTCAGTTATCTATTTAATAAGTTGGTCCAAACGATCTAAATTTCGGTATAAGTTAAAATATAAATAAGTACTTATTAGTCATGAAGTTTTTCATAAGAAAGTATGACAAATAAATATAACTCGTATAGAAAATATCTCCCTCGTAGACGTCAACTAATATACATTATTATTAGTTAGAACTAATAAAGATTATCCGGGTGAAACAAGTGAGGATCAAAACGGACATTTTAAATACACGGAATTTAACGTATTTTGATACGTTTGACAGAAACCTTCCTTACTACGATTTCGACTTTGAGGTCATGAAACCGGTGGAGTACGTTTCTCAACTGAGTAACCTTTTCTGAGACTACGACCCTCCCTAACCCCCGTCCTCCTCTTCCCCTGCTGTCTCCTACTCTACCGACCTACCGTAGTGCCTGAGCTACCTACACTCAGACTCACTTGAGACCCTCAACCACTACCTGTCCTCCGGACCGCACGACGTTAAGTACCCCAGCGTTTCTCAACCTGTGCTGACTCGCTGACTTGACTTGACTACGTTTGATTGAAAACTCAAATTGACCAAATAATTTATATAGTTCTTTTTCATAGAAGGACAGTAGTCAGTCAGGGAGTGCTCATATAAAACGTAACAATGGTAACTTAGAACAGTGTCTAAGTGAAATAATCAAGTTCTTATTAAATAAGTCATTAAAATCAACAAAAGTTACTCTCCTAAACAGGATAAAGGTAGACGGTAAAACGGTCTTTACAAATTGGATATGTTAAAAGTATTAAGTATATGACACATAATTATTAAGAGTGTTACTACGTTATTCCGATAAAGAAATGACATAAAGACATGTAAATATATGTAAATTGTACTCAAAAACAATCGAAAAAGTAATCCAGTTAAAATTGGATTAAGTAGTTGTTTTTAGACAGCTCATGGATGGTACACGAACGAGGACTATTTATCTTTTCAATAATTCTAAGTCAGGGACAGAGAACCCAACATGTACTACCTTCTGAACTGGATGGGACTGAATTTTTATTCTTGCTACTTACCTACAGAAATAGACTGTTGACTTTTCAACTCTTAATATAGTGTATTCGAAACAAAGTCGTCGAGTTCTTGTCATTCGACTCTAGACCGAAGAGTGACTAGACTGGTGTGACCACAACTGAAGAGGTGGTGTGAGGTGTAACACATAGTTGTCACGAAGAATAGATCCGAAAGGGAGAGTACCTTCTCAGGCCCAAAGTGTAAGTGTGGAATATAGAACGTACTCCTAAAAAAAAAAAAAGACTATTATCTTTCGATATTTTCTCTTTCACTTTTCCAAAAGGAGTATCCTTTGAAGTTGTCTATGTATCAGTACAATGTAACGTAGTCGGATAAACATTACGAATGAATATGTACTTGATCAATGACCTTTCTATTTCCCTACACAACTAACCGTACTAGACCTCGCCTCCCACCAAATTTGAGATAGATTTGGTATACTGAATATCATTAGGGTTTCTTTCCGTTACGGTTTCTTACGAGTTTGATGGCGTGTTAACGTAAGTAGAGTGTGCGATCATTTCATTACGAATTTTAAGAGGTTCGGTTCGAAGTCGTTATGTACTTGGTACTTGAAGTGCTACAAGTTCGACCAAAATCTTTTCCGTCTCCTTTGTCTCTAGTTTAACGGTTGTAGGCGACAGAGTAGGAAATGTACTCTGTTATTCATTGTAGTCACTGGTTCCTTACTTGTATTACGTTGAGTCTTCTTGTTTGTATCTGCTAAAGTATCAGGGACCATCAGTTGTAGCGCATAAGAACATTCTTGTGAACCAAAACAAAATATCACAAACATTACGAGGTACTAAAAAAATCTCAACAGAGAGAACTATTCCTCTGTTACCAACACTATCTGTTAACAAGTCAAGACACAGGGTTAAACAAAACGTAAATTTGAGTAAGAGGGAAATGATTATTTTTATCCTTTTCTTGAACTTCAATCCTAACACATGTCTCTGGTTTGTTTGTTTGTTTGTTTTTCACTTGTTAAGGGTCCTTGCTTAGAACGCTATCGAATTTATCCTCAGTCATCGAATTTATCCTCACAAAAGAAGAAGAGAAAAAACGAAAAGAAAGAGTATATTGTTCTTTAGGTGACTGTCAATCATAATCGGATCTCGTTCTTGAGGCGTGATGGGCGATCCTTCGACCAATAAAGACAGAGTGTCCAGACAGTAGAAACCACACAACTGAAAACAGGAGTACAACAGTCAGTAACGACGTGATCATCCAAAATAGAGACATCGAACCCATTCTTCTCTCCGTTCTCCTTTTAGATACGTTGTCATAAAGAAAATAAATCCTTTTTTTTATGATTCTAAAGGGTACTATCACAGAGAAAGAACCGTCTGAATACAGAATACGTTGTTTTGACTACACGTACCGGAGGTTCGATGTTCCCTCAGACTGTTTAATTTTCCTTTCCTTTTCTGATCAAATATTTTCAACAAGTCACTTAGTTTAAAGTTACAAATAGTGTTGAAATTGTAACGTCTTTATAGTGGTTCAATAATCACGACAATAGACCGACTCCTTTTTATGGTGTAACTACAAATGATAACAATTAATGTATGAATACGGGTTCTTAGGACTTGGTAAGTATATTATATATATGGTAAGTATGTTTAAGTTTCATACACTACGACTTAAAATACATAGTGGAGTCCATCCGATATCATGGGTCAATATATTGATTTGTTAACTTTCAAAAGACATTTCAACAAAACCTCCATACCAACTTTAGATCTTAGTCAACAGAACTTACGTCTGTATCTCTTACCTGTACATCTAACACCCCCACCTCCCCTCCCGTCCCGCCCCGTTTAATCCCCTAACTCTAACTGTATATATATGAGGGTACACCTTTTATCTGTTGATCACCCCTGGACAACATATCGCGTCCATCAAGTCGAACTACGAGACACTACTGGATCTACCCACCCTATTCTCCCCTCACCCTCCGTCCAAGTTCACCCTCCCCTACATACATATGTACTTTGACTTAGTGACACAACATCTCGTCTGTGATCGTGTCGTGTCATTTCGTTACTACGACGACAGTAGAAACTCAGCGATTTAATACAGACTGAGAAGAACCGGGGTACCTGATGTCGTGAGGTCCGAGGGGACAGGAAGTGATAGAGGGTCCCAAACGAGTCTAAGTACAGAAAACGTAGTCACTATGATAGATTGGTAGAGTAGTAGACAACGGGAGAAGATGAAGAGGATAACCTCCTCCCTTACTGGTTGGTGAGGTCATGACAACGGTACTCTTTGGGTACTTTCATACTATTCCGTTCTTTCGTTAATATGAGGTCAACAAATTTTTTTATTTGGTTTTTTATTTATGGTTTTTGTATGTTGACACTAATTTTTTTATTTATTTTATCTTAGTCAAAAGATATTCATTCCTATGGTGAGAGGTATTATACCTACCTGGAGGAGATTAGTCAATTTCAAGAATTCTTGTTTTGAATTCAAAAGGATATCTTCCTCTTTAAAAGGTTGTGAGATCGTAGTTGAGAACGGACTCGAAGGTCAAAAGACCACCGGATGGAGTGTTAAAGTCTGAGTTTTGATGCCGTGGTAGAGGACGGACTCATAAGTCGGACGGTCCGACAAGATGTTTAAAGTCTGAACGGTAGAGAGTTGGGTTTAGTTTTCTCGGTTAAGAATTTTCTTTAAGAATTTTATTAAAAGAGACATCCACCTATCCATCTGTCTCTGTATCTTTATATCCTATATATCCATCTCTGTAGAGGTAAACCGAGACAAAGAGACCTCCTGGGACTGATTAGTTCCATATCTGAGTTAGTATACCTATCCCAGTTAAAATAGTTACAATATATACTCTTAAATAGTTCACGGATGATTGAGACGTTGGATCCACTTATTGTAAGGGAACAATACTGAATTGTTACATACAAACGGTACCAAGTCTTCTGTCGTAGGTCATATATTCTTCTATAATGGTGATACTGAAAGTATTTTCTTTTAAGTGTCTATGGTTACGTAAATATATTACAATAATCTACCCAATAATATAAATTATTTTAATTTTGTTACGGATCGTGTATTATTCCTGATATATTTACAAGAGGTAGAAGAGTAATAATAATGTTAATAGTAGTGTCAGTATCCCTTTACGTTTCTTGTGACTGGACCTCTACTAATTTTGTCCCTGTGGAAACAAGGACTCGACACACCGTATACAAAATTCCGTTATTTGATAGTCGAGATGATTACCTTTATTATCCAATTCAAAGGGTACAACGAACTTAATAAAGGGGTCCTTTTAATTTAAAACAACTATCTTTTAGATTAAAATAGAGATCATTGAACTTTTTAGAATTAATCACTGTGTTTTCGGTACAATTTTAATGAATCTAGTCTTTATTTGTGTAGTAATATGGGTTTGTTTGTTTAACTTCTCGATGACATCAAATCGACTGTAAGGTCTGTCTCATAGAACTATTTTATTCTATGCTTGTCCGTTAAAGTTTTCCTTTCTTAGTTGTAGTTAGTGTATTTAATTTAACTAATTGAAAGTATGAATTAGTTAGTGTCCGTACTTAGAATATGTTAGATGACCACTGGAGTCAATGAAACAAATTAGTACGTGTGGTTATAGTCACGTTACGAACTAAAAGGTTAATTTTGTTGAAACGTTAATCTAGATTAATTGCACAAGGTTAATTTATCCAATTTACGTCGTCATAAGTTATTTAAATTCGGGGCATGATAAGAGTGTCACTTTTCCAAGAGATTTTAACAAACCTATACATTAGGAAATCCACGGTGTCGAATTGTTTTCTTCATTCTTTTCCAGTTGTCAAACCGAGTCTTTATTGTATTCGGTCTTACTATCTCTTCTTGTTCGTTGGGTTTAAAGAGTTAATAGAGGACCTAGTAGTGTATTCGGGAAGTACTATCGGGGTAATTGTTAAACGGTTACTTTCGTAAACAATTTCCTTATAAACGGGAAAACTGTGTGTGTTTTTTCTGTAGGAGTGAACCTCAATCTCCGTCAAAATAACCAGAAATAAATGACCTCACCCAACGGTAAAGGAAGAGGTTTAGAAAATAACCAGAAATAAAGTAGAATTTATTTCCTTTATACCAAACAAACTGAAAACTTGGTCATTTGAAAATGAAACCTGAACCTCATTTTATTATGTATCATCTAATAGAAAAATTTCGAAGGTCATCCCTCTTCATATCCAATTCTTATAAAACAAAGTGAAACAAAAATTCGGAAACTAAATACTAAGACTGAACTCTATAGGGAGGTAGGAGTTGAGGATCAAAGGAAAGTAGTTCTCTCGGGGACGAGACTAATGATACAACATTACACTCAGAATGATATAACGTTACATTCAGAAGAACTTCTTAAATGACGAGTGTCTCTCGATAGTCAGAGACTCTTCAGTGTGGTTCATTTTAGGTTCAGACTCTGCGGGGTCTCGTACTTTCTCCTTGACATGTCGTGAGTGAAGTAGGGATACGATCTCTTTTATCTCCCTATTGCCTCGTATCAGAAAGGTAAATCTAGTAAGACGAGATACACATATATCAAGAAACTTAAGAAGAAGTTTCAAGGAGAGCAGAGATGAAATTATATTTCATTGGATGTTTTGTTGACGTGTATCAACAATATAATATTCGTACGTCATAAACTAACAAAAAGTTCTTCGATGAAAAAAGTTTGAAAAATAGAGAATCAGGAAAAGAGGAAAGGGAACGGAAGTGAAGTACAAGAGTGTTACATATTCTTATATAAGATTAAAACTTTTTTGGAATTACAATTCTAATAATTATGTCTTTGACTTCAAGTTCTTTAAATAGAACTAGTAACAAAATATAAAAACTATTAATACAGATTACGATATATAACGCATACCGTTTCTGTGAGGTCAGCTCTGTAAATGGGCTTTCACGATCCCGTGTGTTAGTAAGAACTAAAAGTTTTCTCCTCTCTGAACACAAAAGTACATCGAACTTTTGAATGTAAGTAGTGATAGATCAATAACCACATAGTACAAAACATACATTCTTTACTGGTCTAGTATAAATACTTTAAAAGTCAAAACCAAAAAATTTTAGTTTTTGTCTACATTTATAACGTCACGAGTGAAGTCTGTCCTGTCCTCAGAGTCAGTAAAAATTGTCTCCAAGAAAACCTTATTTTACACGAATCGACACGAGATCGATATAATTCCATTCCTATGTTATATCCAGAAAGAGTTAGTGTTATGTTTAATAAGGAAATTGAACAGAGTCACATTGTAGTAAACCAACATTCCTTTATCGTATATATGTATGATATATGGATAGTAAATATATATATATATATATATATATATATATATATATATATATATATATATATATTTTGAGTATCGGGGTCTTTGTTTTAAAACCCACCTGGAATGTCCTAGATAGTCATTATATCTATAATGGTCCTTGAGAGGAAAAGATTTCCTGAAGTACAAGATGAAGGAGATTATTTAGGATCTACTATAGTTAACCAATTCTCCCACTCAAGATCTGAACCTTAAGTTTGAGGATAACTCTGTGAAAGATCGGGATATTATAAGTTACAATAGTTTGATTGAAAACGGAGTAAAGGTAATATAGATTTTAACGTGACTGATGTATCCAAATAAAAGGTTTAATACTTAATAAGGTATATTTCTTGAACCTCTTCATACGTCGATCATTATTCGTAGGTTACTTGTTACCGGACATAGGAGATGAAAAGAGAGTGAAAAGAGAGTGAGTGATAAGGTTCATTAAAATTTTACGTTATTAAAACGACGTCTGACTTCAACGGAAATTTCATATATTCCTGGTTTTTTTTTTTAGAAATTTGGAAGAGACAGTTTATGACAAGTAGTATTAAAACTTCTACCTAAAAACTTCGACAAAACGACGTAGTATCCTGTTTCGTTTACTCATTTATATAAGGTATCAAAGACAACAATGTCTGTTGAAACTGTTGATCCAAAGATTCGGACCCCTTTTCCTTTATATCTATATTCCATCATGTCCAATCTATTTTAAGAACGTCAGGACTTAAGTTAACCTTTGTCTTCTTACCTTTACGTATAAATAAAAATTTCTTATGTATTACATAAAAGAGAATTTTTTGTTAGGCCCCAGACAGGTGACTTGTGTGGACCCGTTACAGTTTGGACCATCGTTACTCGGGGATGATGACTCTAATATCAGATTGTTTTAATGAAGACCTATTTTTATCGGTCTCGAAGGACCTCTTTATCAACCAGAGTCTAGGTCTATACCTTATACGAACTATTTGACGTTGTAAAACAGTGTGGTCTTTTATTCTTCGATACTTCTTGGGATTTTAGTACTTCTTTTTTTTTCTGAGTCCTCGGTTGAACTTCTCAACGGTTTCACCTGTAAACCTCATGATTATGTTTATTTCTTTAGTTACTTAACTTAATGTAGTTTGTTAAATTTTAAGTGTTTGACTATAATTATAGGGGGGTAGGGAGTTTTTTATACGTTGACCTCATACGATCAGTGTTTAGATACTAAGATATTTGATCGGTTACTTCTCTTTTTCTTTTAGTTCGTGGCTAAGATGAGAGAGATATACTTGACAATATTGACCATAATCTCATATATACGTACTAAAGGTAAGATATATTGTTAAAGTCAAGTATTCACCTCTTTACTGTATTAATCTTATATTAGTAAAAAGTTGGGAACTACTTATTGTTGATCTATAACTAGGATCTACCGACGATTGTGTTGTCTCTACTTTCCAATTTGACGAGGAACACTTTCTTCTGTCGGAGTTAGACTTTTTGATGACTGTTTTCTTTAGTTTAGATTCAGAATATTTAGGATATCTAGTCGTGAGAAGTCATCTTGAAAAATGGTAATACCTTTACAAATGTAATTAAAATTTATCTATGTATATAACGGTAATATTCCCGAAGGGAGTATCGAGACAGTCATTTCTTAGACGGACGTTACATCCTCTGGTCCAAGCTAAGGACCCAGTCCTTATAGGGGACCTCTTTATTTACCGTTGGGTGAGATCATCAGAACGGACCTCTTAAGATACCTGTCTCCTCTGACCGTCCGATGTCAGGTACCCCAGCGTTCTCACTCTGTACTGAATCGTTGATTTGGTGGTAACGGGAATACCTTCTTTCACTTCTCCTTGACTTCTCGGAGAACTACTTTCACTTTTTCCTCTCACTTTTTCAACCGAATTTTGAGTTGTAAATTTTCTGATTCTGGTCCCGTAGACCAGGGTAGTGAAGTACCGTTTATCTACCCATTTGTTATCTTTGTCACTCTCTGAAAGAAAAGAACCAGGTTTTAGTGACGTCTACCATTGACCTCGGTACTTTAATTTTCTGTGAAGGAGGAACCTTCTTTTCGATACTGTTGGGATCTGTCGTGTGACTTTTCTTCTCTGTAATGAAACGACTGTTTCCAGGTAGACTAGTCTCGATACCAAAAAGGTCATCAGTATAAACCTACACTCTCAACCTGATATTTTTTTCGGCTCGTGACTTCTTGACCACGAAAACTTGGCACCACAACCTCTTCTGAGAACTCACAGGGAACCGGACGTTCCTCTAGGTTGGTCAGTTAGGATTCTCCTCAGTTAGGAGTCACAAGTAACCTTCCTTCGACTTCGAGGTTATGAAGACGGTAGACTACACTTATTGACTGAGTAACCTTTTCTGGGACTACGAACCGTTCTAACTTCCGACCTCCTCTTCCCCTACTGTCTCTACTCTACCAACCTACCGGAGTACCTGACCTACCTGTACTTAAACTCGTTTGAGACCCTCGACCACTACCAGTCCCTTCGGACCACACGACGTCAGGTACCCTAGAGTTTCTCAGTCTGTGCTGACCAGCTGACTTGACTTGACCAGTTCACCAATCGTATAACCTCTCACCAAATGTCCTTTTATTCTGTCTTGTGTGTCTTTCAATGGTAGCCTTACATTAGTCGTTTCATATATGACCGTTAGAGTCGATATTTTCCCAGTTCCAGTCCCCTGTCTAAGAATATTTGATTACCCTGTATTGGCTGTGTAACTACTTCGTTCTGTCCACTTGTAAAAACGCTATGTCTGGTTCTTTTATTGTATATATTTTCTGTTCTATTTGTCGTAAATACTCTTATAACCGTCAAAGTTGTGACTGATTTATAAAGTGTTATAAATTTTCAATAGAGAAACACATGTTCTTACCGTGATACCAATTAAATTTTTTTTTTGTAAAATTTCTATGTGTTAAATACTTAAAATTTTATACAAGAGACTCTAAGTGAAGTTTTATTATCCTCTTCTCCCCTTCACTTACATCTACTTTATGTTTACAGGTACAGTACCATTAATGACTTCGACTTCACCATACACACCTAAGTTTTATTCACAGGTAGACTAAATCACTTACGTTTATTATATAACGTATATTGATTTGTTGACATAATTACTTATACTATAGTGTTCAATAAAATTTTTTCTTACCAAATTCCTTTATTACTTGTGATTTTTACCTTTCAAATTCCTTTATACTTTCATGAGTTTTACCAAGGTCAAATCATAAAAGATCGTTATTTGATTTGTAAACCGATTCTAAGTCAGTAACTTGGTTATTTCAATCCACTTTTTGTAAAATTATTCAAATGAGAAAGGTGAAATCTTTTATAAGTCAGAACCTATATATAAAAATTTTTACCTCAATCTTTGATTTAAATTTTTGAATCTTCTATGTATATTATAAGTGAGAAAAAATCTAGACAGTATTATGTCGTACGGATTCATATTAAAAATTGAAATAACAACTTCGTGCACTAGACCTCTTGACAAACCCTGACGTTCTCGTCGACCCAAGTTTAAGAAGGAGATTGAGAACTAAAACATTGGGTGTAAACGACTCCATCCAAAAGTTTCATCCATCAATTGGTCAACCTCCTCAGAGTTATCGTCCCAATCTCTATACTAGGGGGTCCAAAATTCGATCTTCTGTTCGGAAATCGAGATTGGGTGTAAACTAGTAGTGTATCTTTTGTCTTCTGTCTTTGAAAGTTCATTCGTTCTCGAACCCTTACCCATTCAATACGTATCCACAGGGAAGGAATTTCAGTGGACAATTTCAGATGGAGAAAAAACTCCCCTTCATCATTTATCTCTTCCTATTTTTATTCTTGTCTTCGATTAAAAGATTATGAAAGTTTTCTTATTTTCAAAATTAAACATTTCTCTTTCCGTTTGACCTTCTCCTTATTACACTAGGACGACTGGTGTATATGTGGTATTACTTGATACATTTCTACGGTTAATTTATCTCTTCCCCCGTATTGTTAAGTACCTTTTTCTTTTGATGTATTGAAATACACTGAATGTACATTATCTTTAATATATTCACCCCTTCCAATAACTTTTAATAAATATTTTGGATAAGGTTTATAACTTGTAAATGTGTTTTTATAATGTATGTATATGTTTGTGTGTGGTGTTTTGATCTCGGACCGTAGATAGTAAGATTTACGGAAACTTACGGATGTAACCGTTTTTGTGTGAAAAAGACATTAGACTTTTACTGAGAGTAGTGTAGATTCTGTGTCACACCCCGTAAAGAAGGTGTTCCATTTGGAGACCCTATATAAAGAGGAGAATATGTTTGTTTGTTTGTTTGTTATAAAAATATACGAATCAGGTTACGAGGAATACGGAGGTAGACAGTTGTTCATTATAAAAGTTCTCTCGTAGGGTAAAGTCTGGAAACGACAATGGACTTCATGTAGATTATTTACTGAAGTGAGGAAGGAACGAACGATTGTTAACTTCTCCATTAACTAAGTGAACAAATTTGGTGTGTTGAATATTTACCAGTTCATAGTAACACTCATTACAAGAAGGTCAAGACGTCTTTAACATGTAAACTGGTTTTCTTTCACAACCTCAGTGGTCTCAGTATCGGTATATAGTAGAGTGGTAGTCTCGTGGTCCGAGACTTGTGGGTAAGAACTGACGTAAGGTTTTAAATTGACGTAAGGTCTGCGTCTTGGGTAGTTTTAAATAAGTCGGGTACTGTTCTTTCACCACCTTGTTCAACACTAATTATCAATTTGACTCTAGGTAGCGACGACTACAGACATTATATTCATGTTTTGCTAAAGGAAGAATGAATCTTCTTGTTTCTTGGTAAAACAAATTCTCTCAGGTACAACCCTATCAAAGGAAACAAAATATTTTTACGGTTGTCACTTTTATTTAGGTGATTTTGACTTACTTGACCATCCAGACCTGAACAAGGTGACCCCCCGATCCTTTCGCCTATACATAAGGTCCCATCTGTCGTTACTCACAACCTCTTATTTATCTTTTAAATTCATTACCCCTCACCACTCACTAGACAAAACTCATATCCCACTTTCTATTCTTCTTATTGTAACCCTTATACGTAGTCTAAGTCTTATACTTCCTAGTATCAGAGATCCTACTCTTAAACTCTATAAAGGGGAGTGTTTCTCTTGGTCACTCTCTCAAATTCTTTACTTTCATTGATTAATTTGGACTAAAATTAGTGTTTTGTGACTGTAATCTTCTTTGTTAACCTCCCTATTTTCTCACCTTCATGTCTGTAACGAATCCTCTAATGGTACGTCGTCTGGGGCCAAACTAGGGACCGAGTCTTTCTAGGGGACCTCTTCCCTGTCCGATTGGTGAGGTCATAAGAACCCGAAGGAACCACCAAGTCTACCACTTCTTAGGTGGACGTTATACCCTCTGCACCCAAGCTAGGGACCTAACCCTTCTGGGGGACCTCCTCCCGTACCGTTGGGTGGGGTCATAAGAACGGACCTCTTAGGTATACCTGTCTCCTCGGAACACCCGATGTCAGGTACACTAACGTTTCTCAGTCTGTACTGACTTACAGATTCGTGTCGTGTCATGTCCTCTAAGGACGGTATCCAATCCATACTCGATTATTTACGGACTTTATACCGTAACTTTTATTTACATGGATACTGTCCGTTTAGTTCTTCTGTAATGACCGAACATAGGTTACCTAAACCTTCACTCATGTAAACTGTGCCAATGAAATGTCCGTTTCTATCGTTAAAAATCTTAGTTCATTGTAACTTCCACCCTTTAAAATTAACTTTTTATATCTTTTATTACGATTATTCCTTGTACTCTCAAAACACCATAAACTCCTATAACCACTAGAATCGTACAACGGTAATAATATCAAAATAGTCGACAAATAACTAACATTGTACTTGTTTGTTTTGAGGTTTGATGGTTTGGCTTTACAATGTACTGGAATTGTGACGCATAAGACACGAACACAGGGATAATCTTACCGAGACTCAGGGTACGTAAAAGTTCTTGAATCGAGGGAATTTTTATAAGGATGAATAAAAAACCTAAGACCTTCAGTACAGACGTGCACTGAGTATTAATGTATACGTAGTGGTTAAATACAGACATTATAATAAACGGACGAGATCTTAAGTACACCATTGTAAATTACGAAAAACTCAGTAATTTCCGTTTAGAGAAGGTTTAGTCACCGACGTTGACGAGTACCTAGAGTACTTCATTTGTGGTCAACAGTACAGTGCTCAGGACAAAGGAATGCGAAGGTTGTAACGTCACAAGTATCACGGTCGGTCTTCACTACTCCTATGAACGAATAAGAGACTATGTGTAGAGCGTTATAGTATCCTTAGGACTTTCCCTAGACGAAACCGGGTTTAAGAGTTTTTGAGTCTTTTTTTTACAAAAAAGTTGAAGACCAAGTATGGGAAGATTTACATGTACCAGTTTAGAGTAAACTCGTCTCATCCTTTTTTTCCGTTTTCATACAAAGAATTACAAAGATAAAGGAAAGGGAAAAGTTTTGGAACAGAGTTTTTTTTTTTTTTTTTTTTGGAGGAGAGTTTAGTAACTTACGTTTATCTTTGAACTCAGATACATACCCGACCTCACTTCTTCCTCTTCTACAAAGTCCAAACTCTCCCCTTTAACTCAAGTAGAGTAGACTTTAGGGAATAGACCTCGGGATCCCCGAATACATAAAGTCTTAAGTTTTCAAAAACTAAAATCCCCTTTTTTTTTTTTGAATATATATTGTGGTGGTACGACGATTTAGTGAAGTCAGCACAGGCTGAGACACACTGGGGTCTCTGCCGTCGGGTGGTCCGAGGCGGCAGGGACCCTAAGAGGTCCGTTCTGGTGACTTCACCCAACGGTAAAGGAAGAGGTTACGTACTTTCACTTTTCACTTTCACTTCGGTGAGTCAGCACAGACTGGGAGTCGCTGGGGTACCTGACGTCGGAAGGTTCGAGGAGACAGGTATCCTAAAAGGTCCGTTCTCATGACCTCACCCCACGGTAACGGAAGAGGCTATTGTGGTGGTATCTTGGTAAATTGAAGTCGAAAAGACCGTAATCACCAACCTCGTATGTAAACATAATGACACTACAACTTACCAAACGGAACCTTTACTTGTCTCTAGTAAGACAGTAAAGACTCTAATATGGGTTCGTAACGTAAAGTCTGAGAAAACAACTGATACTCCTGTTGAAGTAAAGAAGATTCCCTAAGAACGGGTGTCATCATCTACCTTGTGAGTAGACTTAATTTAAAGGAGACTTCTGGATGTTCTGGAAGATCTTTATTGTAGTTTTTTTCTACAGAAAAAGTAGTATCCCCTGACCTTACGTTTTCAACCCTTAGTACTTTATGGAACTCATTGTCCATTCAAACTGGAACCTCACTTTTTACTTTGTCCCTTTTTCCATTGTCTGAAATTGGTTCTCTTGTGTGACCACTATCGTTTGTGGGAGAAGGTTGTTGTCTAGTCTAGTGAGATTGTACTAGTGGTCTACTAGATTGTCTAGTGGTCTAATAGTTAGTCAAGTCAGTTATGTCAAGTCAAGTCAACGAGTCAATACAGGTAGAGAAACATAAGGGTAACTGACTTCGTGTGGTAAGAAGGGCTTCGAACGACTTTGATTACAGGTAGTTCAGTCACTACAGTAGGTTTGTAGAGTTGGAGACAGTAGGGGAAGAGGAGGACGTAAGTTAGAAAGAGTCGTAGTCCCAGAAAAGGTTACTTAGTCAAGAAGGGTAATCCACAGGTTTCATAGCCTCTAAGTCGAAGTCGTAGTTAGGAGGGTTACTTATAAATCTTAACTGACCAAACTAGAGGAACGTCAGGTTCCAAGAGTTCTTAGAAGAGATTATGGTATCAAGTTTTCGTATTTAAGAAGTCTGAGTTGAAAGAAATACCAGGTTGAGTGTATGTATATACTAATGACCTTTGTGGTATCGAAACTGATACACCTGGAAACAGTCGTTTCATTGCAGAGACAAAAAATTATACGACAGATCCAAAGAGTATCGAAAAGAAGATTCCTGTTCGTAGAAAATTAAAGTACCGACGTCATTGTTAGACATCACTAAAACCTTTGGTTTTTTCACCAGTTGTTGTTTTAGTTTAACTAATATAAGAAAGTCGACCTCTATCCTTCGAGACATGTCAGTCGTTTTAGTTCTGACCCTCGACTGACACCAAGTTTAGTACTTAAGGAATAACGTTTTAAATCTACATTCAACTTCGTACATCCCTTTTTGTGATCTGGTAAGTATCTGGTAAGTCCATACTGGATTTAATTTAGGGAATACTAATATGTCACCTTCACTGTTTATCTAAGTTCCATAATCTGGACTATCTATCTCACGAACTTCTTGATACCTGTCTCTAAGCACTGTAACATGTCCTCCGTCATTATCTCTGGTAGGGGTTCTTTTTCATTACGTTTTTCCGTTTTACCAACAGACTCTTCCGGAATGTTTATGGACTCCTTTCTTCTCTTCACTTTCCGTTTCCTCTTTTCCTTTCTGTATAGGTAGACTTACGTCTCAAGGTTTCTTATCCTTCCTCTCTACTCTTTCTGAAGGAGTACTAGTCACATTTCTTTGACTCCTTTTGTTATCTTACCTTTTCAGATCTCTAGAGAAGTTCTTCTACTCTCTGTGGTTCCCTTATAAAGTACGTTTCTACCTGTGTTATTTCCTGTCTTTACCATCCCTGGTTTGTCTTCGTCTTCTATGATTCTTCTCCACCGTTCTTATGGGTATTTTCATGATATGTTTTTTCTAGAAGTACTGGGTTTATTCGTGCTACCACACTGGTGAGTGGATCTCGGTCTGTGGGACCTTATCTCAGTTCACCCGGAATCCTTCGTAGTGACGTTTGTTTCGATCACCTCCACTACCTTAAGGTCGATTCAATATAGTTTCGGAGTTTCTACTACGACACTTTCGTGACGTGAGTTCTACGGTCGTTTAAACCTTTTAAGTCGTCACTGGTATCCTGACCCTTTCCAGTCAAAAGTAAGGTTAGGTTTCTTGACGTTACGGTTTCTTACAAGTTCGATGGTATGTCAACGTGAGTAGAGTGTACAATCGTTTCATTACAAGTTTTAAAAGGTTCGTTCCGAAGTTGTCATACACTTGACTCTTGAAAGTCTACAAGTTCGACGTAAATCTGTTCCGTGTCTATGGTCTCTAGTTTAACGGTTGTAGACAACCTTGTATCTTTTTCCTTCTTTTAAGGTCTTCTAGATGAAGACGAAGTACTTGACGTAATTTCGGAAACTGACACACCTAGTGTTTTTGACACCTTTTAGGAAGTTCTCTACCCTTGTTGTCTGGTGGAATTGATAGAGGACTTTTCAGAGAACTCGGACAACGACTTCTTCGTTGTCAATCTTGATCTGTACCTTGTTGTCTGACCAAGGTTTAACCCTTTTCTTATGTAGTTCCGACATATAATAGTGGGACGAATAAATCAAAGATACGTCTCATGTACTTTACGACCCGACCTACTTCGTGTTCCACCTTAGTTCTAACGACCCTCTTTATAGTTATTGGAGTCTATACCTCTAATATGGTGGGAATACCGTCTTTCGTTTCTCCTTGATTTCTCGAAGAATTACGTTCATTTCTCCTCACTTTTTTGACCAAATTTCGAGTTATAATTTTTTAGATTCTAGACCAGGGTCTAGGGAGTACCGTAGACCAGGGTAATGAAGTACCGTTTATCTACCCCTTTGTTACCTTTGTCACTCTCTGAAAGAAAGGAACCCGAGGTTTCACTGACGTCTACCACTGACGTCGGTACTTTAATTTTCTGTGAACGAGGAACCTTCTTTTCGATACTGGTTGTATTTTCTTTCACTTTCACTTTCAGTGAGTCAGGACAGACTGAGAAATGTTGAAGTACCTGATATGTCAGATACCTTAAGAGGTCCCGTCTTATGACCTTACCCATTGACTAGGAAAAGATCCCCTAGAAGGGTTGGGTCCCTAGTTTGGGTCCAGAGGGAGTTACGTCCGTCTAAGAAATGGTCGACTCAGTGGTCCCTTCGGGTACTTGGTGGATCCGTTGTATAATTTTTTGTCTCTGTCAGGAAACGGTCGTTTCCAGACATATAAGTTTCGATACCAAAAAGGTTGTCAGTACATAGCTACAGTCTAAGCTGGTGATTCTTCCGACTTGTGACTTCTTAATACCGAAAACTTGACACCACAACCTATTGAAACTCTCAGAGAACTTGACGTTTCTCTAGTTTGGTGAGTTAGGATTTCCTTTAGTCAGGACTTATAAGTAATCTTCCTAACTATGACTTCGACTTTGAGGTTATGAAACCGATAGACTACGTTTCTTAACTGAGTAATCTTTTCTGGGACTACGACCCTTTCTAACTTCCGTCCTCCTCTTCCCCTACCGTCTCTTACTCTACCAACCTACCATAGTGGCTGGGTTACCTGTACTCAAACTCTTTCGAGGTCCTCAACCACTACCTGTCTCTTCGGACCGCACGACGTCAGGTACCCCAGTGACTCTCAGTCTGTACTTAGTCGTTGACTTGACTTGAGTTATAGTGGTAATCACACAGGAATCGTTTTACACACCGATAAGTGTTTTTCCTTTTCTGATACCTAGTGAAAGATAGTACAGTCCTCTCGAAAACTATGGTTTACTCAAAAATTTTATAAAAACTCGAATGTCGATAACCTTAAAATCTTAACGACTATTCTCTAGTACCTGACGTAGGAACAGTCTATTGGATAAGTACTCAGTTTTATCGGGACGGACGGTGACGATAAAAGACGAGAACCCACTAAGAAATCAAACGTACCACGTTTTACTAGTCGATTTACGGGGTCCCGAAAAGAAAAAGAAAAGTGTTTACTAAGTCAAGTCAAGTCAAGTCAGTGAGTCAGCACAGACTGAGAAACGTTGGGGTACTTAGCGTCGTGCGGTCCGGAGGGACAGGTAGTGGTAGAGGGCCTCAAGTGGGTCTCAGTGCAGGTAGCTCAGGCACTACGGTAGGTCGGTAGAGTAGGAGCCAGCAGGGGAAGAGGAGAACGGGGGTTAGGGAGGGTCGTAGTCTCAGAAAAGGTTACTCAGTTGAGAAGTGTACTCCACCGGTTTCATGACCTCAAAGTCGAAATCGTAGTAAGGAAGGTTTCTTTAGGTTCCCGACTAGAGGAAGTCTTACCTGACCAACCTACAGGAACGTCAGATTCCCTGAGAGTTCTCAGAAGAGGTTGTGGTGTCAAGTTTTCGTAGTTAAGAAGTCGTGAGTCTGAAGAAGTGTCAGGTTGAGAGTGTAGGTATGTACTGGTGTCCTTTTTGGTATCGGAACTGATCTGCCTGTAATCAGCTGTTTCATTACAGAGACAAGAACTTATATGATAGATCCAACCAGTATTGAAAAGAAGGTTCCTCATTCGTAGAAAATTAAAGTACCGACATTAGTGGTAGACGTCACTAAAACCTCGGGGGGTTTTATTTCAGACTGTGACAAAGGTGACAAAGGGGTAGATAAACGGTACTTCACTACCCTGGTCTACGGTACTAGAAACAAAAGACATACACCTCGAAATTCAGTTGAAAAAGTGAGAGGAGAAAGAGAAAGTGGTTCTCCGAAAAATCGCGGAGAAGTGAAAGACGGTATTTCCACCACAGTAGACGTATAGACTCCAATAACTATAAAGAGGCCCGTTAGAACTAAGGTCGAACACGAAGAAGGTCGGATCGCAAAGAGTACTACATGAGACGTATCTTCAATTTATTCGTCCCACTGTTATATGTCGCAACTGCATGAGGAAAAGGATAAACCTTGGTCAGACGACAAGGTACAGGTCAAGATTGACAACGAAGGACCGGACGTATGTCTAAAGAGTTCTCCCTCCAGTCCACCAGACGATAAGGGTAGAGAAAATCTTAAAAGGTGTCAAATAACACTAGGTGTGTCAGTTTCCGAAACCGTATCAGTTATTTTGTCTTTATCTACAAAAAGACCTTGAGAGAACGAAAAAGGTACTAGGTCGTCTACAACCGTTAAACTAGAGACCGAGGAGACGGAAAAGATTTTGGTCGAACTTGTAGTCCTTCAAGTACCAAGTATATAACGACTTCACACCGAACATCTTAAAACTCGTAATGAAATGATCGTACGTTAAAACGATCTCACGTTAACACGCCATCAAACTCGTAAGAAACCGTAACGGAAAGAAACCCTAACCTTACTTTTGCCTTGAAAAGGTCAGGACACCGGAGACGACTCAAAAGGTTTAAACGACCGTATAACTCACGTCGTGAAAGTGTTGTAGTAGAAAGTCCTAAACTTTATCGAGTTGACCTTAAGGTAGTGAAGGTGATCGAAACAAGTATCACTACGAAAGATTCCGAGTGAACTGAAGTGTAAGGTTCTATAGACCGAGATCTACTCACTAGTGTGGTAGTACTAATAGACCCAGTACTTCTAGAAAAAACATGTCAAGAAGACACATAAGAACGGTGGCGAAGAGTTATAGAAGACGAAGACAATGCAGGTATGGTAAAGACAGGAAATAGCTCGGGTAGAAACGTACTTTACAAGGGAACCATAGAGAGTAAAAGAACTTCTCTAGAGATCAGAAAGGGTAAGACAACAAAAGGAGATAAAGAAACGTAACTATCGACTTCTTCCGAAAGAATAGAGAAGAACGATAAGAGACATTTAGACTTAAGTCTACGAATATAGAAAGGAAAAGAGGAAACGAAAAACGGAGAGAAGAAAAGTGTCGATAAACATTTCGGAGGGGTCCGTCGGTAAAACGAAAAAACGTAAAGAAAAGGTACCCTTACCAGAACTAGGGACAGAGGACATGGTACAGTGCTTAAAGTAAGGTATCAAGTAGTCCGTGAGATAGATAGTCTAGATCCGGGAATTTAGATAAAGAGTGAAGGTGACATATTAGTATTCCCTAAACTAAATCCAGAATGGACTTACCAGATCACCAAAAGGGATAAAGGAAGTTAAACTCAGACTTAAACCATTATTCCTCAAGTACTAGACTCGGTGTCAGTCGAGGACCAGAACAAAAACAATACACATATCTCGAAGAGGTAGAAACCGACGTCTCTTATATTAGTTAGACTAAAGACACAACTGGTAGACCACTACAGGTACACATCTCAAAAGAGAACACAACAACCTTCTCCCACAAACGATGTTGGTCACGTAAAAGAACCGTTTTGAGATAATCAGAAACGGGACGAAGTAAGGCGTAAGGTTCCGGTTTAAACGGACAATGAGGTCTACAAAGAACTGAAGGATGAAAACGTAAGGTCAGGGGATCTTACTTTTCCTGTAGAAAAAACCCACAATCAAGATTTTCCAGAACATCCAGAGTACTTTGGTAAGTTGAAGTCAAAGAAGTCACAATGACCAACCCCGTATCTGAACCTATTGACACTATACCTTACCAACCGGAAACTCTGTTTGTCTCTAGTAAGACAGTAAAAACTCTAACGTAGGTTCATGACGTAAAGCCTGAGAAAACAACTGGCACCACCGATGAGGTAAAGAAGACTCCCTAAGGACGGTCGTCATCATCTATATTACCAGTAGACTCAATTTAAGTGGGTAAGGTCAGGTAAAATCAAACGACTAAGGATCTTACCGCTGTAAGTGGGAACGGTAGAGGACAAACTGGTGAAGGTTAAACGGAACTAAGTACCTGGACTGCAAGGGTCAACGATACGTTATAATGAGAAATGTCGTAACCTAGAACGAAGATAGTGGTCAGTGTAGGTGTTAACCCATAACAAAGACGAAACCGAGGTAGGGAATTAAGAAAGACCCCAATAAAGAGGTGACTAGAGATCATCGTATAACCCGTGGATTACTGGGCCCCAGTGAGTGTTCACTAATGTTGTCATACTAATAAGAAGTTCTATCTTTTATGGTCTGAAATGGTAGTAAGGAATCAAACTTACGTATAAATGTGAAGTCAATTAAAAGGGGAGTATAATTCCATTACTTTAAATGGATTTTTCAAAGTAAACTCATAAGAATATATCAAAAATCTAAACACATGTTGTCGGTCTCCTACTAAAAAATATATCATAATAGGTCATATATTATCTCTACGTAACCTAAAATTTCCTAAATTATTTTTACCTGGATCCGTATTACAGATTTTTCTTACCTGTGTTTTCAATCCCACTTCCGAATTACATATTACATCTATCTTTCTGACTTAAGGTCGAACAGGTAGAAACCACCCCGGACTGAAGGAAAAACAATCGAGTTAGATTTGTGGTGTAAAAACACTTATACGTAGTGTAAGTAAAACCTAATAAATTAAATTGAAGGAAAGGTCTACTTGATCGAAATAATTTACGAACGGTACCTACCCGTTTGTCTCAAATACGTCCGATATTTATAGATACTAATCAAAACATATCATATAACGTTAGATTCCACATCGTTAATACGTATTATAAAAGAGGGTTCGAACTATTTGGTAAACCCTTGTTTTTCTCCTTTTTTTATTGATCTTTCATTAAATACGTTTGGGGTACTTACACGTTGTAAAAGTTCGGAGTATAACGAGACTCTAGGACCAGTCGTCATGTACATGTATGTCTTAATTCAGGACAGGACTCGATTTTTCTTCTTTTATTCAAACTGAGACATATAGAATTTTTACCTACGTAACATTTTCAATATAATAGACACAATGGTCAAAACTAAGAAGGTTTGATGAAGGATTTTGACTTTATAAAGATGTGTATAAATAGATAAAATAAATAAGATTATCTATATTATGTCTTTATTTTAAAAAATACACGGATGTAACAACTGAAAAACGTATTTCAGATCAACATACAAAGATTGGTGATAAGTCAAGTCAAGTCAAGTCAAGTCACGAGTCAGTATAGGTTGAGAAACGCTGGGGTACTTAACGTCGTGTGGTCCGGAGGGACAGGTAGTGGTTGAGGACCTCAAGTGAGTCTGAGTATAGGTAGCTCAACCACTACGGTAGGTCGGTAGAGTAGGAGACAGCAGGGGAAGAGGAGGACGGGGGTTAGGGAGGGTCATAGTCTCAGAAAAGGTTACTCAGTTGAGAAGTGTACTCCACCGGTTTCATAACCCCAAAGTCGAAATCGACTTTGGTGATAATCCTATCATATAACATACCATACCCGAAGGGTCCACCGAGTTAATATTTCTTAAGTGGACGATTACATCCTCTGTGTCTTCTGTGTCTTAGCTAGGCACAGTATTGCTAGGGGACCTCTTCCTCCCGTTGGGTGAAGTCACAAGAACGGGCCTTTTCAGGTACCTGTCTCCTCGGACCACCCGATGTCAGGTACCCCACTGTTTTCTCACTCTGTCCTGACTCAAGTACACGGTGACACACCATACGTCATATGTGTTTACTATATGTAAGGAACACACTTCTCAGATCTTGAACATTTATCTTAATTTTTGAATAGGGACGAAAAGTTCTGTAGAGTTACATGACTTCTTCTGTCTTGAATTTGTTTATTCGTACTATTATGTCACACCTGACACGATTCACTGTGGTTTTTACGGATAGACTTTATATTTCACTAGGTTTTATTTCTCTTGACGTCGGTAACCCGTCATGACCCCAATATAAACCTTCCTATACCTTAGACTTATACAAGAACTTCGTGTTTCTCCTGAGCCTCATTTTTTTTTAATCTCAACTCTTTCATCCCAATAAGGTCCACCTACTTAGTGTATTCATTTCAATGTCTCTTTTTGATAAAGTGTTATGTTGACTTGGTGCCCCCTGTCTCCTGTTTACTAAGAACCGATCTAAAAGACTGGTAAACCTAAAGGATAACGAAGAGTTTGACTTATAAAAGGTTGTTCTATACGTAGTAGATGATGGGGGTCGGTCGGAGAGTAAAAAGTACGGGGATTCCAGTTATTATTAAAAGGAAGTAAAGTGGTATAAATAATAAGTCATTAAACAGATGTGTAAGTAACTAAAGTGAGTATGTACGTTGTTATAAAATTTATGAATGATTCATCATCTGTTATTTCTAATTTTTGTACTTATTTTACCATTCAAAATAGAATAATTTAAGTGTCTTTTATTTAATATTATAGTATGTAATCCCTGATATCGTCTCTCATTATCTCTTACGACACCCTCGCCGTCGTGGTAAAAAGAGTTAAACCGGTTTTAAACGACCCGTGGATGTTACACCGTGTGTCAGACGAGTGATGACTCTTAAGTTTCTACTTACGTTGAACCAGTAACAGGAGGTCAAAAAGAGACTACCTCTTACTCTTCTTGTTTGTCTAGTAACGGTATGTTACTGATCCTCGACTCTACCTACATACCGGTGTCATTCACAACTGATTTAGATGACCTCCTATTTCGTTAAACTCCAAAACGGAGGATACACTTCGAAACGGATGAGGTGGAAAGTATCATTTGTTTGTCACTTAGTCAAATCCAAGTATTAACTTTCTTATTTTCCTCGATATTCCTTACCTTCAATGTGAAATCTATACCTCTTAGGAACATTAAAAGAACCTTCTCCAAAGAGACGTGAAAATTTTAGGGTATAAGAATTCTCGTCGTATATATGCAGAATTACTGTTGTATCGGATATGTGAGATGAATGAAATTACGTATTACCTAAATCAAGATTAAAAAAAGAATCACACCAACAAAAACGAGAGGTACATAATTTATACGATTGTCTTTGGATATGAGGAGAAATTTTACAATTTTAATGATTAATAAGGGGTGTAACTAGAAGTAGAAAATGGACAAATGTATACGGTCAAAGAACTAACAAAAATAGTGAATAAAATCATCGACTATCAAAGTTAAAGACAATACTAACAACTGATTCTGACATTCACTAAAAATACAAACTCTTTTTAACCAAAATAAAGAAAAGTGAAGTTTAGGAAAAACACCACCATGAATATGCACAGTTAACATGAAAACCTACACTCGTCTATTTATTGTCCAGACTATTATAATTTTTGTTGAATAAACTAGTATTTACTATTTTTGTATTAAGTTTAATCAAATCAGTTTTTATCCGTATAACTAAATTTTATATGATTCAAGTCAAGTCAAGTCAGCGGGTCAGCACAGGCTGAGAAACGCTGGGGTACTTAGCGTCGTGCGGTCCGGAGGGACAGGTAGTGGTTGAGGGCCTCAAGTGAGTCTGAGTGCAGGTAGCTCAGGCACTACGGTAGGTCGGTGGAGTAGGAGACAGCAGGGGAAGAGGAGGACGGGGGTTAGACAGGGTCGTAGTCTCAGAAAAGGTTACTCAGTTGAGAAGCGTACTCCACCGGTTTCATGAACTCGAAGTCGAAATCGTAGTAAGGAAGGTTTCTTTAGGGTCCCAACTAGAGGAAGTCTTACCCGACCAACCTAGAGAAACGTCGGGTTCCCTGAGAGTTCTCAGAAGAGGTTGTGGTGTCAAGTTTTCGTAGTTAAGAAGCCGCGAGTCGGAAGAAGTGTCAGGTTGGGAGTGTAGGTATGCTTGACTTGACTTTGATAGAGTATTTTATTTGGCGATTTTCATGTCTCGGGTAGACCCGAACTTCAAATTGGTCTGTGTCCCGTAGGTACTGAGACGTAACGGAGGTGACGAGCAAAACATCCAGAGAACTGAAAAACAACGTGCTACTTAACGAAATACAGATATCTTCCTTTACATCAACGGTTGTCGATTGTTCGAAGTTTAGGGAATCGATAATGCTAGTTCCTTCTGTCTCCCCCCTGGAATTGAATCGGAGTCTAAAAATTTTTTATATTATTTTATAATGTACCTAAATGAGAGTCTTAGGTAGAGATCTTCATAGTCAACACTTTATTAACTCTTATTACATCGTCTTTAGCCCGCTGATCTTTGAAAGAGACAGAGATAACTTCTTCATCCACATAGTCGGTCCCTCGGTGTGGATAAGGACAGAAGATGTTTACTATATTTGATGTCTTGGTCTTGCTACTACAATCGTAACAAATGACTACGTAGAGGCCTCAGATGGGCAATTAATATATAAAAGAGTGTTAAACCTCATAATAGTCTCTGAATGATCAGTAGAAAGAAATCTATTACGAAGAAATAAAGACTTGATTCCTTTGTCTTTCACTGTAAAGACACTAATTCTGTCAGATGATCAAAATGTACCTAGGAATTCTCTTAACACTATTGGATTATAGGTTTAAAGTTAACTCCTCTCGATATTTGTCATTAAGACCCATTGGTTAACCGTAACACCAATCGTTTTCTAGGAATTTTTGAGTCACGTAATTCATTCGTCACATGAATAGGATTTGATGTCTTACACTTGTAGCAAAAATCATATACTCATTCAATCAACACAAAGAAACACAAATGATATTCAACTAATCAGTCAAGAAGTTCTGATATCCTTATAACTCTTATTAAGTCGAGACAACTTCTTTTATATATTGCTTAAGTATATTTATTGAGAAATATAATGAAATAGAGTAGATTAATATACTGGACTATAAGAAGTTTTATTCTACACATTATATAAAAATTGATCCCGACTATATGAAACTTAAAATTTTAAAGTGAACTCCCCTTTTATAAAATATACACAACAAAGAAAGACACGGATCTCAAATACTACACTTAGAGGTTCACTTACAATTGATGACTCTTAAACTTTTTTTATCTAAGTCGAACCTTATAAAAAAGAAGGAAAAGGTCCTTTTGTTCCTCCACAAAGAAAAGAAATCCTTCTAATAAAGATAGTAACCTAAATGAAGTCAACAAATCCAGAGAAGTCTCCTTAAGTTCTATCACCCAAAAACGACGACGACGACGACGATTCAGAAAAGTCAACACAGACTGAGACACGCTGGGGTATCTGCCGTCGGGTGGTCCGAGGGGACAGGGACCCTAAGAGGTCCGTTCCTGTGACCTCATCTAACGGTAAAGGAAGAGGTTATGTACGTACGTACGATTCAACGAAGTCAGTACAGGTTGAGACACACTGGGATACCTGTCGTCGCGTGGTCCGAGGAGACAGGTGCCCTAAGAGATCCGTTCTTATGACCTCACCCAACGGTAAAGTAAGAGGTGTCACCTAAAAATAAATGTAAAATTATATAAAGTAACATAGAGAAAACTATACCTGTTAATAACAATGATATAAAAAAATATTTTTTACTTGGTTGGAGATAACTTACGAAAGTAACACGGTCCATGACACGAGTTATAATTGTGAGTAGATGAATAATAAATTGTAGTTAAGTATTTAAGGGTGTCACAAAATTGTGTTGGTAAGAGATATAGGTTCTAAGAATACCTCGTCACTTTCTTGTAGATATTTGTTTCTCTATTATACACCACAACTCATTACTTTTTTTTTTTTTTTGATACTTTTTTTTCCGTCCGATTTTCTATCTCATCGTTCCCTACGACAAAAATCTACTATATAACTCGTATCGAGACTTACTTTACTCGCTCACTTTATATCCTTATGGACCCTTTTTTCAGTCCGTAACTCGGATCATCAACACTTCAGATTTCTCTTTCAAGACCCCTCAACACGTACCCTCTTATTGTAGTAAACTAAACATGACTATCACCACCAAGCTTCATGTCAAAGATTCTAGTCAGGTTCGAGGACTTAAACCTACACCCGATTAGACGGGACCGACGTACCGGTACCGTTCACTGGAATGGAGAGACCCGGACAAAGGGTGAATATCATATTCCTGATACGTATCAGGAAGGAACAAAAAACCTTTATTCTTAATTCACTCCTTTGAGTTTCTCTAATCGTGTCATAAACCGTGTGTCACTCACAGACTCTTTACAAACGAGAATAATAATAACATAACCAAAGGGATAACAACGTTTTACTCTAATAAAAGGACGGAATTCCATACAAACATTAGGTACCAGGGATGGAATACCTGTTTTGAAGATCTGGTTTACGTGTCGATTCTTCATATAAGATAGTATGTGGACCCAGATGACTCCGCACCCGACAGTAAACCCCCTTGAGATGTGAGGGAAATTAACGAAAGGTAGTTTCCTTCTTATTTAACTCCTACTAATTTAATTCACTTGACCTCTTTCGGATAATGATTACATTTAGTAATATTTTCGAAGTCATCCGTTTCTTCATTTTTCGATCTCTTATATTACATCATAGAAACCTATCAGAAGACCATCTGTTAATTTAACGATTTTCACTCTGTCACGGTAATTATTAACGTGCGAAGCAAATCCTATATTAATAAGTGACACCGGAACGATCGAAAGAATTCGAATCTTTACCTTCACTGGGAAAATAAGACTGACATGAATAAGGAGACTCATAGATTTTGACAGAGGTAAATAGAAGTAAGTGGAACATGTATCACGTATTCCTCCCTTATGAACAGAGAAAATTCTGATCTCACAGTCTACTTTTGTAAGTAAGGAGGGGTTCTCCTATTCCTTATGAATGGAGAGACCTCTATTATTTATACGACCGAATGATGTACAGATTATAGGGTTCACTTTTTCGATAAAGACCTGTTTTACAAAATTTTTGTCACTACTTAATACCATTTAATATTCACAAGATTTTTTCGGGTTAAGAGATGAGTTTTATACAGTATTTAATTCGTTTTTTATTTTATTTTATTTCTGATAAGAAATCGTTTTACGAATTTCGGTGATGGGTTATTAATAAAACACTGATGAATGGTTTGTGTATTAATATCGGAGACAAATATCTCAAAGAAAGTAAATGTCTCTGTAAAATACCAGTGAGAAAAAAAAAAAAAGAGGAATTCTATTATCATTATTATGGATTCTAAAAAAACTCGCATGAAAGATACACGGTCCATAAAAGGTATTTAATAGAGGATATTAAGAGTGTTACTGAGAATATATTTAAGATAATAAGGTATTAAATGTTTAGTTTTCGACTCTAAGGATTTACTATTCATTAAACGGATTTGAAAACATCTATGACTTAATGTTTAGGTCAAGGGTGTAGAGGAAGTTATACTGGGATATATCAAAGAGAATGTTTAAATGGGAGACCGTTCTTTTGTCCTGTCCCTACTGACAAGAAATTTTATTTTTAATTTTCTTTTTTGGAAAATTCATTAAAATTTTTATCGTAGGTTCTTCAATTCATTAAACTTGTTCTATCGTATCAGTTAGTCTCCGTTCGTCCTGTTTTTGAAGTAGACTCTTCCTACTTCTCAGGAACTGAAAGACTCATTGTCGGTCTACAACGGGAAAGTACGTTAGTGTTTCGTCTTTTATGTTTATCTTGTTCGGGGTTTTAAAATCTATATCTTTTATACATGGTTGGTTAATTTCAAAGATCGATATATTTCCACCTGTGTTAAAGACGTAGTTCCAATTTAATTCAAATGAAACTCGTAAAAAAAAAAGAAAAAAAGGACTTTAGTAGTTGACCGAGTGAGGATTATTAAAACCAGTGTCGAGTTTATAGTATAGAAGACTATCTAGAAAGGACTGAGACATATTATGGTCGTGAGAAGGGATAACGTTAGTAAGAGATTGGGATGTTATAGAAGTACCTCGAATGACAATACACTTTATATACTTGTATATAATAAATGGATAAAAAACAGGAATAAACAGAGGCAACGATCTTATATTCAATTTAATGTCACAAGACAAGTCAAGTCAGAGAGTCAGCACAGACTGAGAAACGTCACATTGAAACAGATGAACCAAACAATGAGATCACAAATCTACTCATGGAACACGAGTATTGTCTATAAGTTTTTTATATGTCACTTACTCACTTACTTACTTACTTACCTACTTACCTATACCATATTAGTGACTTAGGATTTTTTTGTTAAATCAACGGTTACACACACACACACATATACATAGTTGGACATATACCTATCTGTGTCTATATGTCTGTGTGTATATGTGTGTGTACCGCAAAAATTTAGATGTCTAGATAAAAATTGAGATCTGGAAATTAATCATTAGTCTATTGGTTGGTATAACTGTTTTGAACCTTTTTCCGGATTACTTTTATATTTAAGTTTCAAAAGAAATTAAAGAAATTACTTCTTGTTGGTTAGTTCTCTTTATATTTTTGGACAGGAGGTCTGATGTAATCCTTCGCAGAGTTCGGGTGGTCTAAGTGTTCATATTATGAAGTCACAAACAATTCGTTACATTTTTCTAAGTTTTTTGTCGTTTTATTAACCTGTCTTAAATTATTTCATTAGTCCAATTTCAAATCTAAAATTTTAGTAGGAGTTCCATGACATCTTTAGTAAATTTGTTTTCTTGTATCTAGACAGCGATATAGTCCCATAAATTTATAAAAACAACGAAAGTACAAATTTGGTTTTATCCGTTAATGTATCCAAGTTTATTTTTTATTTACTGAACTTTCGAAATACAAACTTACTTATTGTCTATATGGTCAACTTACATTAATAATTCGAATCAATCAGATTGAGCATAGGAGTTGTTTGTTTTAGAGACTAATACCTATACTGATACTAATACCTATAAAAAGAAGCGTATAATGGGTAATCATCAAGATTCTACTAGACTCGGTTCAAGACTTTTTCGGAGCACTTCGACTAAAAATAGAGAAGAACTAGAGGATACGAATTCGAAACAACCATAATTAGATGTTTGACGTCTATGACTATTTTCACACGTACGCTTGACTCTATAGTGAAAACTTTCTTGCGTTATATTAAACTATCCGAGGTATTGTTCTGTTAACCTAGATCTTAACCTAAGTCCCTTCCCAAAGGTTCCTTCACTGGAGTCTAAACTAGAATTCAAACTTATTTTCAAGTAACACTATTTGTTCTGTTCTCCTTTCACCTTCGTCCGTTTTATACAACTGTTTCGAAGGATACAACGTCTATTGTACCTCGAAATTCTTTTAACTTTTTGGGTCCACCGGTCTCTCCTCTCTAACTTCGTCGTTCTTCACGATGTACTACATCCTCTCCATCTCCCGTCTTAGTACCACCGGGAACACCAATTCCTGAAAGACGAAAAGAAAAATTATTCTCCGTCACTTTTTTATATTACACACACACAAACACACGTACTTACACACAGACATGTACTCCGTTTTACCGTTACACAATTCAGACCCTTTATATTTATTCATAGTCACCTCTTCTTACTCAAAGTAGTCCAGTCGATACTAAAACCCCACTATAGTTCTTGTTGTTATACTCTTCTTTACGGAAACGAGAATTAGCGAAGGGAAATTTAGGGGGTGACATGGTAGCTAAAGATCAAACATGAGTCACCGAAGAAATGGAACTCCTAATTAACAGATCATACACTTCGTGACCAGGAAAGTGTCAAAAAAGAAAACTACCAAATCTTACCTCCTTTGGGAAAGATTTCAGTTCATTACTTACTTCACTTTGGACGACCTCCAGATGGGTCGTAGGGTGGTTCCGTTAGAGAAAAAACCTCTGAATGTTCATAATGGGTAGGGACGGAGTATGTCGACTGATGGAGTCACCTTATGCCTCTTAGTCAGTGTAGTATAACTCTCCGAGTCACATTTACTTGTGTGTCCAGGGAGTAACTTTTGAATAATTCTGAAGGTACTACTGTGATCGTCACATTATTTGATTCTTACCTTGAGAAGGTTCGGGTTCAAAAACACGATGACCCATCTGACGTACTGATATACCAACCGGAATCTTTGAACCGACAACGTCGGGTTCCTCACTTTGACTAACCGGGTCTTTACCAATACTTCATTTTTTAGAGTGGTTACCCCGTACCCTCTTTCCTATAAAACCAGTCCCTCAAGACCCTTAAAAGGACAAAGAATCCTCTCCTATTTCCTTACTTACTAGACAAAGGAACACAATAAGAAAGACCTAAACTACCGACCTTCAAAACGTAGGTAGGACTTTCTTCGTTTACAAACACTACCGTCTCTGGTCTTTACTTTTGTTAACTATATCGACTAGTATAACGACGCGGTTATCTAGTTGGTTCGGTCTGTGGGTAATACTTAGTTCTGAAAGATAATGTCTCTGTTATGTAAAAGGAATAACAGACGGTAGAACTCAGTCCCAAAAACAATAATCGTCCGTCTTCGTAAGGTTTACTGTTTATATTATTTCAGAGAATTTGATTTAAACGACTTACTTCGTAAGGAAAAAGTCAATTATTATAAACAACGTAACAATTTATAAAAAATCTCGAAAGGTACGAATCTTCTTTACCCATAATGTATCCTATTGTCTTCAACCGTCAAATAAAGAGTTTTCTATTTCTCTAATATACTGTTTTTTATTTTACGTCATTGTGATAGATACGACCGTATAAGATCCTTCTATTTACAAATTAGTGTTATATCGACGGTCCACTCATTGTGAAGACCGAAACCAAGGAAATCGTAATTTATACTTATATATAAAACTACGATAAAAACATTCTTTCGAAACATTACTTTCTTCTATAGTAGGTCTCTGGACTTTTCCGTTTCTTTTACTGGTGTTTGACGATAATCTATCCGATCACTTTCTGTTCTCTTCTCGATGATTTAAATTAGTCTTATTTTAATACCTTTTGTTTTCACCATTACAAAAGGGACTTCTTAATTAATCTTATCGAGAGGATTAGACGTTGTGGGAGAAGGTCGGTAGAGGAAGAGTCAAACATATATACACCAATATGTTTGGGAAATTTGTATTTATTTTCTTCCTTTGTGGTTTCCTAGATAGATGAAACGAAAATACTTAGATGTCCTACTGTTTTTGCTCCGTAAAACCAAAACAAATGAATGTCTCAATAAAAATCCGTGACTTCACTCGTCTCGTATACTAGTGTAGATTAACAAGACCTAGTATTTCCGTTATGTTCCCGTTTCCGTTCAAACTTCGGTCCAGATTGAGACTTCGGACACAAGAATTAAGGACGTTTAGTCTTAAAAACAAGTATGTATTTTGTTATCCATCTTGTTTTCCCTTGGAGGACCACGACTACTGTTATTTCATCTTCGTTTACAATGTGTCTCTCGAATCAATGTAAAATTAACTTTACTAAGACAAGGACTTACTTAGAAATTTCCGATTCATCCTTAAAATATACATTTACCATTATTTATTCGAAAAGTGGTCTTTCTTATTGTACATATGTATAAATGACGTCAATTTATGATACTAGGATACCAACCATCTTGGATAAACGACAACACGAAACAACGAAGTCAACACAGCCTGAGACACGCTGGGATACCTGACATCGGACGGTCCGAGGAGACAGGGACCCTAAGAGATCCTCACTCATGACTTCACCCAACGGTACGGAAGGAAGTCCCCTAGAAAGGCTGGGTGCCTAGTTTGGACCCAGAGGACGTAACGTCCGTCTAAGAAAATGGTAAAATCTCTCCAATTATTCCTCTTGGATAAATCCCTCCAATTAAACTGTTATGACGTGTTCTACTGGACCCCGTCGACTCTGATCCGTCATCCAAGGAAGGATGTGGAACTAAAATAGGGACGGGGTTTCTCTTGGATTTTAGAAGAACCTCTTTCTCCTCTAACTTTCTGTTTCACTTTTTACTTTTATTACTTAAATTTCTGATAAAGTTATATTTTCTTCCCTTTACATAAGGTACCTTTATGTACTAATGAAAGATTTACTTAGTGTCTTTACTTCACAAGTCTACAAGTTTTATACGTCTTCTATGAAAGTCACCTAACCAGTCCCGTCAACACACATCCCCCCTTCTAGACTCTGTCCAAAGTTTCTTTCCTATCCAATTTCATACCCTTACCTCTCATAACTCCCTACCGTCCTTTGACCCGTTTTCATGTCCTCGTCTGATCACATTCATTTTTGTTAATATACGGTTTTAACGACGTTAATATACTGTTTTTAACTTTGAATTTTCTTTCTTCTTTATTCTTTCATCTTTCAACTAACCACGGTTCAGGTCTACCGGAACTGGTAATCGATACTGAAACTTTCATTTGTAGTAATTATTGGGTTCTACAAATAACTCGCCGTACGGTTTTACATTATGTCCAGACAAGTACAACAAGTACAAAAAGTCCTCTACCGACCTACCGTAGTGGTTACGTACCTGTACTTGAACCCATTTGAGGTCCTCCACCACTCCCTGTCTTTCCAGACCATACGACTGTAGGTACCCCAGTGTTTCTCAACCTGTACTGACCCGTTGACTTGTTGCTGTTGTACAGCGTTATGACCCTTCTTACTTAATTTTTCCATTTCAGATCTCAGTCTCTTTGGTCAGTTATCGTACTATATGATCCTATACCTATACCGTCCTCCATACCTCTCTGTGTTGAATCCCTGTACTGAATCTCTGTCCTGTAATGTACTGAATCACTGATTTGTTGTTGTCGTTACCTCTTTTATTTCCTATAATATTATTTTTTTCGGTTAAGTTTAACTGACTATCCTACTCTCCCGTTCCCTGTTTATTCACAGAGACGACTAAAGTTATGAAATCGGTGATTCTGTCCTTATTTAGATCTTTCATAATCAAATTCTATTACTTTTTAGTACATCGACCTTTATAGCTCCTTCGACAGGACATCACCTTTCGTCTTATGTCTGGACTTTGTATTGGAAGAACCTCTTGTAACGACGTTAATAACTACCTGCGAGGTTTCATCTCTCGTACACGGTTCTTAACGTCTCAGAACACCCGAAAGAACGAAGTTTCTGTAACCGAGGAATGAGACGAACCTTTAAAGAGTGGATGAAAGGATGGACATTTAGAATATAAATGGACATTTCATTGTCGTGTTTTAAGTAAGATTGTATCGAAAGAAACTGTTAACGTCTTATAATAAAAAAAAGAGAAAACAAGGAAGTTGTGGACGACGACGACGACGACGATTCAACGAAGTCAGCACAAACTGAGACACGTTGGGGTCTCTACCGTCGGGTGGTCCGAGGAGGCAGGGACCCTAAGAGGTCCGTTCTTGTGACTTCACCCAACGGTAAAGGAAGAGTTTACGTACTTTCACTTTTCACTTTCACTTCAGCGAGTCAGAATAGACTGAGAAACGCTGGGGTACCTGACATCGGATGGTCCGAGGAGGTAAATATACTAAAAGGTCCGTTCTCATGACTTCACCCCACGGTAACGGAAGAGGAGGAAGTTGTGGATAAATAAGTAATTGGTCTGTAAGTGACTCATAGATGACACCAGGACTGTAACAAGATCCACATTCCCTTGGTCACTACTTGTCTTGTTACTAAAACGATAACGTCCATACGACTTAGAAGATCAAATCAATCTGTTAGTTGGTTAGCTAGTGTTTCAACAATTATGAAGTTTATTACTATTTACGCAAATTTCGAAGACGGATGCTACGTCCTCTGGACCCAAGCTAGGGACCCAGCCCTTCTGGGGGACCTCTTCCTTTACCGTTGGGTGAGGTCATGAGAACGTACCTCTTAGGGTACCTGCCTCCTCGGACCACCCGATGTCAGGTACCCCAGCGTTTCTCAGCCTGTGCTGACTCGCTGAAGTGAAGTGAAGTGAAGTGAAGTGAAATCTAACACACGAGTCTTTTCAGGTTGACCGTTTTACTGTAGACTAGGTCCTGGATTTCCGTCGTTCACTTATTTGAATGACCTGTTCCTCTTACAAGGTCCATCTCGTTGGTCTTTAACGTTACTGGACCTCGTACTTACACAAATTGTATAAACTCTTAGTCGTTCTCCGATTACGTTGACTTCAACTTACCTACATAGTCCATCTCACTACTCACTGTCCTTTTTCATTGTTTGATAATCTCCAGGTCTTAGTCCCATACGATCAAGTATGAATTCCTAGACGCTTCAGTAACCTCCCAAAACTAATGACTTCGATTGATGAGACTCATTGTGACCGAGGTCAGTCGTTAGTGTAGTTGGATTCACAACGTTTACTTCACTTCTTCCAGTTTTCATATTCGTCTCAAGTGACTCGTTACAATTTTACATCCACTCTCTGTACTTTGGCTATCGTATTTTAAAAATTTCACATAAAAACCTAATAACCCCCTCTATTCTCTGATTCATCCTTTGTCAGTTCCCCTTCTTTCTCTTCTTCTTTTCGGAATGTGATCAATGGGACACGGAAAAGGGAAATCGTCCAACGTACAAGAAAGAAGGTCGAATAAGTACGAGGGGTCGACTGTGGAGGAGACTTCTTCTCAGCATCCAATCTACCTTAGGGGAGTGAACCTTTGATCCGAGAGGGTCCCGGAGGAGTACCTGCTATTGACTGACTCCGTCCTTTGTCTCTCGGTCGGGTAGAAGGAGGTCCCCCTTTACTACGATTTGATATCACTGACGAGATGTTGAAAGGAGACACATAGTCTATTTCGATGTGAAATGGACTCTAGTGTAGGAACGAGGAGGGGAAATGATGGTTTAGACAAAAGTGAGGGAGTGAAGTTTTCACGAAAAGATTCCCTGTGGGGGAGTTAGCGTAAATCCGAAACGAAGAGTTTTGGATTGACTTCTGTTCAAAACATGTCAGATGATCAATGTAAAAGGTGTAATGGATTATTCTACGATTCATACGGTAGTTACGTATTATTTACTTTCTAACTCCTATTCTCTTCCCCTCACTATCTCCTACTCTACAAACCTACCGTAGTGACTGAGTTACCTGTACTCAGACTCGTTTGAGTCCCTCTATCACCTCCTGTCCCTCCGGACGGACCTCACGACGTTAAGTACCCCAGTGTCTCTCAACTTGTGATGAATCGTTGACTGATGACCTTACATACCTATACTCTCAACCTGACACTTCTTCCGACTCGTGGCTTCTTAACTACGAAAACTTGACACCACAACCTCTTCTGAGAACTCTCAGGGAACCTGACGTTCCTCTAGATTGGTCAGGTAAGACTTCCTCTAGTTGGGACTCTAAAGAAACCTTCCTTACTACGATTTCAACTTTGAGGTCATGAAACCGGTGGAGTACGCTTCACAACCGAGTAACTTTTTCTGAAACTACGACCCTCCCTAACCCCCGTCCTCTTCTTCCCCTGCTGTCTCCTACTCTACCGACCTATCGTAGTGACTGAGATACCTGCGCTTAGACTCACTTGAGGTCCTCAACCACTACCTGTCCCTCCTGACCACACGACACTAAGTATCCCAGCGTTTCTCAACCTGTGCTGACTCACTGACTTGACTTGACTTGATCGTTGACTTGTTGTTGTTTTATTTCCTTGTCTGTTATCCATAATATTTTATCATCTCTTACGATAGATAATTATAACATTTATAGTATACTATGGAATCGTTAGTACTAAAATAAAGGTTAAATTTATTAAACTCGTTTGATTCCCGCCCGCCGACGCTGGACTGTGTGATTCGTGCCCGTTCTCCTCAATGGGGTGTTGACTCCAGTCCCCGTCGTCGGCTCTCACGGTCCGACACTGCCGTGTCCTTGCCGGCTCTCCTCGACGGGGTACAGGCTCCGGTCCCCACTACCGGGACTCCTCGGTGGGGCACGGGTTTCGGTCCCCGTCGCGGGTCCTCCTCGGTGGGACACGACCTCCGGTCCCTGACGTCGGCCCTCCTCGGTGGGGTGCGGACTCCGGTCCCCGCCGCCGGCCCTCCTCGTTGGGATCCTTGTCACCGGCGTGCCCGTGTCCTCCCGGATCTCCTCGATAGGGTGTAACTTCCATTCCTTCCCGCCACCCTCCTCTATGGGGAGTAGGTTCCATTCCTCGTCACCGACACGAAACGACCTAGTCGGCACTTCTCTATGGGGTGCGGGTTCCGTTCTCTTTGGGTTCATTCTACCATCCACAACGTTCTCCCGTAGTCTCCCGTCTGTGTGACTTTGGTATGAGTGTCTTTTGATCAGTTAGATTAGTGTGATCCTGGTGTCGGAACAGATTAAGTTACTTTGGTTCGATACGGGCACCCCGTTGGGTTCTACCCGCCCAGTACCACCTCTCCAGACTGTCTTACACCAGGTGACCTCTTCCCTTACCGTTCGGTGAAGTCATAAGAACGGAACTCTTGGGGTACTTGTTATACTTTTCCGTTTTACTATCCTATGACTTTCTCCTTGAGGGGTCCACTCATCCACGGGTTATACGATGATCTCCAGTCACCTCTTTATTGAGGTCTTTCTTACTTCCCTACCTGGGTTTCGTTTTTGTTATGGGTCGACACCTACACTNGATTAAGTTACTTTGGTTCGATACGGGCACCCCGTTGGGTTCTACCCGCCCAGTACCACCTCTCCAGACTGTCTTACACCAGGTGACCTCTTCCCTTACCGTTCGGTGAAGTCATAAGAACGGAACTCTTGGGGTACTTGTTATACTTTTCCGTTTTACTATCCTATGACTTTCTCCTTGAAGGGTCCACTCATCCACGGGTTATACGATGACCTCCAGTCACCTCTTTATTGAGGTCTTTCTTACTTCCCTACCTGGGTTTCGTTTTTGTTATGGGTCGACACCTACACTGACCACTATCTTCGTTCCAGGTTACGACATTTCTAGTTATAACGTATCCTTGGACCTTACAGTCCAGGTACTTAGTTCCGTTTAACCTTCACCAGTTTGTTCTACCGTTCTCATTTCCAGTGGTAAGATCCTTAGTCGCTTCATTTTACCTGACCTTACCCACTTAAATTGAGTCTACTGGTAATATAGATGATGACAACCGTCCTTATGGAGTCTTTACCTCATGGGTAGTACCAGTTGTTTTCTCAGGTTTTACGTCATGGACCTACGTTAGAGTTTTTGCTGTCTTACTAGAGACGAGCAGAGGTTCCGTTTGGTAAGTTATAGTGTCAATAGGTTCAGACACGGGGTTGGTCATTGTGACTTCTTCGACTCCAACTTTCCAAAATACTTCTCGATAGTCTTGAAAATCTTGATTGTGGGTTTTTTCTACAGGAAAAGTAAGATCCCCTGACCTTACGTTTTCATCCTTCAGTTCTTTGTGGACTTAATTGTCCGTTTAAACCGCAACCTTACGCCTTACTTCGTCCCGTTTCTGATTTTCTCAAAACGGTTCTTTTACGTGACCAGTATCGTTTGTGGGAGAAGGTTGTTGTGTTCTCTTCTGAGATGTGTACCTGTAGTGGTCTACCAGTTATGGCTTTAGTCTAACTAATATAAGAGACGTCGGTTTCTACCTCTTCGAGATTGTCAGTTGTTTTTGTTCTGGTCCTCGACTGACACCGAGTCTAGTACTTGAGGAATAATGGTTTAAGTCTGAGTTTAACTTCCTTTGTCCCTTTTGACGATCTGGTAAGTCCGTTCTGGATTTAGTTTAGGGAATACTAATATGTCACCTTCACTCTTTATCTAAATTCCCGGATCTAGACTATCTATCTCACGGACTACTTGATACCTTACTTTAAGCACTGTGACATGTCCTCGGTCCCTAGTTCTGGTACGGGTATCTTTTTTTCGTTTTTTCGTTTTACCTACAGACCCCTCCGAAATGTTTATCGACACTTTTCATGTCTCCGCTTTTCGTTTCCTCTTTTCCTTTCTATATTCGTAGACTTAAGTCTAAATGTCTCTTATCGTTCTTCTCTATTCTTTCGGAAGAAGTCGATAGTTACGTTTCTTTATCTCCTTTTGTTGTCTTACCCTTTCTGATCTCTAAGAAGTTCTTTTACTCTCTATGGTTCCCTTGTAAAGTACGTTTCTACCCGAGCTATTTCCTGTCTTTACCAGACCTGGATTATCTTCGTCTTCTATAATTCTTCTCCACCGTTCTTATGTGTCTTCTTGACATGTTTTTTCTAGAAGTACTGGTTCTATTAGTACTACCACACTAGTGAGTAGATCTCGGTCTGTAGAACCTTTCACTTCAGTTCGCCCGGAATCTTTCGTAGTGATACTTGTTTCGATCACCTCCAGTACCTTAATGTCATCTCGATAAAGTTTAGGACTTTCTACTACGACACTTTCACGACGTGAGTTATACCGTTGTTTAAACCTTTTGAGTCGTCTCCGGTGTCCTGACCTTTTCCAGTCAAAAGTAAGGTTAGGGTTTCTTTCCGTTACGGTTTCTTACGATTTGATGGTATGTTAACGTGAGTAGAGTGTACGATCACTTCATTACGAGTTTAAGAGGTTCGGTGTGAAGTCGTTATACACTTGGTACTTGAAGGACTACAAGTTCGACCAAAATCTTTTCCGTCTACTTGACCTCTAGTTTAACGGTTGTACACGACCTAGTACCTTTTTCGTTCTCTCAAGGTCTTTTTGTAGATAAAGACGAAATAACTGATACGGTTTTGGAAACTGACACACCTAGTGTTAGTTGACACCTTTTTAAGACTTTCTCTACCCTTATTGTCTGGTGGACGGGACGGAGAAGTCTTTAGACATACTTCCAGTCCTTCGTTGTCAATCTTGACCTGTACCTTGTTGTCTGACCAAGGTTTATCCTTTTCCTCATACAGTTCCGATATATATCAGTGGGACGAATAAATTGAAGATACGTCTCATGTAGTACTCTTTGCGACCTGACCTTCTTCGTGTTCGACCTTAGTTCTAACAGCCCTCTTTATAGTTATTGGAATCTACACGTCTACTGTGGTGGGATTACCGTCTTTCACTTCTCTTTGATTTTTCGGAGAACTACTTTCACTTTATCCTCTCACTTTTTCAACCGAATTTCGAGTTGTAAGTCTTTTGCTTCTAGTACCGTAGGCCAGGGTAGTGAAGTACCCTTTATCTACCCCTTTGTCACCTTTGTCACAGTCTGAAATAAAACCCCCCGAGGTTTTAGTGACGTCTACCACTGACGTCGGTACTTTAAATGTCTGCGAATGACGAACCTTCTTTTCAACACTGGTTGGATCTATCGTATAAGTTTTTGTCTCTGTAATAAACGGTTATTTCCAGGTAGATCAGTTCCGATACCAAAAAGGACACCAGTACATACCTACACTCTCAACCTGACACTTCTTCCGTCTCACGACTTCTTAACTAAGAAAACTTGACACCACAACCTCTTCTGAGAACTCTTAGGGAACCTGACGTTCCTCTAGGTTGATCAGGTAAGACTTCCTCTAGTCGGGACCCAAAAGAAACCTTCCTTACTACGATTTCGACTTTGAGGTCATGAAACCTGGGGAGTACGCTTCTCAACTGAGTAACCTTTTCTGAGACTACGACCCTCCCTAACCCCCGTCCTCCTCTTCCCCTGTTGGTTCCTATTCTACCGACCTACCATAGTGACTGAGCTACCCGCACTCAGACTCACTTGAGGTCCTCAACCATTACCTATCTCTCCGGACCGCACGACGCTAAGTACCCCAGCGTTTCTCAGTCTGCACTGACTCTCTGACTTCACTTGACTTGACTTTTTATAATGTATACTTATTAGTAAATAAGAATAAATCAGTAATAAGTATAAAACACACATTTATTAAGTTTTACAAATATTATTCAGTGGGTAACATTCAAATTCTCTTAGTAGGTATAAGCGGTTAAAAGATGCATATTTTGTTCATTCTAGAAAACATTTAATTGAAGTCATAAAAGACAGAGAAGTCTTCTAAGAATAATCTATCACTACTTATACGATTAGACACGGTAGAATGATAGAAGGTTCTGTAAAATGAAATCAGTGGACTGATGTGTCCTCAGGACTCTTTCTGAATTACTAAACAACTCTAACCCTTACAATTTGGATTACATATACTAGAGTACTCTATTTGGTATTCTTATAAGATGCGAATCTACCTTCAGGTACTAACGTTATAAACTAAAGGAACCCTTTTTATTATTAAGCTTTCAAGAGTCTCTTGACATAAGTCCCTCTGATTGAGAAGACATCATATAACATATAGGGAGAGGGAAATGGGGACGGGAGACGTAAGTAGGGTCATTTGAAGTGAATGACAGTTCTTTTTAAAGTATTAAAAGAATCTACAGTAGATTATATGGGAAAACCAAATCACAGTACGAAAGAATCCAAAATAAAGTAAAACAAGGTAGCGACTTGAAAGGTGGGTTAATTGGGGTCATCATGTGTAGAGAACGGTACACCAAATACTAGTATATAGGTAAAACTTAATGGTTAGATTTATTTTGAGGAACGATAATCTTTTTATAATATTAGTAATGTAACATTATATCGGTTTTTAATAATCGGAGTAATCAAAATATTATAAGAAAGTTTAAATGGGAAGACCATTCAGGTAAAGTTTAATAAAGTTCATACCTGACCTGTCATGGACCTTTTACGTCTATATACCAGTTAAAGAATTTTTAATAACCAGAAAATTATACCTTTAGTAAAATATATGACCGGTAACTGATATATAAAAGTACCATATACCCTTTACGAGTCACAAATTTCTGGAATTAATCCACATATAATCCAAACTCAAATTGTGTGACCATATAATAAGTGACCCTCATTTTAAATGGATACGAATTCTATTCTTAACTCCCAAAAAACAAAGAAAAACAAGAAAAAAAGTAGAAACGAATGCCTTCAACTTAAAAAAAGTCGTAGCACACAATGTTTCTAATAAGAAAGGGAAAGTTAATGAATATAAAAACGACTTTCAGTAACAGGTATCATATATACACCCAGATAAGACATGAGTTGTAGAAAGACAGATGTAAACATATTTATCATGTGGTAGAACTATTGAATCCAGTCGGGTCCACCTCGATCACTATTTATTAGGTGGACGGTTCCGTCCAATCCGTACTTTGAAGTCAACCTAGAGACCTAGTCCTTCTAAGGGACCTTTTCCCTTGTCGTTAGGTGAGGTCATAAGAACAGACCTCTTAGGGTACCTGTCTCCTCTGACCGTCCGATGTCAGGTATCCCAGCGTGTCTCAACCTGTACTGAACTTCGTTGAATCGTGTCTTGTCGTGTATTATTTTGAATCTTATACGTATCTTTGTTTACTTTTACTTTTTCGCTGTTGGGGTTGGATACCCTAAGTCATTTTCGTCACGATTCCCCTTCCAAGTATTGTTATGTTCAAATGGAGTTCTTTATTCTCTGTTTAATTTATTTATTGGATTGAAATGTGGATTTCGTTGATCTTTTTCTTCTTTACTTCTTGGGGTCCCAATAATTTTCCTTTCTTTAATATTTTTAATTCCGTCTTTATTTACTTTTTCTTTGTTTCCTCTGATATCGTTTTTTTTTTTTTTGATTTGATTTTCGACCAAGAAATTTTTCTATTTATTTTATCTGTTTGGTAATCGGTCTGAGTATTCCTTTTTTTCCCTTTTCTTAGTTTTGTTTTAAACTTTACTTTTACCTCTTTAGTGTTGTCTGTTGTGTCTTTATGTTTCCTAGTATTCTCTAATGATAGTCGTTGATATACTGTTATTTTACCTGTTACACCTTCTTTACCTACTCAAGAATCTTTTTATATTGGAAGGTTTTGACTTGGTCCTTCTTTATCTTTTAGAATTGTCTGGGTAGTGTTCGTACCTTTAGTTTTGAAATTAGTTTTTAGAAGGTTGTTTGTTACGTTAGGGATAGTTCGATGGTCACTATAAAAAGTGTCTTGATCTTGTTTATTAAATTGTTAAACATACCTTTATGTTTTTTTTGAGCTTATCGGTTTCGTTAGAACTCCTTCTTCTTACCTTGACTTGCTTAGTTGGACGGACTGAAGTCTGATATGATGTTTCGATATCAGTAGTTCTGTCATATTATGACCGTGTTTCTGTCTTTATATCTAGTTACCTTGTTTTATCTTTCGAGTCTCTATTTAGGTACGTAGATACCTGTGGATTAAAAACTGTTTCCTCCGTTCTTATACGTTACCTCATTTCTGTTAGAGAAATTGTTCACCACGACCCTTTTGACCGGTTGGTGAACATTTTCTTACTTTCATCTGTGAAAGATTGTGGTATGTGTGTTTATTTGAGTTTTACCTAATTTCTAGATTTACATTCTGGTCTTTGATATTTTAAGAATCTCCTTTTGTATCAATTTTGTGAGAGATTGTATTTAGTGTCGTCCTAGGAGATACTGGATGGAGGGTCTCATTACCTTTATTTTCGTTTTTATTTGTTTACCCTAGATTAATTTGAATTTTCTAAAACGTGTTGTTTCCTTTGATATTGGTTCCACTTTTCTGTCGGAGGTCTTACCCTCTTTTATTATCTTTTACTTCGTTTACTGTTTATTAATTAGAGTTTTTATATGTTCGTCGAGTACGTCGAGTTATGGTCTTTTTATTTACTCGGTTAGTTTTTTACCCGGTTTCTTGATTTGTCTATAAAGAAGTTTCTTCCGTATGTCTACCGATTGTTTGTGTACTTTTCTACGAGTTGTAGTGAGTAATGGTCTCTTTACGTTTAGTTTTAGTGTTACTCCATGGTAAAGTGCGGTCAGTCTTACTGACGGTAGTTTTTCAGATGTTTGTTATTTACGACCTCTCCTACGTCTCTTTTCCCTTGGGAGAATGTGACAACCACCCTTACGTTTGATCATGTCGGTGATACCTCTTGTCACACCTCTAAGGAATTTTTTGACCTTTGTCTTGACGGAATACTGAACCGTTAGGGTGACGACCTGTATGTGGTTCCTTTGGTCTTAACTTTCTCTGTGTACATGGGGTTACAAGTAACGTCGTGACAAATGTTATGGGTCCTGTACTTTCGTTGGATCTACGGGTAGTCGTCTACTTACCTATTCTTTCGACACCATGTATATGTCTTACCTTATAATGAGTCGATAATTTTTTTACGTAAACTTAGTCAAGATTACTCCACCTACTTTGACCTCGTATAATATGTCTCACTTCATTCAGTCTTTCTTTTTATGGTTATATCATAAAATTGCTTATATATATCTTAAATCTTTCTACCATTACTACTGGGATATACACTCTATCGTTTTCTCTTATGTCTTACATCTTGTCTGAAATCCTGAGACACCCTTTTCCACTCCCACCGTACTAAACTCTCTTACCGTAACTTTGTACATATAATAGTATATACTTTGTCTAGTGGTCAGGTCCAATCTACGTGCTCTGTCCCACGAGTCCCGACCACGTGACCCTACTGAGACTCCCTACCCTACTTCTCCCTCCACCCTCTCCCCAAGTCCTACCCCTTGTGTACATGTAGGTACCGACTAAGTACAGTTACATACCGTTTTTGGTGATGTTACAACATTTTTTTAATCGGAGGTTAATTTTATTTATTTAAATTTTTTTTGAATTCCAATTCAGTAGATGATAAAAAGAAAAAATTATTAGATCCCTTCAGGAAACAACAAAGGTAATTTTAAAGCCTTAGTCAAACAGTTGAAGACTTTTTTTTAAAACTTTTTATTGGTAAACCTTTAAAATTGACCCTTATTTAGATATTTTCATAAATGTCTCTTAACTATAGAATTACTATAACTCCGAAGACTAGGTATTAATACTTCGTAAAAAGGAAAGTCATCAAAAAGAAATTAAAGAATTAGTGAAAAGTACAAAATTCTCATGTCTAAAATGTGTAAAAATAGTCATAGACATAAAGTATATACATTATGATAAATTTTAAAATTAAGGGTTAACAAAAACAAAGTATATATCTTTAAGTTGACTAAAAAGTAATTACTAGACCACGGGATGTTGAAATAATTTGAAGGAATTGTCACTGTCATAAAAAAACGATGAAAGACATCCTAGATAAACGTGTCTACAAACTCGGTACAAGTTGTCTTCAAATAAGGAAAAGAGATTAGACACACAAAAATGTCTAGAAATAACGGAAGAATAGAAATTACCGGAAACAACAAAATAAAGTGACCTACCTTACACATTTCAACTTATCTATACTACTCTTGTCTGTAGAAAGGGAATGATTACGAAAATCTCCCTTAACAGGTCAACATTTAATAATAAAATCGACATCCAAAAAGAATGAGAAAAAGTCCATCTTATTAAGGGGAAAAAGAATGTAAGACTCTTAAAATTAGTAAAAAAGAATTAATTCTTATTTACGAACCCTCCCTCGAAGTTCTCTCTCCCCTATATACATATGGATACCGACTAAGTACAACTACGAACCGTCTTTGGTTGTGTAAAGACATCTTGTTAATAGGAAGTTAATTTTTTATTTAATTAATTTAAATTATTTTCTTATTTACGAATTATAAAAGTTTACGAAAGAGACCTAGACAAGTCTTCTAGTATATCTAAAGAAAAANGGATACCGACTAAGTACAACTACGAACCGTCTTTGGTTGTGTAAAGACATCTTGTTAATAGGAAGTTAATTTTTTATTTAATTAATTTAAATTATTTTCTTATTTACGAATTATAAAAGTTTACGAAAGAGACATAGACAAGTCTTCTAGTATATCTAAAGAAAAATTAAATCATTCTTAATGTAACTAGCCGAAAGGTTACAATTTACTTTAAAAATAACCAATATAAACTAAACTAGTACTATATAAATATGAAACATAAAGAACAATCTTAAATAAAACATTTTAAAACAAATCTAAAAAAAAGTAGATACAAGTATCTCTATGAAGAAACATCAAAGGGATATTATAAGAACAAACACGAACCGTAGTGACATTAAATACGGAACATCTTACTAAACCCCTTTTATCCGATAAAAATTTAAAAAACCTTCAAAACCATCTCATACAAATAAAGGAAAATTTTACAAACCCTCTTAGGTGGTCACTTAAGTAAACCTGGACATTAAGAAACATTTTTAAACAAATAAACAGACATATGTCCTAATTCAAAAAATTGATTTTAAGGTTATGTATATACCAACATCTTGATAAGTCCAATAGACAAAGACACAGACACTATAAACAATCAAATACTGAATATTTCTTTAATCATGAAGTGAATTAGAATATGACAGAAATTATTTATACCGTCAATAAGTGGTAATAGATATCGTATATATACTATTTAAAAGGAGTATAGATGTCAACTACGTTCTCCTCTCAGTTCTTCAACCGAATTTCGAGTTGAAAGTCTTTTGATTCTAGTACCGGGGTACTAAGGTAGTGAAGTACACTTTATCTACCCCTTTGTCACCTTTGTCACAGTTTGAAATAAAACCCCCCGAGGTTTTAGTGACGTCTACCACTGACGTCGGTACTTTAATTTTGTGCGAATGAGGAACCTTCCTTTCCATACTGGTTGGATCTGTCGTATAAGTTTTCTCTGTAATAAAACGGTTGTTTCCAGGTAGATCAGTTCCGATACCAAAAAGGACACCAGTACGTACCTACACTCTCAATCTGACACTTCTTTCGACTCGTAACTTCTTAACTACGAAAACTTGACACCACAACCTCTTCTGAGAACTCTCAGGGAACCTGACGTTCCTCTAGGTTGGTCAGGTAAGATTTCCTCTAGTAGGACTCACAAGAAACCTTCCTGACTACGATTTCGACTTCGAAGTCGTGAAACCGGTGGAGTACGTTTCTCAACTGACTAACCTTTCTGACTACGACCTTCCCTAACCCCCGTCCTCCTCTTCCCCTACTGTCTCCTACTCTACCGACCTACCGTAGTGGTTGACCTACCTGCACTCAAACCCACTTGAGGCCCTCAACCACTACCTGTCCCTTCGGACCGCACGATGTCAAGTACCCCAACGTATCTCAGCCTGTGCTGACTCACTGACTTGACTTGACTATCAACTACGACCGTAAAAAGGATAAATATGAGAACCAGAAATTTTAACCTAAGACCCTTATCTTTTCTTTCTATATACTATGTCTAATTACCGTGTGGACTCTCAGAAAGTTTATGAAATATTAGATATGATCCCAATGACTCAAAGGTAGATTGGATTGTCAAAGGGAAGAGACAGTACTTGACACCTCCGAAAAAATAACCTCACCAAAGTAAAAGTGGTACCAATCCTCTAGATCCAAAATGACGACGTACCAGTCGAAAGTAAACATTACAAGTGCGGTTGTTCGAATTCGAATGACTTTGAAGTATCCGATAAAGTCTTACGGGTCACAGAGTCCGACCCACTGAATGAAAACATCGGTCAAGGTGACGATCACGAAGTCATAAAAATCAAGAACAAAGTGTCTTTCCCGTCTAAGATATCTCGTAGTCGACTAACGTCCTTCGGAATAAGGTCACAAGACGATACGTGTCAGATAAAAGAGACGAGTCCAAAGGTTCACCTATAATTCTCGAGTCAAAAATTTAGTCACTGACTAAGAAAGATAAGTTGATTTTGAGACTAAATGATGAGTAAAGACCGTAAACTGCTCAAATAACAAAAAACAACAACAACAACGAACAAAAAATGGAAACGTTAGTGTAGAAAGGTTCACGTTGAGTTACGCAAAATTTGTTTAGAGTTAAGAAGAGAGTTAAGGACAATATTACATATGTAATAAAACGAAGAACCCGTGATCATTTTCTGCCAATTTTTTCTTTTTTTTTTTCACACAAAAGGATCGGAGGATGAAAGACCGTTGGTACTTAGAGTCGTCGTATATAGAGAGAAATCCTGTTTAAGTTGTTGTTTTTTATAGTCTTAGAGACATTTTTGTCACTGAGAGTTTGTACCCTTCCTTTTTAATAAAAAGGATGTTAGATGAGTCATAACCACCACACCTATTTTTATATAGGAATCTTGATAATAGAACTCTTGAATTCTTAAACTCTAGAATAGAATTAAGACACACCCTCCTGACGAAGACTGTTCGAATTAAAAAAACGAGGTCTATTGAGTGGAGAGTTGAACAGTTCAGAGACTATACTCTAAGTCACAATTTGTTTCTCAGTGTAACTTTCTTTCATCTTTTCAAATTTCATTCCGTTCTATACCGAGAGTAATTACTTCTCTTTATAAGATATTGGAGTCTCTACTAAGACAGAGAAAGTACTTTTATTAAATGTTTGCCCGAAAGAGATTAAATCAGTCCAGAAACAATGTTGAGACCTATTTATACTTTCCCCCAGTCTAATTAAAAAAAAAAGTCAAGTCAAAGTCAAGAAGTTAGGACGGAAACTTTCTAAAATAATAAAAAACAAGGTAAAGTATAATTGTATTCAACTTTTTATTTACAAGTAATAAATTTAATCGACTGGGTTCCATAGTTGTTACTGTGGGACAGTATTTTGTCTCTAATAGAATACTCCTGACATTCATTTGTAGACAATCAGTTGACGAACCAAAAGACTTCCGGTAAGTCAAAAAAGTAAGGGAAACTTTTTAAGTGTCCATCAAGTTTTCGTACTCGTAGATGGAAATTGAATTATATAGATGAAGATAAGACATGGGAATTCGAACTGTAACAGATTCCTCTTTATGTGTTATTACGATAAACATTCTTTTGACAACAATTCGGATTCTTCGTCAAATTACGGATTGTGTTTCACCAGTAGTCGTTTTTATCAATGGTTTATATAATTATCGCAATTACTATATAATTATCAATGGTCATTATAATTTTATTGGTAAATATAGAAGACCTCATTTCTTAACAACGAGACGACTACAGAAGGGGAGATGGGAGAACCGTAATAAGAAAAAGGTTTAGAAAGTTGAAAGAGAAGAGAGGACGAAACGTTGAACTAAGAATATTCGGTTAGTCGAGGTACGGATGACGTTTGTAAATTTTATTTCTAAAAACATAAAGATAACTTTTGATAGTAATTATAAAATCAACGTTGTCGTGCATAAAACCTTTGACACAAGGAAAAATAGAATAAAAAAAGAAACTCATATAGAGAGATACTGTTAGATACTTAGGTTTTAAGTACCCCAGTTTATGACCTACAATGTACTCATATAGGTTTAACAGTCACGTGATGACCCGTGTCTGGTTTCTACCTTACTTGTCACCCACTATTACCATTACTGTTGTCTTTATATAGAATGTCGAGAGACACCTTCAACCTAAAAAAAGATTACAAATCTATGTTACTCAGATACTATAAATTATTATCCTAATTACTTAATCCACAATAATTCCTCAAGTTGAAGTTTATTGTTCGATGTAGAGTATTATACAATAGAAGACTTTTATTTTGAGGAAATTGAGGAACTAGAAGTGTGTTAGTACGGAAAGATATATAGTTTTATTTTCAGAGACTCAGCAATGTGTATGAGGGTGAAACTTTTCAGATCTTTCTTGTAAAACTTTCTATTTTTACAAGAGTCGATTCGGACATTGTTATTCATAACAAACTGGTAGGAAAGTGTTTAAACTAAGGAGGAACATCGGCTTATTGAATGTTTTACGGTAAAAAGATATAGACTTTACATAAAACTCAAAGTCTTTGAGTTTACTTGTAGACTTTGTTGTTTAGTATAAGGTATGGGAGAGAGGAGTTTTTTTATACTAAAGAGTTTTTAGTGAAAGAATGACTCACTCCAGGACAGAACATACAGGTCAAAAACGGTCTTCGGTCAAAAATAACGGTCCAATATTCGGAGATTTTATCATCGAGATAATACTTTTGTGACTGTGTTGGAATCGGTATCACTACACTTACCGTGGTCATATTATGAGACTTGTGTCGTAGTCGGTAATTGAGTTTATCGAACTAAAACGGGGTAACAACAAGTAACAGGGGATATGTAAACGATATTACGGACACCACGGAAAGTTATGGTGAATTGATATCCGACAGGAGGTCCTTTACAGTCCGTGTCGGTGGAGACCACTGTACGTCTGTACACGATCAATCGTGACCAAACAGTGACTCTAAAATTGAACTTGGTGAATGAAGAAAAAAAAAAGAAATTTTTATGTGAGGAAATGCCTTTCTTGTGTGTGGGGATTCGATACGACATTACACTTCGACGGTTGAATGGAGTAATATCGGATAACAAAAGTCCATCAAATGATTTACTCCTTCTACAGACTCAGTTGGACGACAAATGTCTCGTCTTCTTCTTTTTACACGCACGGGGGGTAAAAGATGAATTGGTCAAGAAATTACAATTAACACAGTCACAAAATGAACTTAGCCATGACAATATTGTGACAAAATGCATTGACACACTAAATCCTAATATCGAATTAGTCTGACTCAATATTTTAGACCTCGTACACCACTCAATAGTTACACCCGTCCCAGTAGTTTGGTACGTTTTACTTTGGAATTCTCTCTCTGGGGTCTTAGAGCGTTAACTACTCTTTCTTTATGTAACGAGAGGAGTTCCCATCATTCTTTAAGAGTCCTTTGTCCGACTCTTTTACACTTTTTCTATGGTGCTCTAAAGACCGAATATCGCGATCTCGATTTGTGTCATGTCGAATTAGTGTATATACCAAAAGAATGGAAGAAAAATTTAGATGTCTGAAGGCCACCCTTTAAATACATTCTGTGTGTGTTTAGACACCGTTTCTATCCGTGTTGTGACGTAATTGTTATGGTTATAGGAATAAGGTCTCACCAACCGATTATCACTTTTAGAGTCGTTTAAGATTGTTATGGATATTGAAAAATACCCACCAATTATTTAAGTACCCCGAAGGGTCCATCGTGTCACCATTTCATAGACGGACGGTTAGGTCCTCTGAGTTCTCTTCGTCCAAGATAGGGACCCAACCCTTCTAGGGGACCTACTTCTTTGTCGTTGGGTGAGGTCATAAGGACGGACCTTTTAAGCTCGGACCCCCGGATCTCACGTAACCCAGTATTTCTTGACGTGTACTGGCTCGTTGACTCGTACAATGTGTACGTTTTTAAAGTACTGTAATGTAGACTTAAAGGTTTTCTTTCTAAATGATTTACACACTCTTTGTTCAGAGCTATTTTCCTTTTTTCTTATAAAAACGGGTATGGAACGATTACAGAAGGTTATGTTTTATCTTACAACTGTCAAAACTACGTAGACGAATTAAAAATTCTTTAACACTTGACACTACAGTCCAGTGTTTCTTCATCTATTATAATAACGAGAAAAGGTAGAGATTTAATCAGAGTATTTTTTAAAATTCAACCTCTTATTCAACGTTTAACATAATTTTTGACATTTCCTTCAATCTCTTTAATAAAAAGGTCAGGGTTCATATGTGACTTCTTCATCCTGGTGTTGTGAACTCACGTGACTTTAAGATCGTGTGTGTGTCAAGTTTATATCTTCGTCACTACCCCGACTGACTTTGTCCTCCCTTCACATAAACCAAAAATGCTAATAGAATTCTTCATTGGTGTGTAACTCGTCGAATTTTGTTGTGGGTATCAATAGAGTTCAATAGAGTATCAACGACATCCAGTCTTCAGATTACCCGAGTCGTCCCACAGAGAAGTCTCAGATTTTCGTCGTTAGTTCCACAAACGTCCCAACACAAGGAAAGACCTCCGAGATCCCCTCTTAGACGTAAGGAAAAGTGAATCCAACAACCACCTTAAGTCAAGACACATCAACATGACGTCAGCATCCAGGGTCAAGGAACGACCGACAGTCGACTCCCGGACAGGGTCAGAATCTCCGGAGGGTGTAAGGACCCGAGTACCGGAGGAAGGAACTAGAGGTTTCGGTCATTGTCGTCCAACTGAGAAAATACGGTGTAAAGAGGTTATGTGAGTAAGAGTAAGACTACGAAGACGGAGGGAGAATGAAAACATGTCCAGGTACACTAGTCCGTTGACTCGGGCTGGAATACCCTGGAAGATCCGTATCCGGGAAGGGGATATAGGAGACGAAGTCGAGAAGAGACTTCTTGGATCTATCAACTACGTGTAAGGGACTATAAAATGTATAAATGTCTACACCTTGGGGAGGGGGTATTTTACTTTCTACAAGTGATGAACTACCAGTGCTCGTGTATCGGGGTCCGGAAGACATCGGATCTCTGAATATTACAATTGGGGACACTGATTATCACTTTTAGAGTCGTTTAAGATTGTTATAGATGTTGAAAAATACCCACCAATTATTTAAGTACCCCGAAGGGTCCACCGTGTCACCATTTCATAGACGGACGGATAGGTCCTCTGAGTTCTCTTCGCCCAAGATAGGGACCCAACCCTCGATCAGTCTCCCGACACGTACTCGACTAGCGTATGGGACGCTCGGGTTGGAGAAAATGGACCTAAAATTTTTACGAAACGGTTTTTTAGTAAGTCCCTCGATCCCTAAAAAATTTCTCGTACTCGGTGGACAGAGGAACATGTCGGGACGTTATTTGTAAAGAGACGAGGTTTGAGGTTACAAAAGTAAACAAACCGGAGTGACACGAAACCCTTGTGGGTGAACGAAATTATTAATGTAGCTACCTATTAGATCCTGTTAGAGGGAAGTAATTCCACGTATTGTGAAAGTAGTAGACGTTTCAGGAAAATGGTATCTCCCATTATGGTCTTATTACATTACCCATCCCCACTCTCGTCCCTTCTGGTCTCTTTGGTTTTAGGACAGATGACATCCCTCATAATATAAGATAGAAAAAAGTTAATGAGTTTTCCTTTTAAATATTGAATGGATTCAATTCATTTTGTTTAAAATAAAAGACTCACTAAAAGGTTTTAAAGTCAAAATAATCACAATTTTTATTACGAGTTTGGGTAGAGACAAGTTAAGCAGATCGGAGGGGATGTTATAATTTGTACACGAGACCTTAGTGTATCCTTATAAGTAAGAATCTTAGATACTTATTATTTTAGGATTTAGATAAAGTTTATCTGACACTACAGTGACACTCTTCCCAGTACAGAATGAATAACTAAAGATCCCTTTTTTAGTCCTACTTTCTTAAAGAGACACTAGACATAGGATGACTTAAGTCTCGGAATGTGATATCTTTGTAAATAATGAACTTCCAGATATATAAAATGTTTTAAACTGACATGTTTTATATTGAGTGAAATCTCAGATCAGGTAGTCGGATACCGAGAGAGATAATGTAAAGTACCCCTACGGTAGTGACTTGTCTCTTTAAAGGTTCTCTTTCACTTTTGATGAGTCTTTGAAGGAAGTCACTGAGTATTAGTATTGGACCGAATGTGTCGTTCAGACGGTATAAGGTTTTATTCTAGATGAGTGACTTTAATACAACGATACTATCCATGTGCATTTTGTTGATGACGTTGTCATGTGAAACTCTTTGAGTTCCTCCTTTGGGATTCTAGTCCTAAAGTGAAACGCTTAGTGTAGGCACCCTTTTCCTGTCTTCCACCATCTTATACTATGTCATTATTGACTTTCACTTATAAACTCTTTTTTTGTAAAGTCAAGTTCGTTCATGATTAGTTATTATCTACGAACCTCCCCTAATCGACTTTTCCTTGTGATTTTTTAATTAAATCACATTAGGGAAACTTCCCTCCCTCCCCTTTCTTTTTGTGTTTTTTGGAGACTGGGAAAATAATATATGTACTCGATAAACATAATTTTTCGTCTCCTGTTGACGTTGAAAATCTACTCCGATGATAAAAGAAAGGTGACTTAATTACCTGTATATAGACTTGTTTGAAGCCCTCTATCACTTCCTGTCCCCTCGGACCACACGACGTCAGATACCCCAGTGTTTCTCAATCTGTGTTGAATGGTTGACTTGTTTTTAACAACAGAAATAACGAGGAGGTCTCAATAGTTTCTTTCTACTGATGTGACTTTCAAATTTAATAGACGTCGTTCGTCAGAATTCTGTAAGAAGAAAGACTCAAACCTTCCAGTACGAAGGATTCTATCAGATTATCTGTTTCCTTTTAGGTGGTAAATATCTTTAAGTAAACAAGAGGCGAGTTTCGCATACTATTTACAAGTGATTTTTTAATCCCTACCCAATCTTAATCCCAATCCCAATCCCAAGTCAAGTCAAGTCAACGAGTCAGCACAGACTGAAACGCTGGGGTACTTAGTGTCGTGCGGTCCGGAGGGACAGGTAGTGGTTGAGGGCCTCAAGTGGGTCTGAGTGCAGGTAGCTCAGTCACTACGGTAGGTCGGTAGAGTAGGAGACAGCAGGGGAAGAGGAGGACGGGGGTTAGGGAGGGTCGTAGTCTCAGAAAAGGTTACTCAGTTGAGAAGAGTACTCCACCGGTTTCATGACCTCAAAGTCGAAATCGTAGTAAGGAAGGTTTCTTTAGGGTCCCGACTAGAGGAAGTCTTACCTGACCAACCTAGAGGAACGTCAGGTTCCCTGAGAGTTCTCAGAAGAGGTTGTGGTGTCAAGTTTTCGTAGTTAAGAGACCGTGAGTCGGAAGAAGTGTCAGGTTGAGAGTGTAGGGATGGATTGGGATTTGGTTTAGGTAAAAAGATAAACATTAGTCTTCGATAAAGGTTGAGTATGATGAAAAGAGGATGACCTATTTGAAGAATTTTGTAGAGAGACATTCTTAAGACGAAGAGATTCTTGTCGATTGAAATTTTTAAAATCACAAAAATGTACTACACTTCATTAATAGTAACTTGTCTGAAATTAAATAGGTCACCCATATATTTCCTAAACAACTATAATTGATATTAGTACTTAAGAATTAATAGTATTCAAAGTATTATTTTATATAACTTTTTGATCAAAATTTCTAGTAAAAACTTTATTACTCTATAAAAGTATATTGGATCTAGAGTTTTCGGTGAAAACGAGGGACCCATAAAAATTGTGTATGAGCTTCACCTATATGCAAGGTGAACAGTGACTACAAAATACTTATTATTGAGAGGTATTGTCTCTCATTAATAACCCAATTTCAACTGTGGTTGTGTAAGAAATAGTTCGTACTTTTAGAATGGAACTGGAAACATGTTAATCAGAAACTTTACTTCTTAATTACGAAAGATTTTATCAGTATGTTACTACACCCGTGACATAATCAAATTCCAATTTTTGAGTACTGTGACACTTACTCTACGGATAAAAAGTCATAAGTAAACGTACTCATTTTCCTTTAGAAACGGATCAACTTTAAACCCCCGTTTACCTGTATCATAGATAAGTGTCAATTGATATTACCGAACGAAAATTTTGAAATCGTATAAGTTTATAATGAGTTTGATTTTGTAAAGTTTTAGTACATTAGGGACGAAATCTTTCTTAATGATATTTCTATTAAATCAGGTTGTGAAAGTGTCGTAGTCAAGTCAAGTCAAGTCAGTGAGTCAGTACAGGCTGAAAAACTCTGGGGTACTTAACGTCGTGTGGTCCGGAGGGACAGGTAGTGATTGAGGGTCTCAAGTCAGTCTGAGTGCAGGTAGCTCAGGTACTACGGTAGGTCGGTAGAGTCGGAGACAGTAGGGGAAGAGGAGGACGGGGGTTAGGGAGGTTCGTAGTCTCAGAAAAGGTTACTCAGTTGAGAAGCGTACTCCACCGGTTTCATGACCTCGAAGTCGAAATCGTAGTAACGAAGGTTTCTTTAGAGTACCGACTAAAGGAAGTCTTACCTGACCAACCTTGAGGAACGTCAGGTTCCCTGAGAGTTCTCAGAAGAGGTTGTAGTGTCAAGTTTTCGTAGTTAAGAAGCCGTGAGTCGGAAGAAGTGTCAGGTTAAGAATGTAGATATGTACTGATGACCTTTTTGGTATCGGAACTGATCCGCCTGGAATCAGCCGTTTCATTATAGAGACGAAAACTTATACGATAGATCCAACCAGTATTGAAAAGAAGGTTCCTCATTCGCAGAAAATTAAAGTACCGCCGTCAGTGGTAGACGTCACTAAAACCTCGGGTTTTTTTATTTCAGACTGTGACAAAGGGGTAGATAAACGGTACTTCACTACCCTGGCCTACGGNAAGAAGGTCAGGTCGCAAAGAGTACTACATGAGACGTATCTTCAATTTATTCGTCCTACTGTTATATGTCGGAACTGCGTGAGGAAAAGGATAAACCTTGGTCAGACAACAAGGTACAGGTCAAGATTGACAACGAAGGACTGGAAGTATGTCTAAAGACTTCTCCGTCCCGTCCACCAGACAATAAGGATAGAGAAAGTCTTAAAAGGTGTCAAATAACACTAGGTGTGTCAGTTTCCGAAACCGTATCAGTTCTTTCGTCTTCAACTCCAAAAAGACCTTGAGAGAACGAAAAAGGTACTAGGTCGTCTACAACCGTTAAACTAGAGACCAAGGAGACGGAAAAGATTTTGGTCCAACTTGTAGTCCCTCAAGTGCCAAGTGCATAACGACTTCGGACCGAACCTCTTAAAACTCGTAATGAAATGATCACACACTCTACTCAGGTTAACACGCCATCAAACTCGTAAGAAACCGTAACGGAAAAAAACCCTAACCTTACTTTTGCCTTGAAAAGGTCAGGACACCGGTGACGACTCAAAAGGTTTAAACAACCGTATAACTCACGTCGTGAAAGTGTCGTAGTAGAAAGTCCTAAACTTTGTCGAGATGACCTTAAGGTAATGGAGATGATCGAAACAAGTATCTCTACGAAAGATTCCGGGTGAACTGAAGTGTAAGACCGAGATCTACTCACTAGTGTGATAGCACTAATAGGCCCAGCACTTCTAGAAAAAGCATGTCAAGAAGACACATAAGAACGGTGGAGAAGAATTATAGAAGACGAAGACAATCATGGTATGGTAAAGACAGGAAATAACTCGGGTAGAAACGTACTCTATAAGGCAACCATAAAAGAACTTCTCTAGAGATCAGAAAGGGTAAGACAACAAAAGGAGATAAAGAAACGTAACTATCGACTTCTTCCGAAAGAATAGAGAAGAACGATAAGAGACCTTGAGACGTAAGTCTACGAATATAGAAAGGAAAAGAGGAAACGAAAAACAGAGAGAAGAAAAGTGTCCATAAACATTCCGGAGGAGTCTGTCGGTAAAAAGAAAAAACGTAAAGAAAAGGTACCCCTACCAGAACTAGGGACAGAGGACATGTTACAGTGTTTGAAGTAAGGTATCAAGTAATCCGTGAGACAGATAGTCTAGATCCGGGAATTTAAATAAAGAGTGAAGGTGACATATTAGTATTCCCTAAACTAAATCTAGTATGGACTTACCAGATCGCCAAAAGGGATGAAAGAAGTTAAACTCAGACGTATCTGAAGGATTTTAAAAAGTCTGGGTCAAACAAAGGATGGGGAAGGATAGAAGGATAGTCACTACCTTTTATAGTGTTCGGAAACCGTAAAAATTCATCAAAGTTAAACGTCTGTCAAAAAAAGAATATTTCTCGATTTTGGGTGAGGTCACAAGGACGGACCTCTTAGAGTCCCTGCCCCCTCGGACCACCCGACGGTAGATATCCCAACGTGTCTCAACCTGCACTGACTTCGCTGAATCGTCGTCGTCGTCGTCGTTACGATTAAGAGAGAAAACGATAACCGCAGTATATTTGTTTCACATTGTAGATAAAAATTGTTCTTTTGTGAAGTGTATGAAATTTCAAAGAAATAGGGAACTTCAATAGAAAAGAAAATACATACGTAGAATTAGTAAAATTCGAAAACATTCTAAAGGAGTAGAAGGAAGAAACGAGACCCTCTGATTCACTCTGTTCATCAACTATTGGGTTAAACATCACAATTAGTACAACCTGACACTTTAAGAAAAGATGAGGGTAATTGAACACAAACCTAGTTTGATCTATTAAGTAGAGAGACTTGGAAATAAAGAAGAAGGTGAAGATTCTGACATTCGTTGAATAGGTTTGAGAGACTCGGAAACAAGTTTTTGGATGATAGACAAACTGGAACTCATTATACAAAAGGAAATAACTTAGGGATAAAAGAGAAGGCATGTACCTTTATTACCTCAAAGACACTTCATGACAGTCTCTATTAAACCTTTTTATTTTTTTTTTTTAAGACTTTGTATATTCGTCAAATTTTTACAATCATAAAAACGGGAGGAAAACTGAATTAGTGTAAACAGTTATAGGGACGGAAAGGATCGAATTTAGAAGAAATTTTTTTTTTTTTTCTTTCTTTCTTTAATTGCCCGTTTTTAATTTCACGATTATTAAATAGACTTTCTATATTTGACATTCACCAAACTTACTCCGTTCCTCTTCGTACTTAAAACAATGGTAATATAGACGAAGGGTTAATGGCCGTTTCTCTTGATTTTTAGTGTACCGTGTACACAAACGAACAGGATACCCGTAAGTCACCTTCCAACTACCGACCTTCTTGGATCTTTGATATCTGTCTCACTTCTTTTCTTCCTTTCAAATGGAGAGACCCAGGGAAGTCGGAGGACAGAGTGACCGGAAAGGTAAAGGTCCAATAAAGTACATCGAGGGACTTCCGACGTATTCTTCGGTCTAGAGTCCGGAACACTATATTATAAAGTTGACTTATGTTTTCACGTCCTCACTAAGACGTACCCAATCTGGTTAATTCCGTCTATGTCTTTAGACTCTTTAGTGATCACTTCCGGTGTAAGATTTACGTTAAGAAAAGTTTAATGTTTTTTGATTTGCTCCGTAATCGTCTAATTTAACGTAAACAACAACAATAAAACGGTAATTGCAGTGAAGATAATTCAATCAGATAGTTAGTGTCCTGTGTAAGTGTAACAAATGAATGGAAATGGAAAGGTACATTTATTTACTAATAATAATGACAATGATAATAACAATAGAATTGTGACGACGATATACTATGATAGAGGGAGTAACTTAGAGTACCGGAAAAATCATATCCCAAAAGTTTTATACAAGGTTTAAATAAAAAGGTATAACATGTGATTTCATTTTAGAGAAACGAGACTAGTTGAACTTGATAGGTAAGGATAATTCAAAAGGAAGTTACAATTGAAACAATTAATATCTGTCTTATGGGAGAAGTTTTTAAACATGTATCGATACAGATTTGGAAAAGAATCATTAGTCAAAATGATTCTTTTGACCTGGTTGGATCTGTCGTATAATTTTTTGTCTCTGTAGGGAAACAGTTGTTTCCAGGCAGATCAGTTCCGATACCAAAAAGGTCACCAGTACATACCTACTCTCTCAACCTGACACTTCTTTCACTTCGAAAGAAACACTTCGACTTCGTATAGGAGTCTACTTTTAAAAAGCAAGAGGTGATTCGGGAGTATTGTGACTGATGAAAGTGGAAGTCAAGTCAAGTCAGTGAGTCAGCACAGACTGAGAAACGTTGAGGTACCTGACGTCGTGTGGTCCGGAGGGACAGGTAGCGATTGAGAGCCTCAAATGAGTCTGAGTACAGGTACCACTACGGTAGGTTGGTAGAGTGGGAGACAGTAGGGGAAGAGGAGAACGGAAGTTAGAAAGGGTCGTAGTGTCAGAAAAGGTTACTCAGTCGAGAAACTCAGTAGTCCACCGGTTTAATAACCTCGAAGTCGAAGTTGTAGTCAGGAAGGTTGCTTGTTGGTCCTGACTAGAGGAAATCCTACCTTACCAACCTAGAGGAACGACAGGTTCCCTGAGAGTTCTCAGAAGAAGTTGTGGTGTCAAGTTTTCGTAGTTAAGAAGCCGAGAGTCGAAAGAAGTGTCAGGTTGAGAGAGTAGGTATGTACTGGTGACCTTTTTGGTATCGGAACTGATCTGTCTGGAAACAACTGTTTCCCTACAGAGACAAAAAATTATACGACAGATCCAACCAGTATTGAAAGTAAGGTTCCTCATTCGTAGAAAATTAAAGTACCGACGTCAGTGGTAGACGTCACTAAAAACTCTTTATTTCAGTCGGTGACAAAGGGGTAGATAAACGGTACTTCACTACCCCGGTCTACGGTACTAGAAACAAAAGACTTACAACTCGAAATTCGGTCAAAAAAGTGAGAGGAGAAAGTGAAAGTAGTTCTCCGAAAAATCAAGGAGAAGTAAAAGACGGTATTGTCACCACAGTAGACGTATAGACTCTAATAAGTATAAAGAGGACCGTTAGAACTGAGGTCGAACACGAAGGAGGTCGTGTCGTAAAGAGTACTACATGAGACGTATATTCAATTTATTCGTCCCACTGTTATATGTCGGAACTGCATGAGGAAAAGGATAAACCTTGGTCAGACAACAAGGTACAGGTCAAGATTGACAACGAAGGACTGGACGTATGTCCAAAGAGTTCTCCGTCCAGTCCACCAGACCATAAGGGTAGAGAAAGTCTTAAAAGGTGTCAAATTGGTTATATTTTAAAGGTGTAATCGGTTATATTTTCGAATTTTTTCATACACAGTAAAAAGAATGATTCCGAAGTTTTAGGAGATGTGTAAATTGTGAATTACCATATAGAGTTAAACCTAATCGGTGTAAAGTTCACAAGTCATCGGTACACACTGATCACTGATGACACAATTTATCGACTGAGTTACAATACGTTCAGTTAAAGAGAAGAGGTTCTAGGATTAAGGTTTTTAAATACGGGTTTTGAGAACTTACTAAAAAAAGAACACGAATTTAAAAGAGAAGTTAATATATACTTAATAAACTTTCGTTCGGAAGTAGGAATAAATGAATAAGTAAATCAAAAGATATGGTACGTATTAAGTAACATATTACATGTAAATAGTGAACCGATTATAAACGACTCTCTGTAAATGACACACACCAGTTAGTGAGTCAGTACAGGTTGAGACATTCAGGTACCCGACACCGGATACTCCGAGGAGACAAGTGCCCTAAAAGGTCCGTTTTTATGACCTCACCCAACAGTAAAGAAAGAGGTTCCCTAGAAAGACTGGGTCCCCAACTTACGTGTAAAGAACGAAGAGACGTGACCGTCCGTCTAAGAAATGATGACTCGGTTAAAGTTAGAAAAAACATAACAGATTTGAAAGACCTCTAGATGACACGTATATTAGACTAGAGAGTACAAGTAATACTTTGTCCAATCGTGTTGTCTTTTTTGTTTATATATAGAGGTCCAGAATCTAGGTGACTACTATTAGATAACCTAAAAGTAGTCATTTAATTAAAGTGACATAGACGTAAAGAATTAGAACATACTACTTCTCTTGATAAATGTTTAAGAGACGATGTCCTAAAACACTCGTGTAACATTTTTATGCACAGTTACGTAAAAGATTCAACGTTTCGTGTCTTTGTTATGTTGTTTATACGTAAATACTATAAAAACAAAACGAAAGTAATTCAAAACCGGGAACTGATTTCATTTTGGAACACGGTCCTCAAGTGTTACCGAAAATTTTAGGGGAGTATCGAGTATTAAATATCAAAACTCAAGTCATTGAATGTTCTGGTGAACCCTAATTAAAAAGAATTCATATAATTAAATGAACAGATGTGACTTCGAATTAAAAAGGTACAGAATGTCTGACCATCCTCTAAGGACTTTGATCGATTTATGGAAATATCACAATGATTCGTAAAATTAGGACCCATCTTTCTTCGTTTTCTTTAACAAAATTTTTTCTCTTTTCGTGTTACTTTCATGAAAACTTATCAACCTAAATAATGTTGATCTCCTTATTCGAAACGGTTCTAATTGTAAGTAACGTTTAGTTATAACAGTTTCAAGACTTAAGTGAAATTATAAAACCATTTAGCTAATCGTGACACAACAATTTTATTGTCAAAAAAATTTCGGGGTTTCGTTTCTTTTTTATTCCCATACCTAACAAAATTCTATTTTTTCGAAGAGATATAAAAGTCCACTTATTCATTGTCTTTGTCTAAAAGTAGATTTATGACGTCCCAAATGTACAAAATACAAATAAAAATTTCCTTTTATTTAAACTCTCAGTAAACCATTTAGGTTTTATACCTAAGTCTGTATGTATGTGTGTGTGTGTACACGTGTGTGTGTGTGTGTGTGTGTGTATTGTAGGTTAAATACTTGTGGCAAATTTGTCGTGTGGACAAGTTAATCTTTCGTGGTCGTTTTGTCCAGTCCCGTTGTGTAAGGTGACGTAAACATGTTACCCACTCGACGAATTAGTTGGGGTTACCACAAACAAGGTCAGATTAACACCAAACACGGTCAATACTTGTCCGAGACCGAGAACTCATTTTAAAAAATGGCACTCTGAAAATATGTAAAATACGTTTGATGAACATAATAGTCATGATAAATTGTAAACTAGAAGTGAATAATACAAAGTTTTTAATCCAATTACGAGAACCCTTACTATCAAAAGATTCGGTAAGACTTTATAGTTGTAGTAGGTATGTATTATGATGTAAAAATATTAGTTATCAAAAAGTTAAAAGTCAAAAACGTAAACGAATATTAGAGACATTAAATTCTCAAAAAGAATACGGAGGTATTCACGGATCGATATAAAAGGAGGAAGGTTAAAATAAACGTAAAGATCAAAACCGGTAGTTAGGAATCAAGTCAGAAACCTACTATAATAGATCCACGTTTAACCAGTATCGAACCCAAAGAAAGGCAAAAGAGTCTTTAAAAATTTATATATCTATTTTTCTCTTTGATTCTAAGTATCAGAAACTGAAAAGAAACTATTGTCTTGTTATACCATGAGGTCGGATACCGTAATCCCAGGATTTCGGTTTGATCGTCAGTTATTTATAGTACTTGGTGCTGGTTGGACTTAAACTAATGAGTCACCAATACCTCGACTTTGACTTTCGGAGATTTTTCTTAGGATTCGAACACTGTAAATGTTTCGACAAAGATTTCTGTTTTGTCCATGCTTTCCAGTACCGTCTGATTCCGAAACCCCCGGTCCTCCTCCCCCGTTAAGTAGGCGTCCTTCTAATTTCCTAAGGTTCAAAACTCTTGTTTCAAACATTAAAAGGACACATGTTCTCTTCTACAACAAACACTAAGTATATAGACGGTACGTAGAATTCAGACTTTTATTCTACTTCTCTTATATCTTATTAAACGTAAATGAAGTCAAGTAAGATAGTCCATGACAAAGGAAGTACGTAAAATAGTTAGAGTACCATTTTCGTGTATAACCCCCCCTTTTTATCTCTGTTTCCGTCTTTTATTCCTTCATCGTGGACGTCTTATTTGAATTTTTACGGATAACTATTAAAGTATATCACCTATAAACCCCCGACGAAACGATCGTAAATAAGGGGTAAGAAGGGTCTCCAACGACTAATAGAAATCTTTTGTTACACTAGGTTCCTTCGACAGAACCTTACTCAAGCGATTGTGTCTAGTTCAGTTATACGTATCGAATCCAGTCAAGGTGTAGATAAGAAAAGTCGATAAACGTGATTTTTGTAAAGTGACAAGAGATATTTTAACAGACACGACACAAAGACGAATATACGACATTTGTTTACTTAGGATCTACTAGAGAGTTACCTTTGGAGATTATTATCGATTTAATCCCAATACCCACTTATTCGGAAAGGTAAAAACATTGACATGATGCATTTTGTACGGTGAAAGATTTTTAAAATTCAAGAACTTTAGTAGTTTCTGACTGAAATTTATTTCCATGGTTAAAAATCTAATGTTTTCAGAACTGTAGTTAATAGTGTTCGAAAATTAATTACAGAGTTCCTTTCTTATCGGTAGTCGTGTAATTAATTGACTGTAAATTTATATAATCTTATCGTAGTTAAAATTGTAAACAAAAGTAACTTCGGTGGATAAAGGTAACATAATTAGTCGTGGACAGTATTAATACGAAATGACTAAAAGTGAAAACACAAAAAAGTTTCATTATATGAATAGTTATAAAAGTGAAAGTTATCATATAATATATGTCGGTTAAAGTTAATATATAATATGTGTCGGTATAAACATATATTATATGCTAAATATACATACATATACATATACATTTAATTCATTAAATACGTTATTTACGTTTCGTAGTAAATAAATTATTATTTCGTAACCAGTAGTGTTATGTTTTAATACTTTGTTCTAAGTCAAGTTAACGAAAACATTTTTTTATATATATACTTTAGTAAAGAACAAACATTATTTTAATGAATTAAAAAAACCTAAGAGTTAGAAAAAGATGTATTTCTCATTCCATCTAGTATAAAAGAAATCAAAGAGAGGTTTAAAGTTTGACGTACTTCATTCCTTATTTTTTAGTAATAACAAGGTTTTGAAACAGTGGTCTTACTTAAGGAGTCCAGTTCCAATTATCAGTCTTATGAATTTTTATACTGTCAATTTGTAAAAATGACCATGATCATCATAGAATTCTGACAATTTAATGTTATACAAATAAAATAATCTTTAACCACTGTTGTTTTACACAATTCCGATATCTATAAAAAAGTCATTCGTACACATAAAATAGTTGTCTTAAAATTCGATTTCTTTCTCTCAACTTTTGGATAAATTTTTTCTCAATATGAGATTTATTACTTTCGAATGAAATGATAACCGGGTATACGTTTTCGACATCATTTCTACTAATTTTTCCTCTTTTTCCTTTGTCATAAACGTAAGTAAGACCATTATCTTATACTTTAATTTCGTACTTCCCTAATTACAAAATTTCGAACTGAACGTCACTATTTCGATTCCATAATCTTGTCTGTTGTATTGGCAATGTCCTATCTGTTCGTTTCTTTTTCGTCGTTTACGGAATTTCTACTCGTTCAGTTGGATCTTACCTTAATGTTTTACTAATTAGTTATGTTTACTCTTTGACATGTTCCTTTCTCTCGAACCACTCTGAAGAATACCCTGAGTTGTGACGCCGGCGAATTTCTATTACTTTCCTCGGCCCGTTTCGGTTTCTTTACGAAAGTAAGTCACCGTTTCAGTAAACACTTGTCAAATTTAATGGGATTAGTGGAGGGGAGGTCGGCAGTCATCCGAGACTGAGAAATCAATAAATTTTTTTCCTCAAACCCCTTTACTCAAGACGCTTAGATTCGACGTTTTATTAATATGTGTGTGGCAAAATCGTAAAATTGTTACGTTAGGGTTTGTAAACAAGAGTAATCTTACGTTTAGCTGAGTAAATTATTAGGGTGTTCTCTTAAGGTGGTGTGAGTCGAATTTTTCGCGTTACCATAAGTTTTATAATAATTATTTACGGTTCATACCTTTTCGGTCAAATAAAACGGTTGTCGAGTCCGATCTATTTTCTTTATATGAATGTAAAGGTTAGAAAAACACACAACAAAAAGACTGGTGTAAATCAAATTAACTTTAAATTGTCAACTTGACCAGACCCTGTCTGAAGTTTTTTCTTTTTTTTAGTTCCACTGTTAAGGAAGACAGACCGTGTATTTGAAAGTGTGAGTAGCGTCTCAATGTCGAATAGTACGTTTGGTTTCCGTAGGTAAATAGGACTCATCACAGATTAAAGTAATGAGATTTAACAACGATTAACAGAATCGGACACCGTCTGTCCTCTGTCAAATCCTAAGTCAAACAGAATTCAACGTTCTAAAACCTTGTTTAGTGGTGTCACATACTTACACTCAAAAGAAATAGTTCTCAGAAAAATCCTTATTTTTGAGAAAGTCTTTGTGTCAAGACTGGGGGTTAAATTACTAAAAATGTGTCAGTCATGACCTTTAACACAATATATATTCGACGTAATACTGTAATTTTTAAGAAGTCTTAATAATAAGAAGTCTTGATAATAAAATTTTCTCTGAAGATCGGTTGAAAAAAGTTAACTCTTATAACGAAGGCGTAACTTACCTGTAATAAAAACGTTTTAAGTTAGTGGTTAAGTGAGTAAAAAGTATGTATAAAAATATGTGTAGTGATAGAATAAAATAAAGATAATAACTGATAAAAAGAAATGGATTAAATTATGTGACGAATATAAACTCGGAGGGAAAGTGACTTAGAGTTCCTTGATGATTTTGATATTACGAGTAGTGAAAAAGATCGAGTGGTACGTACGTCATTCTTTTCTTAAATTATAAATACATCACCACCATAAAAACAACGATTCAGTCCTAGTTGAGAACGTTAGGGTACTTGCCATCGGGTGGTCCACGGAAAAAGGTACCCCTAGAGGTCCGTTCTTATGACCTCACCCAACCAACTGTACAGGAAAACGTCCCCTAGAAGGACTAGATCCTTAGTTTGATCACAGAGGACGAAACGCCTACCAGAATACGTGACATCCGTCCAATAAATGATGACTCGGTGACACCTAAAGGAGCTTTACATATATACCTCCGTTCATCGACTTTTTCACGATAGGAAGTGTCCTCATTACAGTGAATCTTTTATTTCTCACTTAAAAGTTTGTATTTCTACCTAGGTTTATAGACAACGCAAGTAAGAGACACTCCCCACTCTCATTGCCACATCTTCCGTAGGGAAATAACTTAGTAGTTTTGGTCTTTATTAATTTACTGATACACATGTTTGTGTATTTTTTTTTGGGTCCTATTTAGGAACTTAATAAAGGGGTCAGTTGATACTAATTTACATTTATACTAAGTCAATGTTTGATAGTCCGTCTCTCGGTTCAGACGATTGTTTATATGTAAGTCTAAAACCGTTCGTATGAACCTTACATCTTGGGTGTATCGAATTTACTAAATGAAATGTATTTGTCAATATCTGGTCTTTTTCATTAGAGTTCCCGTCCAATACTTGACTTAACACAAGAAGGTTTAAGTATGTGACTTCGGAATTGAGGGTTACATTGTCATAAAACCTCTGTCCCGGGTGGTTTCCATTCATACTTTACTCCAGTATCCCCATCTTAGAATTAGGTTATACTGACCACGGGAATTTTTTCTTTTCTTTATAGTCACTTTACCGGTGTACTCCTGTGTCATCTTTACACCGGTAGACGTTTGGTTCCTATCTCCGGAGTCCCTTTTGGTCTGGACGATTGTGAAACTAGAACCTGAAGGTTGTAGGTCTTATTACCCTTTTTATTTAAATGTAACGGAGTCGGTGGATGATTATCTTAAAACAATACCGTCTAGATCGTTTGATTATCTTCCACAGTAGACAAGAGTATAGAGAACCCGTGTAAGACATGGAAAGAGTCTTATATGTGTATCAAATCGTCTTTCTTAAAGACTTTCTATATGAGTACATGTACGTTTCTCTCTCCTTCGGAAAATAATTTATATCTCAAATATCAACGTAAGTTTAATCATTGAATCCTTAGATTTCTACCTCTTAACTCTTGTTAATCCTTTTTAATATAAGTAGATTTTTCGTCTCTGTAATGAAACGGTTGTTTTCAGGTAGATCAGTTCACATTCCAAAAAGGTCATCAGTACATACCTACACCCATTCTCAACCTGATATTTCTTTCGACTCGTGACTTCTTAACTACGAAAACTTGACACCACAACCTCTTCTGAGAACTCTCAGGGCACCTGACGTTCCTTTAGGTTGGTCAGGTAGGATTTCCTGTAGTCAGGACCTACAAGTAACCTTCCTGACTACAACTTCGACTTCGAGGTTATGAAACCGGTGGACTACACTTCTCGACTGAGTAACCTTTTCTGGGACTACGACCCTTTCTAACTTCCACCCTCCTCTTCCTTTGTTGTCTCCTACTCTACCAACCTACCATAGTGACTGAGTTACCTATACCCAAATCCATCTGAGATCGTCAACCACTACCTATCCCTACGGACCACACGACACCAAGTACCCCAGCGTTTCTCAACCTGTGTTGACTCGTTGACTTGACTTGACTAAACTCCATTATCAGACTTTATTTAGAAGTTTTCGTCAACATGATATTAAGGATCCAACTTACACCTAATCGTCATTTTCTTAGACGGACGTTACGTCCTCTGTATGTCCTCTACGTGTCTTCTATGCCCAGGTTAACGACCCAGTTCTTCTATGGGACCTTTTCCCTTACCGTCGGGTCATTAGAACGAACCTTTTAGGATACCTGTCTCCTAAGACCCCCCATGTCAGGTACCCCAGAGTTTCTCAGTCTGTACTGAATCTCTGATTTGTCGTTGTTGTTATAATGTAAACAAAGAACGAAGAAGACTTGTAGTCTATACCTCATTCGATTCTGATTAAGGTGAATCCCTCTTCCGATTCTTATCCCTTATTTTCTTGTACGTTGTGTAGGAAGAAACAGTTGGTTATCGTCTGATACTAACATTACATTGGTTGGATATCGTTTTCGTTCTCGTTACGAGAAAATTAGATTACTTCGGTCTCCTTATTCTACCAGAGGTTGTCCTTAGTTATCCTATTGAGAGGAGGTACCATTAACTACCCATGGTTATAAGTCAGAGTGACGTTCGATGACTGTTAGTCGATCATAGATTTATAATTATAGTTGGTTAGACAATTTTGTGAGTCTAGGAAAAGGAGAATAAAAGGGAGGTTATCTCCTATAGATCTACTTTCATTTTCCTTTTTACGATGGTGTCACAACAGGACCCCCGATCGTTGAAAGTTTCATATTCATTTATATCTATTTCGACTACCTATCTATGACTAAATAAAACTTCTCGTGACATAAAATCTTAATTTAAGAAAGATCTACGTAAAGACACAATGTATATATGGACTCTGGGGATAAGTAACCCTTACCTCTTTCTGTTAAAGGTTTCTGAAAATCTTCCCTCCTACTCTTATTCGGAATCTTCTTTTGAGAGTTTTTCGCGACTTACTGTCTACCAGTATCACTTTTTCCTTCCTTACTAGTTTCCGTTTGACGGGTGACACTTAAACGAAACAAACGGACACTAAAGTTTATTTTGTGAGAGTCCCAACATTCTTTTATTTTACCAACAACCATTAACCTCCTATGGGACTTGACGACACAGTGTTTCTACTCTCGTTACTCTAACGAAAGTCTTTCGATTTGACGTGTGTCGTGGAGGAACTTCATAAGAATGATTTGGGATTTGGGTTCGTACAAAGATCTCGATTGTAGGTAATTGTTCTTTATGTTCCCTTCCTCTTATCTCATTTTTTCGTGGCGTTCTTCCGTTTCTCTTTTTTCCTCTTGTACTCTACTTACTTTATAACAATTGAAACTATCTACCGGATTTCCGTGACCCTATTAGTTAGAATATTTTAATATAAGGAAAAACCTCTACATGTAACTTTATATATTCCAAATTTATAGTACTATAAACCTTTTAAAAAACTTTTACAAAGTCTTTTTCACTCTTTTGTATTATGTACTTCGATTACACTATTTTAGAACTATTAAGACTTAGACCCATTACTCATGTCTTGTTAGCTAACAAGATCCCGAAAAAGAAATTAAAAAGAAATTAAAATTAAAAAGAGTATATTTCTTCTTTGTACAATCCGACTCTCTCACTATATATTACTTAGTCACACTTCAAAATGTTTAAGTGACTCCTTCTGACTTATCAAAGGTCCGGTTCGTCTTAATAGGCATACGACTACCCTACCTGATAGTCTGACTTGTTTATACCGTGAGAAGACATTCCAGTCTCTCAATGTTCCTCAGTGTCTTCGTTTATGAACAGAGTGGTTAATAATTCTATCGTCCTTCAGAAGTTGTAACCTAAGACTTATAAAGAACGGGGTTCCTGTTCTACCAAAGATATGACTTTATTGATTTCCTGTCTCCGTAGTTTGACCCAGAATAAACTATGTTGTTATAGAAAAAAATTACAGAATTAATCAACCGTTGTAAATTTTCAATCTAATAAAGTGTATTTGTAGGAAACAAATTTTTTTTTAGTACAGTTGAACCAAGATTATAGACTACACCAGTAAGGTATTCTGATTACTAGGTGACTAGAAAGTCTATACCCTGTACGTAGGAGGTTAGAGGTACTTACCCATTGTTAAGTACTATCATAGTGAAGGTACTCTCCGTGATAATAAGACCGAGGACATACATAAGTCAAAACATTGTGGACTATACGATACAAGTCATGAGAAGGTTATTCTGGTAAGTAATGTGTACCCTACTTTATTGATCCGAAACACGTAGTTTATGATTAATTGTAAACAAGTATTACGAGGCACAAAAACTGAGGTTTGAGTGGTTCGTTAGATCTGTAAAAGTACCTCTTGACACACGTCCCACAATTACACGTCATGTACATGTAAGTATCTCAACTTAGAGTCAAGAAAATAGGGACTGGAGTTTGAGAAATACAGATTCAAATGATTAGTGATTGTTCAACCAAAATCTTCTCCGTCTCCTTGGTCTCTAGTTTAACGGTTGTAGACGACCTAGTACGTTTTTCGTTCTCTCAAGGTCTTTTTGTATATAAAGACGAAATAACTGATACGGTTTCGGAAACTAACACACCTAGTGTTATTTGACACCTTTTAAGACTTTGTCTATCCTTATGGTCTGGTGGACTGGACGGAGAACTCTTTGGACATACGTCCAGTCCTTCATTATCAATCTTAACCTGTACCTTGTTGTCTGATCAAGGTTTACCCTTTTCCTTATGCAGTTCCGACATATAACAGTGGTACGAATAAATTGAAGATACGTCTCATGTAGTACTCTTTGCGACCAGACCTTCTTCGTGTTCGACCTTAGTTCAGACGACCCTCTTTATAGTTATTGGAGTCTATGAGTCTACTGTGGTGGGAATACCGTCTTTCACTTCTCCTTGATTTTTCGGAGAACAACTTTCAATTTCTCCTCTCACTTTTTCAACCGAATTTCGAGTTGTAAGTCTTTTGCTTCCAGTACCGTAGACCAGGGTAATGAAGTACCGTTTATCTACCCCTTTGTCACAGTCTGAAATAAAAAAACCCGAGGTTGTAGTGACGTCTACCACTAATGTCGGTACTTTAATTTTCTGAATGAGGAACATTCCTTTCAATACTGGTTGGATCTATCGTATAAGTTTTCGTCTCTGTAATGAAACGGTTGTTTCCAGGTAGATCAGTTCCGATACCAAAAAGGTCACCAGTACATACCTACACTCTCAACCTGACACTTCTTTCGACTCGTGGTTTCTTAACTACGAAAACTTGACACCACAACCTCTTCTGAGAACTCTCAGGGAACCTGAAGTTCCTATAGGTTGGTCAAGTAAGATTTCCTCTAGTCGGGACCCACAAGAAGCCTTCCTGACTACAACTTCGACTTCGAGGTTATGAAACCGGTGGAGTACGTTTCTCAACTGAGTAACCTTTTCTGAGACTACGACCCTCCCTAACCCCCGTCCTGTTTTTCCCCTGCCGTCTCCTACTCTACCGACCTACCGTAGTGGTTGAGCTTCCTGTACTCAAACCCACTTGAGGTCCTCAACCACTACCTGTCCCTCCGGACCAAACGACGTTAAGTACCCCAGTGTCTCAGTCTGTGTTGACTCGCTGACTTGAGTTGACTTCGGATAAACTTGAGTCCACCGGAGGACAAACTTTTGCGTCGATTTTTGGTTGGTACAGATCTTAAAGAAGACACTTCTGGAGATGGGTAGAGGTAAAACATAAAGGAGGAGAGAAAACCGGATGCACGTAAATCCTATATGAGATACATACGTAAAGAGATTAGTAATTTTATCTTCTGTCTACAAAATTTGTATCAAATTTGTGGGATAAAATAGAAACCTGAAGTTGAGATTTATAGTCATCACAAGGTTTTTCGAATACGAGTATATGTATAAACATACCTTTACAAGGGAAGGTAAAGATTTTGTGAACCAACGATATCAAAGATTCGTAAGTTAGTGTTATTATGAAAAATTAATCGAATTACGTTATGAGACAATTAAATTTTCGTAAGTACATTATAACTTGTTATTCCAACATAAAAATTAATTGATTTCTGAGGAACTTAAATCTCTAATAGAGAATTTAAAGAAACATCGTGTGTAAATGTCTCGTCACAATTCTAAATGACTAACCGTTTAAACCCCAAAATCATTCCACAGTTAGTATTATATCGATTCTTCATTTCGTTCGTATACACGTAACAAATAAGAAAAATTAGATACTTTTCATACCCTCATAAGATCATCCTAAGTAAATGACGATAAATTAAAGTTAAAAAAGACTCATACTGACTAAACACTTCAGATAAAAACAAGAAAGGAAAAACGTGATGAATTCGTTAGTCTGTACTGTCTTATACGTTAATAAGACTCCCCACCCCGGTACGGGGATGAACGTATCTAAAACAAAATGAGTACGAAAGTTAATACTGTCTATACGTTAATAATATGTTGATACAGAACTTTGGTAGTTTTATCAGTCAATAAATATTTTTGTTCTTTCTTGGATGTGTATACATAAAGGTTTAATTTGACGACTCTATAAAAATGAGGTTGAATTGTAAACATAAAGATTCATTAATACTCGGACGAGAAACATCTTATCTAAAGTATCTGATAGGATATCTATTAATATAAGTAATAACAAAACAATATAAAGGGTATAAAAAATTTTTACACCAAATATAAAACAAAAATAAATCAGTGATTAAACACGGATAGAGAAACGTTAAGGTACCTGACGTCGTACGGTCCAAGGAGACAGGTACCCTAAAAGATCCACTTTCATAACCTCACCCAACGGTAAATGCAGAGGTTCTCTAGAAGGACTGGTTCCCTAGCTTTGGTTCAGAGAACGTAAACGTTTATAACCGTTCACCTAAGAAATGGTGACTCGGAGGTCCCTTCGATATATATATATATAATGAGTAACTGATAAGTCTTACTTAGAGGGAGAACTCTCAGGGAACCTGACGTTCCTCTAGGTTGGTCAGGTAGGACTCCTTCTAGTCGGGACCCTAAAGAAACCTTCCTGACTACGATTTCGACTTTAAGGTTATGGAACCGGTGCAGTACATTTCTCAACTGAGAACCTTAGGCTGAGACTACGACCCTCCCTAACCCCTGTCCTCCTCTTCCCCTACTGTCTTCTACTCTACCGACCTACCGTAGTAGCTGAGTTACCTGCACTTAAACTCACTTGAGACCCTCACCCACTACCTGTCCCTCCGGACCACAAGACACTAAGTACCCCAGCGTTTCTCAGCCTGTGCTGACTCGTTGACTTGACTTGACTTGAGATTAAATCGATATAAGTAAAAAATTTCTTATTGATTAACCTACTTATATCCCTTTTTTTAGTTACTTAAATTCGGAGTTTCACATTTTTAGTACCTACAAAACGATACGTAAACCAGGACTTTATAGACTTACACTCATCTATTGAACTTGAAAAACGACTCATTTGTGTTTAAATCCGACTCAGAGAGATTTCGTAGGATCTGATACTTTATCATTTATAGACTGAGTGCACATGGGTTACTATACTATTTTTACCCCCGAGGGATGTACCAAAATGTTCATCACGTGATTTACGAAATTACGGAAAATTAAACCACTGGAAGTAACAAGAGAAAAGTAGTTATAATATTATTTTAACTTTGTTTTGCCTATCGAGGTATAAAGATACCTGACGATTAAACAAGTTAAACTTGAGAAGTTGTAAATTAAAATTATTAAGTTAGAACTGTGATAATAAGTCATAGACAAGGTTACTATACGTTACTGTATAATCTTATGGTAATTTTATATGTTTATCATTTGTGAACTTTTATTGTGGATAAGAGATTAAAAAAAAATTTAAAATCAGGTCTGGCTGGGTATTTAGATACGACTCTCAAAAGTACATTGTAATCCGTTAAGAACTATAGTACACATAATTTTATTAAGACGATGTATCTTAATTTTCATTTTTATTTACCCTGGATTAGTTTGAATTATTCAAAAACGTACCGTTTTATTTAGTAGTTGTTTTACTTTTCTGTTCAATATCTTAACCTTTTTTTATCAACGTTTATTACTCTCACTGTTTTCAAATTAAAGGTTTTACATGTTTATCATGTACGTTGGGTTGTCGTTGTTGTTTTTGTGTTGGGTTAGTTTTTTAGAAGACAAATCTTCTAGATTTATCCGTAAAGAGATTGCTTTTGTATTTCTACCGGTTGTCCATGTGTTTTTCTACAAGTTGTAGTGATTAATAATCTCTTTACGTTCAGTTTTGATGTTACTCCTTAGTGGAGTGATACCAGTCTTACCGATACTCCTGGTACCTTTTTTACCCTTGGGAGAATGTGACAACGACCCTTATATTTGACAACGTCGGTAATACCTCTTGTCATTCCTTTAAGAAATTTCTTTGACTTTTATCTCAGTAGTATACTAGGTCGTTCAGATGAAGACCTGTATGTAGGTCCTTTCTGTTTCCGAGACTAAGCTTTCTATATACGTAGGACTACAAGTCTCTACGTGATAAATGTTATCGGTTCTGAACCTTCGTTGGATTCACAGGTAGGTGTCTACATACTTATTTCTTCTATGCCATGAATATGTGTTACCTTACAATGAGTTAATACATTTTATTACTTTATTACAGTAAACGTCTTTGTACCTACCTGAATCTCTAAAAGTATGATTCACTTCTTTCAGTCTGTTTCTGTTTATACTATAGTAAATATACATCTTAGATTTTTTATCATGTTTACTTAAATAGATGTTTTCTGTTTGTTGAATATCTGTATGTTTTGTTTGTACCAATAACCGTCCCCATCCCCGTCCCTCTATTTAACCCTCGTATGATGAGATTTATATTTTATCTATTTATATTCCTAGATGATATATTGACCAGGAATATTATTTGATGTAACCTTTTCTTCTCTTATGTTTATATATGTATATGTATCCGTATTGGTTTAGTGAAACGACATATGGACTTTGATTGTATTATAACATTTAGTTGATGTGAAGTTGTTTTTTATAATTAAGGTAATGATATCAACTCTAGTAAAAGACTGGAGTAGTGGAAGTCATCACACGGTGGAAAGAACAATATAGAGAAATATACAAATACTAAGTATAGGAAAAGACTTTAATAAGTTTACGTATATAATAATATATAAATATTATAAGTGAACATTGTTGTTTATAATATTTAATAAACAACGATAAATATATCAACAAATACAAACAGTGAATATTATCAGTATTCTTATCGTGGTTATTGTTTTTAGAAATTATCGTAAACCCGAAGGGACCACTGAGTCTCCAATTTCGCAGACGGACGTTACGCCCTCTGGACCCAAGCTAGGGACCCAGCCCTTCTAGGGGACCTCTTCCATTACCGTTGGGTGAGGTCATAAGGACGGACCTCTTAGGGTACCTGCCTCCTAGGACCTCTCGATGTCAGGTGCCCCAGCGTTTCTCAGCCTGTACTGACTCGCTGAAGTGAAAGTGAAATTGAAAATTATCATAAATTACCATTAATTCTAAATAACCTGTGAATAATATTCAGTCTTTGATAGGTTCTGGAGATATCCATAATTGTGTACCTTAACAGTATTCTTGGGAGACCTTGAACCTTGATAATAATAGGAGTAAACTATCCACTTCTTACTCACTGTCTTCAAACAAAAGGGTCAAGTCAAGTCAACGAGTGAGTACAGGCTTAGAAACACTGGGGTTCCTGACGGAACTAAGTTAAGTGCAGTATAAACAATAAAAAGGAGAAGTGACAGAAGACGGAATTAGTGCCAAGTTATATAAAGATATTCTTAGTGGTAAAAGTATTTTCACTTTATTCCCAATGTAAACGTGACAACACAGACTGAGAAACGTTAGGGTACCTGACATCGGATGGTCCGAGGAGGTAGGTACCTTAAAAGATCCGTTCTCATGACCTCACCCAACGGTAAAGGAAGAGGTCCCCTAGAAGGGGTGGGTCCCTAGTTTGGGTCCAGAGGGTGTAACGTCCGTCTACGAAATGACAGACTCGGTGGTCCCTTCGGGGTCACAATGTAGTTTCTACAGATTTTAGGTGAACCCCTCGTATTTATAAAATCAAGTACACGTGCGTGTGTGTGTGTGTGTGTGTGTGTGTGTGTGTGTGTATATGAGTATCATTTATTTTATTTTCAATGCCTTCTAAAGGGATTCTATATCAGGTCAAACATGAAACCTTTATAAGGAGACTCATTTGGTCTTATATCTTTCTTAACGGGAGTTGTAAAACCACCGAGAAAGGATAGACGGAGATTTTAGGGATGTATTAATGGGAATAACTTGACAAATTCGTGTCTTCTTAAATTTCTCTTGGGAAGTTGTTTTTTTTTTTCCCTTTTCTTAACGTTGTGACGACAAAGGTGAAAGAGAACAAGGTTAGACCAAAACTAGAGAGGTTTACGTAACTCCACAAAATCAGTTCAGTGACTGTTTGAGACAGAGGTGTAAGAATATCATTTACCAAGTCAAGTCAAGTCAAGTCAGTGAATCAGCACAGGCTGAGAAACGTTGGGGTACTTAACGTGGTGCGGTCCGGAGGGACAGGTAGTGGTTGAGGGTCTCAAGTGAGTCTGAATGCAGGTAGCTCAGTCACTACGGTAGGTCGGTAGAGTAGGAGACAGCAGGGGAAGAGGAGGACGGTGGTTAGGGAGGGTCGTAGTCTCAGAAAAGGTTACCCATCGTTCACCAATGAAAGGGGATGAAAGATGAGAATGGAAGAGTCTAGGGGAGTACGATCAAAAGGTGGATCAAATGTTCGTAGAGGTAAAGTCAGAGAAGACTAAGACGTGGAGATTCAATAGGTACACTTTAATAACTCTTTTTTATATAAAGAAGTCTATTTCGATTCCATATAATCATTCGGTTTACAAATTATATTTCAAAATGAAATTTGAGGTCATGAAACCGGTGGAGTACCCTTCTCAACTGAGTAACCTTTTCTGAGACTACGACCCTCCCTAATCTCTGTCCTTCTCTTCCCCTACTGTCTCCTACTCTACTGACCTACCGTAGCGACTGAGCTACCTGCACTCAGACTCACTTGAGACCCTCAACCACTACCGGTTCCTCCGGACCGCACGACACTAAGTGCTCCAGCGTTTCTCAACCTGTACTGACTCGCTGACTTGACTTGACTTGACTCTCTATCCAATGTATTAAACCGATGTTCGGTTTTTTATTTATTTATTTATTTCTGAAAGAAGTTGAGAAGAACTAGACTACTGAAGATTATTAGGATTTTACCTGACCTTATTGTATAACATGGAATTGATACCTATATCACATTGAAAATTGAGACTAATACAAAATTGAACAAAATTACTGACAAAACGGAGTGTAGACATTAACGTCTTATCCCAAGTAAAGATTGGCAGACTTTCAAAAGTTCAATGACCAACAGGTCCGAGGATGCTCACGGTGTCAGAGGAGGTTGATAATGAACCCCGGGGACCTAATCTCTGGGAGTTATACTCCCAATCCTCTTGTACGACGGGGTTGTTAAATCCCTGTTACGGGGAGTTGTCGTCCTTCATAAATACCTTACTTTACTACGGGGAAAACGAACCGTTGTATTAAGAGGATTTTCTTTTCCCCCCTCACTCTCTCAATTAAGGATCCGTCCAACTATTCTTCAGGCCCAAGGGGCTCCTCCTCCGAGAACTTCCTCGAGAACTTCTCCTCTATCCCCAGACCTTAAGATTTCCTCCTCCTTTACCGTTGACAGAAAAAGGAAAAAGAGAAATATTAGGAAGTAAAATCAGTGGATTTTCCAAAAAGGAATTCGGGCCTTGACTACTAATGGGTTGTTTGTTGAGTCAAATTTGAGACATGATTCCTAATATATTGTTGTTACATAGGACGAACTCATGTCAAAGAGGAAGGATTTTTGGAAGACTGATTAGGACTAGCAAATCTTACATATAATACCCTCACCCAGACCATTTTAGAATGATAATAATTCAAGATTAGGACAATAAAATTTTACATTTAACACCCTCACCCAGACTATTTTATAAACGTTGGAGCTCTGTAAGAAAACTAAATAACTTTATTGAGTAAATTTTTCATATATTAATGGAACGATTTCCAATCGGTCCCTTTGTGAAAGGCAGGGGGAGGACTACAGACACAGTCTTTGAAAGAGACAGGGAAAAAATCAAATTATTTCGAGACGATTTGTATGTGTGTGTGTGTGTGTGTGTGTGTCTTCGTCGAGATAAGTTTCTTACTGGTCATTAACCGTTATTAAATGACGAATAAAGACAAGGTTAATAGTTTATGGAACGAAGACCAACGATCGACATGAGATAATAGTCTGATCAAGTTATTTACCAAAGATTTACGTGTGCATACAAAATACGAGTTTGTAACCTTGGAAATGAAGTTTGTAGTCCTTTAGTAGAAACTTTCAAATGTTATGTAATACATGATGTGTCCTTATTTAATAATTTGAATAAGAGTGTGAGACCCATCGTTTTCTGACTTATGGGTTTATATTCACATGTACGACTCCGTTATATTCACGTTATTTATACGACTTGTATACGGGTTTTAAATTTATACAGGTAAATTTAATAATACTTTTTATTGTTACTATTTCCACTCCCAATCTATTTTTTGGACTATACTAGATATCCAAATCATACACAACAAATGGTAAAAAGACGAACTTTCCAAGTGTCATGTGTAAACGTACAATTTACAAGACTCTTCATCGTTTTTTTTTTTTTGTTTGTTTATTTTTGATCAAAACAAATAATGTATAATGGTTTTGACTAAACCTATACATAAAATACACATGTACACAGATAAAAAATCTATCAGTATAAATATATGTACCTTGTAGTAAAACACAGTACGATGAAACCTTTTACAATAAGATCTTTTTAATAGACTTATTTGTCAGTTCGTCAAATGTTGTTCCAATAGTAAAAAGTAATGATATTAATAATGATAATAGTAGGAAATCTAGTCCCTGAAAATGAATTCGACTTCCTCTTTCGTCTTAACGTCTTAGTGAAAAATTTTTAGAGAGAGAAGTCCGGGTGGGTTATTAACAACTCAGTATAGACTTACTCTTTTCGGGTTCCTCTATTTAGGAAACCTTTTCAAGATGTCTACTAAACTTATGAATATATCATCGTGAAGGAGGAGGTCAAAACAGAAAGGGGAGTTGGTAACTAGGTACATTAACAAGGTCACAAAGTGAAGTGAAACCGAAGGGACCACCGAATCTGTCACTTCACAGACGTACGTTACACCCTCTGGGCTCAAGCTAGGGACCCAACCCTTCTAGGGGACCTCTTCCTTTACCGTTAGGTGAGGTCATGAGAAAGGACCTTTTAAGGAACCTACCTCCTCGGACCATCCGATGAATGAAATCATGAATGAAATCAGGTACCCCAGCGTTTCTCAGTCTGTGTTGATTCGTGGAAGTGAAGTGAAGTGAAGTGTAGTGTAACAAAACATTTTCTCGTATAATTAAAAAGTTTTGGTTTAGAATGTTTGCATTTGAAACTTTAATAAGAAATCGAACTTAACAAGTCGTGTTCTGAACAAGAATAAAGCTTAAAATCATAATAGATTTGACATGTTAAAATCTATCGATATAAATATATATTCATAATTATATATACAATAGATTCAAATGTCTTTATAACCACGTAAACAAAAGTTCTCAAGAGTTATAAAGAACTTGGAGTTTATAGATGATGTATCTCAAAAGGGGAAGTTTTTATATTCGTTAGTAAAGGGTATTTCTTGTTTTTAGGGTGGTTCCCTCACGTAGTTTATAAAGTGAAGATCCGTCTGTAATGGGAATTTTATAGATATGACCCGGGTATCTAACACGACGTTTTAAAGAATATCGATTAATTTTTAATAAGTCTGGACATCATAGGACCGTCCGATGATAGGTCTTCCAGACTTTTGTCTGAATCTAAATTACTGATTCGTCAACCGGAATCGCTGATTTGTCGTTTGTTGTTGTTTTCATAAAGACGATCCATAATGTCGAATTGTTCTGGGTACACTTACAAAGGTGACCCTTTTATATCTATTAGTGACGTGAATGTGTTAATGTCAAGATAATCAATGTTATTATAAGTTTATACGACTTAGTCATCTATTTTAAGTCCATCTTAATCTAAATGGTGACTCTATAAAAAGTGTAATAACTCACCATACTAAGTGAATTCCGATTTACCTAGACCGTAACTAGTAGAACCTAACTAACAGACAAAACTGGTGTAACCGGTTCGACGAGCAGTCTGTAAATTGAAGTTCGAGGTCAACCGAAGATGATATTTATGTACTTACACTCCAAGTAAGTAGACCGAAATCGTTGTCAGGGTGAATTAAACGTTTCCTACACAGGTGAAACATTTGACTACGAATAAGTAAAATAAACTGAAGTTTAACCGTTCTATAAAGATCGTGGTAATGTACCTTAGGTTTGAATGTTCCGACTAGTTTAAAATCTACGTCCAGTGTTATTTGGTATTGGAAGGTAAATAGGGAGTTTTTAAGTGACTCCTGTGTCAAGAAAAGAATATGAGACGGGTCATCCGTCTTCTTGTCTCCCCTTCTGTAAAGTATTCACAATACTTCTGTACCAATAAGGGGAGTCTTCTAAATCAGATCACTTAGAAGGGAAATGTAAGTTAAACACACCGTAAGTAAAGACAGGTTCTTAATATTTAGTTGTAATAAAATATCGGTAGAATCAAATTTTTCGGTTGATAGGGATTTAAATATTCGTTTTCTTTGTGTTTCTAAGACCATTTAATCTGACAACTCATTTGTACTTTTGTAAAAATACTTTCTCTTCTTAACCATGTTACAACTTTATGTTGATAAATAAACACCGTCTACCAATTGTTACTTTAGTCTGACTAATATAAGAAACGTCGGTTTCTACCTCTTCGAGATATGTCAGTTGTTTTTGTTCTGGTCCTCGACTGACACCGAGTCTAGTACTTGAGGAATAATGGTTTAAGTCTGAGTTTAACTTCTTTCATCCCTTTTGATGATCTGGTAAGTCCATACTGGATTTAGTTTAGGGAATACTAATATGTCACCTTCACTCTTTATTTAAATTCCCTGATCTAGACTATCTATCTCAAGGACTACTTGATACCTTACTCCAAGTACTGTAACATGTCCTCTGTCCCTAGTTCTGGTAGGGTACCTTTTTTTTTACGTTTTTTCGTTTTACCTACAGACCCCTCCGGAATGTTTATCGACACTTCTCTTCTCTTCACTTTTCGTTTCCTCTTTTCCTTTCTATATTCGTAGACTTACGTCTCAAGGTTTCTTATCGTTCTTCTCTATTCTTTCGGAAGGAGTCACTAGTTACGTTTCTTTATCTCCTTTTGTTGTCTTACCCTTTCTGATCTCTAGAGAAGTTCTTTTACTCTCTATGGTTCCCTTGTAACGTACGTTTCTACCCGAGCTATTTCCTTTCTTTACCATACCTGAATTGTCTTCGTCTTCTATAATTCTTCTCCACCATTCTTATGTACCTTCTTGACATGTTCTTTCTAGAAGTACTGGGTATATTAGTACTACTGCACTAGTGATTAGATCTCGGTCTGTAGAACCTTTCACTTCAGTTCACCCGGAATCTTTCGTAGTGATACTTGTTTCGATCACCTCCACTACCTTAAGGTCACCTCGTCAAAGTTTAGGACTTCCAACTACGACACTTTCACAACGTGAGTTATACGGTCGTTTAAACCTTTTGAGTCGTCTCCGGTGTCCTGACCTTTTCCAGTCAAAAGTAAGGTCAGGGTTTCTTTCCGTTACGGTTTCTTACGAGTTTAATAGTGTGTTAACGTGAGTAGAGTGTACGATCATTTCATTACGAGTTTTAAGAGGTTCGGTCCGAAGTCGTTATGCACTTGGCACTTGAAGGACTACAAGTTCGACCAAAATCTTTTCCGTCTCCTTGGTCTCTAGTTTAACGGTCGTAGACGACCTAGTACCTTTTTCGTTCTCTCAAAGTCTTTTTGTAGATAAAGACGAAATAACTGTTACGGTTTTGGAAACTGACACACCTAGTGTTATTTGACACCTTTTAAGACTTTCTATACCCTTATGGACTGGTGGATTGGACGGAGAACTCTTTGGACATACGTCCAGTCCTTCGTTGTCAATCTTGACCTGTACCTTGTTGTCTGACCAAGGTTTATCCTTTTCCTCATGTGGTTCCGACATATAACAGTAGGACAAATAAATTGAGGATACGTCTCATGTAGTACTCTTTGCGACCTGACCTTCTTTGTTCGACCTTAGTTCTAACGGCCCTCTTTATAGTCATTGGAGTCTATACGCCTACTGTGGTGGGAATACCGTCTTTCACTTCTCCTTGATTTTCCGGAGAACTACTTTCACTTTCTCCTCTCACTTGTTCAACCGAATTTTAAGTTGTAATACTTTTGTTTCTAGTACCGTAGGTCAGGGTAGTGAAGTACCGTTTATCTATCCCTTTGTCACCTTTGTCACACTCTGAAATAAAAACCCCCGAGGTTTTAGTGACGTCTACCACTGACGTCGGTACTTTAATTTTCTGTTAAAGAGGAACCTTCTTTTCAATACTGGTTGGATCTATCGTATAAGTTTTCGTCTCTGTAATGAAAAGGCTGATTACAGGCAGATCAGTTCCGATACCAAAAAGGACACCAGTACATACCTACACTTTCAACCTGACACTTCTTCCGACTCGTGGCTTCTTAGCTACGTAAACTTGACACCACAACCTCATCTGAAAACTCTTAGGGAACCTGACGTTCCTCTAGGTTGGTCAGGTAAGACTTCCTCTAGTTGGGACCCTAAAGAAGCCTTCTTTACTACGATTTCGACTTTGAGGTCATGAAACCGGTGGAGTACGTTTCTCAACTGAGTAACCTTCTCTGAGACTACGACCCTCCCTAACCCCCGTCCTCTTCTTCCCCTGCTGGGTCCTACTCTACCGACCTACCGTAGTGCCAGAGTTACCTACACTCAGACTCACTTGAGGCCCGCAACCACTACCTGTCCCTCCGGACCGTACGCCGTTAAGTGCCCCAGCGTTTCTCAACCTGTGCTGACTCGCTGACTTGATACTTGATAAACACCGACCCCACATGTATACATTTCTTCGGTATACGGATGAAAAATATGTCTAAGTATTTTGTAGTGGAACAAATATTAAGGTGATGACTGAATATGTTGATTACGAACCTTCATATAGAGACGATCATGTAGTATGTTAATTTTACCATAGATAACTAATCTTTATAAAACTATATCATTTATACAAAAGTTGAGTAATCTTCCAATTTTTTTTAATTTTTCAGATGTTATTCTGGATGTCTGGATCTAAACTTATAATCGAAAGTTAGAGATGGGTCCTTTGGAACTACCTCGTGGTTTCAAATTTTTGACAGTACACTCGTCTATCAAGAGATTTCGTTTGACTAGAAAGTCCTTTAGGTTTTACCCAAACAAAGATAAAGGTGACTCGTAAAAAGAAAGGTCTCTCCTCAGTACAGACCCTCATCTAACGACTCTTCTAGACGTACGTCAGTCGTGGTGCATAGAGGTTTCAGTCATCGAACGAACCCCGTCTCCACTTAATAGACCAAATACCCCCGAGTCTATCTCCAGTGACGAACCTAACGTCAAGACTGAACAGACTCCAAACAAAACACATTTACACCTTCATCGTCGAAGACTTAAGGACATCACTTCGTTTGGAATAGAAGACAAACTTCGACCTAAATGAGGCTCAAAGGTACTACTCTAGAATATTTTTCTTGAGAGGAGAATCGTCTATATTTATACTTCTCTACATAGAAAACTGGAAGAGACATCTCAGAAATATCCAAGGTTTTACACTGATAATTGTACAGTTTCTTATAAACCCCATCTCTCACCTGTACGAGTAAAGATTTTAAATATTTGACTCCGAGTTTAGTCAATGAAAAGCACCCTTTTTTTTATTTCGTGAGTTGTCGTCTGTCGAAAAGATTTATTAAGTCTTAAAGTAATAAACTCTTCTTCTAAATGAGAAGATATAAATATTTTGTTGATCCTTTACTAAAATCGTTACAATAATTCCGTTATCGTTTTAACCCTGATTCCTTTGGAACATAGTAAAAGAACTCTTATTTTACAACACGATTGAAATAATAAGTACCCGTCGCTACCCCCTTTTTTTGTTTTGTGAAATCACGGGTACGGTTAAAGTTTTACGGATCGGAATCATTTCTTGATCGGTACAAAGTTTATGGGGACCTTTCCAGTAGTAGAACTCCGTCCTATTCGTGTATACTGACTGACAAAAATACAGTGATTTCTTGTGTAAAATCTTGTCTTAGGAGGTCCAGAGTTTCAACCTTTAAGTACTTCCATCTCATATAACGGTTTTTATGAGAAATCTTGTCCTCCACGAATTACTTTAGTAACACAAAGAGTCTATGATTCTCCCAATTTTTATAAAAAAAAGTAACGGATACGACGACGACGATTCAGCGAAGTCAGCACAGGCTGAGACACGCTGGGGCATCTGTCGTCGGGTGGTCCGAGGGGGCAGGGACCCTAAGAGGTCCGTTCTTGTGGCCTCACCCAACGGTAAAGGAAGAGGTAAGTAACGGATATTCGTTAAGGTTTAAATAGTTTATCTAGTAAATGACCGGAGTCCTCCCTCCGTCCCTTTGTATTAACAAAATGAAGAATTTACCCCTGTGACTCAGTGACTAGTAAATTGAAAGAGAAATCTTGGTGGTAAAAATGGGACAACCATAATTCACCTGAAGGGACCACCGAGTCTACCATTTCGTAGACGGATGTTACGATCACTGGACCCAAACTAGGGACCCAACCCTTCTAGGGGACCGTTTCCTTTATCGTTGGGTGAGGTCATGAGAACCCTCTTCCGTTACCGTAGGGTGAGGTGATAAGAACGGACCTTTTAGGGTACCTACCTCCTCGGACCATCCGACGTCAGGTACCTTAGGGTCCCTGTCCCCTCGGACCACCCGACGGCAGATACCCCAGTACATCTCAGCCTGTACTGACTTCGCTGAATCGACGTCGTCCTCATGTGAACGGACCTTTTAGGGTACCTGCCTCCTCGGACCATCCGATGTCAGGTACCCCAGCGTTTCTCAGCCTGTGCTGACTAGTTGAAGTGAAAGTGAAAGTAATGCCCTCGACAAACGTTATTACCTTTTTAGGTAATAACCTCTTCCATAAGTTTCTATTATGCTAATAACAGTTTGACCACAACCGAAATGTCTTGTACTAAAGTTTTACAGGAAACAACTCTAAGAGAAAGATACATTGATGATACCTTTACTACCATTATCTGTATGATTCGATTAGTAGCAGTCTAAAAATCACTCGTTCACACTTGAGAACCATCTAAAATTCATTCCTTTTGACCTAATATAGTGTGTTTAGAGTTGTAGTCCTATAAAATCGGTAATTGGTGTACATTTATGTACAAAAATTCAATCCTACTAAAATAGACCTATTGTTCCTCGAAAGTGTATTGGAATGAAATCGAGATCCATTTCTTAAATCTTACAGGAAAGGAGAAACCGGGAGAATTTTGTATAGAAAAAGGATGTAATGGAGAGTAAGCCTCTCCTGTCTTTCCTTTGTGACGACCCTTCTTAAGCTTCCATACTTGAGCTCTGAGGTCGAAAGAACTCCCCGTGACTCCTATCGTCTATCCGAACTGGGTGAATAAATAATTAAACAAGTAGTTTCCTAATATCCGACAGATGATACAAGGTCCCTAATAAGACTTACAATTGCTATAAGATCACTTATTCTGTCTTTCAAAGGGACGAGGTCACCATGAATGTAAGAATTCCCCTGCCTCGTTCGTCCGTTAGTTTGAGTGTTAAAGTCCGTCGACGGACCTTTTTTCTACTTTATTCCATCTGTCATCGCTTAACCTACTCATACCATTTCCTCAACCTATAAAGTCTGCATCGAATATGAGCAAGGTCTTTCAAATAACGCTTTATCCAAAAATTCAATAGACATCGAACTTTAGTTCCTTTAAACCGTTACCGATATTAGTCTTGAGGGTGGGGAAGAGACTCTCAGTCAAATGGTCGTATGGAAACCTTTACCATCCGTTTCTTTCACGAAACAATCTCTACCGAAAACTTGTCTCTGAACTTACATAACTTCTTCATTCAATACTTTTCTACAACCCCTTCTTGTAAGATCCATCCGACCTCGAGAGTCATGTCTTCGGGACTCTATCTTTATTTATCGAGTTTTATACCTGTATCACACTTTTCGTTCCATTTTACATAGGTCTCTAGATCCTCTTCAATATATTACAACCGGTACTATTCCTTAGATAGAAAATTGATGTTGTCGCTAGATGTTCCCATCCAAAACTCATCCCTTCCTTATATTAAACGAAAGTAATAAAATTCCTAGTAAGATCGACAAGGTATCCCTATTTTTCAACAATTCTCAACTCTAATTTTTATCCTTCAACTCAAACCCACAATAACACTAAGATGGAACGTTCTCTACTACCACCCGAGTTGATCGTAGTGACACCTATACCACTCTTCATCATTATAGACCGTATATAAAATTTCATCCTAGACATCTTGTATTACTGTCACACTCCCACTCTCTTTAGTTTCTATTAGAAATAAAAACGGGTTTCGTTTTTCCGTTCTTGACTATAGTAAAAGATTTTACTTTTCCAACCCTCTGTCCAAACTATTCAACCCCGGATTCTTAATTGTAAGATAAAACATATGTTTTACAGTATAATCCAAATTTTATTATACTCAGATACAACGACGACGACGATTCAGCGAAGTCACCACAGACTGAGACACGCTGGGGTATCTTCCGTCGGGTGGTCCGAGGGGGTGCAGGGACCCTAAGAGGTCCGTTCTTGTGACCTCACCCAACGGTAAAGGAAGAGGTTTCGTACTTTCACTTTTCACTTTCACTTCAGCGAGTCAGCACAGGTTGAGAAGCGCTAGGGTACCTGACGTCGGTTGCTCCGACGAGGTAGGTACCCTAAAAGGTCCGTTGTCATGACCTCGCCCCACGGTAACGGAAGAGGCTACTCGGATCCATATAGGAAGATTATCTTAACAGGATAACAAATAGTACTATCATTAGACTACTTAACTAAGTTAAATAACCTTTCGAAGGACACTTAACGTACTAAGACAAACACTAGTTGAAAATGGGACTTCGTCATAACTCCTCCACTGCATCCTTATATAACTTAAGATATCATGACCTTTATTAAAGAAGAGTGTTAATTGTATGTTATCAGGTCATAGTAAGGAAAACTAAAGGGTCAAAATCTTGAAATATTTAATACACCATATCAGACATAGTTCGTAATTAAACCTTCAAGGTAATTTAACATCCTTTTCTAGTGTTTTAGTTAAAAAATTATTAATTCTATAAATTTCTCTAAGTAAATCTTTGTAGACTATATCTATGTAAACAAATTTTTATGACTTATAAATTTTCAATTTCAAAATAGATACAAGTGTCCGTTTCTACTTGACATACTTTTCATTGTATTTCTGTCTTCAGAAATCCTGGTCTAATGTCTATTTAAGATATTTAGAGTTTTTCCACTCTAAAAGTATATTTTACACATTTGAACAAATTTATCTATATGTCAAAGACAAAGGTTTAAAATAGGAAGTATTTATGACGTAAGTAGGTTATAATAGTATTTTTTAATTTACGGACTTTTACTTCAGTTATCATGAATGTTGTGAGTTGAAAATACTTCGAATTAAAGGTAAACGATAATATCGGAAGTAATAAGAGTTAGTAATCAAGAAATTTACATATAGTGTACGGTAATCATTCATAATTTTATATAAAACTTAGTCAAAATCTTATTAACTTAATTAATAAGATTTTAGACGTAAGATACATATCTTATACATAAATTAAAAGGACATAACTATTGAACAAAATAGTCATTTGTATAAAACAGTTATAAAATGTGAATAAAAACAAAGACTAATTCTTTAACTTTACAAGGATGATTAGCAAAAGTTTTTTTCTTCACTTTTCCTTTATTGTCCAACAGAAGAAAACGACCCACCGTCTAAATTCTTTTCACTTATATCTCTCTTTAACCAATAGAAGTTATTTATACTTAGTGGAACCCTTGTCTTCCCAGACGAAGGAAGGTACACTTCAAACAGAGACAGTGACCAATAGATATCGATTATGGCTATTTATTTAATCGAAGAGGTTTATGTCTTAGTGTACAAAGGAATTTTTTCGTGAGACTAACTTTTTCCTTCCAATTTCATACACTGCTTTTAAGTGACATGTTACTACGTTTTCCTTTTGAAGTTTGGAGAAGGGTTCTAATTTTTTTTTTTTAGTTTAAGTTCAAGATTGTTCATTAACTTTTTCTAGGGTCATTTGTCTTCCGTAGAAAGTAAAAATAGAAGAAACTGACAATAACCGTCTTTTGACTATACACACTGAAAATAACTAAATTATATGTGTAGATTGTAGATTTGACAGAATATAAAGTGTGGAGAACATACTTATATTACACCTTTGACATCAAACTCGATGGTCCCCTTATTCTTATGACTTTTTCTAGGACACACCGGTGGTGTCGACAACAATACCCTACTTCAATATTGACGGTAATATCCTCTATGTAGTCCGTTTAATTAAAGATACCTTAACTTCGAGGGAAAGTACTTGTAATAGGAGTTCTAATACGACCTGATCCCCATCTTTAAATGGACATGAATGTTATTGTACTGTTATCCCATTTTCTACTATGGCACAAATTGGTACTAATGTTCCGTTACAAACTTTGTTTTGTAGAATGGTAGTCAGTGAGTTAGAAATAGGTATTTTACTCCCACTTTCATGTGTGTGGAATATCTTAAAAGTACTTCTAATTTTCTCTTTAATGTATATCTCAAGATTTACTATTAAACGATAAAGAATTTTATTATCCAGTTTACTACTAAAGACATGAAGCTCATAGTTCTTAGTCCACACATAGTACCCTCCTTTCTAATAAAACAAAGTTAACTTCCTTTTATGTGATATTTCCATTCTTATAAATAAAATACATTGTCAACTTTCACTTTCACCTTCAACGAGTGAACACAGGACGAGAAACGCTGGGGTACCTGACTGATGTCTCAGGTACCTTAAGAGGTCCGGTCTTATGACTTCACCCATTGGAAAGGAAAAAGGTCCCCTAGAAGGGTTGGGTCCCTAGTTTACATGGTCAACGACGAAATTTACAAAATGTTTATTCTTGAGTATTGTTTGGATACGTATTTCTTCATAAAAAAAGTGTAACATATCCTGTATTTTGATTCCGTGTCCCTTATTGGAGACATTCTTCGTCTCGGTCGTCCGTTTGGGTTCCATCGACCACGGGTCTTGTGTGACTTTGGTGTTTGAGACGATGAGACAAAGAATTGAAGGTGAAATTGGACTGTCTGAAACAGTAAACTCATAGTATACAGGACATATATACATACATACGGAAAGATATTTTCATAACGTAGTAAGTTTAAGAAACTTATTCGGGTGTAAGTTTCGTTTATTGATATTTTCGTACTACTATGAGGCAAGGGAAAGCTCCTCTTCTGTCTATAATAGTCAATACAGTAACAAGTATCAATCCGTATAAAAAGGGATTTGTCTTAATTTAAACGTAAAATTGCTGAGTGGAATAGTTTTAATAAAACTATTAATTTAATAGTCTTAAATTTAAATTTAAACTAATAAATTTTAATTAGTGGACTTCGATTTGAACCAACCATCAAATGACAAGATCCACGACAAAACCACTAATAAAAAATTTATTGAACAAAATAAAAATTTATGTATTTATCTTGGTTGAAAAAAACCACCAGTTATAATTTGAAGGACTTATTTACATCCAACTAGGTCATAGAGTTAATAAAAGAGAATGAGACCAAATTGGATGTGAAAGAGAGAAATTCAAACACCTAAATTTCTCTTAAAATTTTTTAATCTTTTCTTATAAATACAGAGTAATTTTTAGTCTTCTCCTTTTTAAAAGTTGAAGAGAAATAGAAGGATAAAGTGAAGTCATTCAGTAAAGTTAGAAAGTCAGTACAGTATGAGGAACGTTGGGGTACCTGACGTCGTATGGTCCGGAGGGACAGGTAGTGGTTGAGGACCTCGAATGAGTTTGACTTCAGATAACTCAACCACTACGGTAGGTTGGTAGAGTAGGAGACAGTAGGAGAAGAGGAAGACGGAAGTTAGAAAGGGACGTAGTCCCAGAAAAGGTTACTCAGTGAAGAAGAGTAGTCCAACTGTTTTATAAAATCGAAGTCGAAGTCGTAGTCAGGAAGGTTACTTATAAGTCCTGACTAAAGGAAATCCTACCTGACCAACCTAGAGGAACGTCAGGTTCCCTGAGAATTCTCAGAGGAGGTTGTGGTGTCAAGTTTTCGTAGTTAAGAAACCACGAGTCGAAAGAAAACCTTTTCCTTTACTGTTGAGTGAGGTCATAAGAACGGAACTCTTAGGACACCTCTCTCCTCGGACCACCCGACGACAGGTATCCCAGCACGTCTCAACCTGTGTAGACTTCGCTGAACCGTCGTCCTCGTAGTCATCGAAAGAAATATCAGGTTGAGAGTGTAGGTATGTACTGATGGCCTTTTTGGTATCGAAACTAATCTACCTTGAAACAACCGTTTTATTACAGAGACGAAAAATTATACGACAGATCCAACCAGTATGGAAAAGAAGGTTCCTCGTTCACAGAAAATTAAAATACCGACGTCACTAAAACCTCGGGGGGATTTATTTCAGATAGTGACAAAGGTAACAAAGGAGTAGATAAACGGTACTTCACTACCCTCTTCTACGATACTAGAATCAAAAGACTTACAACTTAAAATTCGGTTGAAAAAGTGAGAGGAAAAAGTGAAAATAGTTCTCCGAGAAATCAAGAGGAAGCGAAAGACGGTATTCGTACAACAATAGACGTATAGACTCCACTAACTATAAAGAGGGACATTAGAACTAAGGTAGAACACGAAGAAGGTCGGGTCGTAAAGAGTGCGACGTGAGACGTAAATTCAATTTATTCGTCCCGCTGTTATCTATCGGAACCATATGAGGAAAGGACTAAACCTTGGTCAGACAACGAGGAACAGGTCAAGATTGACAACGAAGGACTGGATGTATGTTTAAAGAGTCCTCCGTCTAGTCCACTAGACCATAAGGGTAGAGATTTTTAAAAGGTGTCAAACAACACTAGGTGACAAACCAAGACAAATGAAGGGAAGTTCTTGTGAACTTTCTAGATGAGGTTAGTAAAATGTTTAAATCTTAATTTTATAAACATTCTGTCTTCGTTTTATAATCGATGGACAAAACCCACGAAAGAACCATGGTCTAGGTATTAGTGTATATTTGGAATGTGACAAGAGACACGAATCATAATAATAACAACAATAAGTCAGTGAGTCAGTACAGAGTGAGAAACACTGGGGTACCTGACATCCTACGGCTCGGAGGGTCAGGAAATTGTAGAGGGTCTCAAAGGAGTTTGAGTCATAATAATCGGGATAAAATGAAAATTCTTTGGTCGTGTTGATTCGGAGTCTTTACGGACAATCGAACGAGTTCACGTAGGTCAAGGTCTCTTTCCTATATCTATTCAGACACAGACATTTTGGACGGACGAACTTTTTAGGTCGGAGGACGAACGGTTTCTCAACCAACTGTGTGTAGAGGATGCAACATGAATCCTTCTCTTCCGGAGAACTCTACATTTGTTCCGAAGACGAGAAAATTGAGAACAAGGGAGTACTCATTTTTCGGTTCTATCTGAACACCCATAGAGATTTTGTAAGTCCGATTCTCTCACGATATCAGAGAAATTCAAACGGTTAATACTACTTTTTCTCTTTCTTTTTTTATTTGTTTTTAAAGTCAACAGTTAGAGAGAGTCAACGAGTCAACACAGGTTGAGAAACACTGGGGTGCCTGACGTCGTACGGTACGAAGGGAAAGATAGTGGTTGAGGACCACTAACGAGTTTGAGTACAAGTAGTTCAGGTATTACGGCAAACAGTTATTCAACTGAGTTATTTTCTATGTGAGGATTTAGATCACGGATTAAAATACATTTTTGATAAAAGAATTAAATTATAACAAATCTCCAATATATATATCTATATAATAAAATTACTAAAACTCCAATGTATATCATCAATTAATAACGAATTTTGATCAAAATATTTCAATAGGTGTCCTTTCGTACGTAAGTATACGAGAGTTAACGGAGTAAAATTGATTTTAATAGGAAAAAGAAGAATGATTATAATTTCATCTTTTTACTTTACAGGGTAAACGGTATATAACATGAGTTATACCAAACGTCTTTTATTAAAAGGTGTCAGACAGTTTCTTTATATGTAGACGTGTTTCTAGTGTTGGAATCAGTATTAATTGGATACCTTTTCTTTAATTTATCTGTTCACTATCACCATGACTCCTCTAATTTTCTTTGTAGGAGATAACATAAAGAGCCTCTTATAATCTAATTTTAAGTTTAAGAAAGATCACTGTCTAACAATATTCTTATTCTTTACCGTGTTTGTTAGGTAAAGTACTGTTTCTAAATTGTTTTTATCCTTCCAATTAATATTAACTTATAAGGGATACCTATAGAGTCTTCTATACGGAGTCAGATAAAGAATAACTGTCCACCATGACATTTAATTTACACCATAATACGTAAGTTTAACCTAAAGTTGATGAGTAGTAGGTATCACATTGTAATCTTAATCGGGACTACTACTGTCAGATTTCTAGTATTACTCTTGTCCACGGGAAAAGGTAAGTATAACACCACCTCTTCCAGCCTCAATCTCTAACCTAAATATTAAAACAATCTTAGAAACGACGGACTTTTTAATTAAGATACATAGTTGATAGTTCTTATAATTATGACACGACTTATCAGAGACTTAATTACTATTTCTGGTGAACAGAAGATGTTCGTAACACGGTTTAGTTTTTTTTTTTTAACCGTAAGTTTTAGGACAGTAGTCAGTGACAAATATATTTGTGCTCCTACAAAAATACAAGAAGTCTCGGAGGACTTCTTTTTTTTGTTTGGGTTTTGTCGTTGTGACTCCGTGACAATTTGTTCTATTAGGAATTGTTGTTGTTGTTGTTTTCACCTTTCTCTCCTCCTCCTCCCTCTTCTTTACCTACTTCCCAAACACAGAGACTATTATCAATATTCATTGAAGTTAGTACACCTAGTCAAGAAGAGTAAGTCTCTATTAGACGTCTTTAGACGACACCTTGAGATACTTCCATAAATACATGAACCTGCACGTTTACGAGTTTAGTAAGGGACACATTAATACTACGGAGTGAACGGAGTACTAGGATATACAATAAAGAGTCTCGTTCTCAACACGTAATGGACGTAATCCTTTTCGGGACCCTCGTCATTTTCCCCCACGAACAACTTTTAATACCAAGGATGATTAAGTCTAAGAGACCTTCACTCCGGACACTCCAAAATAAAAAATTGTGGTAGACGTCCACTCGGACTACTAAGAGTTAGTAGACACCGTAGAACCGGTGCGCGAGACACTACTCGACGAGGGACCGGACTACGAAGACGAGAAGTCGGTTGATGATAGGAATACCTCATACTCTAAGAGACCTCGCTCCAACGTCTTAGTCATGAACCGTTGAGTCAGTAACACCGTTAGAGTTTTGGGTTCATTCTTTCTAATTTCATCCCTACAGTGTACTACTCAATGAGACCAACAAAACAAACACTTTAATTATATAATAAGGTAGGTAACTTCTTATAGAAATATCCTGTCCTGGTACCGTAAAGGTTCGGTGTCAGAGTAGTCTATAAAGTATGCAAAGACCAATCAGTAATTCTGATTGTTGGTTCTAACTAAAACAAATTTTAATAACGATCAGTGGTACATTCTTCTAACTTCTTTTTGTCAACCGTGTATTGCGATCTTTAGACTTGTGTTTATATTGTGTATTGTTGATCAAAGTTATTTTGTTTACAGGCAAAACAAAATTGAACAGAGGTTTGTTAACGGATTTTAAATTTGACGTTCTTCGTCACTAATATTATCGTAGACCATCTAAAAGATAGAGTTGTCTCATAAAAAATTTTATTGACGTACATTAATAAGTACTGTAAACCCTAATAACTTGTGTTTATGTTCTTTCCCTTACTTTACAATTCGGAAGGACCCCTATTTTTTATAAATATAGAAATAATATTGAGGATTAAATTAATTACATAAGAATTACGGTAGACCGCTCTAATAGAATTTTCAATTGTTTTCTCTAGTTAGACTGTGAATTGTTTATTTAGACTTTCTCATATTACGACCCTGTAACTATAATACGTTAGTTGTACTGATTGCGTTTTTTATTATTTTCTTCCTTTGGTAGAAGCCAGATTACGTGTAAGTGATAGTAAAACCCTACTTCTTCTCACTGAGAATAATAAGAGAGTGAGTACTGTAATTCATATTATTATTAGTACACACACACAATCGGCGAGTCAACACAGACTGAGAAACACTGGGGTACCTGACATCGGGTGGTCCGAGGAGACTGGTACCTTAAGAGGTCAGTTCTTGTGACCTCACCCATCGATAAAGAAAGAAGTCCCCTAGAAGGGTTAGGTCTCTGACTAGGGGTAAGAGAACGTGACGTCCGTCAAAGAAATGGAAAACTCGACGGTCCCTTTGGGGTTTATTATTAGTATATAAATTTATTTTTACTATGCACATGAACAAGGTTTAACATCTTCCATCCTTACACAACAGTCCTCGTGGTGTTTGGACCTCAGTTTAGTTCTAGAGGTAGAGAAATGGTCAACAGTCTTCACATATTTAACAGATTGAAGAGACCTAAAACCTCAGGAGTAAACTTTCTAGGTATATTACGTAAATCTTTTCATGACCCGTATAGTCAAATCAAGTCAAGCCTGTGAGTCAACGCACAGACTGAGAAACGCTGGGGTACTTAACGTCGTGCGGTCCGGAGGGACAGGTAGTGGTTGAGGGCCTCAAGTGAGTCTGGGTGCAGGTAGTTCAGTCACTACGGTAGGTCGGTAGAGTAGGAGACAGCAGGGGAAGAGGAGGACGGGGGTTAGGGAGGGTCGGTAGTCTCAGAAAAGGTTACTCAGTTGAGAAGTGTACTCCACCGGTTTCATGACCTCATAGTCGAAGTCGTAGTAAGGGAGGTTTCTTTATGGTCCCGACTAGATGAAGTCTTACTTGACCAACCTAGAATGTCAGGTTCCCTGAGAGTTCTCAGAAGAGGTTGTTGTGTCAAGTTTTCGTAGTTAAGAAGTCGCGAGTCGGAAGAAGTGTCAGGTTGAGAGTGTAGGTATGTACTGGTGTCCTTTTTGGTATCGGAACTGATCTACCTGGAAACAACCGTTTCATTACAGAAACGAAAATAAAATAAATAAATAAAAAAAATCAACCTTAGTAAAAAAAAATTAAAAATAAAAATGAAATAAAATGAAATGTTATGACATAACCAAAACGGTATGTAACTGTACCTAGGTGGTACCCACATGTACGAAAGAGTTTGTACTTGGGGGGAGGGTGGAGGGAGGGTATACGATAGATCCAACCAGTATTGGAAAGACGGTTCCTCATTCACAGAAAATTAAATTACCGACGTCAGTGGCAGACGTCACTAAAACCTCGGGGTTTTTTATCAGACTGTGACAAAGGTGACAAAGGAGTAGATAAAGGGTACTTCACTACCCTGGTCTAAGGTACTGGAAGCAAAAGACTTACAACTCGAAATTCGGTTGAAAAAGTGAGAGGAGAAAGTGAAAGTAGTTCTCCGAAAAATCAAGGAGAAGTGAAAGACGGTATTCCCACCACAGTAGACGTATAGACTCAACTAACTATAAAGAGGCCGTTAGAACTAAGGTCGAACACGAAGAAGGTCGAGTCACAAAGAGTCCGAACTAAACTCGATAAAGTCTAGGACTTTCTACTACGACACTTTCACGACGTGAGTTATACGGTCGTTTAAACCTTTTGAGTCGTCTCCGGTGTCCTGACCTTTTCCAGTCAAAAGTAAGGTTAGGGTTTCTTTCCGTTACGGTTTCTTACGAGTTTGGTGGCGTGTTAACGTGGGTAGAGTGTACCATCATTTCATTACGAGTTTTAAGAGGTTCGGTCCGAAGTCGTTATGCACTTGACACTTTAAGGTCTACAAGTTCGACCAAAATCTTTTCCGTCTCCTTGGTCTCTAGTTTAACGGTTGTAGGTGACCTAGTACCTTTTTCGTTCTCTCAAGGCCTTTTTGTAAATAAAGACGAAATAACTGATACGGTTTCGGAAACTGACACACCTAGTGTTGTTTGAGACCTTTTAAGACTCTCTCTACCCTTATGCTCTGGTGGACTGGACGGCGAACTCTTTGGATATACGTCCAGTCCTTCGTATATCGTGATATATGTAAAAATATATGGTACATATTAAAGAAATTCGTATGTTTGTTGTACTGAATTTTAATCTTTTACGGAAGTCTAAGGAAAAGACAGCACCTCCGTTTAGTGAATTGAAAAGTCTTTAAATCACAAAAATAAACTTTATATTCCATAATAAAATTTTCAAATAATAATCCTAATTTATTTTAATGGAAAGAACGGACCTTTCAAGGTATGTGTCTCCTCGGAACAGCCATGTCAGGTAGTTCAGTGTTTCTCAGTCTGTACTCGTACCTGTGTTTTAATGGAAACGAGTTCAGAGGTAGTTCAAGGACTACTGATGATCCACAGACTACTCAAAGAAGAAATTCAGAGTCAAACTACATCTTACGATCGGTACTGGTCTCCCGTTTCTTATATCTAAAGTTTTAGACGTCCATTGAGACTTAAACAAAAGCATTACTCATGTTAAACCATGTCCTTTATTTTTTCGAAGAAAAGAATCGAGACATTAGATTGTAGACTCTAGTCTCATCCTTAAATTGGGTTTACAAATCGATTAAGTCAGATAAAGAAACTGAAACAAAGTTTCCGGTCGGCTCAGAAATTTTTGATATTCCACATGTGTAAACCTATACAGTTTTCTTGACTACATAAGATCCCAAGACCCGTTACTTAGGATAGACCTTTTGTTCAATCCGACAATAAGACAAGAACACGTGGACTTCGACACTTGATAATCCTCTACAATTTCGTGGTGTAAATTGTTGGAGTTAATAAATATAAAACATGGTAAGATTTGTGATAATTAAAGAATTTATAATACCTTTCAAGGTGTTTTATGATAAGTTCTTTTCACAAAAGGTGTAAGTTAACTATGATATAGTACTTATATCAAAAAAGTTGTACTTCCATTATGCACACGTATGATTTAGAGAAATCAGCACAGACTGAGAAACTCTCGGATACATGACCTCGATGGTCCGAGGAGACAGGTTTCCTAACAGATCCGTTTTAATGAGCTCACCCAACGATACGGAAGGAGGTGCCCTAGAAGGACTGGGTGTCCAGTTTGAGTTCAGAGAAATGTAGAGGATGTTACCTCCACACAAGAAATGGTGATCGTAGCGTTATATTGTGGTCCGTTTACGTAAGTCTGACATACCATAAGATACTAATTTTTGTTCTACAGTCATGTGTTTAATTAATAAATCCTTCGAAATATTTCATTAGTTAAGTCAATTCTCGTCTCATTTATTCTATATTTGAATATTTTGACACTTTCTTTTAGTTCATTCCACTTTTCATAGAAAATTAAAAAAAGTTCTTTTTATTCCAAAAACAACTTTATAAAGTTTAAGTAACAGCATGTAACTTAACTAATGTAAGTTCTTAACATAACTGTCGGACATTGAAAAAGAAGTCGTAATTGAATAAAAGGTACGGAATATTGTACGTTTATGTACATAGTTAAACGTCTCTTTCTCATTTACATTCAATAAAAACGACAAATAAGTATACAATCTAATTGAAATAGTTGGGTATATAATTTTACATTAGTAAAGTAACAGTCCTCGGATTTCGATTACAATTAATGTCAAACTTTGAAGCTAATAATTACGTAGAAATGGATGACTTCACACTTTATTCGTTATCATCAACTTTAAGTGGTTAATTTAATCGAAGACTCTATTCTTAAGTATTCATCCGTAAACAAGTATTACTTGTTTACGACGTCTTAAAGTACAAGATTCGATACGAACACTTTATAATCTGGGTTCCTCACTCTTGTTAACAAGTTTTGTTTTGTTTTTTTGACGTCATATACTTTATTTATGTTATCTATACTATTCGTAGGATATAAGAAATAGAAGTGTAAAGTATACAGTGGTCTTTTTTCCTTACGTATCCGAGTCAGGTGTCTTCTTATGTTTTAAAAAACAAAATAAAATTTAATTATCCCTTTTATCTCTCTAGATAAAACAAGTGTATCATTACGGAATCAGGTAAGTCCTATAATATTGTTATGGTATCTGATCTACCGAATAATTGTTATCTTTGTAGAGCGAGTGTCAAGACCTCGGACCCTTTAGGTTCTACTTCCTCGGTCCTCTAAGTCATAGATCATTCGGAGAGGAACCCGAATCACCATCTCTTAGGCGGACGGCTACATACTCTCCACCTAAACTAGGGACCCAGACCCTGTACGGACCTCTTCTTTTACCGTTGGGTGAGGTGGTGTTATGAGAACGGACCCTTAGGGTACCTGTCCCCTTGGACCTTCCGATGTCAGGTACCCCAGTGTTTTCTCCGTCTGTACTGAATCGTCTGGTTTGTTGTTCTTGCCTCTGGGTCTCCTGAGGTGACTGGAAAGATGACACCTTTTTGTATCACTCTTCACCGGGACACTTGGTCCTTCCTCTCGAACGCCACCAACAACAAATCTGACGATTCAGTACAGACTGAGAACGTTGGGGTACCTGACCTCTGATGCTCCGAGAAGAGACACACCCTAAAGGGTCTGTTCTTATGACCTCACCCAACGGGAAAGGAAGAGGCCCATTAGAAGGACTGGGTCCTTAGCTGGTCTCAGAGGATGAACCGTCCACCTAAGAAATGGTCACTCGTTGGACCCTTCAGATCCAGAGATAATATTCCAGTGACTAGTCTACTCTACCAACCTACCGTAGTGGCTGAGTTACCTGTACCCAAACCCACCTGAGACCCTCAACCACTACCTGTCCCTCCGGACCGCATGACGCCAGGTACCCCAGCACTTTCTCAACCTGTACTGACTCGTTGACTTGACTTGACTTGGCTATAGTAAGTAATTAGGGTAAGGACGTGAACATCCTCAGTGCCAAAGGATGTTCTCGGTCTCGGACCCGTCCGTCACGACCCCGGACGTCCCGGGCCCCTACCCATCCCCTCTCCCTTCGGCAGTTCGGTGACGACTCCGGTCCCGACGACCGGAGGGGAGGGTCGACGTCCGCTCTCGGTACGTCCACTACGGTTCGTCGCAGTCGTGACCCCAGTGGAGAAGTTCCCCGACCTGTCATTGTCCCAACCAACGCACCTGTAGACGCCCAACGCGGACCCGACCCGACCGAGGCGTCCCCGCTGGGCCTGACGTCGCGGATTGTCCCGTAGAAGGGACTCCCACTGCGACAGGGTCCACCGCCGGAACTGGACCTCCTCAAATAGGAGATGGACGTCCTTATCCTTGCCACGGAAGATGAAGCCAAGGTGTCAGACCTGACGCTAGTCCTACCAGTCCAGCTACAGAGACTCTAGGTCGTCTTAAAGGCTCGGGACCCGTAAAGGTTGATCGACCTCGTCCGTCTCTTTTAGGACGTGTCGTGTCTCCGTACTATCATGGTAATGGTAACTGACCGTCCTCACCGCACTGGTTAAGAACAACGTAAGTGACCTCTTGTACCTTCTGCACGACATAAAGACCTTCGTAAAGTACCAGGACCTATAACCACTCACGGACTGGTAGGACTTACTCAAGAGCCTCGTCCTCTTCGACTGACCGTACACTACCTTCGACGACCACCACCCGCGTCACCGTCCACGGTACAGGTCCTCTCCGTGTCGGGGAGATCTGACGGAGTTCCAGAAGTACTTCTAGGTGCGGAGGTTCTGGTTTACCGACTTGTAGGACCCCCGGGAGGTCTCCCTCGTACTAGGTTCTCACCCCGTCGCGAGGGACACCACACCGCTGTCCTAATTACACGAGTTCTAACGTGGACTCAGTAAGTACCGGATACTCGTCTAGTTCTCCTGGTAAGTTCCCGTTGTCCTCTGTGAAGTGCACGTCCTCTTGAAACACCGACCGGAGGACCGACCACGGTGTAGGGTTTGGTAGTAGATGGCGGTACATCCACGACTTCTGTACCGACTGGGAAGCGCCTTTCCCGGAAATATTCTCCGACGACCTGACACACGTCGTCTAAGACCTGGCTCTTCCCGGGACACGGAAGATGTTACCGATGGATGGACGGGTTGTAAGACCCGTAGTAGGGGATGCACCCGTAGCTGGACCGGTAGATGCTCCTCTGGGCGGAAACTAGGGACCTAGTCCTTCTAAGGAACCTCTTCCTTTACCGTTGGGTGAGGTCATAAGAGCGGACCTCTTAAGGTGCCTGTCTCCTCGGACAGTCCGATGTCAGGTACCCCAGCGTTTCTCAACCCTGACTCGTTGACTGTGTGTGTGTGTGTTAATAAACGTACTCCTGACAGGAGGACTAGATTATTGAAGGGTTTCGAAGGTGAGGATAATGGAAGTATAATTCTTAATCCTAAATTTTATGTTTAAAAACCGGTCTTTCTAAGTCGAATATCATATGTTATATGAGTCATAGTAGAATATGAAACCGTTATTGAATAACAGAGTTAAAAAATATAAATTTATATATAAGTACATTCTTAACGTAGTAAGTAGACTGAAAAATATGTTAAAAAGTCCATTTCGGAACGAAGGATGAACGAGTCAGTCAAGTCAACGAGTCAGAACAGACTGAGAAACGGTGGGGTACCTGACGTCCTACGGTCCGAAGGGACAGACAGTGGTTGAGGGACTCGAAAGAGTTTGAGTACAGGTAAGTCAGTCATTACGGTAAGTTGGTAGAATAGGAGACAGCAGGGGAAGAGAAGGACGGAAGTTAGAAAGGGTCGTAGTCCCAGAAAAGGTTACTCAGACAGGAAACGTAGTCCACCGGTTTCATAACCTCAAAGTCGAAGTCGTAGTCAGGAAGGTTACTTATAAGTCCCGACTAAAGGGAATCCTACCTGACCAGCCTAGAGGAACGTCAGGTTCCCTGAAAGTTCTCAGAAGAGGTTGTGGTGTCAAGTTTTCTTAGTTAAGAAGGTACGAGTCGAAAGAATACCAGGTAGAGAGTGTAGGTATGTACTGATGACCTTTTTGGTATCGAAACTGATCTACCTGGACACAACCGTTTCATTATAGAGACGAACGGACCTTTTAGGGTACCTGCCTGCTCGGACCATCCGACGTCAGGTACCCCAACGATTCTCAACCTGTGTTGACTCGCTGAAGTGAAAGTGAAAAGTGAAAGTATGTAACCTCTTCCTTTACCGTTGGGTGGGGTCACAAGAACGGACCTCTTAGGGTCCCTACCCCCTCGGACTATCCGACGACAGATACCCCAGTGTGTCTCAGCCTGTGCTGACTTCACTGAATCGTCGTCGTCGCCGTCGTCTAACCAATATCGAAAAGAAGGTCCGATTAACCAATAAATACGAAGAGACCACGGTGTACGTATTGTTTATCAAATTAGGAATACTTCCTACTAAGATTGTAAATAATGTTCAAATAATGATATGTAATATCATGTTATTGGGAGTCTCACGAGAAAAATGTCTACACATCAAACATACTAATAAAATATCCATTCCTTGGTCCTGGTGTCTTTCTAGTTCATTGACTAGATTCTACGGTACTAAACCTTCCTGGTGAGGTTTGAGATAGTTTACAAAAGATTCTAAAACAAGGATTACTTTAAAATTTGTGTCTTGTACTATCTCTAACTACCTGAGGATACATGTTGATGGTTCTAAAGTGTGAAAGTATTAAAAGATTACGAAAAATTACTTACTCTCATAATGTTTACTTCAATTTCAGGAGAAACTCGATGAGGTATTAGCATAATGGGATCCTAATTGAAGACACTTATTAAACAACAAATATTAGGACTACGGTATTAAAATATTAAATAGTTCCTTACGAATATATAAAAAGACAAGATTTTGAACTACATTTATAATAGTACGAGATGATGTCATCGTAACCTTTTGAAACAGTAAAGTAAAAAAAGACATAAATCTATATAAATTATGTACAAAAATCGAATAAAAGAGACGTAAAAGTCAATTATATAGTACCTGATATCAACTCGTCGGGAATGATCTTTCGAAGATACATACATGAATACGTATAAAAATGAACTAAAGACTTCAATATAAAATAGTTCCTAAGAATAGGGAGTCAAGACCTTTTAAGAGACGAGATTCTAAATACAGATACATACACTTCCGTTACCGTCGGGTGAAGTCATGAGAACGGACCTTTTAGGGCACCTACCTCCTCGAACCATCCGACGTCAGGTACCCCTTCGATTCCCTGTGCTGACTCGCTGAAGGGAAAGTGAAAGGTGAAAGTACGTAACCCCTTCCTTTACCGTTGGGTGAGGTCACAAGAACGCATATCTTAGGGTCCCTACCCCCTCGGACCACCCGACGGCAGATACCCCAGTGTGTCTCAGCCTGTGCTGACTTCGCTAAATCGTCGTCGTACATGCGTAAAATAGATGTGTATAGATAAGACCAATGAAACTCAAAGAAACTTTATGGAATACCAAGTATCAAACCTGAAAAATATGGAAACGTGGAAAGAAGATAAGACAAACGTTAAATTCTTATTTTTTATAGGGTTTCTCATTTTAGACATTAAAATGGTATATATAGAGTATTGAAGATGAAAGACAGAACCGGGTTTTGTCTACGACTCTCCCAGTCCTATGAGAGAGACATAAAAATCATAAAACTACTCAATGCTCGTTAAGTAAATTTCTTCTTTATTTACGACTTTTTAGAAAGGTTTAGTTAGGACATAAGACTGTATTAAAGTCTATATCAGTATGTGTGTGTGACTATGTATATACACACACACATTTATATACATATATATATACAGTAAAGACATACAAATCTGATAACTCCATATAATTTTAATATGTTTTTAATACTATACGTACATTCTTATATATTTGCATATAAATATATAAACCTCTCTTTCTCTTTTACCATATATCGATGTGTAGTATGTATATATACTGTCTCCTTTATTTTTAATCGATGAACTAAAGATGTCTTAAAAAGAGTTGTTGTCTTCATGGTAACAAGTTCTTATGTAACAATTATTCATATAAATAATATTCCTATACCGTAATACCTATATAATCAGACTTATCGATATTTTCTACTCGTCTGATTATTTATAAAAGACACTCTTACTTTGAAACCCTAAACTGTCACTTCATATAAGACAATTTTTATAACTATTCATATATAGTCATCTATTGTTCATTATCTTTTTTTACCGACTGTTATTAAAGTCACTCTTTTCCTGATTATGGTAATACAACATAGATATACAAGGAATAAGGACCGTAAAAAAGAGGTCAGAGTAGAATAAGTCAACTCGGCCCCGTACATTCTACTCATCTACAGTTAGATCTAACGTGTTTAATAAAGTTCCAAAGGTTAGAAATTTATATGTAACCGCTAAAACTTTTTAGTCAAGTCAATTAAAAGAGTCAGCACAAGTTGAGAAACGTTGGGGTACCTGACGTCGTGTTGGTCCGAAGGACCATATAGTGGTTGAAAGTCTTGAACGAGTATGAGTACAGGAAGCTCAACCACTATGGTAGGTTAGTAAAGTAGGAGACAGTAGGGGAAGAGGTGGAGGGAAGTTAGAAAGGGTCGTAGTCCCAGAAAAGATTACTGAGTCAAGAAGTGTAACACACCGGTTTCATAATCTCGAAGTCGTAGTCAGGAAGGTCACTTTTAAGTCTTCACTAAAGGAAACAACCAAACTTGAGGAACGTCAGGTTCCCTGAGAGTTCTAAGAAGAGGTTGTGGTGACAAGTTTTCGTAGTTAATAAACCGTGAGTCGAAAGAAATACCAAGTTCAGAGTGTATGTATGACTGATGATCTTTTTGACATCGAAATTGATCTACCTGGAAACAACGGTTTCCTCACAGAGGTATAAAAAAAAAAAAATTGACCTCCGATTAATGAAATGTTTAACACCACCAAAGACGGTATGTAAGTGTACTTAGTCGGTACGTACATACACACAAGGGGTAGGACTTGGAGTGAAGGTGGAGGGAGGAGTAGGGTAGGGAGTCCCAGTAAGACACGTGGTCGGGACTCGTGTGACAGAGTACGTACCTTGGACCTGACCTCTAGACAAAGTGTATACTATTATATGTACAAAGTTACGATAAGAAAGTTTAGTAGGGTGGGAATGGAAGAGGGTGTCTCAGGTTTTCAGACAAGAAATGGAGACATAGAGAGAGTATATCACAGTAGCAATGGTAGAAAGATTTAAGGTATATATATACACACAATTATATGACATAACCACAAAAAGAAAGACTGAAGAGAGACATATTATCCGAGGTCATAGTAGGTGGAGTAATCTTGACTAAGTTTACGTAAGAATTATACGACAGATCCAACCAGTATCGAAAGGAAGGTTCCTCGTTCGTAGAAAATTAAAGTACCGACGTCAGTGGTAGACGTCACTAAAATCTAGGGTTCTTTTATTTCAGAAAGTGACAAAGGTAACAAAGGGGTAGATAAACGGTACTTCACTACCTTGACCTACGATACTAGAAGTAAAAAACTTACTACTCGAAATTCAGTCGAAAAAGTGAGAGGAGAAAATTAAAGTAGTTCCCCGAGAAATCGAGGAGAAGTGAAAGACGGTATTCCCACCACAGTAGACGTATAGACTCCAATAATCGTAAAGAGGGTCGTTAGAACTAAGGTCGAACACGAAGTAGGTCGGACCATAAAACGTTTACATGTGACGTATATTCAATTTATTCGTCCCACTGTTATATGTCGGAACTGTATGAGAAAAAGTTTAACCTTGGTCAGACAATAAGGTACGGGTCAAGACAACGAGGAACCGGACGTATGTCTAAAGTGTCTTCCGTCTATTCCACCAGAGTATAAGGGTAGAGAAAGTCTTAAGAGGTATCAAACAACACTAAGTGTACCAGTTTTTTATTAATTTAGTCAAACTTTTCCGTACGTAATTTTATTGGTTTAGGACAGATATATTACCATATAATAAACCGTTATTTTTCTTTACTTCATAACTTTGTACAATGTGTTAACTTATTAGAACTTTGAAATAGGATGTACTTTTTTCGGTCAGTGTTTTTTTGGTATCGAATATAATCAAGTAATACACTTCACAGGTCTGATCATAGTAGATATCTCTGTCTATTATCTTATAGACAACGGATCCTGAACCCGACGACTTCCTTTTACGTTGTACCTAATTACCCATAATCCCCTAATCAAAACTCCCACTATTTTTACAAGATTTTAAACAACAACAATGTCAATTTGTTGAGACACTTATATGATTTTATTAAATAAAAATGTTAAATTTACCCACTTAACATACCATACACTTAATATAAAGTGATTCGACCTTAGTTCTAACGGTCCTCTTTATAGTTATTGAGTCTATACGTCTACTGAGGTAGGAATACCGTCTTTCACTTCTTCTTGATTTTTCGGAGAACTACTTTCATTTTCTCCTCTCACTTTTTCAACCGAATTTCGAGTTGTAAGTCTTTTACTTCCAGTACCGTAGACCAGGGTAGTGAAGTACCCTTTATCTACCCCTTTATCATCTTTGTCACAGTCTGAAATAAAACCCCTCGAGGTTTTAGTGACGTCTACCACTGACGTCGATACTTTAATTTTCTGTGAATGAGGAACCGTCTTTTCAATACTGGTCGGATCTATCGTATAACTTTTCGTTTCTGTAATGAAACGGCTGATTCCAGGCAGATCAGTTCCGATACCAAAAAGGACACCAGTACATACCTACACTCTCAACCTGACACTTCTTCCGACTCACGGTTTCTTAACTACGAAAACTTTACACCATAACCTCTTCTGAGAACTCTCAGGAAACCTGACGTTCCTTTAGGTTGGTCAGGTAAGACTTCCTGTAGTCGGGACCCTAAAGACACCTCCCTTACTACGACTTCGACTTTGAGGTCATGAAACCGGTGGAGTACGCTTCTCAACTGAGTAACCTTTTCTGAGACTACGACCCTCCCTAACCCCCGTCCTCTTTTTCCCCTGTCGTCTCCTACTCTACCGACCTACCGTAGTGACTGAGCTACCTGTACTCAGACTCACTTGAGGCCCTCAACCACTATCTGTCCCTCCGGACCGTACGACGCTAAGTACCCCAGTGTTTCTCAACCTGTGCTGACTCACTGACATGACTTGACTTGACTTTGACTGTGTTTCTTGACTGAGTAACCTTTTCTGGGACTACGACCCTTTCCAACTTCCGTCCTCTTCCCCTGCTGTCTCCTATTCTACAAACCTACCGTAGTGGTTGACATGTCTGTACTCAAAGTCGTTCGAGTCCCTCAACCACTACCTGTCCCTTCGGACCATACGAAGTCAAGTACCCCAGTGTTACTTGTACCCCAGTCTGTGTTGACTCGTTGACTTGACTTGACTTTCGACCGGTTTTTTTCTCTTTTTTTTGGGAAAACACAAATTGTATACGTTTATACTTTATAATATCGTACTTTCTTTTCACACGATTCTTGAATTCCTTCACTAACTTAATTTAATGTCACACTGAAGGTGTTCTCAAAGTTTAAGTGACGAAACTTTCAGTGTTATCTTCAGGTGGGTGAGGTGATTCTCTACCTTTATTGCTGTTATCCTGTTATTAATATATCCCTAGGTCCTAAGGAGTAAAATTATTTCCGTTCACATAGGACTTCTTGGTGTAATTTACTTACTTTTATCTAACAAATACCAAATGAAAGATATGTGGGAATCTTGAGGATATACGGGAATCTAATCTAGACTATGTCTCACGGACTTGATACCTGACTCCAAGTATTATAACATGTCCTCCACAACTGGTTTTGGTAGGGATTCTTTTTCTTTACGTTCTTCCGTTACACCAACAAACGTTTCCGAAACGTTTATCGGCTCCTTTCTTCTTTTCCATTCCGTTCCCTCTTTTCCTTTCTATATGAGTTGACTTACGTCTCAAGGTCTCTTCTCGTTTCTCTCTATTTTTCTGCAAGAATTGATTTATTACGTTTCTTTATCTCCTTCTGTTGTCTTACCCTTTCTAATCTCTAGAAAAGTTCTTTTGACCTCTATAGCTCTCTTGTAAAATACGTCCCTATTCATCCTATTGTCTGTCTTTGTCATTTCTGGATTTTCTTCTCTAATTCTTCTTCACCGTCTTTATGTGTCTTGAGGTGCTTTTTCTAGAATTACTGGGTCTATTGGTGTTACCACACAGTAAGTGGAATTTGACCTGTAGGATCTCATACTTCAGTTCTCCTAGAATCCTTCTTAATGACACTTGTTTTGATCTCCTCCACTACCTTAAGATCGACTCGATAAATTTTAGGATTTTCTACTAGTCGTTTTACGTCGTCACCGGTGTCCTGACCTTTACCAGTCAAAAGTAAAGTTAGGGTTTTCCGTTACAGTTGCTTACAAGTTTGATAGTATGTGGACGTGAGTAAAGTGTACGATCATTCTAATATAAGGTTTAGGAAGTTCGATCTGGAAGGCATGATGGATTTGACTCTTAAAGGTCTCCATGTTCGACCGAAATCTTTTCCGTCTCCTTGGTCTCCAGTTTGACGGTTGTAAGCAATCTAGTACCTCTTTTGTTCTCCCTCAAGGTCTTTTGTAGATGAAGCGAAGTAACTGATGTGATTTCGGAAACTAACACACCTAGTGTTGTTTGACCTTTTAAGAATTTGTATACCCTGAAGATCTAATGGAATGGACAGAGGACTCTTTGGTCATCCGTCCAGTTCTTAGTTATCAATCTTGGTCTATACCTTGTTGTCTTACGAAGTTTTAACCCTTTCTTCATACTGTTTCGACATATAATAGTGAGACGAATAAATTGATCATATGAGACGAATAAATTGATCTCATGTAGTATTCTTCACGGTCCGACTTACTTAGTATTTGACCGTAATTATGAAGACCGTCTTTATAGTTTTTATAGTCTATATGTCTACTATGCTGAGGTTACCGTCTTTAACTTCTCCTTGATTTCTAGGACAACTCCACACTTTCTCCTCTCACTTTTTCGACCGAATTTTGAGTTGTAAGTCTTTTGATTCTAGTACCGTAGACTAAGGTAAAGAGGTACCGTTTATCTTCCCCCTTTACACGTTCGTCACTGTCTAAAATCATAGAACCCGGGGGTCTTAGTGACGTCTACCACTGACGCCGGTACTTTTATTTTCTGTGAACAAAGAACCTTCCTTTCGATACTGTTTGAATCTGTAGTGAAACGACTGTTAACAGGAATATCAGTATCGACACTAAACAGGTCATCAGTATATGTCTACACTCTCAACCTGGTATTTCTTCTGACTCGTGACTTCTTGACTACGAAAACTCGATCTCTTCTGACTTTCAGGGAACTTGTCATTCCTCTAGTTTAGTCAGTTAGCAATTCCTTTAGTTGTGAATTACAAGTAACCTTCTTAGCTACGACTTCAACTTCAAAGTTACGAAGCCGGTGGACTACGTTTGTCGGTTGAGCAACGTCTTCTGACACTACCATCCTTTCTAACTTCCGTTTTCCTCTTGTCCCGTCGTCTCTTACTCTACCAATCTATGGTAGTGGTTGAGTTTCCTGTACTCAAACTCTTTTGAGGTCCTCTGTTACTTCCTGTCTCCTTCGACCGTACGACGTCAGGAACCTCAATGTCCTCCAGTCTGTACTGAATCACTGACTTGTTGTTGTGGAAATCTTTCACTCTGTTCCCTCTTTCTCGTTTCCACATTCTTAGTTAGAATTTTGTCAAGATTAAGAAGTAATTTTTAACTATCCTGGTCATCGGTGAACAAGGTAAATTCACTTTGTGAAAACTGTCACGTTGTTATAGATTGCCGAAGTCATGACGTTATAAAATTCTCGACGTTATAAATGTTATTGAGGATAAACTACAATTATTTTAGACAGTAACTACACCCTTCTTCTTCTTTTTTTATGTAAGAACTGTGTCTTATCACCGGTTCATACCTAAAATTCAAAGACGTTTTGTTCTCACAACCTTAAAACAGGTTTCGGGAACCCGATAGAACCGTTACTCAAGTGGAAGACCTTGTCTCTTATGGAGTCTAACGGATTATTTACCCCGAGAGTGACTGGTACTCTATCAAATGAAACGGTCTTCGTTTTACAACGTCTTGACGACGGTGGAGACGTAAAGAATTTTTTTTTTTTTTTTTACTTTTGAATTTTTTTTTTTTTTTTTAATCCTTAGGATGAATCGAATCTCAATTGGGTCCCCCTCTAAAGGAGATACAAGAGTTCTATCTGTTAGACTTCTCGTTCGTTAAAACCCTTAACACATGATAATGGTTGTTTAAAAAGATCTTTTGTTTGGTACAAAATAAATAGAAGTTCGTGGGATATATCACTGTGAAACACAGACGTATGGGAGAAAAAAGAACTACTCTCTTACAATTAAAAGGTTCATAGACGGGAGTTCACCAGTGGTGTCTATATTAGTGGAAGGTACAGAACTGACTAGATTTGATAAATTAAATTAGGTAAAGGGATTTACAAACTAAATTTGTTCCTGTTATTCGTAAAGACTGGATATTGTTTATTTTCCACAAACGACCCTGAGAAAACTTTATGTAAAATAGTGAAATTTCAATTTTAAAACATATACCCTCTTTGATATATATATATATATATATATATGTATATATATATCGTACTAATTTAAACTTTCAGTCTATTTATTTTTTTATATATCGCGTTGATATATATTTAATAACGTACCCCGTATATATTTAAAAAACACACACGAGAAATAAAAAATAACAAAAAAAAAAAAAAAANATAAAAAAAAAAAAAAATGAAATGTTACGACATAACCAAAAAGGTATGTAACTGTACTTAGGCGGTACCCACATGTACTCAAGGGTTAGGACTTTGGGGAAGGGTGGTGGGAGGGGTATAGTAGAGAGACCCAGTAGGGTCACGCTTTTAATTAACAAAGAGACTTTAAATTTAACTTGTCCTACAGGATATAATATTGAGAGTTGGAATTTACAAAACGAAAAAGAAAATAAAGGATATTACCACGTTGTCACGGACCAAAGTCTTTTTAACATAAGTGAAAACAAATTTCTAATTAAATTAGGAATTAAGACTTAGACTTTGAAAGTCTGAACTCAATCTTGTCTATTTTACGTCGTCTATCTAGAAGTATATCCCCTCGTTTTAAACAGTGGGATTTTACACAGAAACCGTACTTATAATAAAGNTGCAATTTCAATTTTAAAACATATACCCTCTTTGATATATAGATATATATATATAGATATATATATAGATATATATATAGATATATATATCGTACTAATTTAAACTTTCAGTCTATTTATTTTTTTATATATCACGTTGATATATATTTAATAACGTACCCCGTATATATTTAAAAAACACACACGAGAAATAAAAAATAACAAAATAAAAATAAAAAAAAATGAAATGTTACGACATAACCAAAAAGGTATGTAACTGTACTTAGGCGGTACCCATATGTACTCAAGGGTTAGGACTTTGGGGAAGGGTGGTGGGAGGGGTATAGTAGAGAGACCCAGTAGGGTCACACTTTTAATTAACAAAGAGACTTTAAATTTAACTTGTCCTACAGGATATAATATTGAGAGTCGGAATTTACAAAACGAAAAAGAAAATAAAGGATATTACCACGTTGTCACGGACCAAAGTCTTTTTAGCATAAGTGAAAACAAATTTCTAATTAAATTAGGAATTAAGACTTAGACTTTGAAAGTCTGAACTCAATCTTGTCTATTTTACGTCGTCTATCAAGAAGTATATCCCCTCGTTTTAAACAGTGGGATTTTACACAGAAACCGTACTTATAATAAAGTTCGACTTTTGTTAGTTCCGGGCTTTATGAATCCTTCTTTGAAGTTGAAAGGGGTATTGAAGGAGTTCTTTCATCTATCTTTTAGATGAGATACTTTCCTCGATAATGGTATCCATTGATATTATATTTGGTCGTACTTCTGTTCTGTTCGGATCGTTTCAGACACAATTTTGAGGAAAGAAACAGAGTAATGAAGACATACTGGGTTGTTGGTAAATAAATACGGTTAATGGAAGGAGGGTAACCTCCAGGGTTTGGAAATGAGGGTTATAAGAAAAGTAGAAATCGACTTCTACCGCAAATTTCACTACAACAGTCGGTAAAACGACTCAATATTCAAAAGGACTCACAAAGGGTATACATGTATAATAATGTGAAAACAAACTAAAAAAAAGGACAATTAGACAGACTATGGTTAAAATAAAAATCTGATCGGTCTTCTTTGATTTTCTAATCCTCTTTTAAAGAAGGAGGGACTGTGACCCTTCCCCATTTGAGAATTTTTCTCCATGTATTTATCATATGAATAAAGAGAAACATAGACACCGGAACTGCGTTATATTTTATTTTCTACTTTAGAAGTCTAAAAAAACAACAACAATGTATTTTGGGATGTACGACGTCTTCAGTTCGTTATAAGGTCAAATTTGGATTGTGTCCTTTTCTTATGCCATCGGTCCAGGTACTCTTAGTCTTTTAATCAGTTGAAGAAACACGAGTGAAAGAAGTAGATATTTTACTTTGCAACTACTATAGTCGTAATATCTGACAATACTCTGATTTATTCTATTTTTAATATTACCCGAATTCTGTCAATAACTTTGTATTCTTCGAGTATCGACAATATAACTATGAGAAAACATCGACAAAATTAATAAAGTTAATCATAATAATGACATAATACAGACATAGTTCAAACAACCAGATTATCGACACTGACTGACTCTGATTTTAGATCTTCGAACCTAAAAAAACAAAAAAATTGTTTTCACAACTCAAGACACTTTTGTTCTTTTTCACTAATACGTCTATAAACTGAGATGTTTCAATCGAGGAATTTCTCGAAAGATTGTTATCTCTTTAAAACTTTTTAAAGACCGGAAATGTTTAAATAACGACTAAGAGGAAAAACAATCAGAAGGTACGCTTATTTTTATAGTGTTAACGTTTTTCATTGAGGGTTTTAAAGTCCCAAGGTTTCTTATGGTTCCTCTCTGTTCTTTCAGAAGGATTCATTAATTACGTTTCTTTATCTCCTTTTGTTATCTTACCCTTTCTAATCTTTAGAGAAGCTCTTTTAATCTCTGTGGGTTCCCTTGTAAAGTACGTTTCTACCCGCGTTATTTCCTGTCTTTACTATACCTGGATTGTCTTCGTCTATTATAATCTTTCTTCACCGTTCTTATGTGTCTTCTTGATACTTTTTTTCTAGAAGTGTTACGTCCATTGTTACTACCACACTAGTGAGTGGATCTCGGTCTGTAGGACCTCATTCTTAGTCACCCGGAATCCTTCGTAGTGATGACTTGTTTCGATCACCTCCACTACCTTAAGGTTGATTCGATAAACTTTAGGATTTTCTACTACGACACTTTCACGACGTGAGTTATACAGTCGATTAAACCTTTTGAGTGTCCTGACCTTTTCCAATCAAAACTAAGGTTAGGGTTTCTTTTCGTTACGGTTTTTTAAGAGTTTGATGATGTTTTTGTGTGAGTAGAGTGTGTGATCGTTTCATTACGAGTTTTAAGAGGTTCGATCCGAAATTGCCATGTACTTGGCTCTTGAAACTCAACTATAAGTTAAGTTGAACCTGTCTACAAGTTCAACTTAAATCTTTTCCGTCTCCTCGATCTCCAGATTAAGGGTTGTAGAGAACTCAGTATCTTTTTCGTTCTATTAAGGTCTTTTTTCTAGATGAAGACGAAGTGACTGATGGGATTTTTGAAACTGACACACGTAGTGTTGTTTGACACTTTTTATGAATTTCTCTACCCTTATGGTCCGGTGGAATGGACGTAGGACTCTTTAGACACACGTTCAGTTCTTCGTTGTCAATCTTGACCTGTACCTTGTTGTTTCCTCATACAGTTCCGACATATAACAGTGGGACGAATAAATTGACGAAGATACATGTCATGTAGTACACTTTACGGTCCGACCTTCTTCGTGTTCGACCTTAGTTCTAACGGTCTCTTTATAGTTATTAGAGTCTATGTGTCTACTGTGGTGGAAATACCGTCTTTCGTTTGTCATTAATTTCTCGGAGAACTACTTTCACTTTCTCTTCACACTTTTTCGACCGAATTTTGAGTTGTAAGTCTTTTGACTCTGGTACCACAGACCAAGGTAGTAAAGTACCGTTTGTCTACCCCTTTGTTACCTTTGGTACTGTCTGAAATAAAAAACCCGAGGTTTTAATGACGTCTACCACTAACGTCGGTACTTTAATTTTCTGCGAACGAGGAATCTTCCTTTCGATACTGGTTGGATGTGTCGTATAATTTTTCGTCTCTGTAAGGAAACGGTTGTTTACAGACAGATCGTTTTAGACACCAAAAAGGTCATCATTACGTACCTACACTCTCAACTTGGTATTTCTTTCGACTCGTGGTGTCCTAACTACGAAAACTTGACACCACAACCTCTTCTGAGAACTCGCAGGGAACCTGACGTTCCTAAAGTTTGTTCATTTCTTTTAGTCAAGACTTAAAAGTAACCTTCTTGACTACGACTTCCACTTCAAGGTTATGAGACCGGTGAAATACGTTTCTTGACTCAGTAATCTTTTCTGGGACTACGACCCTCTCTAACTTCCGTTCTCGTCTTCCCCTACCATCTCCTACTCTACCAACCTACAGTAGTGACTGAGCTACCTGTACTCAAACTCGTTCGAGACCCTGAACCACTACCCGTCCCTTCGGACCCCACGACGTCAGGTACCCCAGCGTCTCAACCTGTGTTGACTGGTTGACTTGACTAGTTGACTCAGTTATAACACGACAAAAGACGGTATGTAGTTGTACTTAGTCAGTATCCATATACATACAAGGGAGAGAAATTAGAGGGAGGATAGTAGTGGGGTAGGATTTGGGGTAATCCAAAGTGTCTCGTGGTCCAAACACGAGGGACATAGTATAAAAAAATTTTCACCCAATTCGACATTAAACGGTTAACCATCATCGAAATTAGATTGTGAAAAGGGGACTTACAATTTTTGACACATAAATAGTTCGACAACGACATAAATCACCGTTTAAGATACTTTAAGACATGGAGTGTTCGTATGTACCTGTACGTGTCTTTTAATGACGGAACGGAGTAAAAGTGTGGGTGGGTTTTTAACCTTCTTTATAGATGATTACTAAGTGAGAGAAAAAAAACTTAGGTAAACTTTGTTTGTTTGTTTGTTTTTGAGTGTTCCTCTCGTGAAAATTTGATAGGATCAAAGGACTCATAGGATTTAAATTAAAAAGCATATTGAATATAAATAATTCGTTAGAATTCTCAGTATAAACTTCAAAAAGTAGAGAGAATATGACATTCGTTGTCATTCCATTTTTGTCCAATTGAAGGACCGTATTGTCATTCCATTTTTGTCAAATTGAAGGGCCGTATTGAATGATCGTTACCTTCTCGAAGAATGTTTGAATGACTATTTAGATTTTTTTCTACCCCATATAAAATCTTTTACCAACTACTTTTAGTGACTCGCAGATGTATTCATAAATAGAAAGGGAAAGGAACTTAGTCTCTGTAGGTATATTAAATGTACGAAAAAGGATGGAAACTATTGTCTATTATTTACAATTCACCCTGGAATCGTATATAATTCGTGAACCTAGGACAAGTCTGTCGAAGGAGTGAGAAGGACTCGTAGAAACATTTGATCCCTTTGTCCTATGTAGTGTCTAGTTAAGTTAGTTAGTTGAAATTAGTATTGTCTACTTAATTCGACGAAAAGTCCGTACTACGTTATCTCTTTTAACGAACCTCGAAAAAAAATTCGGTGGTCTCTAGGGTGTTCCCGACAGTAAAACGAAGACGTAGACGAGAGATAAGGTTTTCAGACGTAAAAGAACTCTTTATATGTTCTTTCAGACTTCGTCAACCTTAGACCCCCGTATTACTTACGTGAAATACAGTAAAAGTTGTGTGTGTCCTAGTGACTGTTCTTTATTTTTGTCTTTCAGTTGTAGAAACGGTTTTCTCTCTCTCTTGGGGTCTTCCTAAAAAGGGAGGTAATAAACAACGAAACCCAATACAGTCAAATAAAATACCGACGTGATTAAAATTTACGTAAAAGGAGGGGACACTCTACGTGAGAAAGTTGAAAGGACCTCCGTTCGAACTCCCAAACTGACTACCAGTCTACACACCGTGTATGTACATACGTGTGTAGACTGGTATTTTGTATGTCATTAAGTCGTAAATGAAAACCTTCCGTACGAGAGAGACAAAACAAGGAATGAGTACCCTAGTCTGGAAAGAACGATATATTTTGATGAATTACTAAAAAGACCTTGTGTGTGTGTGTACATGTGTGTGTCTTCCTTGTAGGTTTGTTGGAAGTCGTTATCTCAAAAAAAAAAAAAGAATTTCCTTTATAAAGTTTATTAATAATTACCTGGATTCTTTTATTTTTATAAACGGAAAAATTTATGAACCTATCCTTATAAAGTTCAGTTGTTTGTTGACGTTTTATTTGATGTGAAATTTGTTTATTTTGTTTTACGATATTTCAAAAAAGTGGAGAATAATTAAGGTTATTGGATAAATCACTTGTATTCTTGTAAAAGTTAAATTTATTATATTTTCGTTTTATTTAACGGTACAGTGGGAGTGTAATGTATCAGTTTTTGTACTTTTTCCGTTGATCCTAAATTAAATTCGTTATTAAAAGGGAGATTAATATTTAATAAAAGTCGATTTTATAAACCGGACTGTTATATTATCTTATTAAGTTTTTATGAAAGATAAAACAAATTTTATGTTTTATATTTTCAGTCCCATGATCGATTATACGATTATCATCTATTAAAGACTGTTTAGTTGAATCGTTTTACGTTTATTAAGAGAATTGTGTTCCTTTAAGTTAGTCCTCGTTCCTACTTAATACTCAATTTTTTATTTTTTTTATCTTTTTAATTGAAACGGTTAATGTAATTCTATTTTTAAGTAACAATTTTAAAAACTGTTAAGGGCGTACAGAAACGTAAAAAGATGAGGTTCCAATCTCCGTTTTTTATGAGGGAGAACGACTGTCCGCAACGACGGATTAGTCGTAAATGACAGGAAGATTAATGTCGTGTTAAAAGATTTCATTCGCAGAGAATGAAGAGAGATGTCGGGTAACACCTGGTCATCCTTAACCATGGTGAAGGTCAAAGTATTGGACTGTGATGACTATAAAACCTTACCTACTAAGAAATAAAACTCCATACCCAGACAAAACATACAACATCCTATAAAACGTCGTAGAGACTTTAGATGATTGGTCTTTAGTCACCGTTGTAAAGGGGATAAAAGTGTTGATATTAATAGGGACTACAATAACAACACTTCAGCGACTCAGGACGAGTTGAAAAAACGTTGGGGTACAAGAGATCAGGTCGTCCGAGGTGACAGGTATCCTAAGAGGTCCGTTCTTATGACCTCACCCAACGATACGGGAAGAGGTCCCCTAGAAAGGTTTGGTCCCTGACTTGGATACAAAGGACGTAACCGACCATCTAAGAAATTGTGACTCGGTGGTCCCTTCGGGATATATACAGGACGACGACGACGACGATTCAGTCAAGTCAGCACAGGTTGAGACACACTGGGGTACCTAACTTCGGATGGTCCGAGAAGGTAGGTACTCTAAAAGGTCCGTTCTCATGACCTCACCCCACGGTAGCGGTAGAGGTTTTGATATGAAAGGTGATGAGGTATGAATCTTGGTTGAGTATCACAGTACCAAAACGTACACCCGAATAAACCCTGTTTAGTCCTGAAGGTTCTTTCCCTTCACATAAAATAGTGAAGGATATAGTCCCGAAGGTTCTTTCGTCACATAAAATCAGATGGTCTAAGTTCAAAACTCAACCAACAATTGTTTGAACCTCCTTCAGAGTCAGGATCTTACGTTTGTTTTACCAGTCGTTTTGTTTTGTTTCATTTTTTGTTTTTGTTTTTTGTTTGTTTGTTTGTTTGTTTTTTTTGTGACTTATCACCTTTTCGGACCTAGAGACTTTTGTAAACGTCTAGACCCATATCGGTCGTAATCGGTTACTTGGTTTTTGGAAAGAAAGAAAGAAAGAAAAAAAAAAACGAATCCGGTACAAACTTCGTCAAAGACTGAACTAATTACCTGAATCACACTTTTATTTAATGAAGTAAGTCTTTCGAAAAGTTAAACGGTTGTTATTTACATTATATATGAAACTTATGGAGTTTGTACATCAAAATACACATATGTTATGTGTCCTTTTCTCGAATGGTCTACGGCGATCTCCATTTCTTAGGTGGACGTTCCGTCCGCTACGTTCTCTACATCCAAGNAAAAAAAAAAACGAATCCGGTACAAACTTCGTCAAAGACTGAACTAATTACCTGAATCACACTTTTATTTAATGAAATAAGTCTTTCGAAAAGTTAAACGGTTGTTATTTACATTATATATGAAACTTATGGAGTTTATACATCAAAATACACATATGTTATGTGTCCTTTTCTCGAATGGTCTACGGCGATCTCCATTTCTTAGGTGGACGTTCCGTCCGCTACGTTCTCTACATCCAAGGTAGGGACTCAACCCTTCTAAGGGACCTCCTCCTTTACCGTTGGGTGAGGTCATAGGTACGGACCCTCTAAGGGTACCTGTCTCCTCGGACCACTCGATGTCGGGTACCCTAGTGTTTCTTAGTGTATGTTGACTCATGTGTGTGTGGTATATGTCCTTTTGTATATGGAATAAAATACTACAAATGTAGACTACTGACTTCAGTTTATTATACTTCAAGAGTTGAAAAAGAGACCGTCAGTAACGTTTCATACAGATAAAGGTTATTTATACGACGATATATATACGACCAATGTATTTATCCATTATGTATATATTACCAGACTTCTAGTAATACGGGAATACGTACTGTTCAGACCAGTTGAAGTCAGTTGTAAAGTCTTGAAGTTTGACCGGAAAACTTTTCTATACGTTTATTCCAAAAGACGTGTTAATGACCTAGTTTTAGTGTCAATTGGTCATAACGTCAGGACAGTAATTTATCCAAATGTGTTAATTTTATTCTTAGTCCCTCCTTCCTACCTTCTGTTAAGTACACCCTAGGGACGTTAGTAAGAAGTGGACAATTATTAATTTACTTTACCGTGTTTAGGGTGACTTCAGAGTATTCACTATTACTTTTATCTTTAATAAAATATCCTAAACGAGTTAAACCATGAAAAAGTAGAATGAGTTCCATTCTTTCTAAGTTCTGAATACTGTAGATTTATCTTTTATGTACAATGGTATCTCATACTTAGATGACAAAGACTGGTTATCAAAACGGGGGTGGGAGTATCAATCTTCTCAGAAATATTGGAGTTTTTTCATGGACCGTCTTTTCTTAATTTTATTATTTAATACAGTTTTATGTACGAAATTAATAAGTTATAATTTACGTTATTTTCTGTTTATTTTAAATATTCCGTTTGACTGTATCTTTTTGTCCACGGGTCTTGTGTCTCCTTATAAGAGTTTATCAATAATATAAGGTCAGCTAATAAACTTAGTGTATTTATTATAATATACACCGTGTTCACCAGGGACTAAACGAACAGACAACATGGATTATTTTATTAAATCTCTCTTCTGTTTTACAAGAGATAGTTATAACAAAAACGATAATTTTAGTTACACATATATAAAGGACAATCAACCTCCTGATCGCGTGATTCACTATCAAAAGAACAAAGAATTACAACTCTTAGGTCTATCAAAGAAGAATTTTTGTATTTCTTCTTTTCTCAGGCAATTACAAAAAGATAGTCTTGACGAACAATAGTACGAAATGGATCGGATGAAATATATTGCATCGGTAGTTAAGGTTTTTCTTTTCGTATTATTACACCAAAAGAAGATCCAAGAATCTCTTAATAATGGAAATTTCGTTTTACGAACGATAATCCACACTTCCGACAAAATTAGTGACCTCGGAAATATATAATATGTTTATACGTTCTGGAAAAGTGAAAAAGAATGAGGTATAACGACTTTTTGAAGTTCTCTGACAATGGGAATGTTAAAGTACTCCCTCTCTTATGGTTCTCTTATAAAACTCGAGTAAACTTCAGACTCTTCCGATAACATGGGTAAAAATTTTGGACTAGTTTTAAGTCAGACGACAAACAATGATTTAATACATAGAGACTTCGTATTTACACAACCGAAATCTTTCAATGTTTAATCACATAAAGGTATACTGAACCCTTTTACATTAAAATTGGTTAAAACAAACCCCACTTTTTTATAACAAACGTAATAAAATATTGTGTTCCCTCGACAGTCGGGTGTACCAGTAGGTTAAAGACACCGTCTCTCTCGAGGGAACGTAGAGTTTACCAATCGTTATTTCGAATGTGAAAAGTGTAATTGCGATGGTTATTGGATATTTTTACGAACGAAATATGTGAAATAAAACGTTTTCTTTTACACCGTTCAGATTGTCTTCTTAAACCATAGAGGAACTCATCTATAAGGTAAAGAGTGAGGTAATAGAAATTAAGTTTTCACACTTTGTCATAAACTTTAACAGGACTTTGAATAATAAAAATTAGGAAAAGTCTATACGACTAAAATAATGTAAGATCCCCTCAAATCAACGTGATCGAAGAGCAAGACGGTAGAGGTCACAATGACCCGACAGTAAGAACCAAGACAATCAGTCATCTTCGTCTACAATGATAAAGATTTTTACAGTTAAACTTCTGATTTAGTATTCCGGATACATTATAACTATTTTTAAGTAATTTATATTGAAAGGTGCTACTGATAATCTTTTCTATTTACTCTACATGATTCTTTTGTTTTTTCTCATCCTTTACATCACTTTCCTGTTAATTTACCCCTTTAATTTTATCTCCCTTTTCATACGTCCTTCCATTCCTTTGTCCATTTCTTACTCATATTTACCGTTTTCATTTATATACGTTACACTTAGGATACTGTAGTCAATCACTCATCTTGAACTTTCCGTAAAAAATTATATATACATGTGTGTACACAAATATATACACATATATATACACACATATGTATATATGTACACGTATACGTATATATATCTTGTTATATATATATGTGTGTTATATATTATATATATATACATGTATGTGTGTGTTCATATATATCAAGAATAAATCAGAGATTTACCAGAGACTGAGAAACGCTGGGGGTACCCGACATCGGACGGTCCGGGGAGACAGGTACCCTAAAAGGTTCGTTCTTATGATCTGACCCAACGGTAAAGGAAGAGATCCCTTAGAAAGGTTTGGTTCCTAGTTTGGATACAGAGGACGTAACCGTCCACCTAAGAAATGGTGACTCGGTGGACTTTTCGGATGTATGTATAATACAGAAGCAAGTTCAAGATACCCAACTTTTAATACTTAACTTAAGGCTCAATATCTACATTTCGGACCATAATGGACATACCACTGTTTTCTATTTTATTATAAATGGATACCGAAAACGAAAGTCATTCCCTATGAGAATGGACGGTCCCCTGTAAAAACCAAAAGTGTAGATTTCACACACATACCCCCGCCCACCTCACTACGATGACTGTAAGTCACCCATCTCCAGTCCCTACGATGATTAGTAGGATGTTACGTATCTTGTCAGACGTACTGTTTCTTAATAGACTGGGGTCACAGTTATCACGACTCCGTCTCTTTGAGACTGGATACTTTAGTTATTTAAGAAATTCTTACCATTTCACTTAATTAAAAGACCAACTACAAACTAAAGTTTCGTGAAATAGAACGGGTTTACGGGTAAACTTATAGTTCAGTCCCCTTTTGTTGTTGTTGCTGTTGTTTGTATCGGTAACGTGACTGACTACGTTTAGTGGCAAATTGTACTTAATAACACTCCCAAGTATCGAGTCAACCATTTCTTAGACGGACGTTACGTCCTCTGGTCAACCTAAGGACCCAGCCCTTCTAGGTGACCTCTTCCCTATCCGATGGGCGAGGAAATAAGAATCACAAGGGACACCGAGTCGACCATTTCTTAGGCGAACGTTACATCCTCTGGAGCCAAACTAGGGACCCAACCCTTCTAGAGGACCTCTTCCCTTTCCGATGGGTGAGGTCATAAGACCAGACCTCTTAAGGTACCTGACACATCAGGTACCCCAGTGTTTCTCAACCTGTGTTGACTTGCTGAAAGTGAAGATAAGTTATTCGTTAGTGACTAGGAACCAATCATCTCTATGTTAGTCTCAAGACACACGGAGATTGGAGTTTAAGTTCAATTAAACTAGTTGACGTAGGGTCTCTACTATTTCACACATAGAAAACTTCACCTTTCTGACGTTTTCCTGTTCACTGCAAAGGTTTCCAGGGACTAGATCTCCAAGGTTATACTAGTTATTTTATAAATTGTAGTAAAATTCACATTGTACTTCTAATATTAAAGACATCTTACACCCCTAAACGTAAAAAAGTACAGTTTTATAATATATTAACAATTCATAGAATATTGATCATTAGATTTTATATACACACAAAGGTATTCCTGAACTTTCTCTTTTTTTAGATCTCTTTTTATTTCCATACTTAGTTATCTCCATGAAGAACCTGTGTTCTTATATTAAAAGGTACCAAATTCTAATAAACTTCTATTATGCATTTGGAAATTTTGGATACAAACAAGAAATGAAACAATTTCCAAAGGTATATAAACGTCGTACATGTTTCTTACCCTCTGTCTTTAGAACCAGGTATTACTGTCCCGTATAAAACGATCAAAACAATCGGGATTGAATCGGAAGGATCTTTACTCAACAATGTTATTTTATTAAATTTCGATATCAGTTTTAGAGAAGATCTGGAAGTAGAAAAAATTTTCCGAGTCTTTTATATTGAAGTTTAATAATAGAAGTTTTGTAAATTTAAACAATGGTTACATACTATAAGTTTGTACATTAAGAATCAAGTAGAGACTAAAACGACGGTACATCGTTCAGGTACTGTCAAAACTGCTTAAATTCGAAAGTGGACCGTAAGACGTTTTCTTGAAAATTTCTAGCGTCCCGCATACGTCCAAAACAGTACTTATTACGGTTACGGCAAAATATAACATGACTACCAGGTGTGTCTCACCGACGAAACTCAGTTCGGACATCGAGTGAACCCATAGTAGAGGTACCATTGAACAAATGTTCCCGACTTTATGTTCGACTTTTAAGTTCCAATCGAAAAAGAAACAACGACAAAACTACAAAAACCGTCAGCTTTATTACACCCATATTCTGAACTAAATTTATCGAAGTACCGTCCAACTCAGTTTTGTTTTGAGGTATGTTTTGTACGAAAGAAGTAGAGGTAATTTTTCCTCTCTTAAATTTTACTAATTAGTCTTGGTAGTCGATATAGAGGGAAATATAAGGTTTTGTTGTCAGGAGAACGGAGTAAAACCTTAGGGTAGAACCCTTTGTCCAAATTCCGAAGTATCAAAAACTTCGTTATTAAAACACACACACGTATACAAGACGGAATCTACTTCTTAAATCAAATAAAATTTCGTAGTGATACAACCCCTCCCCCACCCCATACTTCTCAACATCTTGGATACGATTTCGAAAAGTGGGAGGTTCACCTAATCGGGAAGTTTAATATTTTTAACGGACGTGAAAGTTATAATACTTTTTGTCAATGATACGTGTTGATGAGAAAGGTTCTTTATTAATATTTTACTGAGACTTACATTGTAATCAAATTACCTTACGAATAACACTAATACCTTTTAAAATTAAATCTAACAAATTTTTCTTTACGATACAAAACTTCCGTTCAATATTGGGTTTCACTAGAATTCAGATATGTTATGAACTCGGAGACTTACTTAAAAGTGATTTATCATCATATCTTTTTAAGACGATATATAGAATAGAAGAGAAATATTACGAAATACTTAAAATATTCGTAAATTTATTAAGTTATCTTTGGGGGATTTTGTTCAGTTCTAGCGATGATGAAAAGAAAGTAATTTTAGAGGTAGTACATGTTATATCGACTATACCTTTATGTTGTTATACGGTTAATCGTACTTCCACAACAAATTCTTTTTTTCGTTTCTGTAGAAATTCTGTCTTTCAATTTAAACCTCAACCGTAAATCAAATACTTTAACTATTATGAGGAAACCTGGGTCTAGGAGGAGAAGGGACGAGGAAAGGTATGAGAACTGTATATATCTATATCTACATATTTCTTTGTAATAGACGATATTAGTAACTAAATTGAAGAACTAGAGTGGTTAGTGGAGTAGTGTCATAGACTATATCCTACTGTCTGTTATAATATATAACTTATTTATAGACTAAAACAGTAGTCAGTCAGTCAAGTTAGAGAGTCAGTACAGACTGAGAAACACTGGGGTACCTGACGTCGTACGGTCCGAAGGGACAGGGAGTGGTTTAAGTCCTCGAACGAGTTTGAGTACAGGTAACTCAGTTACTACGGTAGGTTGGTAGAGTAGGAGACAGTAGGGGAAGAGGAGGACGGAAGTTAGAGAGGGTCGTAGTCCCAGAAAAGATTACTCAGTCAAGAAACGTAGTCCACCGGTTTCATAACCTCGAGTCGAAGTTGTAGTCAGGAAGACTACTTATAAGTCCTGACTAAAGGAAATCCCAACTGACCAAACTAGAGGAACGACAGGTTCCCTGAGAGTTCTCAGAAAAGATTGTGGTATCAAGTTTTCGTAGTTAAGAAACCGTGAATCGAAAGAAATATCAGGTTGAGAGTGTAGGTATGTACTGATGGCCTTTTTGGTATCGAAACTACCTGGAGAAATGAAATGAGTCGTTTCATTCCAAAGACGAAAAATTATACGAAAGATCCAGTCAGTAACCTCTTCCTTTACCGTTGGGTGAGGTCACAAGAACGGACCTCTAAGGGTCCCTACCCCCTCGGACCACCCGACGGCAGATACCCCAACGTGTCTCAGCCTGTACTGACTTCACTGAATCGTCCAGTCAGTATCGAAAAGAAGGTTCCTCGTTCACAGAAAACAGTATCAGTCATACTAAAGATTCCGAAACAATCATTACAACTGAAAAGACGGTGTTATAGGGGTAACTAAAACAAAATCAAAAGGGTCACATCTAAACACCTTGTAAGATAAAAAGAAATTGTAGTACACCCTCTTTCTTGTCTGCCAATAAACAGGTTGTGTAAGATTTCGTACAAAATCTAAGTCTAGAAGGATGTGTATTTGGGAAGCGAGTGTACTCTTGTGAAAAATAAAAGGTGTGTTTGACGTGAATTTGCAGAGACACTAAAAAGGGAATTTATCTCAATTCCCTTACCCAAAGTGAGACTGTCACTAAGGAGACGTAAAGTAAACCTATATCGAAACAAGTGACAAACCCTGACTGTAGGTGTGTGACGATATAAATTTTATCTAATAGTTGTTCTTGGATGAGACCGACCCGAAGGGATCACCGAGTCGACCATTTCTTAGGTGGATGTTACACCCTCTGGACACAAGCTAGGGACCCAACCCTTTTAGGGTACCTCTTCCCTTGTCGCTGGATGAGGTCATAAGACCGGACCTCTTAGGTACCTGAACGACATATCGTGTCTCTTGAGACGAGTTATTGATACGAGATTTTTGGATGACCCTTTTCTTAAGCCTTTTCTTCTCTATGTACCTGTACGAAAAATTTCACACACATCATTTCTATCAACCATCCTTACGGTCACTTACAACTACAGTATCATGAACCTCCCTAAATCAAATTGAATTTTATAAGTGAAATGAACTAATTTAAAATGGAACTAATTTGATAAAAAAGTCAAGACAAGAATTACTACAACTCCTTTTTTTAAAAAAAAGATGGTGTAAGAAAGAAAACGTGTTGAAGTAGAATCCTGTCAAAAGGGTACGTAATAGGTAAGAAAAATAAAAGAATGTTAAGTTGGTAATTTGTATGTTTCTAATGATAATCTTTTGTAACATTTAGTTCACAGATTAATGGTTTATTGAATAAATTCCATAGAAAACTCGTTCTGACTTCACTCGATTTCGACACACACAGAGACACACACACATGAGGAACGTAGGGGCACCTGGTATATGGGGTAGTCCGAGGAGACAGGTACCTTAAGATGTCCATTCTTATGACCTCTCCCATTGGTAAGGGAAGAGGTCCCCTAGAACGACTGGGTCCCTAAGTTGGGTTCAGAGGGTGTAACGTCCGGCTAAGAAATAGTAGACTCAGTGGTCCCATCAATTTACTTTTTTTCTTCCCCTCCCCACCAATATGTAAATGAAGAGTGTACCGATGTTCGTCTCTGGATATTTAAGGAATTCTCATCGTATATCCACTAAAACTGGGTATCTAATACCCAAATCGAAACTTTATTTGTCGTTTCCTTCTATAAAACTAAAAAAAAAGGAAGTATTTGAGGAGTTCGTCTCCTATAACATTTTTACCCTTGTAGTCACAAATTATTAAGAAATAAATCCCAAAGTATCGACGGATGTTCCAAGATTCTAAACTATCTTATTTGTATTCTTAAGAGAGAATAAAAACAATCTTAGTTATTTATTTAAAACTATTCTTTACTTCTAGGTTTACGTTGAAACATCGGAGTTTTATATTATAATTCAACCAATCTGTCTAGAGAATACTGTGAATTCACTATCTTTAATGAAATTTTTTCCGTTAGAGACTTCTCTTCCAATACCAATAAGTCATTTAGTTTAGGTATGATTACTATGATATATGAAATTCTGTCTATTGATCGTTGACTATTAAATTTTTTGGGGAAATCGACCGGGAGGTTTCACTCACCATTCTATATGATGTATTATGTTGTATCACTATTTTTTAGTTATTTTTTATCATATGTTTCAGTACTTGATTTAACATACTACATGATTTTCGTGTTTTACGAAAGTTTCATCTCTTAATAATTGTTTCCCGGTCAGTTTTTTAGAAAGTGCCTTTTATCTTGAAAATTAAAATTGAACTTAAAAGTTCAAGACTTACCCATTTTAAAATATAAGTACATTTTTATTTTTAATCATGTCTCAAGTACCTCCATCTTCTCATTAAAAAAACACCTTCTCTTTTCTTTTATAAGACTACTCCCGTCTTTACAGACAATCCGTCTGTATCGATTTTATCAAGTCTTGATAGACCGGAGTCTATCAAGATTAGTATATTTTGATCTGTCTATTAAAATTTGAATCTTTCATTAAGTACAAAAACCTTCCAAATTTAAAAATCTTTAAAAAATCTTCTTTTCTTATAACTTTCTTATAAACGTACCGTATAACTTTATTTAGTCAATTCAGTTCTTCATATAAAATTTTCTGTTGACTTCCCTATAACCAAACAAATCAGACCATAGTTATTCTTATTTTGTTGGTCTCATTGTGTCTTAAACAACAGGATGATTAATGTTTCGACACACAACAGTGGGACGAATAAATTGAATATACGTCTCATGTAGTACTCTTTACAACCCGACCTACTTGGTATCCGACCTTCGTTCTATCGACCCTCTTTATAGGTGTTGAAGTCTATACGACTATAATACTGGGATTACCGTCTTTCACTTCTCCTTGATTTCTCGGAGAACTACTTTAATTTTTTTGACCGAACTTTGAGTTGTAAGTTCTTCGATTCTAGTGTCGTTGTCAGGACGTTGAAGTAACGTTTGTCTTCCCCTTTACACCTTCATCACTGTCTAAAATGAAAGAACCCGAGGTTTTAGTAATACCTACCACTGATGTCGGTACTTTAATTTCCTACAAACGAGGAACCTCCTTTCGTTACTGTTCACATAATTTTTAGTCTCTGCACATACATGAAACAGTGAAACGACTGTTCCGTGTATATCAGTTTCAATGTAAAAAAGGTCATCAGTACATAACTACACGCTTAACCTGGCATTTCTTCTGACTCACGACTTCTTAACTACGAAAACTTAACACCACGACCTCTTCTGCGAAATCGTAGGGAACCTGACGTTCCTCTAGTTTAATTAGTAAGGATTTCCTTTAGTTGGGACTTATAAGTAACTTTTCTGAACGACTTCGAGGTGAAGAAACCGGATGGACTACGTTTCTCGAGTGAGTAACCTTTTCTGGGACTAAGACCCTTTCTAACTTGCATTTTCCTATTCCTCCACCGTCTCCTATTCTACCAATCAATCGTAGTGGCTGAGTTACCTGTACTTAAACTCGTCTGAGGTCCTCTATCGCCTCCTGTCCCGTCAGAATGTATAAAGTGAGACGACGAAGACGACGACGATTCAGCGAAGTCAGCACAGGTTGAGACACACTAGGGTATCTGCCCCCGGGTGACTGAGACCTTAAGAGGTCCGTTCTTGTGACCTCACCCAACGGTAAAGGAAGAGGTTACGTACTTTCACTTTTCACTTTCACTTCAGTGAGTCAGCACGGACTGAGAATCGCTGGGGTACCTGACGTCGGGTAGTCCGAGGAGGTAGGTACCCTAAAAGGTCCGTTCTCATGACCTCACCCCACGGTAACGGAAGAGGTCACAAGGTGAGATACCTCAGTGTTTCTCAGACTGTCCTGAATCACAGAATTGTTGTTGTTGTTGTTGATTAATGTACGCTACTTATTCTCTTTAAACAGTTGTTAAGTTTAATATTCGAACTGTTGTTTCTCTTACGCTCTTTACCTTATAAATTATATACATTTTCATCAGAACTTGTAGAAGAACAATGTGGACACTCTGTTAGACAAAATATACAAGTAAGGGATCAAAATATCGTTTGAGAACGAAAATCCAGTACAAAGTTTCTGGTTACTTATGAGAGTTAAAGTGAACAATGAAACACGATCTCAGTGGTTATGAGGACTTAAGGAAATTTCAGATAGATAATACACGGTAAATAACTAAAAGAAACAAGTTATTTAGTAAGAAATTTAAATGTTTATATCAAAGTCCTATTTAAGTAAATGTATTAATAAAACACTGTAATCATATCCAATTTAAGAGTTACGACCTGTGTTACCAAATGTACGACTAAATTATTTGATTTCCTCACTTCCATATTCTTTCTATAAATCTAGTTGGATTAAAAGACAGGATGGTGATTGTATGAAATTCTTCTTTACGTTTCCTGAAGTTGTTTAGTGTCTAAGAAATGATCGTAATCCTTGTAAAGATTGTGAACTGAAGGGGGTTTATTCAACAGATCAATAAAATCTGAGAGAAAAGTACCATTATTAATTTATTATATGTATAAACTCAAGATTCTTTACGACGGGTGTGTAGTTCCGTACTTAAGTATCCCGTAATTTTATAAAATGAGACATCCGTTTAACAAACTAATCCTTTTGTGTCTTCAGATATATTTAAGAGGTCATTTACTAAATGTAGATCAAAATTTTATGAAATTCTTAAATAATCGAGATGTTTTTTAAGTTACTCAATCTTTACTTTTCTTTTTACGGCGTCGAAATGTTAGGTTACGTCTAGGATGTTTCGTAACTTACACGTCCAGTATCTCTCATGTTACGTCTCGTAAAGACGGGAACGTCTGTCCCGTCTTGGTGTCCGGTCGTGTCTGTCATTCTTTTAGTTTGATTCACGAAACATACCAACATTGGTAGAAATTTACGCGAACTTATTTCTAGTTCAAATTTTAAAATATGAACGATATGATGTCTCCGGTTAAGAGACGTTTGGTCATTATTCTTTTGACTATATTCCTTTATGTATAAGACCGTATTCAATCACGTCATCTTCTTCTCTTAGGTGTTTGGTCGGTTACTTTTCTCTTTGGATGTAAGTTATAAAGTTTTTAATATCGAAATCCTTTTAATCCATTTCTTAGACGGACGTTACGTCCTCTGGGCCGAAGTTAAGGACCCTACCCTTCTAGGGGACCTCTTCCTTTACCGTTGGATGAGGTCATAAGAACGGACCTCTTAGGGGGACCTGTCTCCTTGGACCGTCCGATGTCAGCTACCCCAGTGTTCTCAACCTGTGCTGAATCGCTGATTTGGTGGTGGTTTGATCCTCCTGAACGGATCACCAGGTCTCCAATTCTTAAATGGAGGGTCACGTCCACTGTACCCACGGTAGAGACCAGACCTTTCTAGGGTATACGGAGTCCCGTCGATTCGGCCACCTGATCTCGGGTATTTCCCTTTCACTTCAACGAGGCAGCGTGTACGAGACGTTGTTTCTTCGGTGCCGTTACTCTTCTGATGCGGGGTGTTGATTTCTAACCTGAAGTCAGTGGTTTGATCTCGTTCGGGCACGTGTCGGTACGTCTCGGTCGTATCGGTTTTCTTCAATCATTTATTTATGAAAGATGTTTACTTCCTCAGAATATCCTTAGATTTTCTCCGAGGTCACTTAGGGTTACCAATAATGACGATCCATTGACATACAATCCAAATTTAATTGAGATGACGATTACTGTTTATAAATAAAGTATTACACCTAAAGTATCACACCTAAACCTATGGTGAAAATTTTGTGTCGTATATATATATATATATATATATATATATATATATATATATTGGACATGTGTCAGTTATAAAGTTTAAGACTAAGACCTTATCGTTTGCTCCATTCGTGTTGGACCTTACAAAGAATTACAAAATATTATGATCGTCTTTTGAAAAAGGAAAAAAAAAAAAGAAAAAAAGTCGTATTACGTAAGTTCCTTCTAAAGAACTCTGGAAATTACACCTACAAAAGGGGACTTTAATTAATTATTGTCAATAGTTTTTATCCAAGTACGGGACTCACTTTTCTTTGTTAATCGATCAAATTCTATTAATTAAGGATGTTGAACATATGAAAAGTCCCTGACGAATATATACGGTTATAAGGAAACCGACAGACGGTTTATTACTCGACGACCACAAAAAAACACACAAAGAAAAAAAATTCCAATCGGTATAGTAGAAACGATTCTTATGAGATTCGTGACTCAACATATAACATATCATATACGAGAGGTGTAATGAAAGTTGAGTTTGTAAAATCAAAACAGGTGTTTGTTAAAATCTTTCATAAACGGACACTTAAAAGAAAGACTACTTACTGAAATCCGACGGAAAATTTTAAGTAATATTTAGTGGTCACAAACCATCACTTTAAAATTTTTGAGTGATAATCAGGATAATATTTTAAAGAAAACATAACGTAGTGTGAATCGTTATACATGTTGACTCTTTATTACCTTTGGATCTTCTCCATAGGATTCACACGGTATGTATACTTTTCTCTTGTGACTCTAATTTCTTCTCTAATTCCCGACTTCCTTCTCCCTTCTTTACCTTTTTTTTTTTCCTCAGATCATATTTTCTTTTGACGACAGTTAACCGACCCAAGATAGTATGGTGAAAGAGATTATGTCAACAGTGAAATTGACTTGGAGAAATTCTACGGATAGAATTTCTACGGTAAACTGGGTACTCTGTGTTTTAAAACTATCAAAAGAGAATTGATAAACTTAACTTAAAGAATAGACTAACTTCAACCAAAATACCCTACTTGCTTTCCGTTGTCAATAAGATACTAGTTTGCTACATATTAAAACCCTCTAATTTTAGACCCATTTCCGTGTTCTCCGCCTTCCACTCGTAAAATCGTATAAGTATAAATAAATTTAAAGTTCTATTCCGGTTTGAAAACTAGTTAAATTCATTCATTTCACTTTCAGTGAGTCAGCACAGACTGAGAAACACTGGGGTACCTGGTAAGGTATCTTAAGAGATCCGGTCTTATGATTTCACCCACCGGAAAGGGAGGAGGTTCCTTAGAAGGGTTGGGTCCCTAGTTTGGGTCCAGAGGGAGTAACGTCCACCTAAGAAATGGTCGACTCGGTGTTCTCTTCGGATTCTTATGACCTCACCCATCGGATAGGGAAGAGGTCGTCAAGAAAGGTTTGGTCCTTAGTTTGACCCCAGAAGACGTAACGTCCACCTAAAAAATGGTAGACTGGATAGTTCCTTCGGACTATAAACACTTAACTTATATTTTATTGAATAATTATAAAACTTATAAAGAATTCGAAACTTTTATTGAATACTTTATTTTTTGAATACTCTCCCTGAGTTGTCATCTAAACTGGTGTTTCTTCTTAGTCATTCAGACTTCTACGGAGTTGTTTCCAGAAGGTTAGACTTTATGTTTTTCCTTTCGTGTATTTTACTTAACTAGGAGTCTCTAGACACCCCGTGTTAGTTTGTTTTACTGTACACATATTATTATCGTGATTTTACTCTTCCTTTTCTCTTTCCCCTTCTTTTTAACAAGTTTCTTCATTAACCATTTTTCAAAGATTCAATTCACTTTTGAAATGTGTAGATTCTTGGAATTGTTTGAGGTTTTTCTATTCGAATTTCTCTAAAGGTAGATCAGTGGAGTTTCGGTTCTCTATAGTTTCCTTGTAAAGTACGTTTCTACCCGAGCTATTTCCCGTTTTTACCATGCCTGGATTGTCTTCGTCTTCCACAATTCTTCTCTACCGTTCTTATGTGACTTCTTGACATGGTTTTCTAGAAGTACTGGGTCTATTAGTACCACACTAGTGCGTAGATCTCGGTCTGTAGGACCTTACACTTCAGTTCACCCGGAATCTTTCGTAGTGATACTTATTTCACTCACCTCCACTACCTTAAGGTCAACTCGATAAAGTTTAGGACTTTCTACTACGACACTTTCACGACGTGAGTTATACGGTCGTTTAAACCTTTTGAGTCGTCACCGGTGTCCTGACCTTTTCCAGTCAAAAGTAAGGTTAGGGATTCTTTCCGTTACGGTTTCTTACGAGTTTGATGGTATGTTAAAGTGAGTAGAGTGTACGATCATTTCATTACAAGTTTTAAGAGGTTCGTCCGAAGTCGTTATGCACTTGGCACTTGAAATGCTACAAGTTCGACCAAAATCTTTTCCGTCTCCTTGGTCTCTAGTTTAACAGTTGTAGGTAACCTAGTACCTTTTTCGTTCTCTCAAGGTCTTTTTGTAGATAAAGACGAATTACTGATACGGTTTCGGAAACTAACACACCTAGTGTTATTTGACCTTTTAAGACTTTGTGTACCCTTATGGTCTGGTGGACTGAACGGAGAACTCTTTGGAGATATGTCCAGTCCTTCGTTGTCAATCTTGACCTGTACCTAGTTGTCTGACCAAGGTTTATCCTTTTCCTCATACAGTTCCGACACATAACAGTGGGACGAATAAATTGAAGATACGTCTCATTTAGTACTATTAACGACCCGACCTTCTTCGTGTTCGACCTAGTTCTAACGGTCCTCTTTATAGTTGGTGGAGTCTATACGTCTACTATGTTGGGAATACCGTTTTTCACTTCTCCTTGATTTTTCGGAGAACTACTTTTACTTTCACCTCTCACTTATTCAACCGAATTTTGAGTTGTAAGTCTTTTGCTTCTAGTACTGTAGACCAGTGTAGTGAAGTGCCCTTTATCTACCCCTTTGTCATCTTTATCACAGTCTGAATAAAACCCCCCCGAGGTTTTAGTGACGTCTACCACTGACGTCGGTACTTTAATTGTCTGCGAATGAGGAACCTTCTTTTCAATACTGGTTGGATCTATCGTATAAGTTTTCGTCTCTGTAATGAAACGGTTGTTTCAAGGTAGATCAGTTCCGATACCAAAAAGGTCACCAGTACATACCTACACTCTCAACCTGTCACTTCTTTCGACTCGTGTCTTCTCAACTACGAAAACTTGACATCACAACCTCTTCTAAGAACTCTCAGGGAACCTGACGTTCCTCTAGGTTGGTCAGGTAAGATTTCCTCTAGTCAGGACCTACAAGAAACCTTCCTGACTACGACTTTGACTTTGAGGTTATGAAACCGATGAGTACGCTTCTCAACAGAGTAACCTATTCTAAAACTACGACCCTCCCTAACCTCCGTCCTCCTCTTCCCCTGTTGTCTCCTACTCTACCTAACTACCGTAGTGGCTGAACTGCATGTACTCAAATTCATTTGTGGTCCTCAACCACTACCTGTCCCTCCGGACCTCACGACGTCAAGTACCCCAGCGTTTCGTAGCGTGTACTGACACGATGACTTGACTTGGAGTTTCGGTTTATCCACTTTCTATTTCTGTATTTTTTCAATACCTTTGCAGTTCCCTTTTACTCAGTAATACGTGTTCTCTTTGGGAAATTCTCATTGTTCTCATCGTTTACTAAAGAATAGTCTTTGTTATCTTTGGTCCTCCGACACCAGTCCTATTGTAAACTTTACTACTGTCTCTTTGTTTGGTTTTGTTTGTTTGTTTGTTTGTTTGTTTTTTTTTTTTTGGGCAGTGAGTTATTAGGACGATTGATAGAAAGTATTTACTTCCGTTGCATTACTATGTTATTCTACCTTACACAACGACCGTATGGATGGAATATTCTTTCTAAGTCAGATCTATCCTCACTGTAGTCTACTGTTAACTTTAGGTGTACTACTTTGTTTTTCATGGTCATTTACATTAATATTTTCCCTAATATTTTAGGAAATGTTAATATATAAAACAGGAGGTAAAAGAGAATTACTCAAAATTGATACTTTAAGATATTTTAAAATAGTGACTTTTTCGATATAATAATTTAAACTATCCACATTAAATATACTGTAATTGTCGTGTTTCTTTCCTCCTGTCTTACCTCAATATAAACTCGTTCGTATACTGTGGTTCCTCATTAAGTTTATATATCTTCTTTTTACGGATAAGTTTATAAAACAAGTAAAAAATTTTTACCAGAAGGGGATTAAGTAAGTGAATGAACGGGACGGGTATGACCGATTAACAAGGACGTCTTCAGTTCGAGTTAAAAGGGAATACTGTCAATGAAAGACTAGACAGAGACGAACTCCGTGATGTAAAAGTCTAGAAGTCTAGCAATCCTAAACAGTCCTTACCGATTAAAATAAGTCCTAAGATGTCTTTTCAGTGTACTATCTTGAGGGAAAATGGTCAGATTCTATATTAATTTACAAGAAAGTAGTAAAGATAGGGTCAATCTGTGCATAAAATATTTATAAGTCTATGTCTATTCTTTAATCAGTGTTTGTGGGTATTTATTAGTATTAAAGATAGTCCTTTCTGTATTTTTGGACTATGTCTCGATAAGAAAGACTATCATTAGTAAACTGAAATAACTAAGTAAATAATTATGTTTTAATTTTAAGATAGGTATTAAAGAAATGAAGATGTAAACGAATAATAAAGAGGACTTGGTACATCTATGGGATAAAAAGTCAGTGATGATACACGAACATAAAGAGAGGGGTCACGTTAGACATGAGTCACTTGTCTACCATATCAATCCCACATAGTCCGTAAACTTGAGACTGTTCGTGGTCAGTTTTCCCAACTCAAAGAATCCTTAAAGGTTTTCTAGGTAGTATCTTGACTTTACCGGATACTTGAGGTCACCTAATGTATTTCAGGACTCGGGGTAAAGCTCCATACGTGTCATCGAAACACGACGATCGATGTTAAGATGGAATTTTGGAACAGTCTTGGTTTCCAAAACACAAAGTAATCAACATGATTGAGACTTTCTTCTATTGTGCGTTCACACACACCAGATCCGAAATTATAGAAAATGTCAGGGTATACACTTTAATTCTTTGTTTGTTGTTTATGGTTGTTGTCAGATTGAATTCGAACATAGAATTACAGTATCTATTAAACCAGTATGACTTCCCCTAAATTATCTTGGAGACGTAATTCGGGACCAGTTTCTTACCCCTTTCACTAGTAAGTATGTGTTGCGGTTACAAATTTCTTTAACTTTCTTGTTTTATGTGAATTGGAATTTTAGTATGAATTAATTTGAATTAAAAGAAAACCGACATCTTTTCTGTGAACTCTTAAAGTGTCCCGAAACCCAAATAATGTCTGTAGTTAATAGTAACGTGACTATTCATATTTCCTCGGTCGATTATCCCTTAATAACCTCTTCCTTTATCGTTGGGTGAGGTTATAAGAACGGACCTCTTAGGGTACCTGTCTCTTCGGACCACTTGATGTCAAGTACCCCAGTGTTTTCCCAACTTGTGATGAACCACTGATTTGTTATCCCTTAATGCCAATTATCCTTCACTCTTTCTGATAAAATAGTCTAGAAATTACAACTTGTTAAAACTTTTTCTTTTAAGGTTTTCAGTTGATATGTTTCACGTCTCGTTATCTCCTCCTTTTTTCACATTTTACTGTCAATGATAGAACCAAATTTACGTTGTCTTTCTATTTCGTTTGTTCGTTTGTTTTCTTTATGTCGGGCAAACGAAAAGATAAACTACTTACGAAAATATAACCCTCAATAAAACGGAGGGTCCCCTAGAAAATTCCACAAACTTATGTGAAACAACACTGTTTAACTTCCACGATATCCTGTCGGAGAGTGTTGTTTCTTAATACACCGGGTTTACAATTAGGAATATTTCTTCGGAGACAATCCTTTAAGGTAGAAAAAATTCTTATTTAATTAACACATGTAATATAAAACAGATGGACGTTAAACGTCTTTTCTTAATCTCGTTTACACCTTTTAAGATCTTCAAACGACCTTTCTATTAGTTTATCCTGACCGTTTGTAAGTTTTGAATCTAGGTTCATGTTGAAAGACTTCCAATCTAGAGAAAATTGAAGTAGGTTTAGTTCTACCCTACACACAGAACTCTCTAATCTTTAAGACCAGTAGGAAACCGTACAAAGGGATAGACAATCTCTCATATATCGTTTACGACCAGTCCTTACATAGGGACAGTTAAAAGGGAAAAGAAGATGGAGTCGAGTAAAAGAGATCTAACTATCTTTATTTCATCTGTGTCTGTCTGACACACATCTTCCCTTTTTTTCGACCTTTCTTTGACTTTTCGATTAGGTGATACTACGGTCAGATGTGGATTCTATCATACGGTCTTGTGATTCCTCGGTAACTAATCTTTGCGACTGTCACAACCGAGGATACTGTCGGAAACTTGTCATTAAAAGTTATCAATACGAGAGTTTAATACTTCCGTTGACACTTGAAATAGGGTTGTATAAAAAACTTTGAAGATCGATTTTATCTAAAAAAATTTACAGTTTTAATCACAAAAGGTTTTATAAACCTCTAACAGACAGAAAGTTAAGATTATCACAGACCGTATAGTTCTAAAATATTATCAGATTTTTTATTCTTCATAAACAAACAAGAACCCTTAAAGTGTCAACTTTATTGAATCTCGGTTGTGGCACAGTACTTTATAATACGAAAACTTAGTGATATAATTGTATAACAGTATAGACTCTTACATTGTTGACTCACAAAATTTTTATTAAAAGTAAATTTAAAACATCTCATAATTCATAATAGGTGTATTACTTCTCATAGTAATGAGAAATAGAAATCGTAAAAAGAACAATTCTCAATACACCATATCTCCTTTCTACTAGGGTAAACGAAGTCTTTTTGATTCCGACGAGAACTGATGTACCTCGGAAGGACCTTTGATCTCCTGTGATACCAAGGGAAGGTATTATATCGAAACAAGGTCCGTGTCCATCTTGATCGAACCCACGAGAACCGGCTATTATAACACTATAAATACCGGTAAAGGGGGACCAGGTCTCCATTAAATGGGGTACAGATAAGAGTACCGTTGAGTGGAGGTGAGTCTAACAGGAGTCTTCTCGGACTGGTTCCTACTATTCAGTCGAAAGTAGTGTGTTCGTCTACCTCATACCGGATATAGACCCGAACGATAAGAACAGTGAGGAAAGGTCAGGGTGATAAGTACGAATCTTTTATTGGTCCCAAACTAACGTCTTTTGTTTTGGTTGTTATTGTTGTTTTTATTTAAAATTTTTTAGTGAAAGTAAGTTTAATAAAACTGTATGTACTCACCAATTTGAGAAGAGTCTAAGTGAAAGAACACAATATTTCACTTCTATTATTGTTATCGATGAGATTGTTCGAGTTTCAATAAGAGTCCAAGTTTTTTCAATAGTAAATAATAGAAGTTTAAGATCGTAGAGGAAGAGGTAAGAGTGAAACAGAGTGAACTACTGAAAATATAGACAGATGAAATGTGGAAGTTAACCTACCATTGTCTATAAGGTTTGAGTTGTACAAGTTTTAACTTGACTTGAAAGGAGGTTTAAATAAGATGGGTGTCGGGAAGGTTAGAGTGAACTAGTGTTGTTGAGAGTAAAAGAGTCCGATTTTATAACCTCCATATTGAGTAAAGTAAGCATAAGTTAGGGTTAAATTAGAGAGTCCTTTACAACGAACAAAATGAAATTTTTATATAAATTTTAAATGGAGATATTATCATGTACAACTTAACACAGGGTGGTTTTTCTACAAAACTTCAGAATTGGGGGTCACGGAGTCTTATACGGGAATAAACCTTTGTCTCAGTAATATTTCCATTATTCAAATTTCACTCCAGTTATCTTACCTGGGATTTGTTATACTAACCACAGAAATGTTTTTCTTCGATCCTCTGTCTGTGTATGTCTCTTCTATTTGTACACTTCTATCTTCTAACCTCACCGTGTGGATGTTCGTTCCTCGTGGTTCTCAACTCCCGTTAGGTGGGTTTAGGCTCTTGCCGTTTCCTTACTAGAAGGACAAGTCGAAAGTGTCCCTGGTAACGGGATGGTTGTGAAGCTAGAGTATGAAACCCGGAGGTCTTAACACTCTGTTAAATAAAGACAACAATATTCCGAGGGTCAAACATTATGAAATAATACCACCGAAGCCTTTGATTATATTATAGATGATATTGGAGAGTAAACCTATTAAAGGGATTGGACGATTTTGTAGAGACGAAGGTAAGACTTTGGTGATGTCTTACTAGAAAACTTTATATATATCATAAAACAGGATAAGTTTTGGGACTTCGTTCGTAATAATATTACGGGATTTCCGATTTTACAGAACAGGAGGGTGATGGTAAACTGGAATGTCGTAACAAGAAAGAGTGAGGAGACAAGGTCAGTGTGGCAGGAGACGTGACCTAAATCACACTGGTTGACAAGATCAAACGGACCTCGACTCGTATGTCCTGTAAGTTATGATTAGTTCCATTACGGTCCTTTTGACCCTTTCAACCAGTGAAATAACGATAAATGAATTATCTGATCTGTGAAAAGAATCATTCTAGAAACTAGATCTCAAACGAGACCCATCTCGTTCTCAATAATGGAGGGAGTTGATGAATTTCTGACAAGTTTAGAATGAAAGAAGTGTTTCAGATGTTACAAGTCGGATTAATTTAACATTGGGAGGGAGGACACGAAGGTTTGGAGGATAGAACAAGACAAAAGAAAATAGTTAGTATGGTTAGTTGAAGGTTATATAATGTATATTAGATAGTATATATTAAATTAATGATAATGATTAAATAATATCTATTATTTAGGTATGTGATTTGAGACTTAAATATCCCTATTTCACAAAATGTCGTCCCTAACACACAATCAGCGAGTCAGTACAGACTGAGAAACACTGGGGAACCTGACATCGGGTGGTCCGAGGAGAGAGGTACACTAAGAGGTCCGTTCTTATGACCTTACCTAACGGTATGGGAAGAGGTCTCCTAGAAGGGATGGGTCCTTAGTTTAGGACCAGAGGACGTAACTTCCGTTTAAGAAATGATAAACTCGGTGTCCTTTCAGGACGCCCCTAATAAAAGATAAATATAAGGAAAGGAAAAAATATATAATTTGTTAATAGTTATGTCCACGTAAAAAAAACGAGAATACTCCCCATCTTAGATATAAAAGAAAGTAAAAATATGTGAGATATAGTATTAAGTAAGAGAAACAAAAGGTATATTCTACTGTGAGTACAAACGGATCGTAGGAGTATATCGACAAATTCTAGAGATTTATGTAGTAAGTAAGTGACATAGAAAATGAACCCGATAGGATCCAATTCGTGACCCCAAATTTCCTACTTATACTGTATTGGGAACGAGAGTACTCATCCACATGAACGTTTGTTTGTCTTCAAATTACAATTTAAAAATTCCTGATAAACTTAAAATTTTCTGTATCAACATTCTTTTCACAGAGTAGGTTTCTTTCCATAAAGATAATTTCTAGACATCCAATCATTCGATAAAATCTCTAAAGATTTTACTTATCATACGGTTTATACGATTATTATGAATCCTATTATTATTATTATGACTCTTATTATGATTCCTAATTAAGAATTATTCATATAATAATCGATTATTATATAAATCCTATATCATACCAAATCCTTTGGTACAAGATCTCAGTTCACACGTAAAAGATTCTGGATAAAGGAAATAAATCATCGAACACTTAAGTCTACCCGGTTTAAGAAATTCGAAAACAAAAGGATAGACACTTTACATCGTTTGTTGACATATTGTGAGAGACGGAGTATCATGTAACGTGTAACAGTTTGTGTGTCATTAAACGAGTCATTTACGGTGTCAAGTGATATATTATATTTATACGATTAAAATAAAATTATAAATCCAATAATGATATAATTATATAAAAGATTATAAATTTTAAAATACAAAATTTAAGATACAAAATCTACATGTCAAAGGTCACAGATGTGTGTGATGTTACACTAGTGGTGTCCACATCAATGGTAGATAGTGGTACGTCCAATTGGAGAAAGTGGGTAAAGTGGGTGGGACGGTTATAGGAATGGGAGACCATTGAACAATTTTAGAAGACTTACAGAAACTTAATACTGTAACATAATATACACACACACACACACACACACACATGCACACACACGTAAGGATGTACACGTGCACAAGAAAATAAAGTCTTGATCTTCTCTTGGGTTCTATACGTCCACATTTCGTCTGGAGACCTTTGTCCACGAGTAGGATAAAAACCACATGTCCTTCCCGACTAAATCAAACCTCTATCGTAAACATTTACATCAAGATATAGAATTCCTGGACTTAGTCTTAATAAGAAGACAGACTTTCCTACACCTTGTATATACTACACTCTACAACTGGTTTTACTTCTAATTCACAACTTGTTAACTACGAAAACTTGACACCACAACCTCTTCTGAGAACTCTCAGGGAACCTTAAGTTCCTCTAGTTTGGTCAGTTAAGATTTCCTTTAGTTAGTACTTATAAGTAACCTTCGCGACTATAACTTTGACTGTGAGGCTATGAAACCGGTGGACTACACTTCTCGGTTAAGTCTTTTCTGGAACTACGACCCTTTCTAACTTCCGTCCCTCTCTTTCCTCACTATCCCACTCTACCAACCTACCGTAGTGACTGAGTTAGCTGTACTCAAACTCGTTCGAGATGCTCGACCATTTTTCGGACCATTCGAAGTAAGGCACCCCAGTGTTTCTCAGTCTGTATAGAACCTCTGACTTGTTGTCGTTGTTACGATGTTCACCAAAGGAATCCTTCGGAAAACTTCTCCATTTCAACAAGGTATAGAGACAGAACTTATATGTTCAAAGAAAATTTAAAGACCACTCGTAGAGGACTCATACACAGTCTGATACAAGATACATATTTTGGAGAATGTACAGACAAGTTGAACAGAGAGAAGGTTTCAGTGATATATAAGGATGTACAGTGTCAACTGTGTGTCAAGAATCGTAGACTTGAGTAAGTACATTGAGAACGTATTCGAGTAAGTCTAGATAGTAAACTGCTAACACCCTTTAACGGGTAGAAGGATTGTTTCAAAATACTTTAAATCTCTCGTAAAAAATTTGTGTAAGTTAAAGATCAGGGTTTAATAAAGTATGAATTAGATCTCCTTTAAGAAAATTTTCTCAAGCCTCCCTACCGTGCCCTTCCCTCCTCCCTCCCCCCAAGTCCTACCCCTTGTACACAAATGGACACCACCTAAGTACAACTACATATCGTTTTGTTTATGTTATAACATTTCATTAATTGGAGGTTAATTTTATTTATTTAAATATAAAATTTTTTTTCAAGTAATAATAAAGGTCCGATCCAAAACTGAAAAAACTATAGTATACGAAACATACGATGTTTATCTTCCCATTTACTATCAAGGTTTAAAAGAATAAAAAAAATATTAAAAATGAAAGTTAAATGAGACAAAACTATTCATCGTTAATTATTTTATAATTAGTGACTTCCTTTCAGGAATTCAATGTAAATTTATACACTAACACATATAGGGTTCTGTTTCTATAACTCAGTTGTCAAAATACGTAACTAAAAAAGGTGACTCATTTAAGTATTAAATATATTTCGGTAGAAGGGATTTTATGTTCATAACATTGTACAAATTTTCAGATGTCTGAAACTCCTGTATCAAATATCATATTTTATGATTATTTATATAGAGGTAGATTTAAATAGGATATATAGACGTCCTTCTAATTTGACGTGGTTCAACATGGACATTACATATGTAGGGTCACTCATAAACACCCCAATTTATGAAGGACCATTCTCGTTCGGTACACTTTGTCCGATGATAGAGAAAACCGTGTCCAAGACGTATTAGAATCTTAAATTTCCCTCTTAATAGAACAAGTAATACATCTAAAACTAGTGTCGTAAAAATTTCGTCTAACTTTCTTATTACTTAAATCCTTTTAGTAAGGGGCTAAAGTAAGTTAGTAAGTCAATTATGAATGGATGATTCATGGTATTTCTGAAGTACTACGACCCCTGAGTGGTACTATAGAGGGGAACAAATAGTTCCCTCCTGACGACAGGAACGTCTCAAATATTATGTCACTCTGCGTCCATTTCATTACCATAGTTGGTTTAATTTATCATCATTCATGGTTTCCCTTTTTTTAACAGTGCCGTCTAATACTATTTTTCACGGTTTTAATATCCCAAACTTCAAGACGATGTATTCATCGACAAGTACCTTATAGTGAAATTATACTACCGTTGACTTTACTTATCCTTGTGTTGACTTTACTTATCAGACTCTCTTAGTCTGTACCATTTTGTACATCCTTCATGGTCAAGTCAAGTCAAGTCAAGTCAAGTGAAGTCAGCGAGTCAGCACAAGATGAGAAACGGTGGGGTACTTAGTGTCGTGCGGTCCGGAGGGACAGGTAGTGGTTGAAGGCCTCAAGTGAGTCTGAGTGAAGGTAACTCAGGCTCTACGGTAGGTCGGTAGAGTAGGAGACAGCAGTGGAAGAGGAGGACGGGGATTAGGGAGGGTCGTAGTTTTAGAAAAGGTTACCCAGTTGAGAAGTGTACTCCACCGGTTTCATGACCTCAAAGTCGAAATCGTAGTAAGGAAGGTTTCTTTAGGGTCCCGACTAGAGGAAGTCCTACCTGACCAACCTAGAGGAACGTCAGGTTCCCTGAGAGTTCTCAGAAGAGGTAGTGGTGTCAAGTTTTCGTAGTTAAGAAGCCGTGAGTCGGAAGAAGTGTCAGGTTGAGAGTGTAAGTATGTACTGGTGTCCTTTTTGGTATCGGAACTGATCTGCTTGGAAACAACCGTTTCATTACAGAGACGAAAACTTATACGATAGATCCGACCAGTATTGAAAAGAAGGTTCCTCATTCGCAGAAAATTAAAGTACCGACGTCAGTGGTAGACGTCACTAAACACTCGGGGGGGTTTTTATTTCAGACTATGACAAAGGTGACAAAGGGGTAGATAAAGGGTATGATTATCTCATGTTTATAAGTCTTCGTCCCTTGTAGGACCCAAATAAAAAAATAAAAAAACTGTCTATTTTAAAAAAATAAAGTTAAAACTCACACCCAAATAGAAAACTTTTCCTCTTTTGATCACCGATTCCGTATTACACCTTCACCTTTCCATACTCCTCTATGACCTCTTATTCGTGCCCTATCTACTATTTTTCTGGTACATCTAGAGAGCCGAGGTGGTCGTTATTGTAGAGAATGACGTGGTTGCCATATTACAAAGAACGGACTCATCACATCACCTAGGCTTTTCTTATCCAGTCGTGTCTGAATTGAACTCGTGTCTCCAAATCCGTTAAGAAACAGGATCATTTATTAAATAGGTTAACCTTAAAACTTTTATTGATGTTAGAAGATATTGTGTACCTTGTTGTCTGACCAAGGTTTATCCTTTTCCTCATGCAGTTCCGAGATATAACAGTGGGACGAGTAAATTGAAGATACGTCTCATGTAGTACTCTTTGCGACTTGACCCTCTTTGTGTTCGACCTTAGTTCTAACGCCCTTCTTTATAGTTATTGGAGTCTATACGTCTACTATGGTGGGAATACCGTCTTTCACTTCTCCTTGATTTTTCGGAGAACTACTTTCACTTTCTCCTCTCACTTTTTCAACCGAATTTCGAGTTGTAAGTCTTTTGCTTCTAGTACCGTAGACCAAGGTAGTGAAGTACCCTTTATCTACCCCTTTGTCATCTTTGTCACAGTCTGAAATAAACAAACCCGAGGTTTTAGTGACGTCTACCACTGACGTCGGTACTTTAATTTTCTGTGAATGAGGAACCTTCTTTTCAATACTAGTTGGATCTATCGTATAAGTTTTCGTCTCTGTAATGAAACGGTTGTTTCCAGGAAGGTCAGTTCCGATACCAAAAAGGACACCAGTACATACCTACACTCTCAACCTGACACTTCTTCCGACTCACGACTTCTTAACTACGAAAACTTGACACCACTACCTCTTCTGAGAACTCTCAGGGAACCTGACGTTCCTCTAGGTTGGTCAGGTAGGACTTCCTCTAGTCGGGACCCTAAAGAAACCTTCCTTACTACGATTTCGACTTCGAGGTCATGAAACCGGTGGAGTACACTTCTCAACTGAGTGACCTTTTCTAAAACTACGACCCTCCCTATCCCCCGTCTTCCTCTTCCCCTGCTGTCTCCTACTCTACCGACCTACTGTAGTGCCTGAGCTACCTGCACTCAGACTCACTTGAGGCCCTCTACCACTACCTGTCCCTCCGGACCGTACGACGCTAAGTACCCTAGCGTTTCTCAGCCTGTGCTGACTCACTTACTTGACTTGACTATTGTGTAGAAAGTCAATCCACACACATAACCTTATAAATGAGGCACCTGAGACTTGAAATAACTGATCATGAAAGAGGGTTTTCTGCAGAACAGGGTGATTTTGAAGACTTACATTGGAATATACTTTTATCTCTGAAATAACTTTGTCCATTCTACCACTGTATGACTGAATCTCACCTGGAATTTATGATACAGACCACAGGTAGATTCTTGTCTCCTATATGTTTTAATATGTGTCCCTTTTTATGGTACATTTCTACTACAGTCTCTGACATCACTACGTCGATGATCGGTTCCTTACCGTTCCATCGGTGTTCTTTGATCCTTCTCCGTTCCCTTGTTAAAAAGACATCTAGGAAGTTTCCTACGTAGTGGGACGGTTGTAGAAGTAAAGTATGTAGATGGAAGATCTTGATGTTCTTTTTTTTTTTTGGTGAAGACGACAAAAGTTAGTGGTTCAAACACCGTTGAACATTGTCATCGGGACGACGAAGACGACGACGACAGCGAAGTCAGCACAGGCTGAGACACGCTGGGGTATCTACGTCGGGTCTTCCGAGGGGGTAGGGACCCTAAGAGGTCCGTTCTTGTGACCTCTCCCGACGGTAAAGGGAGAGATTACGTACTTTCACTTTTCACTTTCCCTTCAGCGACTCAGAACAGGTTGAGAATCGCTGGGGTACCTGACACCGGGTGGTTCGAGGAGGTAGGTACTCTCTGATTATTTTTGGCATGTCGGTTCTAAGATCAATGTTATTCATAGTGGTCCCAAGAGAAAGAAGGACAACCTGAGTCTGTTACTCTCTGTGGTCGTACTGTAGTCTCCTACGTGTCATTCTGGGGTCCCATATAATGGGCACGAAAGAAGAAAGAAGTCGAAATGTCAGACCGTTATTGAAGTAGTCAGATGTTGGTGTCGAGGATAGACAGAAGGTATAAAGTCGGGAGTGACCGTGGATACTGTGAAATAGGGGAAGTGAATGGGGAAGTAGGACCCGACTACTGTCGATGGGAAACAACAAATAGTGATCTAAGGATTTATACGGTAAAGGTGGAACAGAAAGAGAAGACATAACGATAGACTTTAAAACAAGTAAAAAATACACAAGTGAATGATAGGCAAAAGGATTATTCTTATAAAAGATAATCTGGACTTAGAGCTGACAAGTAACGAGATAAAGGTCATTACCGTGTCATGGACCGAGTCTTTTCCTCGAGTCTTATGAAGAACTTACTTTTTTCTACTGACTAACCTTTTGTTTAAGTTTTACAGTGTTTGATAGAAGTTTTCATTTAACTAGTTTTTAAATAGAGGTGAAATAATCTATGATATATATATACGTACGTACCCACACACATATATACGCATACGTATATACGTATACATATACGGATATATTATATGTGAATACCAATATGTACATTATCAATCGAACTACGGAACTAATTAACTGATTTTTTTTTAATTCATTAAAATGGTGTGTCATTTTAAAGGGTGTGTCATTTTCGACACTGTATTTTGGATTAGATGGTCTAGACTAAGTTATAAGAAAGACCACTGTCGTCGTACAGATCTGACGTACCCAGTTATAGATACTTACAAGGGTTCATTGATATGAATCATTGACGGGATTAAATATGAGTTTAAATATCTAGGACCCATATAATAAATCTAACGTTACTTAAAGAATAACCATCTTAGAACTAATGTTACAGGTATATTATTTACAGGGTCACGTCGAATAAAGTAATAACGATTGTTTTGACGTGTTAATTTCGTACCACTTACAACTTTAAAGGTGTTAACAAAGGAAAATTTATCGTGGTGTTGTTTTATCGAGTCTATTATTTTCTTTTAAATACATTTCATTGTGTACCTGGTAAACCAATATAAACTGAAGAATTACATAAGTTTCCGTAGATAACGGAGTCCCTCTCTCATATAAAAATATCGTTTTTTATTATTGGATCTCTTCTCGTTTGTTATCCCCTTTAAGGTAAATATCGACTCCTATTATTATGCTACTATAGAGTTGATGGATTTTATCTCTATTAAATTCCTTTCTTTTCTTTGTATTGACCATCTCTTATTTATCGTTACGTGTAGGTTCCCTATCGTTACACTATGTGTATAAACTTTCCTTATGATCATCTAAATCTTGGTCTCTACGTTCCTTCAGTATTATTGTCTCTACGACGAGAAACTTCTCACAGTACTCTAGTTCCTGTTCTACTTAGTAAAAAAGAATTTTCCAAATTTGTCTTTTCCTATTTATTATTAAATTTCATATTTTCTCTGTAGATTTTATACAATCTATACGTATAAATTCTTCTCATTGTGGTAGTCAGGAGTCTAACTATAAATATAAAAATTTCCAACGGTCTTTTTGGTGTGTACCTTTTTACTTCTACTATAGATATTACATATAGTTTTCCGTATGTCATCTCCAAATGAATCTACGAACCCAAATTCCTTATATTACTGTACCTATTTTCCTTCCCATATTATTTTACGTATTTACTTTACCGTATTACTCTACGTATTAGCCCGTTTACGTCGTTATACGTTTCCTCTTTCAACATTATACTATGTGTAAAAATTCCTCACATTACTCTACGTATTTATCATTCCACATTACTCTACACGTACAAATTCATTACATTACTCTTTATATCCAATATTATTGTATGTACTTTCATTAAATCATTGCTCTATATGTTCCCTTTCCGAAATTACTTTAGGTGTTTACCTCTTATACATTTCTACAAATTTCCTCTACATTACTCTACATGTATAAACTTTCAATATTACTCTGTGAAATTACCTTCACACATTACTTTACATATACAAACTTTCCACATTACTCTGTGTAATTTTCCCTTCTTACATTTCGTTAAGAGAGGAGGACACATCTTATTATGAAGGACTTTCGAAACTTCTCAGAAGTAGGATTTCTTAAAGACATAAAATTGAAGTCGTATTTAATTCTGTGGTTCTCGTCGAAGTTGATAATGGTGTAGTTTATCGAAGAGGGGACCCAAGTACAATAAAAACCGATATATCAAATTTTGTGATGGGGTACGAACCCCGGTGTAAGGTTCCTGTTAAATCTTTACTACAGGTAATAATCTGTTCGTGTGTTCTTCTCCCTTTCTTATTCCTTTTATTCTTTAATTATCGATGATCAGATAAAATGTAACCTCAAAACGATCCTTATAAACACATTAAGTCACAACGTTATTGGAATATTCCATCTGTAAAAATAGCGACGACGACGACGATTCAGTGAAGTCAGTACAGGCTGAGACACGCAGGGGTATCTGCCGTCGGGTTGTCCGAGAGGGCAGGGACCCTAAGAGGTCCGTTGTTGTGACCTCACCCAACGGTAAAGGAAGAGGTTACGTACTTTCACTTTTCACTTTCACTTCAGGAAGTCAGCACAATTTGAGACACGTTAAAAATAGTGACACTACTGTATTTTTTCACTCGAGTCTCCAATTCAACCAACGAGTTCCAGTATACCGACTAATCACAACCTCCGTCTTGAACTTGTATCCGGACGATCCAAGATTTCATGAGGTAATAAGGATAGAGGTAAACATAAAACAATAAAAAGAAATAAGAGGGAGAGAGACAGAAAAAAAAAAAAAAGAATTAAAACAAACCAAAATAAGACGACCCATTAATGACGATTAATACCACCTTTATCGGTTTCTCCGGAATAATTGTGGAGGTCAGTACTTACGGTGTACAAATATATGGATTATCAAAACGGTTCTCTCATTCTCTGATTGGTGGAACAATGAGCTCCGTAGACTTTTTAATAATTAGAAAATAAAAGACTTGTCACAAAATGGTATAAAACGAAGTATATACATTTTTGATAAACTTGGAATTTCTTTCCTTGTCAAAAAAAGCGACAACAACAAACAAAAAATAAAATCGTATATAATCTGGTTATTAAAATGTTCCATTAAAACCTTGTATAAAGTCGATCTGACACTCAAAGGATCTCCTACTAATACTTCTTCTCGTCTACTCTGGGTCAAGTGACGGTAAATTTTTAGGTACACTTGAATAAGTTCAAAGTATCAGAGAGAACTTTAAATCAAAACAATAGATATTTAACCCTTATTATCTTAAACAGAATAGTTTAACATAATATCCCTTTATTTTATATACAATAAGATCTTGTAAATTGTCACGTATTATTCACTATTTAATCACAGTCAAGGAAGAATGGTTGAAAATTAATTCAAATTTATTCATTAATATACCTTTATTAGGACTCGAAATCTACAGAAACGTAAATCAACCATCAAATATAGGTATCTGATTGTATAGTCCCCCTTTTTTTTTTTGGATTTTTTACGATATGTTGTTACGAGAGATACTACCAACACCCGTTAGTAAATAAAAACCTAATTAACGAATATCTGACTTTTATATAATTAACCTTATTTTTACTAAAAAGTATTTTATACTCATATTGTTAATAAAGGGGAAAATAACTGTCTTAAGTTTAATTTGATTCCTGTACCATTTAAACATTGGGAAATGGGAGTGTCATTATTGAAAAGTACTGGAATCAGTTAGTCGGATTATATCGTTAATAGTAGAACTGGTGTCAGGGTAACCTCAGGTACTAATAAAATCCTATTGATGAATAACAAGTTAATTCTCAGATACTTTCCTCCAATTTGTGACCAGTGAAGATGAGTAATTTTAAAACTTCAAAATAGACCTCATAAAAAGATGTGTTGACTCCTAGTGTAAACATTAATTAATACTTTTCTGTAAGTTGTATGTTATTATTTTTTCGGACTGATCGATCAAGTTAGATTCTTGATCAGGTCTAGATTCTTGATTAAGTATAGATTCACATATGAATTCTAACTGTATGTAAGTAAATTCGTGTGGTTTACCATTATCAACAAAATCTGCCCGGTCATTTTTCTACTTGTCTTACTAAAGTTTTTAAAGTGTACCCTTTGAAAAATGAATCAAACTTTTTGACTGTTTTGATAGGGGGACAAGTGGAAGGTCTTAACGTGGTTCACTGAGTTTTTCCGTCTTCTGTCAAAAACAAAATCAAAAATGGTCACATACTGGTAAACTTCCAATGAAGGAAAGGAGTCTTTTCCTTCTCCTCTAGTCACAAACAAATTCTCCTATACAAGACTTCAATTCAACGAAACCAAGTTTAAAGGAGGTATCATAAAAGATCTGCACGTTGAGACCCGTTTTACGAATGAGTTAAACTAAGACAAAAGGATAACAGATATCGTTGAGTGAGGTCATAAGAACGGATCTTTTAGGGTAACTGTCTCATCTGTGTAAAGACTCTAAGTTCCCGTGTCACAGACGGATTTAGTCTAGTTCCGATTTAGTCTTGGTGTCTCCGGGTGGTATTGGGATGTTGGTCCGATTATTTTTTACTTATTTTCAATTATCACGTTACAACGGCCCTCTCAACGTTCTTGTACCAATTCATGTTTATATTCTGGATTTTATCTCACTCTGTCTCTAACTCTTTTCGAAAGACTATTTGATCGGAGGTGGTGTCGTAGTCAAGTCAAGTCAAGTCAGTGCGTCAGCACAGACAGAGAAACACTGGGGTACTTGACGTCGTTCGGTCCGGAGGGACAGGTAGTGGTTGAGGGTCTCTAGTGGGTTTGAGTACAGGTAACGTAACCATTACGGTTGGTCGGTAGAGTAGGAGACAACAGGGGAACAGGAGGACGGGGGTTAGGGAGGGTCGTAGTCTCAGAAAAGGTTACTCAGTTGAGAAGTGTACTCCACCCATTTCATAACCTCAAAGTCGAAATCGTAGTCAGGAAGACTTCTTTAGGGTCCCGACTAGAGGAAGTCTTACCTGAGCAACCTAGAGGAACGTCAGGTTCCCTGAGAGTTCTCAGAAGAGGTTTTGGTGTCAAGTTTTCGTAGTTAAGAAGTCGCAAGTCGAAAGAAGTGTCAGGTTGAGAGTGTAGGTATGTACTGGTGACCTTTTTGGTATCGGAACTGATCTGTCTGGAAACTACTGTTACAGAGACGAAAAGTTATACGATAGATCCAACCAGTATTGAAAGGAAGGTTCCTGATTCACAGAAAATTAAAGTACCGACGTTAGTGGTAGACGTTACTAAAACCTCGGGAGGTTTTTATTTCAGACTGTGACAAAGGTGACAAAGGAGTAGATAAACGGTACTTCACCCTACGGTACTAGAAGCAAAAGACTTACAACTCGAAATTCGGTTGAAAAAGTGAAAGGAGAAAGTGAAAGTAGTTCTTCGAAAAATCAAGGAGAAGTGAAAGACGGTATTATCACCACAGTAGACGTATAGACTCCAATAACCATAAAGAGGACCGTTAGAACTAAGGTCGAACACGAAGAAGGTTGGGTCGCAAAGAGTACTCCATGAGACGTATATTCAATTTATTAGTCCCACTGTTATATGTCGGAACTGCATGAGGAAAAGGATAAACCTTGGTCAGATAATAAGGTACAGGTCAAGATTGACAACGAAGGACTGGACATGTCTCCAAAGAGTTCTCCGTTCAGTCCACCAGACCATAAGAGTAGAGAAAGTCTTAACAGGTCAAATAACACTAGGTGTGTCAGTTTCCGAAACCGTATCAGTTATTTCGTCTTTTTATGTAAAAAGACCTTGAAAGAACGAAAGAGTTACTAGGTCCTCTACAACCGTTAAACTAGAGACCAAGGAGACGGAAAAGATTTTGGTCGAACTTGCAAGTGGTGTCGTATTCTATGGTGATTTCGTTAAACTTTGCACACTATATTACATTTATTAGAATGATTTTTTTGTTAGGTAACAGATCTCTATCTCATTAATCGTCTTGGAGTCAGTCTGTACCATGTTTATAACCTTGATAGAGTGTCCTATGTATTTATTGATTCTAATTGTTTAATTCCCGAAGGGACCACCAAGTCTACATTTCTTAGGTGGACGTTACACCCTCTGGACTAAGTAGAGACCCAACCTTCCTAGGAGGACACTTCCCTTGTAGATGGATGAGCTCATAAGAACGGACCTCTTGGGGTACCTGTCTCCTCGGACGACTCGAGGTCAGGCGTCCCAGCGTTTCTCAGCCTGTGTTGATTCGTTGAAAGTGAAAGAAAGAAAAGAAAGTTATCTTTTTACCTGTTTTGTGTTTTAATTTACTTACTGAGGTCGTTTCATTAAAGTCGTTTAAAGTCATTTAAATCTTCAATACTCAGTTTACCATTTCGATTGTTGTTTTTAGTATCGTTGTTTCTATTTCATATGGTATGTTCTGTAATCATCTGCAGTCTCCCAGTTCCTTTTTCTTTTAGTTACTTGAACTATACAGTCACTTTTAATGGGTTACTTTTGACTTTGTACTCTTATTTCATAATTTTCTCCTTCTTAGATATCTGGTAGATTCTCCACACTTTTTTGTCATTTGTCAGATCATGTAAGAATGTCCTTAGAGTCTTCTTTTCTCGCTCTTACTCCGTCTTGTTTATTAACTTCTTTATTACAGGTTATCAAGGGGTTTATTTGCTGTTTTTAACTTGATGTCTTCTCGAGTTTTTTATGGCTTCTCTAGTAACCACCAAAAACAAACAAAACAATCGGATGCTTATAGCATAACATTTACGACTTTTTCTTTTTTTTTAATCATCAACTTACCCCCTTATCTAGATATGTATATTTCTTTTAATATCGTCTCAAGTATAGTCTTTGATCCTTTCTTTCTCTTTGTACCTCTCAATAGAAATTTTATAAATTTCCCCTTTGTTTGTTTTTTGGGATAGGTTAGCTTTAATGCATGGGGGGTGTTTATAAGTTTTTACACCTTCTTTTACCTAGTTAATAAACTTCCTATGTTTGATATTTTTGATTGTATTTTTCTTCCACTATTAAATTTATAACGAAACAGACGATATTTTAAAGTAATATGTTATGAACCTCTCCCCCTCCCGTGATCTGGGTCTACCCAAAAAAACCACTTAAAGTAAGTCGTGATACGGTTTCGGAAACTGACACACCTAGTGTTATTTGACACCTTTTAAGACTTTCTCTGTCCTTATGGTCTGCTGGACTGGACTGAGAACTCTTTGGGGATATGTCCAGTCCTTCGTTGTCAATCTTGACCAGTACCTTCGTTGTCTGACCAAGGTTTATCCTTTTCCTCATACAGTTCCGACATATAACAGTGGGACGAATAGATTGAATATACGTCTCATGTAGTACTCTTTACGACCCGACCTTCTTTGTGTTCGACCTTAGTTCTAACGGCCCTTTTTATAGTTAGTGGAGTCTATACGTCTACTGTACTGAGAATACGTCTACTTTCACTTTCTCTTCTCACTTATTCAACCGAATTTCGAGTTGTAAGTCTTTTACTTCTAGTACCGTAGGGTGAAGTACCGTTTATCTTCCCCTTTGTCACCTTTGTCACAGTCTGAAATAAAAAAACCCGAGGTTTTAGTGAGGTCTACCGCTGACGTCGGTACTTTAATTTTGTACGAATGGGGAACCTTCCTTTCAATACTGGTTCGATCTATCGTATAACTTTTTGTCTCTGTAATGAACGGTTGTTTACAGGCAGATCAGTTCCGGTACCAAAAAGGTCATTAGTATATACCTACACTCTCAACCTGACACTTCTTTCGACTCGTGACTTCTTAACTACGAAAACTTGACACCACAACCTCTTCTGAGAACTTTTAGGGAACCTGACGTTCCTCTAGGTTGGTCAGGTAAGATTTCCTCTAGTCAGGACCCACAGAAACTTCTTGACTACGATTTCGACTTTGAGGTTATAAAATCAGTGGAGTACGCTTCTCAACTGAGTGACCTTTTCTGACACTACGACCCTCCCTAACTCCCGTCCTCCTCTTCCCCTGGTGTCTACTACTCTACCGACCTACCGTAGTGGCTGAGCGACCTGTACTCAAACCCACTTGAGACCCTCAACCACACTTGTCCCTCCGGACCGTACCACGTCAAGTACCCCAGCGTTTTTCAACCTGTGCTGACTCACTGACTTGATTTGACTAAGTTGTAAACTCTTCATTATGGGTCATAAGGACGGATCTCTTAGGGTACCTGTCTCCTCAGAACGTCCGATATCAGGTACCCCAGCGTTTATAACCTGTCCTGAATCGTTGGTTTGATGGTAGTGGTGGTGGTCAAAAGATTTTAAAGAAGGTCTTTTCATCTTTATCTCATTGTGTCAAACTTCAGTCAGGGATCATGATGATAGTCTAGACTACTAAGTGACCCTCCTTTAGTGTAGAGTCATATATAAACATGAGTACCGATAACAAATAATGTGACTTTCCTATAATTCGTGTTAGTAGTTTCCCTCTTCCAAGTACTACACTTCAGGTCACCTTTGGTCCATATTAGAAAGTTTCTAGGAGAGGGTCATCTCAATGTGGTTTGTAAGAGTTAAATTCCATCACTACTCAACACTATTGAACATACTTTACAATAGGTTCCGTCGAGTAATCTCTGAGTCACGAATCTAGTACATCCGTGGATACTGTTCGTATATGGTTGTAAAGTGTGTGGGTTTTCATTTAATCCACAAATCGTGTTTGGTCTGACATATTTGATAAATCCGTGTCACTCGGTGAGAAGAGTCATCCAACCCACCGTTTGAGGGTTCTATATGTTCTAATCAAGATGTAGAATTTTTAGTTTCAAAACGTAGTATAGTTGTCTAATTTCTTCTTTTTAGTATGTTTGTCTAACTGTGTTTTTAAATTATGAATAAGTATTATTTTTAGAGAGACTTTTTATACTTAACTCCCTTTGAAGGAGTTAATTTATTCTTTGTCGGTGTTTCGGATGTCGATAGTAACATAGGTTTCCACACTATGACCTACGAAAGTGAGACCTCTTAGACTTGTTTAGTCTTATAAGAAAGTGTGGTGAGAATAAGGTTCAACATGATCGATAAAGTTATTCTATTCTTTTTCTTTGTTTCACATATGTATCCTTCCTTTATTTGACAGAAATAAGTCTTTCCTATATTAATATACAAATATATCTGGTAAAATTTTTTTAGATATTTTTATGGACCTTATTTCATCAAATCATTTCAGTGTCCTTTGTGAAAATTATATATTTTCATTTGAAAGGGACATATGGTTATTACTTGTTGATCTTAAATCTGTATTTTTAAGATTAGTTTTATCATGGGGATTTTCCTTTATGAACCCATATTTAGATAGTTTTATACCCATCCTAAACAAATGTTTCACATATATACATATGTTTTATGATTACTTTTTTTAGATCCACTATTTATTACCTCTTGATTAGGTACAGGTTCCTTACTTCTAATTTACAATAAATTTACGATCAATAAAGAATGAATTAGATAAGACGGTTACATTAACGACAATTTGAGGGTCGTTCGATAAAAAATGTATAGATGTTTGACTAAGATGTCATATACACCTTTCCGTTTTGTGGGTCTTATTTGTTATGTTATTTCTTATTCTGTTTCTTTCAAGTTCCTTAGTGTGAAGAGTTCAGGTTCTAAATATATTTCAATGGTATTGGTTACGTCATACTATGACTACTGTTTCTTATCTCTGTATTTACTTTACCCTTGGGAGTATGTGACAACCACTCTTACACTTAACCACGTTCTCTGTGTCCAAGTTAGGGACCCAACCCTTATAGAGGACCTCTTTTCTTACCGTTGAAAGAGGTTATCAGAACGGACCTTTTAGGCTACCTGTCCCCTCGGATCGCCTGATGTCAGATACCCTAGTGTTTTGTCAACCTGTGTTGAATGGTTGACTCGTGTGTTCAATTATATACAATTATATGTTTATAATTACTGAATCGTTGACTCGTACTCCACTCTTTATATACTTTTTTCGGAGTTCATGGAACATCAGGATTTTATTTCACGAATTTTAGATGTTGTTACTCATATGTAATTTCCCTGTGTCCTCGGTTGATTTGCTCAAGAGTTTCCGTTACGACCTTTTAAACTTGTTTTATTTCATAAAGAGTCAAGTCAACGAGTCAGCACAGGTTGAGAAACGTTGGGGTACCTGACGTCGTGTGGTCCGAAAGGACAGGTAGTGGTTGAGGAACTCGGATGAGTTTCAGTACAGGTAGTGTAGCTACTACGGTAGGTTGATAAAGTAGGAGACAGTAGGGGAAGAGGAACACGAAAGTTGTAAAGGGTCGTGGTCCCAGAAAAGGTTACTGAACCAAGAAGTGTATTCCACCGGTTTCATAACCTCAAAGTCGAAGTCGTAGTCGTGAAGGATTCTTATAAGTCCTTATTAAAGGAAATCCTACCTGACCAACCTAGAGGAACGTCAGGTTTCCTGAGAGTTCTCAGAAGAGGTTGTGGTGTCAAGTTTTCGTAGTTAAGAAACGGAGAGTCGAAAGAAATATCAAGTTAAGAGTATAGGTATGTACTGATGATCTTTTTGGTATCGAAACTGATCTACCTGTAAACAATCATTTTATTGTAAAGACGAAATATTATATGATAGATCCAACCAGTATCGAAAAGAAGGTTCCTCGTTCACAGAAAATTAAAGTACCGACGTCAATGTTAGATATCACTAAAACCTCGGGGGGTTTTATTTCAGACAGTGACAAAGGTGACAAAGGGGTAGATAAACTGTACTTCACTACCCTGGTTCAAGGGATTACCGAGTCACCATTTATTAGACGGACGTTATGTTCCCTGTACTCAAACTGGAGACCCAGATCTTCTAGGGGACCTCTTTCCTTATCATTGGGTGAGGTAATAAGAACAGACCCTTTAGGGTACCTGTCTCCTGGGACCGTCCGATGTCAAGTTCCCCAACGTCTCAATATGCGCTGACTCATGTGTGTGTGTGTGTGTGTGTTTCTTTATAGTCCAAAATAGAATTCGTATTTAATTTATAAGGATTTGGGTATAACGATATTTATGGAAACTTTATTTACATGTTTACACCCTCTTACCTGTTTATAGTATACGTCTTAACGTTTATGTATACATATGATAAAGGGGAGTTCCTCCACACCGAATCATAAGTTATGACTTCATTACCGACGTGTTTCTGTGATTGGAGATTTTTTATGTCTTTTCCTTGTTTTTTCTATTTGAAATGTCAACTCTTTGAACTGTTTACGAAAGAGTCAGACAACTGGTTCCAATTGTAGTTGTCATTCTTAGATATAACTATCATACATGAAAACTATATTACGCTACTCTTACCGTGAAATGGAAACACCGGATGAGAGTTTTTGGTTATTAGAGTCGGACTATTACTCTTTTTGTATTCTCTCTAGTGTTGATTACTGTAAGATATTCTATATACCGATCATAAGAAGTTTTGACAGTTTAAGTATTTTTTTGTTCTTTTCAGACTCTTTGACAGTGTCGATTCTCTATCGATTCCTTTGTACTGTTAATTTACATTACCCCATTACTTTGTCTTTTTTTCTTTAAACCGTTTTTGATTCCTTTTAACTTACTTTACAAGGGAACCATAGAGATTAAAAGAACTTCTCTAGAGATCAGAAAGGGTAAGACAACGAAAGGAGATAAAGAAACTAGTGACTCCTTCCGAAAGATTAGAGAAGAACATTAAGAAACCTTGAGACGTAAGTCTACGAATATAGAAAGGAAAAGAGGAAACGAAAAGCGAAGAGAAGAAAAGTGTCGATAAACTTTCCGGAGGGGTCTGTTGGTAAAACGAAAAAACGTAAAGAAAACGTACTTCCACCATAACTAGGGGTTACAGTGCTTGGAGTCAGGTATCTAGTAGTCCGTGAGATAGATAGTCTAGATCCGGGAATTTAGATAAAGAGTGAAGGTGACATATTAGTATTCCGTAAACTAAATCCAGTATGGACTTACCAGATACCTTTACCATACCTTGATTGTCTTCGTCTTCCATAATTCTTCTCCACCGTTCTTATGTGTCTTCTTGACATGTTTTCTCTAGAAGTGCTGGGTCTATTAGTACTACCATACTAGTAAGTGGTTCTCGGTCTGTAGGACCTTACACTTCAGTTCACCCGGAATCTTTCGTAGTGATGCTTGTTTCGATCACCTCCACTACCGTAAGGTCACCTCGATAAAGTTTAGGACTTTCTATTACGACACTTTCACGACGTGAGTTATACGGTCGTTCAAACCTTTTGAGTCGTCGCCGGTGTCCTGACCTTTTTCAGTCAAAAGTAAGGTTAGGGTTTCTTTCCGTTACGGTTTCTTACGAGTTTGATGGCGTGCTAACGTGAGTAGAGTGTGCGATCATTTCATTACGAGTTTTAAGAAGTTCGGTCTGAAGTCGTTATACACTTGGCGCTTGAAGGTCTACAAGTTGGACCAAAATCCTTTCCGTCTCCTTGGTCTCTAGTTTAACCGTTAGTAGCTCTTTCGTTCTCTCGAGGTCTTTTTGTAGATAAAGACGAAATAACTGATACGGTTTCGGAAACCGACACACCTAGTGTTATATGACACCTTTTAATCCTTTCTCTACCCTTATGGTCTGGTGGACTGGACGGAGAACTCTTTAGACATACGTCCAGTCCTTCGTTGTCAATCTTGACCTGTACCTTGTTGTCTGACCAAGGTTTATCCTTTTCCTCATGCAGTTCCGACATATAACAGTGGGACGAGTAAATTGAAGATACGTCTCATGTAGTACTCTTTGTGACCCAACCTTCTTCGTGTTCGATCTTAGTTCTAACGGTCCTCTTTATAGTTAGTGAAGTCTATACGTTTACTGTAGTGCGAATACCGTCTTTCACTTCGCCTCGATTTTTCGGAGAACTACTTTCACTTACACCTCTCACTTATTCAACCGAATTTCGAGTTGTAAGTCTTTTACTTCTAGTACCGTAGACCAGGGTAGTATCCTTTATCTACCCCTTTGTCACCTTTGTTACAGTCTGAAATAAAAACCCCCGAGGTTTTAGTGACGTCTACCACTGATGTCGGTACTTTAATTTTCTACGAACGAGGAACCTTCTTTTAAATACTGATTTGATCTATCGTATAACTTTTGTCTCTGTAATTAAACGGTTGTTTCAGACAGATCAGTTCCGATACCAAAAAGGTGACCAGTACATACCTACACTCTCAACCTGACACTTCTTTCGACCCGCGGTTTGTTATCTACGAAAACTTGACACCACAACCTCTTCTGAGAACTCTCAGGGAACCTGACGTTCCTCTAGGTTGGTCAGGTAAGATTTCCTCTAGTCGGGACCCACAAGAAACCTTCCTTTTTACGATTTTGACTTTGAGGTCATGAAACCGGTGGAGTACGCTTCTCAACTGAGTAACCTTTTCTGAGACTACGATTCTCCCTAACCCCCGTCTTCCTTTTCCCCTACTGTCTCCTACTCTACCGGTCTACCGTAGTGGTTGAGTTACCTGCACTAAAACTCACTTAAGGCCCTCTACGACTACCTGTCCATCCGGACCACACGACGCTAAGTACCCCAGTGTTTCTCAGCCTGTGCTGACTCACTGACTTGACTTAACTTGACTTCCTTTAAACTTATTAAATACCTGAAATCAATTTTTACATAGTTATTATCGTTATTTACATACTATAATTATATTAAGTAATTACTAACCTTATCTACTGATACCCTCATACACCCCTAAGAGATAATAGAGACTTAAATAAACATTTAATTATAAAGATTTTAAGTACAAATAATTTTGTTTCAATACATGGTTCTAACCTTTTTATCCTCCTTTATTTCCGAAAGAGTTTGTTTTTCCTTGGGTAACAGGTTTTGTTTTTAATGTTTTTTACGATTTCCTTGAAAGGTTTTTCTTCCTTATACTGTCTACTTTCGAATTTAGATGTATTTATTTACTCCCTACGACGTTTACCTTATTTCTATTTTATTCCAAATAAATAAAAATAAAAAACAAAGAGATTTTCTGTAAGTTGATATATCTTATTTTCGTCATCATTACTTAATTATTGTAGAAATTCCGTATACATTTTAATTTTATACAATGTACGTATCGTTTTTATTACTCTCCTCTTTTATCTTTATATATATATAAAAATAATATGGTTTACTTTCATATATTACAATAAAATTTCTATGTAAGACTAATTATTTATACAAATGTGTGATCTTGTTAGTTCCATCCAACCCCCTCCACCCCTAAAGTTGGATTTCGATCCACCCCAACTCTCTTCTTTAATCTATATTTTAAGGAGTAGTTTTGCGAATGTTTATTTTGAATCTTTATATGTTTTTCCTATTATCGGTATGGTTCACCCTAAATTGGATACTTATGTTCCGACCAAGTTGTATACTTTTACTTACTTCAATTAAACCTATAAAAATATCGTTACTTATTTTGTGTGTACTAAGAGAGTTAACTACGTCGTTTCATTGACTTTTAAAAACTGTAGGTAAGTGTTATATTTACAATCGTTTAAAGTTTATTTTTCCTTAAATGAATTGAGAGGTTACCTGTATATTTTTATCATTTATTTTAATTTTTTATTGAGGTCTCTATTCGAATATAAATTGTTACTTAATGTCTTACCGAAGGGGTTTCAAGTTCTTGTCCCGTTTCTCTAGAGAGGTTGAGGATAAGATATCCATGATCTTCAAGTTCCGTTACGTTATCTCGTTCTTTTATGTTCTCATCTTTCGTTCTAAATTTAACGTAGATAAGTGTCTGGTACTAACAGATGGTTCTTTTTACGTTCCTTAAATGTTTTGTTTTGTTTTGTTTTGTTTGTTGGAAAATCTTGATTATTAAATTAAAATCGGTTTTATGTCCTGTTCCAGTTGCATCTTTTCATTTTTTCATGGTAAATATTACCGTAGTGTCTTTGTTACTTTATAAATCCGTATTAATTTTATATATGTCCTAAACACACGATTTTAGATTTTACGTGACTAATTTGTTTAACTTTTTTATTATTTATTTATGATACAAGTACACAATCTATTGTTATAACAATTCTCTAGTAAGAGGTATTTTTCCAGATCTAAGTTAAGTTAGAGTCTTAAGGTCGTCCGTAAAAGTATCTATATTTGTTAGACTAAGATTGTAAAATTACTTTTTCATTCATTTGTTCTTCACAACTTTCTTTAAATTGTTTCATCATAACTTAAACTTCCCTTTGTCTTCTAATCATGAAAGAGTTTAATAGAGAAGGTTCTATAAATAGTCACTGTTTCTGTGATTAAAAAATTTCTGATTAAAAAAGTAGTTAACTCTATTATTATACACCCTTCCGGTTCGTCTGAAGTGATATTGGTTCAATGGTCCAATCAAAGTGGTTTCTGTACTATTAGTTGTTATACATTTAGACTGGACTCCACGACTTTTTCCGTATATTGAATATACAAAGAGAACGGCTTTTGCGTATACTGTCAGCGAGTCGGTACAGGTGGAGAAACTCTGGGGTACCTGATGTGTCAGGTACCCTGAGAGGACCGGTCTTATGACCTCACCTATTGACAAGGGAAAAGGTTCTCTAGAAGGGTTGTGTGTCTAGCTTGGGTCCAGAGGGTGTAACGTCCGTCTAAGATATGGTCGATTCGATGGTCCCTTAGGTGTTATGTATTGAAGTTAAATTAGTAATCTTCTGCACTTTAGTTGGGTTTAACACTTTGTAGTACGTTTTATTTTTTCTGTTATAAGAAGTTTTCTCTAAGAAAGTTTAGTACTTTCTGTACCTTTATGACTTTTTTACGACTTATAATCTCCTTTGATTCGAGGTTTTAGTGACGTCTACCACTGACGCCGGTACTTTAATTTTCTGCGAATAAGGAACCTTCTTTTCAATACTGGTTGGATCTATCGTATAAGTTTTCGTCTCTATAATGAAACGGTTGTTTCAGGCAGATCAGTTCCGATACCAAAAAGGTCACCAGTGTATACCTACTCTCTCAACCTAACACTTCTTTCGACTCGTGACTTCTTAACTACGAAAACTTGACACCACAACCTCTTCTGAGAACTCTCAGGGAACCTGACGTTCCTCTAGGTTGGTCAGGTAAGACTTCCTCTAGTCGGGACCCTAAAGAAACCTTCCTTACTACGATTTCGACTTTGAGGTCATGAGACCGGTGGAGTACACTTCTCAACTGAGTGACCTTTTCTGGGACTACGACCCTCCCTAACCCCCGTCCTCCTCTTCCCCTGCTGTCTCCTACTCTACCGACCTACCGTAGTGACTGAGTTACCTTCACTCAGACTCACTTGAGACCCTCAACCACTATCTGTCCCTCCGGACCGCACGACGCTAAGTACCGCAGCTTTTCTCAACCTGTACTGACTCGCTGACTTGACTTGACTTCCTATACACTGTGTCGACTTATGTTACACCTTAATATCTTCTCTTTTTTCTGTAATGACCCTTTTGGACACTTTTAGACTTATTACAGACATCTAATCAGGTATGACTCATAGTCACAATTGAAAATCAAGACTACTCATGGGGTGTCATTACATTCTGTGACTGTAATTCTCTTCGACTCACTGTATACATGATGTTTACTTGAAAAGAAATTCAGATCTTAATGAAGTTTTACCTTTCATTTTTTGTGTTGTCTTGGAAATTTAAATTTTGTCAATAACACAATTAGTAATGAATACTTATAAATAGATGATTTATGTTAGTGAATTTCTTGTCATGTTTCTTGTTTCCTGTATTAAAAACGTAAATATACTTTACTGGTGAGTTTACCTTTGAAATAAAACGTCTTTTGCTCTACGTATGGTCATACTCCATAAAACCAGTTTATATTACATAAAAATTTGTAAAATGAAAAAATCATGGAGAAGTAGTGATTAATTAACTGGTTTTTTTCATCTTATCTGTGTTCTTATCATTTTTTTTATTTTTTATTTTTTTTCTAAAAAAAGTCCCTAAAATTTAATTTCTATAACTGTTAAGGGTAATTGATTTCGTTACTTCCTTCCACTTACTTTCCTGTTGGCGTCCTACGTTGTTTATATTATTCCAACAAAGTGTATCATAATATCTTTACCTCTCTGTTTTCCAGTGTCTTCTACAGTAAGGGACTATTAAAAAAAGTAAGATAGATTGACAATTCTCACATAAAAGTGTACAGGCTGAGGTAAGGAGGAAAATGGTCAATTCCTAAAAACTCATTCAGTGAAACAAACGAATGTAAAAGGTTGGAAATTTTTGAACTCTGACTGCTTTAAGTTACACTGTTAAAGACATTCGTGACTTGTTTTAAGATCTGGGTTTAATTGACGGGGAAGTAGTCCCGTTGGTAAAAACGACGTTAACATTCTTTGAGTTTCTATTGACTCGTTTTTCTTAACTAGATAAGTTTATCCAATTTTTAGGTCTCTTATATCAGTCCGTCAGTTCGAGAACTCTCAGTCCGGACTTAGATCTAGATTTGGATAGTAATTCCATAGAGATCGACAGACAGAGACAGAGGTTCAAGAGTAAGGGAGACACAACCGAAACAATTTCTTCGAAAGAAGGGTACCACCCTCGTGACTAGTGGTCGTCGAACAGTAATAAAACGAAAATAATGATCTTTAAAGGTATACCATTCATTATAAAAAACTTCGAAGGGGTTTTCTTGGTCCCGAAAGGACCACCGAGTCGACCATTTCTAAAACGGGTATAACACCCTCTGAACCCAAGTTAGGGACCCAACCCTTCTAGGGGATCTCTTCCCTTACCGATGGGTGAGGTCATAAGACAGAACCTCTTAAGTTACTTGACATATCGGGTACCCCAGCGTTTCTCACTGAAAGTGAAAGTGAAAAGACTTTCTTGTCCCCTTAAGACCGAACAACCCTCTCCACAGGACTTGACTATAGTCATCGGTCCCTAAATCTTACTACCATCAGTTATTGCAGACTCAATATAAAGAAGAAGACCTTGTCCTGGACACTAGGGTGGATCGGTTGAATGTTATTGTCTCTTTCTAAGAGGCTTTCTCAACATCATAGAATTCTCTTTCTTTTGACTCATTTTGGACGTTATATACGTAATACCAATAATAATAATCAGAAAAGGTAGTACTCATACCAATAGTATTATAAATAAATGGGAACCTCAGGTGTGGCAATCAATGACCAACTAAAGATAAAAACGAGTTAAAAAATTAACTGTGTCTGAAGAAAATGAATCGAGAGAATAAACACAGAATAGATTTATAGTATTTTACTCTCCGTTTACGTATGTTTTATCTTTACTTCTTTTAAACGGGATATTAAATTGTACGTTTATTTTATATCGTAAAAACTTGAAAATTTATCTAGGTGTATGTGTTATCTGTCATATTGAATACCTCTTATATTTGAGAGTTTTTGGACATAGAGTCTGCAATTCTTTTTACTACACATTCAAGAAAGAATTTCTTAATCTCGATTTTATATACGTGTGACAAAAAGTTTCAAGTAAAAGGTACACTTACTAAAAGAAAAGACTCGAATCATTAATCAACGTTTATAAAGAGGAATCTCATATTTTATAGTTTGTTCATTTGTTGGATGGGTGTGGAGGACAAAATACTATTTCTTATAACACGATTTGACGTTTCCCATCCCTCAGTTTATTTGTAATAATTACGAATAAGGTGGATGAGTATAAGACCAATGGAGATAAAGAAAACAAGATATTTTCAGTATAAAGACACTTAAATTCATATGAAATCTGTTAATGAAGACGTCTCCTTATGATATCAAAATGTAAAATGGATTTTGTCTTTGTCATCTTTTACTTTAAACCACGGACACGTCAACTTAAGGATAAAAATAATCTCCTTTCTACGTAACGTTATCAGTTCGTGTCAATTTAGTGTAACTAGACTTAAAAAAGTCTTTCTTTTACGATTTTTCAAAGTCTTTTATTAAACACTTAATTAAAACCTTATATCTTAAGGAGTTAGATTTTATTAATATCGAATATATGGGGTTTAATCTTTATATTAATAAAGACTAACTTTATAGTAAAAGTAACATAAGTTCGTTATTAGTTAATAAAATTAGGAATTTTTAATTACAGTATGTATGCTTTCGAGAAAAATTTAAAAAGGACGTTAAAAAGAAAAATTAAGGGATTTTCTGAACGAAGTTACAAATTCTATAATAAAGTCCCCATATTTCAGTAAAGTTCTGTATCCGGTCAAGACCGTCCGTAAAACTGTTACTATTAACGATTTAAAATAAAGTTGACAGTGATGACAGGTGTATAAGAAGTTCAAAACATATACACTTTACCAACGATTTTACAAACGGAGAAGTAAGTCAAGTAGACCCCAGGATTGTGGAATTCACGGAAGGTGAAACATACATATTACGCGATAGGAACTCGAGGTTTTTCCCTTGTGTCCATTACACTCAAATCCCCTGTCACGTTCACTTATCAATATTTCGTTGTCCTGACCAGTCTCACCTTCCTTCTGAAACACCTAGGACACTTAAAACCAATCTCAGACCTCTCTGATCTCGGATCGATTATACACTATACCCCGAGGTCGTAAGGAAAGAGGGAAAGAAAAGAAAGGAGAAACCACTAAAAGGTGACAACCCGTAAACTATAGAAATTCCGACACTGACTTACCTCATGTGGATGACTGTAACAGTCTCCCATCATAAGTAACAGTTTGTTACTAAAGATAGTCGCTACCAGAGAACTCGTTAAAGAGTAGTTTTGTGAGTTAGTGGTGAATAATGTAAAGATACTATAATCAGAATTCGTATTGAAAGTTTGACACCGAAACACTTTGTCCCTCTGTAATTATCTGAACACTCCAAAATACAAACAAACAAAAGAGAAATACGACGAACCGTAGCGGTAGAAAGTGAATTTGTTGAATGATATCCGATCTCTCCCTCAACTCAACTTCATCTCGTATTTTCCTAATATGAGTCCCAATCGACTCCTCTTATGTTTAGGGTCTGTCCAAACTCTTAGACTCATACCTACTCAGTACGAAGTAGAAAACCCCCGTGTGTTGGGTGTCTCGAGGGGTACGTAAGTCCTATACTCTTTTTTCTTGTACCTTCGTTATATTTAAAGGTAGTTGTCTCCTTACTTATTTTTTCTACACCATACATATACGTTATCTTATAATAAGTCAGTAATTTTTCTTGTTTTATTGCGGTAAACTTCGTTGCACCTTCCTGGATCTTTAACAGTGTGATTCATTTCACTTCAGTCTGTGTCTTTCTATTTATATACTTTGGTGAATATGACATACATCTTAGAAATAGTTCTTTGTCCCATGTTTACTTGGATAAATATTTTGACTTCATCTCAGTACCTACATTTTCTGTTTGACTACTAATGATTCTCTAACTCCCCCCCTATTTAACCCTCTAACCTTGACTGTATGTGTAATGATCTCTATTTTATCTATCGATTGTTTTGGACGATTATGACACTACTGAATGTACCCTTTTCTTAAAAATTTTTTCACCTATATATATATACATATTGACTAATTGAAACGACATATTCATTTTGTTTGTGTTGTGTGATTCAGTTGATATGAGTTTTTTTTTTATTTTTTTCTTTACGGTAGATTTTTTGGTTCTCCCAGAGACAGAAAATATTGGATATACATTGGGTCATACAACGTCACTCGTCGTAAAAAAAAAAGGGGACATATCAAAACTTACCGTACCTTATAACGTAATCGGGGTCATCTAGAATCCAACCCCGTTCTTTCTAACTAGGGGGTTACGATCTCACCTGTATCTCGATCACTTGTTCACCCCTACATCTAAAGAACCGTCGTCTATAGTTGAAAAGTATTAGTCTGTTCTCTTCCTGGGTCACCCACTCAATGTAGTCCTCCCTACTTTTTCACCACGACCCTGAAAGAAAGTCCGGTATCGTAATACATCCAATACCTTTATTGGGGTGGAGTTGGTAGAACCTGACTTTACGGTAGAGTATTTCTCTTCTACTTTTCTCTCTTTTATTTTCGTCCTATACTACCTCAAATTTGGATTTTGTTGACTCTTTTTTTATCTGATGTAATTTAAAAGACTTTAGTGTGTCTCACTAATTAAACTTAATCTTCCCTTTTTTAATTTCTTTTATTGTAAAGAGAACGTGGACTTAAACAAGGGACTTTTATAGTGTGAACGATTTCCTCAAATAGTCAAAAGTACGTTAACTAGATACCGGGTTCAACTAAGAAAAATACCTCACTAACTTATAAGTACTTTGACATTGAAATTAATACTAAACGATAGTCATAAACTTCAGGACTGATCTCTCCGAGGGTGTATAAGGGTTCCCTTATCTTTGACACAAGGATAAACTTTTGTAAGTCAAGTCAAGTCAAGTCAGCGAGTCAGTACAGGCTGAGAAACGCTGGGGTACTTAGCGTCGTGCGGTCCGGAGGGACAGGTAGTGGTTGACGGTCTCAAGTGAGTTTGAGTGTAGGTAGCTCAGTCACTACGGTAGGTCGGTAGAGTAGGAGAAAGCAGGAGAAAAGGAGGACGGGGGTTAGGGAGGGTCGTAGTCTCAGAAAAGGTCACTCAGTCGAGAAGTGTACTCCACCGGTTTCATGGCCCCAAAATCGAAATCGTAGCAAGAAAGGTTTCTTGTGGGTCCCGACTAGAGGAAGTCTTACCTGACCAACCTAGAGGAACGTCAGGTTCCCTGAGAGTTCTCAGAAGAGGTTGTGGTGTCAAGTTTTCGTAGTTACGAAACCGTGAGTCGAAAGAAGTGTCAGGTCGAGAGTGTTGGTATGTGCTGGTAACCTTTTTGGTATCGGAAATGATCTGCCTGGAAACAATCGTTTCATTACAGAGACGTCGACCAGAAGTATTTGATTTGGAATTCTTTACGGACGAATTGAGTTCCTCTTTCAGGGTCCTTTCGATTACGGGTTCGTACCACAACCATTTTTGAGAAGACTCCTAAATTCACTGGATATTAAAGTGTTACTATATGAAAAAAGATTTTATTATATGAGAATAAGATTTATAAGTTGAAGTAGATCTCATCCATCTACGGTAAACTACTTTTCTTGTTCAGATATTGACTTTTAAACACCTCTTTAATGAAGGTCGATATTATAAAATATTGATACGTGAAAAAAATTAGGACCCCCTTTAAAAATGATATCAAAGATTTTCACTTTAGAGTAAATATTTATATGATTTTATAATTGGTTATAAAATCCATTTGACGACATATGGAAGATTTTACTTTACATCCAGTCCACACCCTCCATTTTCCCGTAACTAATTTTGGTAAGCGAAACATACTTACTACCACCTTCTACAGTTTCGAATCAAGATGTTTTTGTAAGTCACGGTTTAATATGTTACATAATTTGTTGTATTCTTCGTAATTTTTAATTATTGAGTCGTAATTCAGGACAAATATAACAGTTATTTCTACTATTAACCCTTCCAAATTTTATTTTAAACGTTATTTACTTTGTTAAATTAATGAATTTCACGAAAATATTATAACTCTAAAACGAATTTAAAAATAAAATTTAATACAATTAATGATAAAAGGTTCCTTCACTCTGTTCCTCTTTTACGTTCACCTTACATCAATGTACACTCAACAGTTCACCCCTACAGTGTCTATGTCTGATCGTGTCGAGAAGTAAAAATATGAAGTAGAAGGAACCATCGAGTCGACTAGATGGACGTTACCTCCTCTGGGGTCCAGATAAAGACCCAGTCCTTCTAGGGGATCTCTTCCCTATCCGATTGGAAAGGTCATAAGAACCCTAAGGGACCACTGGGTCTACCATTTCTTAGAAGGACATTACGTCCTCTGGACCCAAGTTAGGGATCCAACCCTTCTGGGTGAGGTCATAAGAACGGACCTCTTAATGTACCTGTCTCCTCGGACTGTCCGATATTAGTCACCCTAACTGACATCTCTCGCTGAAGACTTCCTGTCGTATAGTATCCATCAACCCTACACACACATACACACATACACACACAATCAACGAGTCAACACAGGCCGAGACACTCTGGTGTATCTGACATCAGGTGGTCCGAGGAAACAGGTACCCTAAGAGGTCCGTTCTTATGACCTCACCCAACGATCAAGGAAGAGGTTTTTTTTTCTTTTCTTTTTCAACCCTACACCGTGACAGTCAAATTTCTTATGAGGTTCAATTTATCAATGTCGTAACCCTCATTATCGTGATGTAAAAGGAGAGTCACTTTCTATACTTTAATGGGTCCTTACTGATAAACTGTCGGATCTTGTACTCCTCTATCAAAGGTCTGAACTTTTCTGCTATGGACTTATGGTACTCCTTAGAGATACACCTGACTGATCTAATCTTTTATCCAATTAGAGGAAAGGCGAGGACCACAGAGTTGTTTCTTGATCGATCCTTCCAGACTTAATGGAGGTGTCTTGTCCGACTACGGTCGATGACCCAAGGTCTTCAACAGAGAAAAGATTGGTTGTCTAAAGTTAACAGGGGTTAGATATTTATCCATTTCGTATAATTGTACCCGTTCCGGGGAGAGATGACCGTCTCCATGGTTGATACGGTTCTAATTTGATTTATTTCTCACAATTGTACTATACACGTGAGAATAAAGAGAAACATCTCGAGAGGGTTACTTAGAACGGACTGAAAACGTCACACATAGACACTGAGGAAGTGTACTGTCATACGTGTAGTTACACTAATCAATTACCGAAACGATAGAGATGGTAACAGTTTAATAACAAGTCAAATTTAATACAACGAATTCAAGTATTTACCTAAATATCCAATTATTACCCAAAGATGACTGAAGAGAATTATCTCTAGTAGTTAACTACGTTACAAATCTAATATTTGACGTATTCCGTTTCTTTTTCTTTAAGTTGTATATTTACAAAGTTTATCGATTTCTTGTTACGAGTTGATTTTCTGTTTACTCGATTTTACTTATTTGATTCTCTAAAATTTTACATACTCCATCCTAAAATTCTGACACACACAATCATTTCTTATTTTATGTATAAAATAACGTCTAATTCCATGAATAACAATAAATTGAAAGTTTAAGAATTTCTGTTAATCAGTAAAATAAAATTTAAAAGGTATTAATTTTTATTCACCAAAGTTATTAAAGAATAATTTTTTGGATGATCTATTTATAAAAGTTTATGACTCCAATTGTCTTCTCCCATCTGAAGAAAGAGGATTTACATTAAATTGAGTCATTGGACGAAACAAGAGGATAAAAAATGTGAAATGTGGATTAGCTACTGTAAAAGGTTAAAGTTAAACATTCCATTTTACTTCATTTAACATCCCGTTTAAAGAGTTATTCCACTTAGAACTATGTGTCACCTAGAACCGTAAAATAAAATTTTAACGTCAGAGGTTGATTTAAGTCAGTTTTTGTGTGACTTTTAAGTGGATGACTATGGGATGTCATCGAGTTAGTAGTGTCGAAAAGAGATTATTAGGGAGAGTGTAGACGAAAGTGGTCAATTCAGCTAAAGAATGGTTCTAAGTTAAGACGTAAAAAATTCTCAATAGATACGTCGAAATGACCAATAATATTAATGTTTAAAGTTAATTACTAATAAATTTTGTTATTTTGAAATTACACTTTTAATTTAACAACATGACACTTTTGTTTCAACTGTGAAAGCTTTTCTATTTACATTCAACTAAAAATTTTCACGATTTCTTAATGTACACCCACTCTTTTGACACTTTCAAGTCATTCTTATAGAATTTGTAGACCTTCTTACCACGGGAGTCTTAACTTCCATTGAAATTCAAGAGTGTGAATGTGTATGTGTTCGTACGTATGTTCACTTGTGTTTCCTTATGTAGTTGTATGGTGACTCGTCTGATCGATGGACAAGAGATTATATTCCTTGTTACGAAGGTGTATAAGAAAGGTAAGATCAAATAGTGTCCTAAAACTTATATCAAGGGACAAGAGATCTTATCTTGGTAAACAAATAGGTAGGATATGGATGATCAAACGTACGATTAGGATTCTAAGGTCAGGAAAAAGAGTGAAAGGGAGGTGTTACCGCTAGTGTTCACACAAGAGAAATACTTAGACAAAGACAAAGTACCTATTTAAACAAACACAGTATAAAATATAAGGTGTATTTTCATTTTAATATACCGAAAATACAAAGACTGAATGAAACGAATCATACTAGTAGAGACCCAGGTAGGTACAACGACGTTTATCGTATTAAAATAAGGAAACTACCGACTTATTATAAGGTAATCACACACACACATATGGTGTAGGAGAAATGTGAAAGAAGACAGTTACCTGTAAATACACCAAAGATACAGATCCGATAAGATTTGTAGCGACGATACTTGTTTCCCTACGTACATAGAAAAGTATAAATCAAAACGGGTATAACTCATATACAGGTCCTCACCCTAAAGATCCAATATATTATTGAGAGACATTAAAAAACTCCTTGGAGGTATGACAAAAGGTATTCCCGACGTGGTGAAATATGAAGGTGATTGTCACATTCTCCTAGGGGAAAAGAGGTATGGGAGAAGTTGTAAATAATAAACATATGAAAAATTACTATCAATAAGATAACCACACTCCACATGGAGTAACATCAAAACTAAACGTAAAGAGAATATTAATCGTTACTACTCGTAGAAAAGTATACGGATAGTCGGTATATACACAGAAGAAACCTCTTTACAGATTTATCCTGAAGACGGGTAATTTTTTTTTAAAAAAAATTAATGACTCAACACACTCGACAAACGTATAAAACCTTTATTTTGGGAACAGTCAACATAGTAAACGTTTATAAAGGAGGGACAGTCATCCGGAAAAGTAAAGGAAATACGAAAGAAAACGGGATGTCTTCGAGTATACAAACTAAGTCAAGTCAAGTCAACGAGTCAGCACAGGTCGAGAACCGCTGGGGTACTTAGCGTCGTACGGTCCGGAGGGACAGGTAGTGGTAGAGGGCCTCAATTGGGTTTGAGTGAAGGTAGGTCAGCCACTACGGTAGGTCGGTAGAGTAGGAGACAGCAGGGGAAGAGGAGGACGGGTGTTAGGGTGAGTCGTAGTCTCAGAAAAGGTTACTCAGTTGAGAAGGGTACTCCACCGGTTTCATGACCTCAAAGTCGAAATCGTAGTAAGGAAGGTTTCTTGTGGGTCCCAACTACAGGAAATCTTACCTGAACAACCTAGAGGAACGTCAGGTTCCCTAAGAGTTCTCAGAAGAAGTTGTGGTGTCAAGTTTTCGTAGTTAAGAAACCGTAAGTCGAAAGAAGTGTCAGGTTAATAGTGTAGGTATGTACTGGTGACCTTTTTGGCAGCGGAACTGATCTACCTGGAAACATCTGTTACATTACAGAGACGAAAATTATACGATAGATCCAACCAGTATTGAACAAATAAAAAATAAAATGAAGATAACTGAGTCTTCGGACTAACTTCTTTATAATTATACTAAATACAGTTTCTTTCAAAACGGATACTAGAGAGGATCATAAAAATACTACAGTACAGAACATAAATTCAGAAGTTCGGTAAAACGCAAATAAGAAAACATACCACACTCCTTCACAAGATTACAGTGTCTAAATTACTCCGGCAGTTTGAAAAGGATTATGTTGAACGATTTCTCAGACAGAAAAGAAGTGACATACGAAATGGAGGAAACACTTTCTCATCAACAGGTATCTATACACCCAAATAAAGGGTCAAGAGATAGGACGAGGTAACTAGGTATACAGACAAAGACACAGTTAGGGTACGATCAAACTAATGACATCGAAACACCATAACAGACTTTAGTCTGTCCCAATACTGAGGACGAAACAATAAAAAGACATTTTAATGAAACAACCACTAAGACCGAAATATAATTAATATATGTAAAATCTTAATAAATAAGACCAAGGTACTTTTTACAGTACCCATTAGACTATCTCTAGAATAATTTAGACATCTAACAAAGTCTACCATATAGGTAAAATTGTTATAATTAAGATTAGCTCATGTACCCGATAGAAAGGTAAATAAACTTAGTAGAAGTTAAGAAAAATAATGACAAAACATCAAGAGTCGTGTATTCGGAAAAACAAAACAAAAATATAAAGAAACAAAGACAACAAAACAAACAAAAATTTTTCCTGAAATAAAAAACTCGTCAAAAACCAAGTATCCTTTTAACTTCGTCAGTTTCTCTCTCAAGAGTATATTAGGTTTGTACACGAGGACAAATAGTCGTAATAAAATTGATAAGATCCAAGAAACGTGAATGTATAATTAAAATCGTAGATGTATAGTTAAAAAATTTACCCTAAAACTGGTTTTAAATGTAACTCAGACATCTCATTAAAATCTTCAATGTCGAACCATTTAACTTAGAAGGTTAGGTACTGGTATCTTATAGAGAACTAAGTATATAATAAAAAGGGAGATGTCACAAAAATGCTAAAAAAGAAATGAAAATTGAAAGTACAAAAACAACAACAACAATAAAAAATCTGTGAAAGACGAATATAAGAACCGAGATAGAGACACTCTACGGTTTATATGGATAGAATCTGACGAACTATAACAGAATATCCAATGACTCAGAGAAATAAAAATTTAGTAAAAACACACACACACACACAACAAGTACAAAGATAAATAGAAATCGAGTCAAAAGTAGAGTCATTTGCATAAAAGAGTAAAAATAAACAAGGAGGAATAGAACGGACCTCCTAGGGTCACCGCCCCCTCAGACCCCCCGACGGCAAATACCCCAACGTACCTCAGCCTGTGCTGACTTCGCTGAATCGTCGTCGTCGTCGTCGTCGTATCTAAAATAAGGAACAATGTCATTAGACGTAAAGACATCTTTATATCAAAACAAAAAAAAAAATTGAGGAAGTCATAAGATAGAGGAAAAACTTAAGTCACAGCCAATCTGATTTCCATAGGAAAAGTAACAAGAAACTTCTTTTAAGAGAACTAGAAAATTAACCCTCACAAAGAATACGAAGAAGTAAAATGAAAATAAATAAATAAAAAGAGATACTCAAATTCTCTTTGTTAATACTGGTACCAGAGTCTCCCGATAGAAATACACTGTCACAGGGACACATCGGACAGACCCAAATTGTAAACAACCACACTCCCAACGGAAATTACACCTACGGTCGTCAGAGAAGGTCCTCATATGTGACCGACAAGTAAAGGAATTAGTCTCCGCACTGACCACAACCCCACTGGTTTCGGACGTAAACTATTACTCTCCCCGGAGGTGTGAGGTCTAGGAAGTTCAACAGAGGTGTGTCGGTTATCGTCTGGAGAGGGACCTAGACAAAAGATTCGGGATACAAAATCATGGGTCGGACAAGTATCGTCTCCTTCGTACAGAATCCAACTCCAGAGAGACAAAACGGATAGTCTTTCCACCGACACGAGAGGAGACTCTTCGAGGAAAGACTGAACCGACTGGAGAGGGTGGTCAGTCTCCTAGAAGGGTCCCACACTCTTTTGGGACTAAAAATCGAGGGAGGGTCCTCCCTACACGTCCAGGGTAGGTGTAGAAGAAAAAGAAGAAGAAAGAAAAAAAAAAATTTTACATAGGATGACCAATGTACCTCTAGAAAGAACAGGAAAGTCTACGGACGTCATAAGACGATCACAGTCTTCCACAAGACATCCTGAACAAGGTAAACATCCGTATAAAGACTACCTAAACACCTTCCTCTACTCAAGGTGTAACAAATGGTAGAACGGTAGAACTTAAATATATGGATGTTACGAAAAATTTTTTTAAAATTTACACCTAATTTAGATAACAGACACATAAAAGATATTTTTATAATCATAGACGTGTCATATTAACTGTTTTAATATATTATACGTTCTATATAAGATTCTTAGTGAACATATAAAACCATATAAACTCACTCACTCACTCTATTAGGAGTCAGTACAGGTTGAGAAACGGTGGGGTACCCGACATCGGACGGTCCAAGGAGACAGGTACCTTAAGAGATCCATTCTTATGACCTTACCGATCGGTAAGGGAAGAGATTCCCTAGAAGAACTGAATTTCTAGTTTGAGTCCAGAGGACGTGACGTCCGTCTAAGAACTAGTAGACTCGGTGGTCCCTTCGGGTATAAACTTACATAATTACGTAAATATATATTATGAACTTCTTGACTGAACTTTACTAATGGTATTATTTATACCGTTTATATAAGTCCAATTTTTTTACTTCTATTTTATATAAGTCCTTTCGTATTCCGACTCATATCTTCATGTGTACGGTGGTTATAAAAAGTCAATTATTTTACCCCAGTAAATAAACTAAGATTCAAAGAAACGTTCATCTAGTTTATCCTATAGTTGTATTTAATGACAAAAGTGTCCGAGTTTTCCTGAATCGTTACCTTTTCTTGACTTTCCAGTTACTCACAGGACACTAAAGTTAGTCATCGTATGTTTTTAATGTGACTACCAGATATAGTAACGGTGTATTAATAGTAGTGAAAAAATAACGACTATTTCCGTGAAGAGGTAGAACAAGTCTGTAAAATCTTTATCTTGAAAATGTGATTTTACGACGTGGTCTCGAATATGTCAGTCTGTACTTTTACTATAATACACGTACGTATACTTCGTCATGGGTTTGTACGTGTCTTGATTGTCTTCATTTCATTAATTTCAAATATCCATTCGGAAAACAAATTTGAAATTTGATGAGGTCAATACATTTTATACCGAGTTGTTACCTAAGTCGATGTATAATTAATTTTTTGTATACTCATTTTCCTATCTAATGAAAATCTCGATAAGATTGAAAGTGTTGAACGTTCAAAAGTTTTAAGACAAGTCTCGACTTCAGAATATTATACTTCATTGTACTTCACTGTTGGAGGTTTTCACACATAATACAAAGAGTTATAATTTGTAAACGATTTGATTACGAGTAATGTCGTACTGTTGACTCTTTATTTTCTGTGTACGTTGAATTTTGTCTTTTGTAGACAAGACAGATATGAAGTACACCTCTAGTAATGACTTTTATATCCAGTTAATTAAAGAAACAATCGAAAGTGAAGTGTCCCTAGTGAATCTTACGACCTAAGATGACTTCTATAAGTAATCACTTTTGTTCTTTTGACTAAAAACTTATTAAGAGACAATCAATTTTTTATTACTATTTTTCCTTGAAGTGACACAAGATAAGTCGAAGAGAAGGGATGAACTATAGTGACATTAGTATAGTTTCGTAGTCCTTGAGTAGTAAGTTCGATAGGTTAAAGGTAGAGTGGATACAATAGTGTATTATAGAGGTCCTTTCCCATAAAGGAAAGGAAAGTATTAAAGGTGTTAGGGTTAAATATAGTCCTTTTCACTTTGATGGTTGACGAGAGTAAAATCTAATGATCGAATGATGTATATTTTGTAAAAATTAATGAGTATGAATGGTCATTTTGTGAACACTCCTGTCAGGAATTATATATATATATTATATATGATGTATATCTCTAGTTTATCCTTTAGTTGTCACATAATATATACATATATTGTATATGTATATATATTATAAATAAATATTGTGACATAGAACTTACTGACATAATTATTTAAAAAGTGTACTACTTTGTATTAGATTCATACTCTATTTTTATTTTATCATAAAATTACAAATAAAATTATAAATTATAAAATTACCGGTCGATTCGTAGTAATACTTAATATGGTGATCTTTATCACCCATAAAAACATATGTGGTTTAACAGGAGGATTATTAAACTAAAACCGGTGGAAAATGTTTCAATTCTAGTGTTAATAAACTGGAGTAATACAACCACTGGTTGTGAAATATTAATTTAAACACCGTATTGACGGGAAAAAACAACTAACGACACAGACGTTGTAATTTTACTAGAAGTTGATAGAAAATTTTATAAGTAGGTAAAAAGTTTAAATTCGAATCAATTTTGACCTACTATATTAGGTACTTAGGTGATTGGTACATCTGTATTTATAGTTATTCATTGTCACTTGACTTTCCACCTCCCTTATTCCCCATGTGACGGTAGTGACGACGAAACTTTAGTATGAAGGGACTCTTACGAAATGATTAGTTCGTACTGTATCCTGGTGTACTGAGTGTCCGATTTAAGGTCACGGACTAGTTGGATATATCTTTCGTTATATGGTTTGGAATATGTTGGTTCGAGTGATAGAATTATGACGTCTAATTTTCGTTTGTCTTCTTCACGATCATATATAAAAATTATAGGGTTACCGAACACTAAAGGTTCAGGACCAACATGTATATTGTGAAATCTCTAACATTAAGTTATCGTGTCCAGACTAGTATATGGATATGAACGATTTTTAAACTCACCAACAGATGACGAATCGGTTTCATAAAAATGTGAGTTTTGTCAAGTGCAATATTAAGGTAAGATATAAAGGATTAATAATATGTACGTGACAAACAAAATTAGTGAATCTTTATGATTATAAAAAATTTTTATGTACGGTATGGGAGGGTAGTTACCCAAAGACAAGTTCTACATGGAAGGTAGATTTTATAATGAGGCTAAAGATAAAGGTGGATTTTTTTGTGAAAGGTAAGAAGTTTCTAGTGGAGTTTACAATAGAGTTACCTCGAGAAAATCTAAACTATTTAATTATAGATCGGAGTAAAGTAAAACCAATATAAAGAGAGTATGATTGGTATGTGACTAAGTTTCTCCTACACCTAATTGTGTGTCATATTAACGAGACAGTCCGAATCCACGTTACCTCAACCGTCCACTTTACTTGACCCCTAGAAAAGAACTGGTAATAACCTCGTTTGACTCCTTTAACCAACTTCTAGTTATAGTTCTCGAGTCCAAGTTTTAAAGACTTTACTATGTAGAAGTTTTATGTATACAAGTCACTTTACTGATTTCATGAGACGACTATTTTAATTTATTAGTATGAAAGAGGAAACTTAATTAAAAAAAAGAATTGAAATTCGTAGGGGGATGTCTATAAAGAATTCGGAAACTATAGACTTGTAAATGTACATGATGTCATATATTAAGGAGAGAGAGAAAAAAAAAAAAAAATCAATAAACTCTAACTTATATGACCATATAGGATGTAAAAAGTTTCACGTTTTAATAAAGGTCATCACTTTTTGACACCTTCGGGTATAAGGTGTAATCATTAACCGTTGTAAATAGGTATTTCACTATCCATCATTTACAAAGTCCGAAACACTTATTGTCCCGTCAACATTGATAAGGCGAGGTTACCACATTCATTCGGTGTATTTGTTTACTCGGACTGACGTAAAGTTCTATATATAGAAGGAAATGTCTGTACCTTCAAAATTATATGAAAAATATACATTTCTTTATAGGAAAAAAACTAGAAAAAAGGTTGGTGAATTTCTCCCATAAGAATCGAGTTCCCGATATGTGTTTATCTGCTACCCTATTTAAACTTGGTACCAGGTGTCAAACGGTCAGAGACAAGATCGAGTATCTATAGGTTTAATGGACACGGTCTACGATTGAAACCCTGTTTAGTTTTCATTTCTCCTACTCTGAGGTATGGTCTCGCAATAGTGGAATATGAAAACATCCTTTCGTTCGAAACGGTAGGGGTTTACACGAAAAACCGTGTTTCTAATTAAATTTACTTGTCTTCTGAGTCCCTCAAAAAGAACAAAGGAGGGTGAATGGACAGATTCCTTAAATCTCTTTCCCGGACCGGGTCCTTCTCACGATAGTGGTCTCTATGGGTGTTTCTAACACCCGATCCACACCACCCCTTGTGAACAGTCTCGGATCTCTAGTCTCAGGGTGAGACATAGTGTGACGGAGACAATCCGGGTCGTTTGTAAACAAATGGTTTGTAAACGAAAAGGTGGAGGTCTCGTTGATGTAAGGAGGGGAAACTTTAGGGTTGGGAAGTGGGGGTGAAGTTGTAGGAGAAAACAGAAATCGACTTCTATCTTAAAGACCACTCTGAAGGTCGTTAAAACTTTTCAATGATTCAAAAGGACCCAGAGAAGGTACATATTCGAACAATTTGAAAACAAACTAAAAGAGGACAATGAAAAAGAGAATAGTTAATTTAAGAATTTGGTCAATCTTATTAGGTCTTTCTGTCTCCCTTCAAAAACGGGAGAGATAATATATATATATATATATATATATATATATCGAAAAAAAAAAAAAAAAGAAAACCCGTGGTTTCAACACTTTCTTCTTTTTCTTGACTCAATCCGTGGACTTATTCCACTTGAGTTTTTGTGTTTATTCTTTGATTGAAATCCTATTCGAATTAATTAGGATTATAGACTAAAAAATTCATCTATTTAATCCCTAGGGGTCTCTTTCTCTTTGTTCTTACCGAAAGAGCTGTATTCTCTTTGGTAAAACCGGATTCAGTAAAACACAAGATACAGACCGGTATTACGAATTGGAACTTGTCCTGAGTCATTAGTCACTAATATTCTTTTCATCCCCTTACGTCATTGTTTCCTTTTTGTCAACTCTTTGTTAACAAATCGTTATTTTCTCAGAATGAAGGAGGGGTTCCTTATATGGATTGTTAGATAATCAGAAACTCGAGACGTCCTGACTCCCGGGATGGGTCCATCTTCTACTCTACGATGACGACTAGGATACTGAAGTTAATTGATTTAGAACCTGAACCAGTTAGAAAGGGGGTTCAGTTACCACTTAAGAGGAGACGAGTTAGGAGAAGTACTTATACGTTTATGAGAATCGAATTTTAAAGGAGTTAATACAACACGTTCCTCTATAACGAGACCCTTTCTAAGGGTCCCAAGAGGAATAAAGAACGTGCATCGTTGTTTAGGAAGAAGGAGGGTTGAAACCGAACCAACACAGGACTCATTAAGATTAATTTTCTGACACCCAAGTCCAGGGTTAGTCTCCTTATATCAAAGTTCAGGTAATGTCATAAAACTTCTATTACTATAATTAAAACTATTCAACTAAAAAATTTCACTAACTTATGTAACAATGTGTTACGTTTCTTCCGAGCACAAAATCCAGAGTTACACTACTACTTATTTTGGTTTGACGATTCCTTTAGGTAATGGTGTCATTGGTTTAACATTTGAACTTTACCTTACTTTCTGTCTTAAAAGGATAAAAACCAAGTATACTTAGTTTTATGGTTTACTGTGACTTAGAATTAAAGTTTTCGAATGAAAATTACACAAAGTTCTTTAACATCTTCTCTTCTTAAACGATGGGATTTTATTAGGAGAAGTCATATTTCAAATAAAATCCTACTAATAAAAATTCTTTTACATCGGTATCCTCTGGGACCTCTTCCTTTACCGTTGGGTGAGGTAATAAGAACGGACCTCTTAGGGTACCTGTCTCCTTGGACCGTCCGATGTCAGGTACCCTATCGTTCTCAGCTCGTACAGAATCACTGATTTGGTGGTGGTCCTCGGTATTCTCTTCGAGACTTGTGGTTCATTTTATATGGGGGACTTTTTTTTTAAATGTAAACTTTCCCTTTAGAGGAAAACGTTCACACAGAGGGGTCAACATGATCCTTCTGCCTCTACTGAGAATAGTCTCCTCTTCCACGAATCGGGGACAGTTGCAGTGGGAAACACTGAGGCACTTGACGTAGGACGGTTCGAAGGGACAGGACGTGATGGAGGGTCTCGAACGAGTTTGAGTACAGGTGACTCGACTACTAAGGTAGGTTGGGAGAGTAGGAGGCTATGGGTGCAGAGGAAGCCGGGAGTTAGAAAGGGTCGTAGTCACCTCTTCCGTACCTGAATTTTAGACGTATTGTTGAAAAATGACACGAAAAGACCCATTGGAGAGTATGTCTAAAAGGTCAGAAGTTGTAGACACACAGAAATCGACCTTTTCTATAAATTCCATGTCCGAGACCGGTCAAATCTCACAATCAAAAGGACAAAGAGGGTGTACATGTACGGGAAATTGACACCAAATAAAAAGAGTACAATTTGACAATAAACACTTAAATTAGGAAACCGTTAGTTTTCTTGTGTCTTCCTCTCTTCCCTTTCTTTAAAAAGGAGAGGATGTTTCATAAGAGTTTCGACAATATATTCTTCTCAGAATCAAACTTAAATACCATCATTAAACTTATAAGAAAGATAAAAGGTTTATGATTGGTACCAGTCCGATAATTTAACCACTTTACATTCTCTAATGGAACAGGCAACATTATACCGACTCCTATAGAACCGATTTCTCAATATTTCACTGTGTATATTAGAGAAAAGATAGAGACTGATTTATCTCCCCTTTGTGTTTTATTTAGACCGTCCACTTTTTTTTTTCTCCTTCCTTTTCTTTTCTCTGTTTATTTACACTTTTTTTACTTACAAACGAGATGATATAAAATTTATGAATTTTCATGGAAAACTTATTCGTTTGCAATTCGAGATTTAAGAATTTATTTTAAATGTAAAAAATTTTTCAGTCACTCCTGTATCTTGACTCTTGAACAACTCTCACAAAGTTCTAAAGAGAGTTACCTGTAATAAAACAGAGGGACTAAATCCTTTTATTATCGAACGACAGTAAAAGTCGAAATCCAGTAAACTGAATTCCGAATCTTTTTCTATGTTTTAGTTCAGTGACTTAGACTCCATTCTAACATGGAAAACTCTGTCTTTCCTTCTCCCATCCTGTGTTGGTAATTTTTATACTGTGTTAGTAATTCTTCTTGTCCTATGATGTTTTGGTCAATCTTGCATGATCCGTGTTCTATCACCTTCTAAACTGAGAGTCATCTGGAAGTCGGAATAATATACGAGTAACATTATGTAATCGATTTACTCAGTAGTACTTCGACAAAGAGAGTCTAACCCTGAACTTGGGTGCACGATCCTGAATTTGGGTCTGTTTTAACTCAAATCTTGTGTTTGGGTTCTCCGATCCTGAGCTTGAACCAGTTTTGGGACGAACCCTGAACATGGGTGCATTGACCTTGAGTTTAGGTTGAGTACTAGAAGGTTGACTCTAGTGTCTGGACCAAAGTCTTGGACTATATTAAGTCCAAGAACTACCGAGTAGTGTCTTTATTAAGTCACTTTCTTTTTCCCTATCCATTCTTCATCTAAACGAGTCTCTCTTTATGTGAGGTGTCTGTTTCACACCCGGTATTGTCTACCACTTACATCGGAGTTTTACACCAAACCAATTGAAAGTACGAACACACGTGTGTATCAACGAAGTGCATAGCCTCCTGAGTCGTTGGGCTACTTGACATCGGGTGTCCGAGGAGATAAGTACCTAAGACGTCCATTCTTATGACTTCACCCAACGGTAAAGGAGGAGGACCCCTAGAAAGTTTATGTCTCTAGTTTGGGTGCAGAGAATACAGAGGACGTAACCGTCCGTCCGAGACTTCCCGACCAATTAAAGTATCCGACGACTCCCTCCCTTAAGAAAAAGGTTGATAAAACCCCTTCCCACACCTCTATAAGTCCGTAAACCGGTGGTGGGTGAAAAACTAGAAATTTCCAGTTGGAACCTTGACATTACCGTGGAGATCCACATAGTAAATCGAAAGACCATACAACAACGACAACAACAAGTCATTGAGTGAGGACATGTTGAGTGACACTGAGATACTTGATGTCGTGCGGTCCGAAGGGACATGAAGTGGTAGAGGGTCTCAAACGAGTTTGAGAACGAATAACTCAGACTGTGGTAGGTTAGTGACGTTGGAGACAGTAGGGGAAGAGGAGGACGGAAGTTAGTAAGGGTCGTAGTCACAGAAATTTTACTCCTATAACCTCGAAGTCGTAGTCAGGAAGGTTACTTACTTATAAGTCCCAACTAAATGAAATCTTAACTGACCCAACTAGAGGAACTCAAGTACCCTGAGAGTTTTCAGAAGTCGTTATGTCAAGTTTTCGTAGTCAAGAAGTCACAAGTCGAAAGAAATACCAGGTCGAGAGTCTAGGTATGTACTAATGTCCTTTTTGGTATCGAAATTGATATCTCTGAAAACAGAGGAAAAATTATTTGACAGATCCAAACAGTATCGAAAAGAAGGTTCCTCGTTCACAGAAAATTAAAGTACCGACGTCAGTGGTAGACGTCACTAAAACCTCGGCTTCTCTTCTTTCATAAAGGGACATAGGTATAAAGGGGTAGTTAAGTGATACTTCACTACACTGACCTACGGTACTTGAAGTAAAAAACTTACAACTCAAAAATAGGTCGAAAGAGTGAGAGGAGAAAGTGGAAGTTTTCCGAGAAATTAAGGAGAAACGAAAGACTGTAATCCCACCACAGTAAACGTATAGACTCTAATAACTATAAAGAGCGTTGTTAGAACTAGGGTCAGACACGAAGTGGGTCAGGTCGTAAAGTGTACTACATGAGACGTACATACAATTTATTCGTGTCTCTGTTTTATGTCGAAACTACATAAAGAAAGGGTTAAACCTTGGTCAGGTAACAAGGTACATGTCAAGATTGAGAACGAGAAACCGGACGTATCCTAAAGTGTCCTCCGTCCATTTCAGCAGACTATAAGGGTAAAGAAATTCTTAAAAAGTATCAAACAACACTAGGTGTCAGTTTTTAAAATGACATCAGTTACTTTGTCTTCATCTATAAAAAGACCTTAAGAGAACGAACAAGATACTAGATTGTCTACAACCGTTAAACTAGAGACTAAGGAGACGGAAAAGATTTAGTTCGAACATGTAGACCTACAAAAGTCAAGTGTGTGACAATTGGGACCGAACTTTCTAAAACTCGTAATGGAAGATCATACACTTCACTCACGTTAACCTACCATCAAACTCGTAAGAAACCGTAACGGGAAGAAACCCTAACCTTACCTTCCACAAGAAAAGATCAGGACGCCGGTGACAGTTCAAAAAGTTTAAACTATGGTATAACTCACGTCGTGTCTATAAACATTCCGGAGGGGTCTGTCGGTAAAACGAAAAAACGTAAAGAAAAGGTATCCCTACCAGAACTAGGGACAGAGGACATTTTACAGTGCTTGGAGTAAGGTATCAAGTAGTCCGTGAGATAGATAGTCTAGATCCAGGAGGTTAGATAAAGAGTGAAGGTGACATATTAGTATTCCCTAAACTAAATCCAGTATGAACTTACCAGATCGTCAAATGGGATGAAAGAACTTAAATTTAGACTTAAACCATTATTCCTCAAGTACTAGACTCGGTGTTAGTCGAGGACCAGAACAAAAACAACTGACATATATCGAAGAGGTAGAAACCGACGTTTCTTATATTAGTTAGACTAAAACCACGACTGACAGACCACTACAGGTACACATCTCAGAAGAGAACACAACAACCTTCTCCCATAAACGATACTACTCACACAAAAGAACCGTTTTGAGATAATCAGAAACGGGACGAAGTAAGGTGTAAGGTTCCGGTTTAAACGGACAATTAAGTCCACAAAGAACTGAAGGAAGAAAACGTAAGGTCAGAGGATCTTACTTTTCCTGTAGAAAAACCCCACAATCATGATTTTCCAGAACATCCAGAAGTATTTTGACAAGTCGAAGTCAAAGAAGTCGTAATGACCAACCCCGTATCTGAACCTATTGACACTATGACTTACCAAACGGAACCTCTGTTTATCTCTAGTAAGATAGTAAAAACTCTAACGTAGGTTCATGACGTAAAACCTGAAAAAACAACTGGTACTACCGATGAGGTAAAGAAGACTCTCTAAGGACGGGCGCCATCATTTATATTACCAGTAAACTCAATTTAAGTGGGTAAGGTCAGGTAAAATCAAGCGACTAAGGATCTTACAGCTGCAAGTGGGAACGGTAGAGAACAAACTGGTGAAGGTTAAACGGAACTAAGTACCTGGACTGTAAGGTCTAAGGATACGTTATAACGAGAAATGTAGCCTAGAACGAAGATAGTGGTCAGTGTACGTGTTGACCCATAACAAAAACAAAACCGAGGTAGGGAAGTAAGAAAGACCTCAATGAAGAGGTGACTAGAGGTCATCGTATAACCCGTGGATTACTGGACCCCTCAAGGAGAAAACCATAGGATAGTGAAACGGAAAAGTACGACAAGTACCCCAAGAGTTCCGTTCTTATGACTTCACCGAACGGTAAGGGAAGAGGTCCCCTGGTACAAGACAGTCTGGAGAGATGGTACTGGGTGGGCAGAATCCAACGGGGCGTCCGTACCGAACCAAAGTAACTCAATCTGTTACGACACCAGGATCACACTAATCTAACTGATCAAAAGACACTCATACCAAAGTCACACAGACGGGAGACTACGGGAGAACGTTGTAGATGGTAGAATGAACACAAAGAGAATGGAACCCGCACCCCATAGTTCTCCGTTTTTCGTTTCTTCTTTTCCTTTTTATATTCGTAGACTTGCGTCTCAAGGTTTCTTATCGTTCTTCTCTATTCTTTCGGAAGAAGCCGCTAGTTACGTTTCTTTAACTCCTTTTGTTGTCTTACCCTTTCTGATCTCTAGAGAAGTTTTTTTACTCTCTATGGTTCCCTTGTAAAGTACGTTTCCACCCGAGCTATTTCCTGTCTTTACCATACCTGGATTGTCTTTGTCTTCTATAATTCTTCTCCACCGTTCTTATGTGTCTTCTTGACATGTTTTTTCTAGAAGTGCTGGGTCTATTAGTACTACTACACTAGCGAGTAGATCTCGGTCTGTAGGACCTTACACTTCAGTTCACCCGGAATCTTTCGTAGTGATACTTGTTTCGATCACTTCTACTACCTTAAGGTCACCTCGATAAAGTTCAGGACTTTCTACTACGACACTTTCACGACGTGAGTCATACGGTTGTCTAAACCTTTTGAGTCGTCACCGGTGTCCTGACCCTTTCCAGTCAAAAGTAAGGTTAGGGTTTCTTTCCGTTACGGTTTCTTACGAGTTTGAAACTGACGTGTTAACGTGAGTAGAGTGTACGATCATTTCATTACGAGTTTTAAGAAGTTCGGTCCGAAGTCGTTATGCACTTAGCACTTGAGGGACTACAAGTTCGACCAAAATCTTTTCCGTCTCCTTGGTCTCTAGTTTAACGGTTGTGGGTGACCTAGTACCTTTTTCGATCTCTCAAGGTCTTTTTGTAGATAAAGACGAAATAACTGATGCGGTTACGGAAACTGACACACCTAGTGTTCTTTGACACCTTTTAAGAAGTTCTCTACCCTTATGGTCCGGTGGATTGGACGGAGAACTCTGTAGACATACGTCCAGTCCTTCGTTGTCAATCTTGACCTGTACCTTGTTGTCTGATCAAGGTTTATCCTTTTCCACATGCAGTTCCGACATATAACAGTGGGACGAATAAATTGAAGATACGTCTCATGTAGTACTCTTTACGACCTGACCTTCTTCGTGTTCGACCTTAGTTCTAACGGTCCTCTTTATGGTTATTGGAGTCTATACGTCTACTGTGGTGGGAATACCGTCTTTCACTTCTCCTCGATCTTTCGGAGAACTACTTTCACTTTCTCCTCTCACTATTTGAACCGAATTTCGAGTTGTAAGTCTTTTGCTTCTAGTACCGTAGACCAGGGTAGTGAAGTACCCTTTATCTTCCCCTTTGTCATCTTTGTCACAGTCTGAAATAAAAACCCCCGAGGTTTTAGTGACGTCTACCACTGACGTCGGTACTTTAATTTTCTGCGAATGAGGAACCTTCTTTTCAATACTGGTTGGATCTATCGTATAAGTTTTCGTCCCTGTAATGAAACGGCTGATTCCAGGTAGATCAGTTCCGATACCGAAAAGGACGCCAGTACATACCTACACTCTCAACCTGACACTTCTACGACTCGCGACTTCTTAACTACGAAATCTTGACACCACAACCTCTTCTGAGAACTTTAAGGGAGCCTGACGTTCCTCTAGGTTGGTTAGGTAAGACTTCCTCTAGTTGGGACTCTAAAGAAACCTCCTTTACTACGACTTCGACTTTGAGGTTATGAAACCGGTGGAGTACGCTTCTCAACTGAGTAACCTTTTCTGAGACTACGACCCTCACTAATTCCCGTCATCCGCTTACCCTTGTGTCTCCTACTCTACCGACCTACCATAGTACCTGAGTTACCTGTACTCAGACTCACTTGAGGCCCTCAACCACTACCTATCCCTCCGGACCGTACGACGCTAAGTACCCCAACGTTTCTCAGCCTGTGCTGACTCTCTGACTTGACTTGACTTGACTCACGTCGTGAAAGTGTGGTAGTAGAAAATTCTAAACTTTATCGAGTCGACCTTAAGGTAGTGATCGAAACAACCATCACTACGAAGGATTCCGGGTGAACTGAAGCGTAAGATCCTACAGACCGAGATCCATTTCCTACTGTGGTGGTATCAATAGGTCCAGTATTCAACAAAAAAAAAAAAAAAACATATAAAGAAGACACTTAAGAACGGTGGAGCAGAATTATAGAAGACGAAGACAATACAGGTATGTTAAAGACAGGGAATAAGACGGGTAGAAACATTTGGTAACGAAACTGATCTACATGAAAACAACCGTTTCATTACAGAGACAGAAAATTATACGACAGATCCAACTAGTATTGAAAAGAAGGTTCCTCGTTTATAGAAAATTAAAGTACCGACGTCAATGGTAGACGTCACTAAAACCTCGGGGGCTTTTATTTTAGAGAGTGACAAAAGTAACAAAGGGGTAGATAAACGGTACTTCACTACCCCGACCTACGATACTAGAATCAGAAGACTTACAAGTTAAAATTCGCTTGAAAAAGTGAGAGAAGAAAGTGAAAGTAGTTCTCCGAGAAATCAAGAAACGAAAGACGGGATTCGCACTACAGTAGACGTATAGACACTAATAACTATAAAAAGGACCTTTAGAACTAAGGTCAAACACCAAATAGGTCAGGTCGTAAAGAGTACTACATGAGACGTATATTCAATTTATTCGTTCCACTGTCATATGTCGGAACTACATGAGGAAAGGGTTAAACCTTGGTCAAGTTATCACCAAAATCATAAAAGACAAACGAAAAGCGAAAACGATACCGTTGGAAAAAGAATGGTAATCATAACAATTAGAAAGAACTTATCCATTTAGAATCGACTAAGAGATCTTTACGATGTAAAACTACTAAATAATTTAAACGTAAAACAAGTTTGATCGAAAATATTACGTCAGTTCAAGAATGTCTTATACTTAAAATTTAGACTTACTTCTTACTTTCCCACGACCATTTCAGTTCATACCATTCATACGTATTTAAATTTCTCACTTAGAAAAATTTCTAATAAAATGTAAAAAACCTTCGGTTTAATTAAAAACTTCTTCGTATATACACTTATTATACTGTTATGACAGGTCTGACAAGTTCAATAGAAAGTAAATCCTATTAAAAGTTAAATTTCTTGTTTAATTAACTAAGATTCAAGTTTATATTAAAGTCGTTTACTAAATTTTATTTTCGTTTTCGTAAAATCAGTAAAACCGATTTTATTATATTTACTAAAATAAATGTACGTTTTTAAAGAGGTTAGATAAATAATCGGTATCCCATTATAAACCCTTTTAGTCGGTCCATTTTCTTCAGATGCAGTTCGTTGTTCAAGACTGTAACTCTTTCTTTCAGTTACCCTTAATTGACTGGATACATGAAACTTTGAACATCGAAGATAATAGAGAGTATGAGACTATATAAATTACTTTATACTACTCTTAATCATGAAACCCCATCTAATTTAAACAAAAGTTACCGAACTGTTTAGTTAGCACTTCACTCTAAAGATTCTAAATCCCACTCATAAAGAGTATTCATTTTTTGATATAAATGATACGTACGTAAGATTCAACAAAGTCAGTACTGAGAGACACTGGGTGATCCGAGGAGACGGGTACCCTAAGAGGTCATTCGTATGACCTCACCCAACGTTACGGGAAGAGATCACTAGAAGTACTAGGTCCTAACTTAAGTGAAGAGAATTCAGATTACCTAACCGTCCACCCAAGAAATAGTGGTCGTGGTGAATGTCGAGGAGTTAAAATCCAAGTTTTAGAATTTTTTCTTTCTTTGTATTCATAAATAGGAATCTCATTTTATCTTAAACTTGTAACCTGATGTATAAGTCTCTGGAGGTTATTTAGTTATGTAGGTAAAAGTACCAAATCGTCCTTGGTTGTAACGGTTTTTTATTCATGAACACGGCTAAAATTAAAATATTGTGTTTGAAAAACAAGTGTTGAAAATTTTCTACTTTGTATTATTAATTTATAGGAAACAAGATGGATAGTAATTAAAAGTGTACATGGAGTAACCCTTTTGTACAGAAACAGAATGTATTCGACTTTCTTTTCGGTTTTGGGTCCATTTAATTATAAAGATTTTTATGAAGTTTCCAACCTTTTATGTTAAAATTTAAGATGGTATATCCAAATTCAAGAACTGTTTCTAGTGGTTTCAATCAAAGATATATAGTCTTCTTTTTATTAGTTCATTCGTTAGTAACGGTATTACAACGGAAAAAAGAAAACACATTAGACAGGTGTATAGTTCTGTGTTAAATAATTTTACCCTATGGAGGACGGTATAGTTATTTGTTCTTACATTTTCGTTAGTCACTAAAGTCCGGAAGTTTACACTTATTCCAAAGGGGTTTCCCTTGTTTTCCGGACATTAGGTTCACTGACGACTCCTCAATGCCCACTACCCTCTTCAGTTTTTGTATCCTACGACCGAGGTCTATCGACTCTACGTATATTTTCTTTACTGATTAATAGGGTCTGAAAACGTAAAAGGGTTTTGGATTTTTTTCCTCACGATTCAAGAAATTGAACTATAGACCAAAAGGAATGCCGTCTGACGGCCGGGGAAAACAACGTTTGAACATGTATTATCGGACTGAGGGGACAAGGTGTAGGAGTCTCCTCAAAGAGTCCGGATGGACTTTACTACAGAGGACCCGAGTCTCAGGATTGTGAGGGTAGTTTATTTTATTGAGAGATGAAAGTCCAACACTGATTAAAAAAATCAGCTGTGACCCTTGAGAAGGAAAAATGAAAAAGTAATAAGTTATCGTCATATCTTTATTTAACTTTCTTACTTTGTAAACTTTTGATACAGTCCTCTCAATAAACCTCTGACGAAAACTATTATAATTGTACAAACAGGAGAATTTTTATCTTTACTTACTAATACGTTTCATGTACCCTTTTTGTTTATACTGTTCGGATCGTCCTTTTACTCTACATGGACCTTTAAAAATGAGGTAACGTGACCTCTTTTCAGAGATTAGTGATACCCTTAATCATTGTTAAAATAAAATAATCGACTATATAGTGACCTTTATAAAATAAAAGTAAATTGGATGAATTTAACTTGTAAAAATAAACTTTTCAACTTACGTAAGTGTTACACCTTATTTCAAGTTCTTTCTCATAGGTTTAAAAGACAAAATGATTTTAATATAATCATAACGTAGATTTATATAAAATCGTACAATATTGGTATTAAAAATTTATTTAACAGAAACCATTGTTTAGTAGGACATTCACCTTTGAGACAAAAAGTTTAAATAAGAAAAGTAAAATTAGTCGTTAGAAGTTATTTTTTCAATCTCATAATTTTGTAAAGGTGTAATTTACAAAATAATATTATTTTTATTTTTAACTTTATTTATAATCTCTATATATTTTATTAAAATATTATCAATAAACGTTAAAAACTTCATAATATTGATGTAACAAGGAAGTTTAAGATGAAAGATTATAGTGTGTAATTAAATTATTTTGATTATGGTTTGACACAATCTTCTAAGAAAAGCCTTACTACGGTAATACTCTAATAAGTAGAGTAGAAAAACTACCTTTATTAGAGTATTCCTATATGTAAAATAACTTATCCCGTGGACCGACTTGTTTTATATTGACGTTATAGGAGATCAGTCGTCATCTTACATAACAGACTGTTCTCGGTCTCTCAAGTTAATCCTGTAATTCTTTTTACTAGCCTTTCGGTTTGACTTGTAGTGACGATGGTCAAGTAGAAGACTCCTGGTGGACTTGTAAAGAGTCGGACACAGGAATACCTTATCTAAACTTCCTAGATTTTGTGTTATGAAAATATGTTACACGTCGACTGACCAAGTCTTTGTTTCATTTGTGTTTCATTATTTTCGTATTATAGATAGAAATTTTCCGTCAAGAGTCATTACGAAGAGAAACCGTTAAAAAATCCAAAATGAAATTTCAATTCATATATTTCATATATTTCTATATTAAAACGCATATCAACCATCGCGTTTTGTTAAAGTGACATTATTTCCTAGGAACCTCTTAAATGTCTTAGGAGAAGGGAGTTAACGTTAAGACTAGAAGATGTACCAATGTTGTAACAAAAAAAGTAATTACAGATTAAATGTTCATATTTGGTAAGATTTACATAGTCTTGTCTACATCCTTTATTAATATTAAATCTAAATTTAGAAGTAGAGGATTAGTATATCAAAATTGGGTAGATAGAATTCTCTTTTTTTTTATGACTTCTCTTAATATTTCTTTAATTTTTTTTTTTTTCTCCACGGTGTTAACATCGATAGGTCAGGATGGTTAAATGGATAATAACGTGTCTACACGTTATGAACGACAAAACTCGACAAACCAAATATTGTTCTACACGTTGTGACTATTCTGTTAGACGTGAATAAATCTATACGAAAAAGTACCTTGGAGAGTAATATCGGGAACCTGTAAATCAACTTACAAAACTGTCAAGAAGTCTAAAACAAAAGTTGAAAGATTTCCTTCTAATAAACTGTACTAACTGAACCTTAAATTATACGATGTGTATTTTTATTTATATACCACCAGGTTATAAATGCTTAGACAGAAGATTACGTCCCCTGTACCCAAACTAAGGGTCAGTTCCTTGATTCTATGGTGTACGGAACCCCGTTGATTCGGGTAAGTGGTGTTGATGACTCGGACGTCCGAGATCTCTTCTCTAGATCTCTTCGGAATACGGTGTTCATTCTGTACTTTGTCAGTGTATTTAACCATTTTTTTATAAAAAGAAATTTATGTTTATATAAATTTTTTAACGGTAATGTTTTTATCATTTCGAATTACAAATTATAGTAATGAACTAAAATTTTTTTAGGTCAGTTGGACCAGTTTTTTGATTGTCTTAAGGTGGGGGATATGTTCTAATTAAAGAACTCATTTGTCTTATTGGTAAACAAGACTAGAACTTATCTTCGTTTAGTAAACTAAACCTACTCGATTTCATTAGGAGTAAGTTGTAGTTTAAAGTCAAACTACATCAATCGAACAGAGTCGTAATCGATAATACGAGGGTAACCTGGAATGAATAGTTTTTACCTTCCTCCCACCCCGTACATACCGTATTTTGTATTTTTTGTATAGACAGACTCTGGTAGAAGGAGGAATTAAAGTTGAGTAGATATAATCTCAATACCATTGTATATGAATGAGGTAAAAAATGAGTCCAAAGAGTGAATGATACACGGGGTTTTATCCGTTATATTCCCACAAGTTTGGGAAGACAAGTACGATCAGAAAGATAATAACTGACATACCTGAAACAATCCTTATCAGAGTACTATAATTCGTTCAAACAGTACATTAAGTATGATAAAAAGGTAATTTTTTATTTGAAAACGAAAGGAAAACATAAACGTACATGAGTCATTCACAGACTTTTACTTCGTCTACTTCCTTTTTTATTAAAAAATTAAATAAGTTTTAAAATCATTAAACATTAAATTCTACTGTGGTTTCTTTCCAAACCTCTCCCCTATATAGATTAACAGAAACTTTTCGTTTCCAGTGTGTGGTACTGGTTCACCCGAAATAGGGTCCCTACGTTCCTAAGAAGTTATAGGTGTTTAGTTAGTTACACTATATGGTGTAATTGTTTAACTTTTTATTTTCGGTATACTAATAGAGTTATCTACGTCTCTTTTGGAAACTGTTTTAAGTTGTAGGTAAATACTATTTTTGAGAGGTCTTTCGTCCTTATCTTCCTTGTATGGAGTTGTATTATTTTCGATATATACTGTTTGGGTGTCGTTTGTAATAGGATTTAACACTTTTTAACTTTCGTAAAGGGGATTTCAGTCCTTGTTCTGTTCCCACGGGTGAAAGTCGTGATGATACGTTGTATCAAGACCTTCAAAACAGGTGTCGTTAGTCTCGTCTTTTTCTTTATTTTCCTTAGGTTTAACCTTTTCTTTTTCATTTTGAGAGTGACAAACGTCTACTGTACTAGGAGATGTACCTTTTGGGATTTATTAGGTGGTCTTTTAATGATCTCGATTAGTTACTTATATCATTTCAACGTCCTATATTTTAGTTGTGTTTATTTAGGGAATGTAAGGATATGTGATTATTACTCTTTTATCTTTCTCTTTAATTCATTTGTTAAGGTAAGTGGTAACGTTGTNCAAAACCGGTGTCGTTAGTCTCGTCTTTTTCTTTATTTTCCTTAGGTTTAACCTTTTCTTCTTCATTTTGAGAGTGACAAACGTCTACTGTACTAGGAGATGTATCTTTTGGGATTTATTAGGTGGTCTTTTAATGATCTCGATTAGTTACTTATATCATTTCAACGTCCTATATTTTAGTTGTGTGTCTTTAGGGAACGTAAGGATATGTGATTATTACTCTTTTATCTTTCTCTTTAATTCATTTGTTAAGGTAAGTGGTAACGTTGTTTTTATTATTTTATGAATCCTTATATAGATGGATTTCTTTGATTTCTGGATATGTAACTTTTGACATTTTGTGACCACTTTCTTTAGTTTCTCCTGTGATTGTCTACCTCTTTATATGGTACAAGTACCTATCCTTCTTAGTTATATCACTTTTACTCATATGATGGGTTTCGTTAAATATCTAAGTCACGTTAGGGATAGTTCGATGGTCGCCATAAAAAGTGTCCCGATCTTGTTTATTAAAGTGTTAGACATACCTTTATGTTTTTGGACTTATCGGTTTCGTTAGAACTCTTTCTTCTCACCTTGACCTCCTTAGTTGGACGGACTGAAGTCCAAGATGATGTTTCGGTGTCAGTAGTTTTGTCATACCATGACCGTGTTTCTGTCTTTATATCTAGTTACCTTGTTTTATCTTTCGGGTCTCTATTTAGGTACGTGGATACCTGTGAAATAGAAACTGTTTCCTCCGTTCTTATATGTTACCTAATTTCTGTTAGAGAAATTGTTCACCACGACTCTTTTGACTAATTGGTGAACATTTCCTTACTTTGATCTTGTGAAAGATTGTAGTATGTGTNTCGGGTCTCTATTTAGGTGTGTGTATACCTGTGGAATAGAAACTGTTTCCTCCGTTCTTATATGTTACCTCATTTCTGTTAGAGAAATTGTTCACCACGACCCTTTTGACCAGTTGGTGAACATTTCCTTACTTTGATCTTGTGAAAGATTGTGGTATGTGTTTTTATTTGAGTTTTACCTAATTTCTAGATTTACATTCTGGTCTTTGATATTTTGAGGATCTCCTCTTGTATCCGTTTTATGAGAGACTGCATTTAGTGTCGTCCTAGGAGATACTGGGTGGAGGGTCTTATAACCTTTATTTTCGTTTTTATTTGTTTACCCTGGATTAATTTGAATTTTCAAAGACGTGTTGTTTCCTTTGATATTCGTTCCACTTTTCTGTCGGAAGTCTTACCCTCTTTTATTGTCGTTTACTTCGTTGACTGTTTGTTGGTTACAGTTTTTATATGTTCGTTGAATATGTCGAGTTCAGGTCTTTTTATTTGTTGGGTTAGTTTTTTACCCGGTTTCTAGATTTATCTGTAAAGAGGTTTCTTCTGTATGTCTTCCGATTGTTTGTGTACTTTTCTACGAGTTGTAGTGAGTAGTCTCTTTACGTTTAGTTTTGGTATTACTCCATGGTAAAGTGTGGTCAGTCTTACCGACGCTAGGTTTTCAGATGTTCGTTATTTACGACCTCTCCCACACCTCTTTTCCCTTGGGAAGATGTGACAACCACCCTTACGTTTGATCATGTCGGTGATACCTCTTGTCACACCTCTAAGGAATTTTTTGACCTTTATCTTGATGTAATACTGGGTCGTTAGAGTGACGACCCGTATGTGTGGCTCCTTTGGTCTTAACTTTCTCTGTGCACATGGGGTTACAAGTAGTGTCGTGACAAATATTATCGGTCCTGTACCTTTGTTGGATCTACAGGTAGTTGTCTACTTACCTATTCTTTCGACACCATGTATATGTGTTACCTCATAATGAGTCGACAATTTTTCTTATGTAAACTTAGTAAAGATTACTCCACCTACCTTTGACCTCGGATAATGTGTCTCACTTCATTCGGTCCTTCTTTTTTGTGGTTATATGATATGATTGTGTATATATACCTTAAATCTTTCTAAAATTGCTATTGGGACATACACTCTGTCGTTTTCTCTGTGTCTACACATCTTGTCAGAAGACCTGAGGCACCCTCTCCCTCTCCCACCCTACTAAACCCTCTTGCCGTAATACGTACATATCATAGTATATACTTTGCTTAGCGGTCAGGTCCAAGCTACGTACTATGATCTACGAACCCCGACCACGTGACCCTACTGGGTCTCCCTACCAAGCCCCTCCCTCTTCCCTCTCTCCAAGTCCTACTCCTTGTGTACATATGGACACCGTCTAAGTACAACTACATACCGTTTTGGTTATGTTATAACATTTCATTAATTGAAGGTTAATTTTATTTATTAAAAATTTTTCGAACAGCGTTCCACTTACTCAAAAAAGGAAATATTCAATGTAAAACTATTCCAGTTGAAAGAGTACTCTTCAGGAATTAATACGAAAAGTGTCTGTCGAGACTTGTTTCTTTTTGTGTTTTTGGCTCACAGGGATGGAATGTCCTTTAAAGACGTCCAGAATACGGGTCTGAAGTATATAGACGTTGTATTTATCTTTGTGTAGATAATCAATAAACTTCATACATTTTTCGTAACTTTTCGTCATAAGAAGTTCATTCGGTTTTGATTCTGTAAAATGGGAAAAGAGTCGTCTCTAGATAAAATCACCTTTTTTTTCCTCTATCGTATCTCGGTAAGATACACTGATTTTGATTTAATTTATTTTATTATTATTTCATCTGTAAAAATACTATCACCTTTAAAGTACTATAAGATCTCGTGACTCAGAGATTCAAAGTTGACTAAGAGTATATCGTCATTTTATATTACTAATGTATCTTGAAACATCAAATGTAAAATACTAAACTAAAAGTAATTTTTATTTGTTTGTTCGTTTTTCTTGTCACTTTCTAAGTCCGTGAATCCTTTTTCCAACCGTTTTTACCTATCATTAGAGACTCTCCTTTGTTCACACCATTCGGATCCCAACGGATCAACCTCTTTCAAAGGTCCGACCTCATATCTCTTTCCTTGGGACAGTCTAGAACCACCAGAGGGACTCAAGACCTCTGTCTCAACCTTTAAACCGGTTCAGTTTCACCGATCTCAAAAGACCCGTCTCATCTTCTCTCTTGACGTCTCCCTGTTTAAAAACTTCTACAAGTCTCTTAGGTCACTCATGAGCCAACTCGTTACTTACCACGTACAACACTTCTATAATGAGTACCGGTCTTTCTCTTTGTACCTTTAAGTCTCCCTCCTTATGGACTAAAAGTATATTTTTACTCTTGTCACTGATAACGACAGTCCAACCTTTTGGAACGTTAGGTTCCTTGTGACTAATTTTATAATTTTTCCCATAACGGAGTCATCCTTTCTTTTCCTTAGGATCTTCTTTACATTGAGTAGAATAGATTACTTCGACTTTTTGTTCTAGACTTTTCTAGTTCAACAAACGTGGTTGAATTGGTACAGAACTTGTTTTGAGTTCCTATAAATACCCCTAAATTTGTCAGGTACCCTAGTGTTTCTCAGTCTGTACTGACTGACTGATTGTGTGTGTGTATACATTCAATTTTTACATGTCGTTACTTATTCAAATATTTATTACTATAAAGGATCACGACCATCAAGAAAGAGGAATTTAAAATAAACGGACCAAATTTATGTCACTTGTACTGTAGTGTTTGTACTCGTGTCAAAGTAAAAATTTTGTAAATAAATTTTTATATAATAAAAAGTCCTTTATAATCTTTGAAGAGAGGAACGTATTTCCATACCTTATCACAACGATAACTTTTTTTTTTTCCTCACTCCTTCTCAGCCGTTTTTTCTTTTCGTTTCTTTCATGATATGTAACCTTGAATCGTAAATGTAGTAAAAAAGTTACAAAGCTTTGATACTGCGGTCACAAATCCACTGAGTGGTGTTTGCTGAAATTCACAACCAAGACACTAATCATAACATCTAATTACTATAAATGACAGGCTACATTAAGTTCTTCGGATGAACAAATATTATACGATTTATTTGATAGGGATAACATGTTAAGTCTTATAATGGATAAATATTTTTATTTTAAGTACTAAGTTTTTTCATTTATGTTTCCTATAATCTTCTATAAAAACTAATTTTCTTTTTTTAGTACTATACAGTTTCACATACCTTGCGTCGGTTTCGTATGGAATTTTTATATAAGTGTCGTAAATTACGATTATTGTGTTTTGTTGTTCAAAGTTTAGTTAATAGATATGAAAGTGAAATATTTTAATCTCTTTTTTTTGTGTGTGTGTGTCTTTTGATTATGGTTTAGTTTATCGGTTCTCCTTTGGTATTGTACTTCTTTAATTATTTTGATCTTTTCGGTATGTCCTTTCAGTTACTTTGATTTTCGTTAAAAAATTATTAAATAACAAAATCTCGTCAAAATACAAATGTTATTTTGACTGTTCTTCCATGTCATAAAGGGACATGGGACGGAGGTGTATACCTACACTCACGTACGATTTAGTGAAGTCAGTACAGACTTGGAAACGCTGGAATACCTGACATCGGACGGTTCCAGGAAACAGATGTCGTAAGATGTCCGTTCTTATAACCTCACGACCTCACCTAACGGTACGGGAGGAGGTCCTCCAGAAGGACTGGGTCCCTAGTTTAGGTACATGGACGTAACGTCTACCTAAGAAATGACGACCCGGTGGTCCCTTCGGGGGTGTTATTGATGGGGGTAATAATTATAGTAAGTGGTCTCACCATGAAAAGAAAGGAAATAAATAAAAAATTGGTCTCGACTCAATGTAGTTATGTCATAGTAGTGGATGCTAGATATCAAATGAGATCCTAAGTGAGAACATAAAGTGTAAAGTATCTAAACCTGTTTACATATTACTTTATAGTTATATAGGGAACTATTTTATAGTATCACAAAAGTAATGGGATTTTAGAAGACTCAAGATTGTTTAATAGGGAAGGAGGTCAGAATTTTAGGTATCTAAAATGGAAAGATCTTACAGTATGTCAACTTCAGTATGTCATACATAGGAAAAGTTTATCGGAAATGTCGGAAGAGTGACTCGTTATAAGTGACTTCAACGGAGGTGTAGGAAGGTATTGAATTACCAGGTCCAGAAAAATTACGACTTATTATAAGGTGACAGACCTACATGGTGTTAAGTAAATAAGTAAGTGGATGACTTCCTTTAGAACCAACGAATATGTAAAACTATTAGTACTCATTTCGACTATAATTGTAGTCACACGTTCAAAAACACACCCAAATAAAAATAAAATATACTCGTCAGTGGTTCTTCATACTGACGACCTGGTATACCAATCTCATGTAAATCAAAAAAAAAAAAAAAGTGTTCCTGAAATATGAAATAAATGTCTCTAACTTTAAATCCTAAAAATTTTTTGTACCAATAATCCCGTGTTACCACAAAAAATAGTGTGTTGATTTCTCTAGTGAGTTCCATATTTGTCAAAATTTCATACCGTAGACCTAACAAAATATATAACTAAGTTTAAAGAATTAGAAAGTCAAGAATCCCCTGTCCTCTCCTCTTATCTTATTTTTAGTGTTTTATTCATCATTTTGTGTCTAATCGGAACAAAAGGACTTTTCTATGTTCATTTTATGAATACTTAACTAAAGACCAGGGTCTAATATTATTTTGGATAAAATAAATAGACAAATATTAATTTTCATATTAACTGTATGTTATAGTATAATTATAGTCCCCATGTCGTATCACTGAATATACGTCAAGTTTTACCAGTAGTACTATTCCATGGTAGACAGTGGAATGTGTCAGTAGTGTCATAATAACAGATATAAGGGAGACGACATGGAATACAGTGGTACTGAACAAATAAAATGTTGACTCTCAAACACGGAGAATTCTAGGAAGTGGGTGTGTGGGATGTAAATCAAAACTTNTTGTTATTTCATTTACCATTGCCCTAGTGTGAATAGTTATTAATGGAATTTGCATTTACCCAACTTGCGGGGTTGGTTTTCTGTCTCTGACCGGCTTACCTATGTTTTTGTTCTGGGGAGATATACGACGAATGTTCTCTGGGTGGAGTTTTGTTCCCTGTGTATGTCTGATGTAAATCAAAACTTTCTTTAGTGGTTTAATAGAAGGTTTCACTGATGTGGTAACACGTAAAGGTAGTCACTACATATTCCCCGTCAACCTATAGTATTTCTCTTTCCTTTTTGTTGTGAATAAGAGATGACCCATACTGTTACTTAAGATCTTATTAATTCGTGACTTGATATTTACTATTATTTCAAAAGATCTCCTATTATATCTTCTTATAGAAGTAAACAATTCTATTGTTTTCTGTCGTAAGTGTACCGGTCATTGGTACGTTTTCCACCATATTTAAATAATTGTGAGTCTCGGTACGTTTCACTTTTGTGATAATTATTTTGTGTACATTTAAGAGATCTTTGTGACTTTATATTGTCTGTTACTATAGTCATAGACTTACTTTTTTTAGGAAGTATGTGAATACTTGTTCACATTTCACCGTGTTGGTGAAACCTTTGTCCAACCATAGTTAATACATTAAATTGTTAACTGTGTATCGGTCTAGATCTTTAAAGTGAGGGGTAACTCGTCTATACGAACGTACACATATAGTTCTTTATATATGTTTTAACACATTCTCGGGTTTGGACCTTTATTGAATTTACAGATAGTCATTTTGTTACAATTTTATTTTAAAATTTAATAATTTTTTATAAATTTTAAAAATTTAATAAATATCATTGTGGTTATCGTTACTTTAAGTTGTTTAGTGTTGATATGTTTATTTTGTACCGACTTAGAGTGATAGTATTAAAACTCGTTTTATTTCATACTCTGATATTAGAGATACGGAAGTAAATGCATTTTATAGTTTTTTCCTCTTTGATATACACTTACGATCAAGTCCACCAATTTATATTTCTTTTCGTTTCTTTATTAATGGTATCGTAGTTTTTATAGTCGATTCTAACCAACTCTCTTTCGTTCGTTGTCAGTTCTCTCCGATATTTCCCTTTAAAAAACTACAACCGTTACGAACACAGAAATTTGGATTGACCACCAATGTTCACAAGTGAAACGGTACTATGACTCAACGTGTAAAAATTTTATACACAGGGAATATGACAAAGTTTTGTTCTTTTGAATTTTTATTTCAATTGACACCTATTAATTAATTACCTCTCTATTTACTATGAGGTAGTGACAAAGTTTAAATTCTACAAACTTTTGTTTGAGTCTTAGAAAAAAGAGGTTTAACAAAAGGTACAACCTGAGGGTTTAAGAAAGGTCCTGTAGTTTGGAACAAAACTGAAGATTGAACTTTATATACAAGGAATATAACAACTTCGTCTTTCTAATCTATGAAACCTTAGACTTTTGACTACCAAAATTTAGGATCGTAAAGGAAAATAGACACTCCAGTGTTGTTTAATGGAATGACTGAGGGTGGTGATCAACGACGTAGACTATTTACTGGTACCTTTGATATTAGATAGCTGTAATCCTAATTTGCTTTACTGTTTGTATTTTTAAATCGGGTGTCATGTATAGAAATTTTACAACTAAGGATAAAAGAGACTTACATTCGACCCATATACTAGTCTTGAAAAACTTGTATAAACATTACACAAACTCCTTCTCTTTTCTCGGGACTGGTGACCCTCGATTATACCGGAACAATTGATCCGACAAAATGAACTGTAGTCTGTTCCGTAAGTCATTGGTACTACTGAGATTTTCTGGTTTGTTTACGTTTTGTTTTGGTTTCAGGGTGTCAATACAGAGGACGTGTACACGTAGGAGCCAGTATAGGCTGAGAAACGTTCCGGTGTCTGACATCAGGGAGTCCAAGAGGGTAGGTACCTTAATACAGCCTTGAACATGTTTTTGATGTTATAACAAGTTTATTGTTTTTACTACGATTATAGGGGGAGAAGAAAGATTGTAATCACTAACGACTAAGATATGTTTAATGACGAAATCCTAACCAAGTATAGAGAACGAAAGATTTATTTTTAATAATCCTATTGGTTAGAACCTTAAAATAGAGCAACTTGGGAAGGGACTTAGTGGATCGTGTTCTAGTTTAAAATATTTTGGGAAGATTGTAGGATAATTATCTGTTAAGTGTCAGGTCACACACGTCACTGAGAAACGTTGTTCAGTTATTGACGTTATGACTACGTCTACACGGGAACCAGTAGAAACTGAGACCTCGTGATCGTATAGAGTGTGTCGGGGGAAAAACCTTAGGTAGCAGGAGACGTACATTCTAGACAAAGGAAAGAACGTGTTGGATAAGACCGTTGGATTCAATCTAAAAGAGTGGAGGGTAGGTATATTCTCTAACGAGTTATGAATAATCAGGTTTTTTAAGAGAAGGATTTTATATGATAAATAATCTATAGATTAAAATGTGAAGGTAAAATTATGAATCACTCACTTTCTGACAGTCATCGATAAGAGAGTTCTCTGTTCTCCGTAGGAAACACGGCCGCTTGGATAACATTTGACACTATATAGATGCACGAGACTCTATCACTATTTACGTATGGACATTTACCTTTTCGTTAAAAGAGAATACGAAGTATATTACCACACAGTTTTAAGAGATTAAGGAAACAAAACAGAATTTATTTCTTTCCAATCTAACACTCATTTTTAAGACAAAACTATCGAACTTAGAGACCTTATTGGGGGTGTCCTTAATTGTCCTTCGTTTCGATCAGTTTCGTTACAAATCTTTTATCTTCAAACATGGAACAGTAATATAAAGTGTAAAAGTTGATCTGGACGTTACTCTTGTCATCGAAGAAAAAAAAAAAAATAAGTTCTCTATGAAAGGTCAACACGAAAAATTTTTCATAAAAATTTTAATATAAAATGTATTGTACTGTGTATTTAACGTGTGACACCTTTCTTTACAGACGGAAGGACTTACTTTGGTAAAATTAGAGTTCTCAAAATAATAGACAATTTTAGATAAATTTATATCCGTAAGTTAAAATGTAATGAACTGTAAATACCCCTTCGATAAAATGTCGCCGTCCAAAGACTTATCTGTTCTAGTGTTGTTTATAAGTACTAATATACTGTACGGTCTAACTTTTTATACCCCTTTCTTACTAGATTTATTAGACCCGTCAAGTATATGTACTTATATAGATTGTTTTGACACCTAGTCTCCAGTTGATTATGTAATACACACAAACTTTTGATATTAATACTGTACATATTTTAGTCAGATGGATATAAGTAAATGGTATTATAATTAACTTCGATATGACAAAACTTATAATCGATTTATAAATTATTCTTTAGTTTATTATCTCTGTACATTAACATTACACCCTATAAGTGAATCACAAATTTAGAAATAAAAAATTTTTTTCTTTTATTATTTAAACGATCAATTTGATAGATCTTTCTGTTATTTATTATAAAATAAATACTTAGTACTAGATAGGTACCCGGTCTTCAATAGAATCGAAAAGGAAGTTACTATGTTTTTATGGTTAGTACTCGTCTCAAAATCTATACCTTTCTCTACTGTAATATCAAAAAATATGGTGAACGAGTTTAACGGTCGAACTTAATCTCAAATTCCTTTAACTCTCTTACTCGAATATGTAGGTCTCGAAAGGTGTTGACCGGAGTACTCAGACTACATACTGTTAAGTTTGACCCCGATAAAATACTTGTTCTTTCCCTTGTTTAATGGTGTTCTAAAATTTAATGTGTCTTCTTAGACGTACTTTGAAGATAGGTAGTTTACCGGTGACTTTTTACTCCATTAATGGATTTTATTAAACGTACAATTCCCGATTATGTCATAATGTTTCATTTCAGGTCAACACTTTCGTTACGTATTAAAGGACTAATTACAGAGTACGTGTTATAAGGAGGTACGAGACAGTCTCGGATTTATTGTTATACCGGTTAGTTAGTTAGTTTTTTTTTTTTTTCTATTGAGTCTGTTCTTTATTCAAGTCGAGATTAATTAGTACTGAACATAAGTCCCATAAAATCTTAATACTGTTGATTAGTGTCATATAATAGTGTCATATAATATAAAATTCCGTTATGTAAATCTAAAATTAACCAGGTTAATATCTAAAAGTCATTAAATTCTAATCGCACACTTCCTTTAAAAAAAGAACCAAATATTTACAGTAGATAATTCAATAACTGTTTTTGAAGTGTAATTTTATGGCTCAGACATTGAGGGTCGAGACGGTTTTCAATACTACTCTCGCTATGAATCAGTCCTTCTGACTCTTACAGTCACCACATTATGCCGGTTTAAAGGAATGTGTTTCTAATACTTTGTCAAAGGAAAAGTCACGTTTCACCTTCGTAAAGAAGATTTTCTAAATTAGAGGAGACAGCAAACTTTCGTCCACAGTACAACTTGTTTCCTCTTCGCCTACTTCGTTTCGGCGTGATTATCTATGTTCCTGACCTCAGTGAATTTAAGTTTTACCTAAAGGAAAGTGAGAAGATGATAAGACAAGATCGCATTTTTCTCTTTGGGCAATTTTAGAATTCCAATAAATACCTTGAATAATAACTCAAAAAAGGTAGAGAAAGAGAAATAACCATCCTTCCGCTTTCGTCTCCCTTCTCTTCGGTTTTACGAGAAGGAACAACAGCCCACACCCCTGTACTACTTTCTGTCGGGTACTTTTACACAGTATTAATAAAACTGGTCGGACTTGTGACTGATAGAAAAACGAAAACAGTTCTTCGTAATTATAAACCGTTCCCTTCTTTCGTTCAAACCTCCAGTCTGTCCAACAAGACAGACCCGGGACTATGAGTAACTAACACTGGAATCCATTCAATGAATTGGAGAAAGTTCGGACTGAAAAATTGGACTATTGACTCCTATCATTGTATTGTATGGGATGACCTCCAAACACTGACAACTGATCTTGGTCATACTTAGTGATCATATAATCATCTGATCACTGATTATGGTTATTGAGTTGGGTCACTGACCGAACACGTTCGCGGTTCATATGTTATGTCTAAAAGAAAAAAAACATTAGTCACAACAATAGTTTAGTAAATAAATTGGAGAATATGAACAAAGGAGTAAAGACTTTACCGCTACTATTGACATATATAGACTATGTAACAAAAGTCTTAATGTACTCACTTATGTGGATTTAAAGAATTATTAGTAAAGATCTGTGATCCGTGTACATCGGTAGGTTCAAGTTTACTTAATTTTTTCGTTTTAAACTTTATAGTGTACTGAGTGTAAAGTTGACAAGTAGTCGTTGTATACCGTTTAAGGAGGATATAATCTATTATGTCTAATCTTATAAAGTAATAGAGTCTTTTAAGATAACTTATCGTTATTATCTATATATAAATTTCTTTCTAAACAACCCTGTTTACTGGTAAGTAAGTGTCACAATAGGTCACTCGCCCCACCTTCCTTCCCCTACTTCTTATCAAATATCTTCTACTAACTAAACATGAAATGTATTGAAGTATAATAAAGTATGTACTCGAAGGGACCACCGAGTCTGTCGTTTCTTAGACGGACGTTACGTCCTCTATGTTCTAACTAGGGACCCAGTCTTTCTAGGGGACCTTTAGTCTTACCGATAGGTGAGGTCATAAGAACGGACCTCTTAGAGTACCTGTCTCCTCGGACCACCTGATGTCAGGTACCCGAGTGTTTCTCAACCTATACTGACTTACTGATTGTGAATTGTGAACATAACAAAGTCTAACAAAATCTATACGAATAAAATATATCCGTATATAATAAAATTTTTAATTTTTTATACGTTATTTAATACTTGTGAAATTAAATTATTATCTAACTTAATATTTTAATGGTAAAATATTAATATAATAAAATTATTGATATAATGTTAATTAAATTATACAATTTATTTACATAAGTACTCAACCACTGTCTGTCCCTCCGGACCACACGACGTCAAGTACCCCAGCGTTTCTCAGTCTGTGTTGATTCACTGACTTGCCTTGACTTTGACGTTAAATTATTTAATATTAAAATAATAATTGATTATCTCAATCAATTATTACTTTCTTAATAAGTTCCATGGTTAAGTTGTCGTTACACATGGGACATCTTAAGTGAACTACGTTGTTGAACCAAAAGTTTTTTATACAAAAACTCATTATACGGTTACGTTGTTTTGAAAGGTCACCAAACGACCAGATTTAAGAACGTTGACACCACCGATTCTGAAAATTTTAAAAAAGTCCGCACTTTAGTAGAGAATTCAGTGTATATTCACAGTAAGTTAAGAGTCTTCAACATATTTTTATACAAATAGATTATAAATGATTGTTTCTCGTAGTTATTACTTCTCGTTAAAATAGTAGTAAAAAGTTCACTAGCTTAAAGTTATGAGAACCAATAAAAAAAAAGGTAAGAGTAGAGAAACCGGGGCCAAAGAACCCTATAAAACTACGATTACTAATTAGAAATTAAAACCCTTTATATTTATACGGTACCAGAACAGGATGTTGAGAGAGGGACGAAGAGAGGAAGGAGGACACGACAACAAAGAGTCCACTTATTCACCGAAAGATAAGGAGACGAGGAACTTGTCACAAACGGGGTTTAAAATAGTAACTGAAAAAAGAACATAGTGAAGTTTACGAGAAGACTGATAAGATGAGACAAAAGTGTAAAGTATATAGTGGATATATGACTAATATAATTAATACAAGGGGGCTACTCTTAAAAAGTAAATTTAAGATCTGAAGTTAGAACACAATAAAAGACATACGAGGTACCAGAGTTCGAGTCTAAAAACATTATAACTCGAGTAGACAAAAAGATCTCGACATAAATGTTTTGTTTAAGTGTACATGTATGGTTTACAAGGAGTAAACAAAAGAAAAGTGATTATTATTTCTAGACTATTAAAAGATCGATATAGATGAAATGTGGAAAGGTAATTCAGTGATTTAGTACGAGTAAGAAGAAGGATAACATACATCAAATATGAGTAGTGACAGAAGTCTACGAGTCAAGGGGACGAATGTAAATTAGGGGGTCTATAAGAGTAGACTCGATGATATTATTGATTAATTGAGTAAAATGGATCACAATCAAATTGGGGGTTTACGGTGGTTATGTTAAGAAAGATTTTGTAGTTGAAATTTTTTTAATGAACTGTAAGAAATTACTAAAAGTAGTGAAAGTTCCTGAAAGTGTTTGTGAAATCGTACGTCCTCTCCAGGTAAAAGTACCATGTGTAAATGGAGGAATTAAGTCAACGATATGGATGTAACATTACAGGGACTAGGGACCGATACAGTTCGAATGGACAAGAAGGGTTTTACACTATACAGAAGAGCACGGAGGTTATAAGTGACATATACCAGAAACGAGATGAACATTAGAACAGAAAAAAAATTTGTTCGAAGGAAAATAACTTAATACTTTATGTATCTTCTGTGTCATGTGTAGTGGACATATCTCGAACGATTTAATAATGATTAAGTGTACCTTCATGTTGATCTTGGGTCAATTTCCTTCATTTAACTGGTCGGGGGGTCGGTCAGAAAAAAACGAAAGAACTTTTTGAGTATTATAAAATTCGGAGTCTTTGTAATAAAGTAAAAACCTTGTAAAAAGAATATGAAAAAAAGTGGAAGAGAAAGAGACGTCTTAAGCCCAAGACTGTAGTTTCGTGGATATTATCACCAAATATTTCCATTTAGTAAGTGGACAAACCTCTCTATTACTCTGGAGATCTTCAAAGTAAGAATCGTATTATAGGTATTACCCATCTCCAATTGTACAGTACTTATCGTCTAATTAATGTATTTGATACCAACATTTTATAACACTTATTTTTATAGTTTCTATCGTTTTTAATAACTTTTAATTTTCCTCTATAAGCCTTCATATTAATTTTATTAAACTTCAAAGCAATGAGTGGGGAGTCACTTTATGAAAGAAGTAAACCGAAACTTACAAGTGATTAGAGTACCTAAAACGAACAGAATAACTAAAAAGAAAGAGTTAGATGAAACACCTAAGGAGGAATATAAACGTGGAAGGTTATAACCTTTTCGGGTTTTGATTCTAAAACAAAAACGTATAAAAGAAATAAACTTGTGAGGATCTCTGCAGTACACTAGGGGAACGAAAGTTATAAAAACGATACGAATTTTGATAATCAAACATATGGTCAATGTGTGGTTTTAAATTTAAGTCGACGGATGACAATTACAATAGGACAGTTTGAAGTGTATGATCTGTAGTTCTAGGAGTAGAAGGGGTAATTTTACACGACATGTTAGATCTTTTAACATCGAGAGGGGAAGGTTAACAAATTCCGGAGTTTGGAAGTCCATTGAGGACTAAGAATATCCTGTAGAACAATTTGTGTATGAGTCTTTTATAGTCTTAGACTGGGACTGGGTTATGGAGATGACTATAATATGACAAGTTTAGTAGTAAGAGAAAGTAGAATTAAACACACCTTTTTGGTCTTCAATAGAGGACGAAGACGAGGATATGGAGACGGGGGTAGTAAGATCAGGGTCAACAACAACAACAAGTCAACGAGTCAGTACAGACTAACAAACGTTGGGGTACCCTAAGTCGTGTGGTCCGAAGGAACAGGAAGTGAGAGGGTCTCTAGCGAGTTTGTGTACAGGCAACTCAGTCACTACGGTAGGTTGTTAGAGTAGGAGAGAGTAGGGGAAGAGGAGGACGGAAGTTAGAAAGGGTCGTAGTCCCAGAAAAGATTACTCAGTCGAGAAGCGTAGTTCACCGGTTTTATAACCTCGAAGTCGAAGTCGTAGTCAAGAAGGTTATTTATACGTCCCCAACTAAAGGAAATCCTACTGGACCAACCTATAGGAACGACAGGTTCCAAGAGAGTTCTTAGAAGAGATTGTGGTCAAGTTGTGTAGTTAAGAAGTCACGAGTCGAAAGAAATACCAGGTTATGAGTGTAGGTATGTACTATGACCTTTTTGGTACCGAAACTGATATGTCTGGAAAACAGTCGTTCCATTAGGAAGAGTAGAAGATTAGGGTCATGTCGTCGGTTTTATTAAGACTATTTTACGTTTAGTCTATTACGAAGAAAAAACGAGTATTGGAAAGCCACCGAAAAAATAAGTGAATATAATCTTTGGATGTAGGAACTCAACCGAACATTCTGGGATTATATAGAGTCAATGTATAGACTGAGATAGAAAGTGAAAAGAAGTGGGTAAGTCAAGATCGAAAGACCATAGGAACGACGAGAAACTTAACTGGTTTTACTTGGATCTAGGTCCGTAGAGACAAGAGAGACAAACTCTTTGAATAGAGAGTGTGTGGTTGTACTGAGTCAGATTTAGAGAGTGGAGTTTATTACACCAGTAGTGTATTAAATTTTAACTTTAGTGGTAGTGTAAAGAATCGGGAGAAATTTGAAAAAGGAAGTGTCATTAATAGTACATTATGTAACGTGTAAATTAATCATTAAAAACAAACAAATAAGAAAAGAGTTAAGAACATCTTTCCATTCATATGTCTTTTCTCTAAAAATAATCATATATGAATCACGGATCTTCCCGTGGACTGTGTGTCAGTAGTTATTTATACATGTTCTAGTTACTGACAGATTTTGTTTATTCTTTAAACTCTCTATTTTGATTACTTATCTACTTCTTAACCTTTTGGATAGTCCGACTTTGTGTCGTTTTTATTAGGTATAGATTTTTTCCTTATTTATGTAAGGTTTCTCTTTGTTTTGTCCATTTCTTTGTAAAGGGTTATCCCCCAGGTTGTTTTGAATACTGATTCATCCCTTCGTATCAGGTACCCCATCGTTTCTCAGTCTGTCCTGACTCTGACTTGGTCTACCAAATAAATCGACGATTATCGTTGATGTCCATCCCAAAGTGGAACAGACCCGAGGAACGTCTCACGTCAAAAGACGATGTAAAACCGGTGTCGACTAAACGTGTAGTTTAAACTGAGGTCATTTACAGGTATACATTAAATTGTCTATAAATTGAACGGGTTTATTTAGGGAAAACACGATGTAAATCCCCTTCCGTCACCGTAGGGTGAGGTCACGAGAACGGACCTTTTAGGGTACCTGCCTCCTCGGACCATCCGACGTCAGGTACCTCAGCGATCCTCAGTCTGTGCTGACTCGCTGAAGGGAAAGTGAAAAGTGAAAGTACGTAACCTCTTCCTTTGCTGTTGGGTGAGGTCACAAGAACGGACCTCTTAGGGTCCCTACCCCCTCAGACCACCCGACGGCAGAGACCCCAACGTTTCTCAGCCTGTGCTGACTTCGCTGAATCATCGTCGTAACTTCCTGTTGGTAAGGATAAAAATTATTTCACTTATTATAACGACTTGTTATTAATAAAAGGGACTATAAAATAGAGAGTCTGAGGAGTTTTATGACTTATCTCATCTTTTTCCGTCCGTTATAAAGGTATTTAATAAACTGGTGTATTTGATATAGACTAGAAGAATACTTTGATCTCAATATCTTACTGAAAACCCTTTACGACTCCTTTTTCCTTATAACATACACTCGACATTAAGACAGAGTCATACCCTTCTATTTTTTATGACACTATTTACTCGGACCCTTTGATCTTTCGAAAATTTTAAAAGGAATTTCAACTTATTATTAAACAATCAGTACTTCTTCGTTCCAGAGACCTCTATTAATAATCATTATATATTATTCTACGTTAGTATAATGGACATTTTATTCTGAAGACTCCAAATCTTTTTTGTATCTCACCTTCTAAGACAAAACAAAACAAAAACAAATTTAGCTCCACTTATTATCGTAAAGAATTAAGATGTCTTTACGTCAAATAGAGTACGTAATGTTAACATATATGAAGGTGTTCAAAAAGTAGGACCTCTAGTACTTTTCAAGATCTTTTCTAGTTGAATGGTTTTAATAACTCTCTGACATCGTACTCTATTACTTTCCTCGATTTCTAAACCTTAGTCTTATGAAGGGTTTCATAATCATACCTGTACTCGTCACTTCATAATAATAGAGATATAAGTTGAGGTACCCCTTTCTCGACTCTAAATTCTTAAGTCAAAACATTCAGATGTAGTCTTCAGTTTTAACTTATGCACTGATTACGTATTGGGAGACTATAGATTTCAACCAAGTAATAGTAGAAATCAACTAAATAAACAGATTATAGTCAATGTTAATCCTGGTACGGTCCTTATATTCGAATGTAAGTTTATTCCAATATTTTTCTGTTCATTTTTTATACGACCAATATACTTAACGTTCAATCTTATAAGGACACAGTTTTTCTAGTGTCAATACTACTATAACAAAAAAGAAACGTGATTTTCAAATTTAAAATTATTTCTAATTTACCGTATAGAAACATTAAATCTTTTTATTATTTCTTTAACAAAGATAAATACGTACATATAGACAGATTAACAAGGATGAAAGGTGTACTATATGATTTAAATGATTAACAATTTTAGGACCACAAAGAGATGAGATTTACTTCATATTTCCTGTATCTTTAATTCACGATTAAAATTAAAGTTACCTTGTTACAATAACTTTATAATGTGAAATTTTTAGTAATATATTAACAAGTTATTTCTTTAAAATTAAAACATAAAAAATTCGTTACTGACACATCTAGTGTTATTTGACACCTTTTAAGATTTTCTCTACCCTTATGGTCTGGTGGACTGGACGGAGAACTCTTTAGATATACGTCCAGTCCTTTGTTGTCAATCTTGACCTGTACCTTGTTGTCTGACCAAGGTTTATTCTTCTCCTTATGTAGTTCCGACATATAATAGTGAGACGAATAAATTGAATATACATCTCATGTAGTACTCTTTGCGACCCGACCTCCTTCGTGTTCGACCTCAGTTCTAACGGCCCTCTTTATAGTTATTGGAGTCTATACGTCTACTACGGTAGGAATACCGTCTTCCACTTCTTCTTGAGTTCTCGGAGAATTACTTACACTTTTTCCTCTCACTTTTTCAACCGAATTTCGAGTTGTAAGTCTTTTGTTTCTAGTACCGTAGATCAGGATAGTGAAGATAAATGGTACTTCACCTTTGTCACCGACTGAAATAAAACCCCCCGAGGTTTCAGTGACCTCTACCACTGACGTCAAGTACTTTAATTTTCTACTAATGAGGAACCTTCCTTTCAATACTGGTTGGATCTGTCGTATAATTTTTCGTCTCTGTAATGAAACAGGTGTTTCGAGACAGATCAGTTCGGACAAAAAAAAGTCATCAGTACACACCTACACTCTCAACCTGATATTTCTTTCGACTTGTGGCTTCTTAGCTACGAAAACTTGACACAAGAACCTCTTCTGAGAACTCTCAGGGAACCTGACGTTCCTCTAGGTCGGTCAGGTAGGATTTCCTCTAGTCAGGACCCACAAGTAACCTTCCTGACTATAACTTCGACTTTGAGGTTGAGAAGTCGGTGGACTACGTTCCTCGACTGAAAAACTTTTCTGGGACTACGACCCTTTCTAACTCTTATCCTGCTCTTCTCCTACTGTCTCCTACTCTACCAACCTACCGTAGTGGCTGAGTTACTTGTACTCAAACCCATTTGAGACCCTCAAACACTACCTGTCCCTCCGGACCGTACGACGGTAAGTATCCCAACGTCTTGACCTGTGCTGACTCGTTGACTTGACTTGACTTTACTACCGAAGTAGTGTTTTTCAGTACGTAAGATCTCATATACTTTTTCATCTTTCACTTACCCGTAAACATGAGGTCTACTCCTGAAGGGAACACCAAGTCTACCAGTTCTTAGATGGGCGTCAGGACCTCTGGACCCAAACTAGGGACCTAACCCTTCTAGGAGACCTCTTCCCTTACCGTAGGGTGAGATCATAAGAACGGACCTCGTAGGGTACTTGTCTCCTAGGACCAACCGATGTCAGGTACCCCAGCGTCTTAGTCTGTTTTGACTCGTTGATTGTATGTGTGTGTTTGTGTGTGTGTGTGTGTGAGGTCCACTTACTTTAATCACGTTCAAAGAATCGAATTAAAGAAAAGACCGACCCCAGTCACTTCCCTTGATTGTAAATAAATTTTAAGTGATATATATACCTTAGACATGATTATAATACGATACACTGACAAATTAAGAATTTTATTGGGTACTCCGTTATGATAATAATGAGAAAACGACTACTCTTTTTCCTCTAAGACTTTGTATTCTTTAAGTTATACCCCTCCTTCTAACGTTGAACCAGATAAACTATAATTTCCCTAAGAATATATACTTTAAGTTTATGACGAGTTACTTTCGTGTTACCCCAAAGTTTGTACGTTTATAAACGATTCCATGTCTTTTAACGTATCTTAATCCGTTTAAACTATAATGTTTAGTGGTGTTCGTGAAAGTACGGTATTTTAAACTATAGAAGAAATTTACATTAAACTAATTTTACCTTTAAACGACATAATATAATGGATAGAACTTCTACCTTTCTACGTCATACTGTAGACGGTGGTGTATCACTATCTTAAACTTGTATTCGAATATTAAAGGATTAGGTAATGAAAAAGGATAAACTCAATTTTATTCTTTTTCAACACTTATGAAGTATTCATTTGAAGACTTGGTACATAAAGACGAAGTAACTGACCAACACATACAAAAGTTGTATTAACATAATATTTTCTCACGTAAAATTCCTGTCTATTTCAAATGTTTTACTTTGTATGGGTAATCATATAGATCCTTTGATTTGTTATTAGTGTACGTAAAACTATTAGAACATCACTGTAAACCCCCAATTATTAGAAATTATGAATCTTAGTATTTTAATCCTCATTAACGTTTGTACAGTCAGATGCATAAAATTGAGTAAGGTGTAATCACTAAACTTATTGAATCATTTGTCTTTCAATGTAAACTTTGTGAAGAATTGTGTGTATTTTTCGAAAAGTTAGTACACACACACACACACACAACATACACACACACACACACACAGAATCCATTGTAAAAATTTCGACGATTGTATGATAGAAAACTACACATTTAATGAAAATCAATTCGAAAATACTTTGACGGTAACATATAAATCTGAGTGAAAGATTTTAATAATAACATTCTAAATTTAGTTACAGACTTGTGATCTCATGTACGTATGTTCTTTCCATATATGTAAGTGTTTCCTTTAAACGAGTGAAACAACTTTTCCCTATTTAGATTACCAAAACCTACAAGTAATGAAGAGGTGGAAATTATTGAATCGTTCTGTGACCAAGACGTCCAGACAATAAGACCTCCGAGAAGGAAGGATTATTCTAGTCAATGTGGTCTTTCGGATGTGACTGCATATCAGTGTATCTCCAAGGAACAGGGAGAAAAGGACGTTTATGTATGTCCGATTACTCCAGTTCCAGTGAAAGATGACCTGTCAAACGGTACCAAGTAGGTCAGATGGATACGGGTGAGACATTTGTGGAGAGAATACCCTATTACACTCGGACCCCTTACCACATAAAAGACGACGAAGAGACGAATGTTTTAAAACGGTTTATTGGGATAAAATTGAAATATACCTCACTATCTTCACGACACACACACATATCCTCGGGTACAGAGGTTGACATGTTGTCATCATGTTTTCATGTATTACAACATTACACTTAAATTTTTGTATTATGTATCAATAAACCCAAATGTAAACCATAAATATTGATCTCTTGTTTTATCAAAAGTGACAATGGAAAGATGACTCCCTCTTAATAGATAGTTTAGTCCTTGTGTGTTGGTCATAGAAGAGAGTAAAGAAGATTACGTATAAAGTTTGTAAGTGATCATAGGAACCTGAAGAAAGAGTAGTGGTGAGAAACCATTTCACCTCTTTTTACGAAGGTACATATATTAACTTAAACTCCAAAACTTTATGTGTTGGTAGACAGGTCAATCATAAGAACGGACCTCTTAGGGAACCTGTCTTCTTGGACCGTCCGATACCAGGTGCGTCGGAGTTTCTTAGTCTGTACTGACTTCACGACTTGCATGTACGTGATGGGCCAATACCTTCGACTCCTTCATAGAAATCGAGGGGGAGAGTCTGTAAAGGAGAAGAGAGCGGGACCTCTCAATGAATAAGTAGAAGATATAACAGGTAAATGGACCTATACAAAGGATACACAATGAAAGAAGTTTGAGTTTAATGAAAAAATGTCTGAATAGAAGAGATCTTCTCTATAAAAAACAGAGAGAATAAGGAATTTTTAACTTCTGTACTACTACTTCTTTTCTCTGTTTCGGAGTAGGTGTGGATTTTAGACTCTCCTTTCTTTGTCATTATTTCTGTACTTTTGTTTACTTATTTTTATATTCACCTATTTTTGTTTGTTATGACTATTATTAACCCCGACTCTTCCTTTATTTGTCTATTGATAAATATACGTTTTATCATTCCCTATTAATGAATTCATTCCAGAAACCTTTTCCACTGAGTCCTTCTGAACTCGGACTTTGGGTTTTTATCTTTTATGATACCCTTAAGGGTCTTTCTCTCAAGGTCCTTTTCCAGTCTAATTCGACTTGGATCTTGTACCCTCCCTTTAACCTGAAGGAAGGATTTAAGTTAGGTAAAGAAGGTTATTATAATAAAATCTTGAATAATATGTGGACTTACATTACTACGTTTATTTTAAAGACAGAAGTTAATTCGAATATGACCTCTCTACTTTATATGTTACTTGTCTATTAGTATACAAGTCAAGTCAAGTCAAGTCAGCGAGTCAGCACAGGCTGAGAAACGCTGGGGTACTTAGCGTCGTGTGGTCCGGAGGGACAGGTAGTGGTTGAGGACCTCAAGTGAGTCTCAGCGTAGGTAACTCAGTCACTACGGTAGGTCGGTAGAGTAGGAACCAACAGGGGAAGAGGAGGACGGGGGTTAGGGAGGGTCGTAGTCTCAGAAGAGGTTACTAGGTTGAGAAGCGTACTCCACAGGTTTTATGACCTCAAAGTCGAAATCGCAGTAAGGAAGGTTTCTTTAGGGGTCCAACTAGAGGAAATCTTACCTGACCAACCTAGAGGAACGTCAATTATTTGTTTTATTAAAGACGATAGTTATTCCAGAAATTTTTCGTCTCTACAATGAAACGGTCGTTTCCAGGTATGTCAGTTTCGATACCAAAAAGGTCATCAGTACATACCTACACTCTCAACCTGGTATTTTTTTCGACTTACGACTTCTTAATTAGTAAAACTTTCCACCACAACCTCTTCTGAGAACTCTCAGGGAACCTGACGTTCCTCTAGGTCGGTCAGGTAGGATTTCGTCTAGTCAGGACCCACAAGTAACCTTCCTGACTACGACTTCGACTAAGAGGCTATGAAACCGGTGGACTATGTTTTTCGACTGAGTAATCTTTTCTGTGTACGACCCTTTCTAACTTCCGTCCTCCTCTTCCCCTGTCTCCTACTCTACTAACCTACCGTAGTGGCTGAGTTACCTGTACGTAAACTCGTTAGAGGTCTTCTACCACTTCCCGTCCTCTCGGACCGCACAACGTTATGGACCTCAGTGTTTCTCAGTCTATGGTGACTCACTGACGTGTTGTTGTTATCTCTATTTCTTTTTAGAATCATAGTACCTTACCACCGGTCCCACCGAAGGGACTCACCATTACAAACTAGTCTCACGACTTGTTACGTCTCCATTTAGTCCAATTTGACCCCCTTTCCTGTGTGGTCCGGTGTTATTTAGTCACGTCTTGGAACTTTTCGGGTCTTATACAAATGGATTGACCTCCTTATTGTCCCTACCACACCACCCTCATGAATGCAGTGTCTCTGTCGTCATCTTTTTACTTGGTTCCACCATCTGGTCCCGGTCACGTATTATCGTGTTACTTAGTTTGTAGACCCGTGTCCTCTCATTTACATCTTCAAGTTTCAAATTAAGTTTAAGATGGAGGTGTAATGTAAAAATGAATGTACCTCTCCTGTCCGAAGAGTGTTACAAAGGTACTTTAGTGTAAGACGGGTCTATGTAGAACGTAAGTGCAATTGATTATTAGTCAATAAAATTCGGGGACCACTTGTAATTATGGAAAATATTTCTTTATAAAAATAAAAATTTTATTTATAAGGATCGAGAAAGGGTACTTTTCATCTTCGGGTCTATACATATTTATATGTATTTAAAGATTACTATACGTCAGACTACTCGTTGTCTTCACCTTTTGGTGACAAAAGATAAGTGAACCAGATTAACTGGTAACAAGTATCTTTTGTCCTTAATATTCATCCTTTATTCAACAGTAGTTCTACTAAAGAAAGAGTAAAATCAACGTAAAAATAGTACCTCTAATGTTAACGTCTCATACAACTACACTGAAAGTTAGTGTAAAACGACGGACTTATAATAACTTCTAAAGATGTAAGAGAAACGTTTGAACTTAACAATAGTGATTACTTTTCTAATCAAACACCGGTTACTTATGGTAAAATTACCATTTTAAATACTTTCAATAAAAGGATTATGATGTCCCCAATGTTTAATAGATCAGTATTGAATTATCTATAATGTAGTCCCAATCTTATAATAATTCAAAAAAGAGTAACTATTAAGATAGTGTTTTATATTAGAAAATTTCATATCAATTATTTGGTCTGATTATAGATATGATATACGAGTTTTTCAACATTTTATAATGGCCTTTAATTTTATGTGTTTCTGAATAGAATTACAAATTATACTTGTTTTTATATCTTTCTTTTACTATGAGTCATTAGAAGGTCGACTTGGATTCTTGAAGTTATGGTTTTAACGAAATTTCTTATTTAAGACTATCTTGTTTTATATATGATGGTGTAATACGTATACTCGGAAGACATATAACTTTCTTCCTTAATCTAATTTACACCATAACAACGTGTGTACTTTCTTCTTAAGAAAAACCCTTTATTCTACTCAGTTAGTCTCAAGGAGTTTTAGTTTTATTTTATTTTACAGGAAGATTTTCTTCAGACGTAGACTTATAGTGTGGTAAGTTGTTTATATCAATCCAAATCTATAATATATATTTTAAAAGGAATTAATGGTATCGTCGAAAGAGAAATTTATAAAAAGTTTCTTATAATATTACAAATATTTTCGTTACTATTTAAGTATTTACACAATTTCCACTGTATAAATTAAGGATTTGAGATCTGATCACTAAGAAAACTCTTTCTTTCTTTTTCCAAAGTTATTTTTCCCTGATTCGCGCTATATAGTATTGTATTTTGACATTAACAAAACTATAAAATTAGAAGTATAAATACGATGATTTTATTTAAAAATTTATGACATATTGGAGAAGAATTTCTTATATTCTCGTCCGTATACGAAATTTTTGAATATTTTGTAACTTCTTAAGGTTTACTGTACAATATACGACTACATACTATACCCCGAGTCGTAATTTTCGTCCCGTACACTGTAGAGAAGGAAGTAATCCGTCTCCTTCAGTATAATCTCTGTAATTCCTCTTTCGAACGCATTGAAAAATTTGTAGTTGGGAGTGATGTTTAAACTGACACCACCGTAAAAATTGTATATACACCCTCTTTAACCCTAAAATGAGAATATGGTAACGTTTAGGGGAAAGAACGTTGTGTAATAAAACTTCCTTTCTACCTCTTTCTTTGAAATGAGTATTCATATATGTTTGGTGATCGGTTTTGGTGTGATTCGTGTAACATATGTCGTAAAACAAAGTAAAAGTCTCATGTGACGAATCACGTATAATGATAAGTCGACTTTTTTCTGATCGACTTAGTTAGTTATGGTGTATCAAACAATCCCAGTAACGACCCCATAATTGTAGAAGTCGAACTGAAGTAGTGAGATGAAAAATGAGTCTATGACACTAAGATAAGACTTAAACATGGTATATGGTGTTGAGTAAGGTCATGAGAACGGACTTTTTAGGGTACGTGTCTCCTCGGACCACCCGATGTCAGGTACCCCAGCGATTCTCAGTCTGTGGTGACTCGTTGAAGTGGAAGTGAAAAGTGAAAGTACGTAACCTCTTCCTTTACCGTTGGGTGAGGTCACAAGAACGGACCTCTTAGAGTCCCTGCCCCCTCGGACCACCCGAAGACAGATACCCCAGCGTGTCTCAGCCTGTGCTGACTTCGTTGAATCGTCGTCGTCATGGTGTTAATCGTCAATCTACTTATTTAAAATTCATGATAAAGATTTACCCAGAGTCAAGATGCGATATAAGGAACTTTCCATTTTCCTAGTCCTACGTACCAAGTTTGTATGATTCTAGAGGGCTAAAAATCGTTGTCGTCGTCGGTTTGATCAATTTTGTGTCTATACTTAGGGGCACCCGAAGAGACTACCGAGTCACCACCATTCCTTAGACGAACGGTTACCTCCTTTGCACCCAACCAAGAGACCTAACCCTTCTAGAGGACCTCTTCCTTTACCATTGGGTGAGGTCATAAGAACGGACCTTTTAGGGTACCTGTCTCCGCGGACCGTCCGATATCAATACTCCAACGTTTTCTCAGTCGTTCCAAATCGCTGATTTGTTTGTTGTTGTTTTTACTTAAGGGTACGAAGTACTATATAAATACAAAAGTTGAATAGGAGTAATGAAGTGTCGTCTTACACTAATAGTTTCTTTTAGGTAGATCCTCTAAAGTCACTATTTACCGTAGTTACTGTGACAAATATATACGTATATATATATAAATAAATATATATATACATATTAGACAGGACCTTTAACTGAAAGACAGATGTTTAGTCAAGTCCAGTCAAGTCAGTGAGTCAGCACAGACTGAGAAACGCTGGGGTACTTAGTGTCGTACGGTCCGGAGGGACAGGTAGTGATTGAGGACCTCAGATGGCCTTGGGTACAGGTAGCTCAACCACTACGGTAGGTCGGTAGCGTAGCAGACAGTAGGGGAAGAGGAGGACGGGGGTTAGGAAGGGTCGTAATCCCAGAAAAGGTTACTCTATTGAGAAGTGTACTCCACCAGTTTCATAACCTCAAAGTCGAAGTTGCAGTCAGGAAGGTTACTTGTGGGTCCCAATTAGAGGAAATCCTACCTAACCAACCTAGAGGAACGTCAGGTTCCCTGAGAGTTCTCAGAAGAGGTTGTAGTATCAAGTTTTCGTAGTTAAGAAGCCGTGAGTCGAAAGAAGTGTCAGGTTGAGAGTGTAGGTATGTACTGGTGACCTTTTTGGTATCAGAACTGATCTGTCTGGAAACAACCGTTTCATTACAGAGACGAAAACTTATACGATAGATCAAACCAGTATTGAAAGGAAGGTTCCTCATTGACAGAAAATTAAAGTACCGACGTTAGTGGTAGACGTCACTAAAACCTCGGGTTTTTTTATTTCCGTCGGTGACAAAGGTGACAAAGGGGTAGCTAGACGGTACTTCACTACCCTGGTCTACGGTACTAGAATCAAAAGACCGATACTTATCGAAAAATGTTTTGACGACAGAGATACCTCGACAGATCTTATCTTCGGTGTAAGTCTTTACAGATGACCTGACGACTAACGCAACGATATCCCTTTTCGTGAGGACACACCTAATCGGTTACCCACCGTCCTTCTCTCACTTAGTGTAAAATTCCTATTCCATACAAACCTTTGAAAGGACACAAACCGTATAAGAAGATTATCCTACGTTGACTACCCCATATATTAATGCTACTTTTCTGCAAAATACTGTCCTTTCCATGTGATACTCTCCACCGATGAAGAAAAAAAATAAGACTATACCACAAGGTTACTTGTGAGTCCCGACTAGAGGAAATCCTACCTAACCAACCTAGAAGAACGACAGGTTCCTTGAGAGTTCTCAGAAGAGGGTTGTGGTGTCAAGTTTTCGTAGTTAAGAAGCCACGAGTCGAAAGAAGTGTCAGGTTGAGAGTATAGGCATGTACTGATGACCTTTTTGGTACCGGAACTGATCTACCTGGAAACAACCGTTTCATTACAGAGACGAAAGAATAAGACTAAAAAATAAGAGGTTCTCTAGAGGTTGAACGTAGACTTATGTAGGAATTTTAATGATACGACATTGTCTCATCCATTTTTCTCCAAGTTTCAGAACTCTTTTTACAAAAATTTGTCATTTACTAAACTTTGTCTAATCTTTTACTAGAAGTTACGGTAAGTTGATACTTAAACGTTTCCAGTATTATTAATACAATAAAGACTTTACGTTTACTCGTAATTGGACTTATAATTTTTAATTGTATGATAGATATTGGCTACTTTTATTAGTATGTGTGAAAAAAAGACCTTAAGTTATTTCTATAAGATTTCGAATTTTACACTATGTCTATACACCACACGGAAAATCTGACATAACTTTTCGGTATTTTCCTCGCCTTTTTTTTTACTTGAATTGTTTCCTCCTAATTTGTTTAATAATGTATAAACCATGTAAGAGTTAGTTAGACAAAGAGACGGTGTAAAAGATTATTAATTAGATAGGAGAAGATTTTCCCAGTATACGGTTTTGAATTGAGTAGGTGGTATCATTCGAATCAATCTTTATGTTGACGTCTTTATGTTAAAGTTTGAATTCGTTTCCTGTATTAAATGTAAATCGGAAAGTGTACAGTGTCGTAAAATCAGAACTATTATTAGTGAAACTGATATAGGACGTAGAATTCTTGGATTTGACAGATCTGTTCAAAAATGATGTATGTAAAATAAAGACTTAAGAGTAACCATATTAATTTGTCTTATCCATTATCAGTAAACTACTATGTCAATTGTTAACGAATAAACTGGAACTCTATCAGACCTCTGGTTTGTGAAATACTAGTAAAAGTTTAATTACCTTATAATTTACACTTGTCTCTAAACTCAATCAGTTAGATAAAAAGGTAACGTTACTACACCTAAAGTTTCTAACTAATACTAAGTAAGTGTTTCAACCTAAGTACACACACACACAGTTATCTTTTTATAAAAAATTTGGTAATTTTTCGACATAAATTACGGTGTTTAGTCATAATATTCGAAAAATTTTTAACTTAACGATGTATTTCGTTTTTTTTAGTTCCGTAAAGTCCCATTATGTAATAGTTATGTAAATTTATAAAATAAAACGTAGTTTAAACTTTATACCTGAAACTAAATGGAATGATATAAACATTTGGAATGATGATGATGATGATGATGATGATGATGATGATTCAGCGAAGTCAGCACAGGGTGAGACACGCTGGGATATCTGCCTTCGGGTGGTCCGAGGGGGCAGGGGCCCTAAGAGGTCTGTTCTTGAGACCTCACCCAACGGTAAAGGAAGAGGTTACGTACTTTCACTTTTCACTTTCCTTCAGCGAGTCAGCACAGACTGAGAATCGCTGGAGTACCTGACGTCGGATAGTCCGAAGAAGTAGGTACCCTAAAAGGTCCGGTTCTCATGACCTCGCCCCACGGTAACGGAACAGGTAACATTTGAAATTTCTACATATTTATATCTTTTGAGGTACCATGGTCATTTTTTGTTTAATGTTACATTGAAAATCTACATTTTGTTGGAACTTCTAAGTCATTAAGTACATAAAAATTTTTATAAAACTCTCACTTTTGATGAAGTAAAGTAAGATATAACGTGGTTTCGTATTTGTGTGTTTCGTAATGGAAATATCTTTTTCCTTTAGATAGTTGTTTTAAATTTGATAGTTCAATTAGAAATTTAAGGAGGTCTTCTTTACTCTATACCTTTACGTTCATTATGGTGTTCTTACTAGGATACTTAACGATAATTTAAAAAATATGGAGACATTAATCTGTCGTTTCTGGTTAGTAAATTTTGAACCTTTCTTTTAGTAGATGGCCCAAATATACTCAAATTCATAAAAACAAAAGTCATTACTATCCTATATAAGTATTTTCTAATTCTGCGTATATTTGTATTAGGTCACCTTACTGGTTTTACGTACGTTGTCATCAATTCTTTTTATATCGACACCTTTTCGTAAAACATTTGTTTGGACTATAGATTTACCCCTACACTCCTAAACTAAGTAACTTATAATGAACTTATAAGTTACTTACCACAGAAAGTTTTAATTATGGTGGAAGAAGCCATACATCTTTTTCATCAAAAATAATCCCTTTATCTAAAGTTATTCTTTTTTTTTAATACTCCCGTCAAGTGTTCCTTTTAGACTTCATTCTGTACTTCCAGGAAACATGAAATAGTTATTGAAAAAGTCATAACAGACAACAGAAAGACCTGAAAGGTCCACCGTGTCACCATTTCTTAGATGGACGGTTTCGTCCTCTACCTCTCCGAACTAGGAACCAGTCCTTCTAGGGAACCTCTTCCTTTGCCGTTGGGTGAGGTCATGAGAAGGACCTTTTAAGGTACCTGTCTCCTCTAACCACCCGATGTCAAGTACCCCAACGTTTCTCAATCTATGATGACTGATTCGTACGTTCGTACAACAGGAAGATAGAGGGAGATCCGAATATAATGAAAGTCAATAAACAGTGATTAGGAACGATTTCGACTTTGAGGTTATGAAACCGGTGGAGTGTTCCTCCGGACCACACGACGCTAAGTACCCCAGCGTTTCTCAGTCTGACTCGCTGACTTGACTTGACTTGACTTAGGAAAGTCAGTTCTTGAACCCCCATGATTTAAAGTCGTCAAAAGTTTGAGGTCGTACGTATTTTTGGTGGGGTTTTGAACCAATTCTTACGTCAAATTGTCTAATTTTAATTATCTCAAACACTAAGTCACAACCCTCTATTCCCTCCCCTGGGTTCATAGACATAAAAGTTAATAAGACTACGTCCATTAGACTCTGGTTTGAAACTTTTGGGACGGTACCCCTTATGAACTTACTTATTTTGAGAGGTCCTGGTTTTTACTTTTTAATATATACACCCAAATTACAACCTATTGTCCCCAAAGACTTTAAATGTTTATTACACTAGAACTTTTAAGTTAACAGAACCAAGAGTTGAAAGAGAATATTTTAAAACCCATATGATGGTTTACTCCAGAACCCTATAAAACTTAAAACCCCAAAGGATTCTTGTGATCAAAAGAGGTCGATAGTCCTTTATTTTAACATACCTCCTTTGTGAGTCATAAGAAGTTTAGTTTCATTCAACTAAAAACGGACAAAATGAAGAACGCTTATCATCTACAGAGTCCGTGTAACTTATATGTCTTATTATATAACAGTGCGTGTATCAATCAAAAGATGGGTTTCATGGTTGGGAAAGAGTATAAATGGGATAGAAAGAAAACGCTTGATGAAGAGACCTATGGTTTGTACCGACGGTGTCTCTGATGATAAAATGTTACATTAGATAGGGACCCTCGTAAACTAACTAAGTCCACGGTAATGATATAGATTCCATCTGGTTTCTAAGAGAAGGGAGTAAAAACTGGACTCAGAGTCTTGTTCATCAGTGAAAGATTTATGAACTGGAACATTTTATTTATAGAGTCTATTATGACTTTCATCATATTAGACTTCGTTGTCTAATCTTTATTTCAAGTCTATTCGTTTCCTTTCAACTCTCAGTTTCTTTATCAAAAGTAAAAGAGTAAAGTCCTTTGTCGTTGTAACGATGGGAACTAAGAGTGTTGTCTAAGTTTCCAGAACTATACAAATGGAAATCTTATTGGGTCAAATTTAGAACAAAGATACGGTTCGTTTATTATTGGGATTAATTATCTCATCTAAAACGTATACTTATAACTTTAAAGTAAATACCACAGGATTTGATATGTTACGTTTCCCTTCCCTTCCAAACAAACTTGAACTAACCTAACCTTTAATTATTTTACATTAAAAGTATTAGAACAAGACATGGAAGGCATGTGCATACATAACCGGAACCCTCATATTATTGGTCACTGATACTTTGTTGACCTAAAACTCCTTTTGTCAGAGGAATGAGGTCGTAACGGACTCCTTAAGTTCTTTGTTCTTTATAATTTATATATCCTAATGAATCTTGTTATTTATATTTAAACTTCCAGACTTAAATTTTATACTTATAAATTATTTAATAAATAAATAATATTGATTATAACTCTCAGGGAACCTGACGTTCCTCTAGGTTGGTGAGGTAAGATTTCCTCTAGTCGGGACCCACAAGAAACCTTCCTTACTACGACTTCGACTTTGAGGTCATGAAACCGGTGGAGTACACTTCTCAACTGAGTAACCTTTTCTGAGACTACGACCCTCCCTGACCCCCGTCCTCCTCTTCCTCTACTGTCTCCTACTCTACCGACCTACCGTAGTGACTGAGCTACCTGCACTCAGACTCACTTGAGGCCCTCTACCATTACTTGTCCCTCCGGACCGTACGACGCTAAGTACCTCAACGTTTCTCAGTCTGTGCTGACTCGATGACTTGACTTGACTTGACTTATAAATCTATTCTGATATCATTTCCCTAAGTTATATATTTGGAGATAAAAAAATAAAAACATTTCATTCTTGTACAGTAAAACTGTTTTACAAAATTTACATATATTGAGAGTGGTTACTCCTGTTTACTTATTGAACAGAAATTTAAAACGATCGGATTTATATGAACATCCACGATGGAAATGGTATCTAAAACGTTGAATAATTTTTCAAATATTGAGAGTTACAAACGACGACGACGACGATTCAGTGAAAGCAGTACAGGCTGAGAATCGCTGGGGTACCTGACGTCGGATGGTCCGAGGAGACGGGTACCTAAAAGGTCCGTTCTCACGACCTCACGTCACAGAGTTACAAATCACGATAAAATAAAATGTCCTCATATAATAGATATTTAGTAAATATAATAAAAACGAAATTCTTTTTTACTCAAAACTAATACAATTATGTGTGGATCGGTGTAAGACGGTGGAAAGGTATACAGAGGAATCTTAGTATTTTAATGTCTGATTTAACTTTAAGACGATTTTAGATCTTATACGTTATGTACTCTTATTTTTAAATTATGCATCTCAAGTTTTCTTAGGGATCTTTCCGACTATCTCTGTTACTTGTATTTTCTGGTGTACTCGTAATATAAAACGGTGTAAGTAATACCTTGGACGAACCTTCTATAATCGATAAGTAATTGTTCTTTCCCTTCTTAATGATGGACAGGATACTCTCTCTGAAATAGGTCGTCTTTCTGAACAAACCATGAGAGAGTAGAGAAGTATAATAAAGAAATTATCGTAAACCGACTACGGAAAAACGACATATGTTAAATCTTGATAGGGTGCAAAAATCCTCGTCTTTCGTATGTCTAAATATAGGTTTCTATAATGTAGTTTTATTTACTTCTTACCCTTTTAACGGGAATTCTACCAATTTGTTTTCGCAACGACTGAACAAGTTGAAGAGCGTTTCTCAGTCTGTGTGACTGGATGCAAGTGAAAGTGAGAGAAAGTCACTTACCTCTTCCTTTACCGTTGGGTAAGGTCATGAGAACGGACCTTTTAGGGTACCTGTCTCCCCGGACTGGAGTGACCCAGTGTCTCAACTTGTGTTGACTCACTGATTCAGTCACTTACGCGATAAAGGAAGAACTTGTTCATTAATGGAAGTTGAGGGGTGTGGTCAAGGTTGATATTAGTGGACACGGATACGACGGTACCCACAATACTGACCCGGTCCAGGTCTCTCGAGTCATGTCCCACTAAACAATGGGGTTTTTACATTTGATTTTTGTACGACATCTCGTCTAGAAAAAGATTTTTTAGACTGTTTTTAAGTAGAGTACGAAGAAGAGTCATTTATACCAATAAAAATTTCAGTGTTACCAATTAACAACCGTATACATCACCCGGAGATAAAGATTAGTACATTTACTTTTCAGGTACTCTATAGTTTTGTTGAGAATTTGAATTAAAAATTAGTATGACACTGGTCGTCTGACATTTACGAAAAAAGAATTTGGATGACAAACATAAATTCTGTAAAGAAAAATAGGTGGTAGTTTACACATCAATTAAGTACAAAAGTGGAGTATGAAAGTATCTCGTAGAAGATGTATGTCTTTTGGAATTCTCGAGATTCCTGAGTTTGTACTTATTTTACAGAAATCTCAATATACATGAGATAGGTAGAGACGGTTTAGGTCAATTGTCCAGACACGGACTGAAAGTGTTAAAACAGTAAGGTAACTTTTGTGTTGTTTTAAACAAACCATAAATTATACTGAAAAGAATGTTTTTTCTTGTAGTGTTCTTCACTAGGATGTTTTGAGCATAAATTATGTCTCTATAAGAACTCCTGCAATACATACTAAAGCGAGTCCTATAAAATAAAATAGGTCTTAAGTCCTGTTCTTATAAGGACAAAGGGGGAGACTTTAAAGATCCTAAAAAAATTTCAAAAAAAAAGAAACACATACACACATACAACATACCTTAACTACCATTTATAACATCGACCAACATAAACAGTAAAACTAAACAGTCATCTTTACAATTTCGATTGAGATACTAGTCTAGTTCCATGACCAATCATAAGAATTAAATAACGAACAAAGTACAATAGTAAAATTTCTAAAATATAGACTAAAATATTGAACTAACGTCCATTAATCAATTTCATCCGATGTGTATACATATATGGACGTTCGTGTATTTTTCTCTTCCTATTTACCTTATTCTTTATCTTCTCTTCGTTCTTTCGTCCATTCTTACCTCTCTTTTTTTATCAATACCGTCTGTAATCTGTCCATCGGGGACTCAACTGAGAATAGAGGTCTATACAACATGAACTAGGACGTGTTATACGTTTTATTGATCCCAAATTTAATTAACCAGTTGTGAATTTGTTATAGTGTGTTTAGTGTAAACCAAATAGAACTTTTTGACCTTCCGTATCTTTTTGTACATATAATAAAACACCTTTGACAATTATTGCTAACGGGAGAAATCCGTCCATCCGTGAGAAGTCCACGATTATGAATTACACTAATAAACAAACATTACGATTGAAACAGGAGAGGTGTATAAATATGACGAAACAGTCGGAAATATGAGTGAAATCTAAAATGGTGACTCCATACTAAGGACAAAGAAACCCTTTGAGTTACTATTTCCCGTATGTCCATGTGTGTGTCTATTTCCGTATAGGGTGAATGACAGAAAATTTTACTTCACCTTCTCTCAAGGTATTTATACTCATTATTTATTTAGTTTCAGAACTGTCGGGTAAACCTCTACGTAAGAGATGTTTCACTAACTTTCGATTTTATTGTATTTTTATACCCTATTGACTGAGAGGGAATGAGAAATGTCTACAACTTTACCATCTCGTTCGTCCATCTCGTTCCAGGGTATAGGTAGATTCCAAGTGTGTACACTACGACGTATAGTAGGACAAAGAAGTCAGACTCTTTAACAGTTATATAAACAACTCTTAGTTTATCTTTAATAGTAATCGAATCTTTCAAACAATTATCGTTTCACTGAGTTCTCGTATTTGTTACGTCTAACCGTTCGCGGTAAGTTTGACTCTTTTCGTGTCATAATGTGATATGATTTGTCGATACTTATTAACCACGAGATTACTACATATGGACATTTATACGGTAATTCGTGTGACAATATTATCTACGTCTTTCTTACCCCGTATTACCTCCTATTTTCTCTCTCTAGTCCTTTCTAATTAAGATCGACCCCCAAAACACCTCTGGAACCTTCTCCCACCCATACTTGTCCCTATATTCATTTGGTTATATCCGATTACTTCTTTTACTTTTCTACATATTAGCGAGTAGTGAGTCCTATTGTAAAAAAGAATTAGGATTTAATTTGAACGTGTCTCTATTTGTAAATACTGTTAATCCCGATGTCGGACTTCATAAAACCGAGTGTTTGATTCACTTTACCAATTACTCGTTTCTAAAGACAAGGAAACGTACGTACTTATGATTCGAATCTTAAATAGTAAGTGATTTAGTATAGGTGAAAAAAGAATACGCAAAGTGGTCACCAACGTAGTTAACAGTAAATTGACGAGATTTATCACACAAGAGAAGGAACAACATAATTCGAAAAGGATAGTACCGATTACTAAAAGACTAAAGGTGTACGGTCACTAAAAACCGTCATTGTTTGCTACGGAGAGAAACTCACAACGTTCATCGAATTTAATATAAAATGTTTGGGTAAATTTCCTAGTAATCAATTCAATTATAGGAACAATAAGTCCTCGTATCTTGTCAACATTTCATATCCGATTGAATTATGATGATATAAGAGATCATAAAGTTATCGAATTTTTATCGAAAATTAGAGATATTGATATCCATTGAAGCCGGATTTATGTAGTAATATGGATGAACAAACAACTATGAGATTAAGAACACTGAAGACATTTTCAATGACCGTGAACTTATTTGACATCTCTTATTCATGATAAATGATGTTTGTTATTATTTCAACGAGATTCAATAAGATCAAGAATTGGTAGTCCAATGATAGGTCAATAAATGTATCATGTAGAACAACATGAAGAGTATTACAAAATAAAGACGTCTGTTATGACGAATGTTTTAAAACTAGACCCCATCTTTTGTAAAACTTTTACAATTACTTTCGTAGAAAAAAATTTTTAGATAAATACTTTCAGAATAGGAGAAATCAGAACTCTTTTAGGTAGTACTTATAGATATTATATTATATTTTACCCTCCTAAAACAAATTATACGGACTACTGACTGTATAGTCGTTCCTCAACCGAAAGATGAAGCTCATCCTCGTTTTCCCGTTGATTTGTAGGAAACAACTCTATTCGAATTTATATGTACCTAGACAGAAGGAGGATTAGTATTGAGTTTGTAATTTATGTTATATCACGGACTAACATCGGTACACAACTCTCAGAGATATTTACTGTGACACGGTGATCTCTGCACTATGTAACTAAAGAAGTATAGCTCCTTACCGACTGTTGGAGGTACAAGGTATCGTCAAACACGTAGAAATATGTCCAAAATAAAATGATACCCGTCACCTTCCTGTCAAGTACCCTGTGACCTTTGAGACCGTAATTGAGTAGTTTTCGGTGATTGGGTCTCTTAGATTACGGTTGTGACGTGAGTTTTCTAGACCATCTAAGGTCAGTAACTCTCAATGGTGAATCTACCAATCGTGAAACAACTTATAGAAATATTATTGTTAATCAATGTAATTAATGACTCATAACCACTTAGGAAAGTCTATGGTCTATCCTTCAAATGTACGTACTTTCTTTCCTTCATATTCGTAACTCAGGTGACTTGTAGTATATTTGAAATGTCTCGGTAGTCTTCGGTATAGAAAACGGAAGAACTGAAGTCAGGTAACCATGTACTCTTTTCTTTCGTAGTACTAAGTACCTCTATTTCAATTTCTAATGAGATAATTAACAATATAAAAAAGTTTCCCAAATCTAATATAGAAGGGCATTTAAAAACTGCTGTTTCTGGTAATTTTTTGTAAACTTCTTATAATCCCTATTAGTATTTTCAAAAATAAACTTTCCAACACTTGGTATTTAATTTTAACACTCAGACAACTTATAACCTTTATTGTGGATCCTCCCACGTCCTTTCGAGGACCCAAAACACCACCCACAGGCACTTCTTTGGATGATTTATAAATCCTCTAATCTCCATGACATGTATTATACTAATAAAAGATCATCGTTGTTTACGTGGTTACCGAGATACTTCCTTCATTTACATCCACTTGTACAGATCATAGAAAGACTCATATCAAAATCTCCCATGAAAAAAATATGACAGTCCTATCTCTGTTCGTTGACTAAATATCGTTTGGGTCATTCCCTCCTTTACTGTTAGAATCATTCAAGTTATTGTGTAGTAAATTTTGATAGAATCTTCGATGATTGTTATCTATTGTACACACCAAACCGGGGTGGAAAATCGGACAACGTGGTAATGTAGAGTAAAGGGTGGACTTTAACCGTACACGGGGTTTCATCAAACGGAGAACTCAAAATCCGTGACTGGAGTGATTCTACTGTCGTCACGATAACACTGGGTATGGAATATTTGAAGTAAACTAAAGTGACACGTCGATCTAAGGAAGTAAAAGAACTATGAGACTGGTATTATAAGTAAAATATATACTATTTAGAGGGACTTCGACAAAATTACCTCCCGTACAAGTAAACTTGTTTACTATAGTGATATTGTTTCCTACTATTTTCCTTCCTTCTCTTACACTCTCCGTTTTACTCCGTTGTTGTCTAACATAAATAAAAGATGATACACAATATCGACTGAATTTACGAATCGGGGGTTTTACAGAGTAAGTTTAGAGAATTGGTATTTGATTTTTACATCTACTGGAATTCTTAATAGGACTTTATCCTTTGTTGTAGGGTGGTGTACCACTTCTTTTATTATACTTTAAATACCGTCCACTGATTCTGTAACTCGAAGGGTCTACCGTGTCTCCATTTCTTAAACGGACGGTTACGTCTTCTATGTCCCCAAACTCGGGACTGGACCCTTCTAGGGGACCTCCTCCTTTACTGTTAGGTGAGGATATAAGAAAGGACCTTTTAAGGTACCTGTCTCCTCGGACCGTTACTTAACCTGTACTGATTCGTTGACTCACACACGGACTCTGTGACTCTGTAAAATCTTGATTCCTTTGTCCGAATCTCTTCGCATTCCATGAACGGGTTATATTTTTGGGTTGTCACTCATAGTTTCGGTTTATGTTTGGCTCTAAAAGGAAATTAGTAAAAATTAATAAGGTGATATCTCACAACGGAGGTGTTTAACATATATTTGATGAAAGTGTGAAATTTACTTGGTTAGTGTAAAGTACTAAAAATCTTTACATTTTTAGTAGAATCGGTTATCGAAGTTTACAAGAAGAAATAATCAAAAATCATGTTTTAGGCTCGATTTAGAACTAAAACAAGGAAATACGTGGGTAACCAACTTTATAGATATCCTTCTTTTGCTTGTTAAGTCCTAAACTTTTTCCTTTTACAGTACCGGTGGATAAAAGTTTTTAACCGGTCAAAAATTATCAATTTACGTGCTACAAACTAAGACATTAACCTCTCTTGAATTTTTATAAGGGTATCAAGTGACCAAGGAAACATTTGTTGTCAAATTCATATACATATATCATATGTATATGTACACGCACACACGATTCAGTGAGGTCAACACAGACTGAGAAACACTACGATATCTGACATCTTACTTCTAGTACCGTAAACCAGGGTAGTGAAGTACCCTTATCTACCCCTTTGTCATCTTTGTCATAGTCTGAAATAAAACCCCCCGAGGTTTTAGTGACGTCTACCACTGACGTAGGTACTTTAATTTTCTGCGAATGAGGAACCTTCTTTTCAATACTGGTTGGATCTATCATATAAGTTTTCGTCTCTGTAATGAAACGGCTGATTCCAGGCAGACAGATCAGTTCCGATACCAAAAAGGACACCAGTACTTACCTACACTCTCAACCTGACACTTCTTCCGACTCACGGCTTGACTACGAAAACTTGACACTACAACCTCTTCTGAGAACTCTCAGGGAACCTGACGTTCCTCTAGGTTGGTTAGGTAGGACTTCCTCTAGTTACTATAAAACCTTCTTTACTATGATTTCGACTTCGAGGTCATGAAACCGGTCGAGTACTCTTCTCAACTGAGTTACCTTTTCTGACTACGACCCTCCCTAACCCCCTTCATCCTCTTCCCCTGCTGGCTCCTGCTCTACCGACCTACCGTAGTGACTGAGCTACCTGCGCTCAGACTCACTTGAGGCCCTCAACTACCACCTGTCCCTCCGGACCGCACGACGTTAAGTACCCCAGTGTTTCTCAGCCTGTACTGACTCGCTGACTTGACTTGACTCTGACATCGAGTGGTCCGAGGAGATAGGTACCCTAAGAGGTCCGTTCCTATGACCTCACCCAACGGTACGGAAGGAGGTCCCCTAGAAGGACTGGGTCCATAACTTGGACGGAGAGGACACTGAGGACGTAACATCCGTCTAAGAAATGATGACTCGATGGTCCCTTCGGGGTATATATATGTGTGTATATGTATATGTGTATGTGATTTCCACTTACTTCTGTGATTTCACTCGATCATTGACATGACTTAGTCTAAACTCGTCCTTGTAGTAGAGTTCGTATGTTTATAGAAAGTCTAACAGTTACGGACGTGAATTAATACATAATAGATAAAAAGTTTTCGAAAATAAAAACGTGAGAGATGTTACGATCCCTAACCACAAATATTTATCCGTGTATTTTTATAGTCTCAAATATATAAATACACATATTTGTATGTAATTTACGAAAGTTTCTTTTATCATAGACAACGTAACACGTTCATACAACTTTAATTTTATAGAAACAATCGTATGATGAAGACAATCATAAGAATTTCGACAAAACTTTAAATTAGACAAAGAGTAGTTGTGTTTTTTCTAAGATTATAACACTGTATCTTTTGTAATATTAACGAATTGATAAACATGTTATACCGTTTATGTGTAAAACGTGTATAGTTGTCTCTACAATACGCCTATTTTTACAAAAGTAATACATAAACTTAAGAATTGTTTATACGAATGTAGTTTTAGAATTATTCAAATTTTACACAAACAAAAAAAAAAGAGACAACTTATCATTGATGAAGGTAAAGAGTGATGTCATAAAATATTAAGTACGTAAGTCCTTTAGAAATGAAAAGACACATGAACCATTGTCCGTAATATCATCCGACATACCTATTTCGTCATCGAAACGAGTGTTCTAACAACAGAAGTCACTTGAATGTTGGATCGGGAACGGAGAATTAAGACACAAAGGATCACAGAGTCCGAGATAATTTTATATACACACCTCGGAATGTTGTTGGGATGACTTAGTCTTAGAGTCACTAATCAGGAATGGTGTAGATGAAACTTTTTATTTCTTTTTCGAAATAAAAAATCTTATGAAAGTTCAAACATCTTTTTAGTGTTTCTATCATGTCTCTCAAGGTTATATGGGATAGATCGAAGGAGATCCTCGTTGTGATATAAGAATGGCATGTAAAAGATATTACCTATTTGTTTACCATTCCTAGTCGTCATTTCTTAGTCAGACGGTTCGTCCTCTGTGTCCAAATTGGGGACCGAGTCCTTCTATAAGACCTCTTCCTATACCGTTGGTGAGGTCATAAGAACGGACCCTTTAGGGTACTTGTCTCCTCGGACCGTCCGATGTCAGGTCACCCAGTGTTTCTCAGCCTGTGCTGAGTCACTGATTTATTGTTGTTGTTATTGTTGTTGTCATCTAATAATAATGGATTTCAAGCATCAAATAAGTCATTAAAAATTGGTTACCGAAAAAGAGAAGGTCCTAGGATGGGTCCTAGGATAGGTCTTACGGCGTCATGTTAATCCGTAGTACAGAGGAATCCAAATAAAGAGTCTGAAAGGAATAACAACTACTAGGACTGTCAAAACCCCTCATAAACAACACATAAAACTCCTCATGACTGATCAAAATTCTTACAAGAAGTTGACCCTAAACAGATTATATTAGGAGTACTAATCGGACCTCAATGTGTAAAACTCCTACTACCGGTGTTTCCATTCCCCGGTGAAATAGCGTAGAATACTTCCTATGTACGACGGTTTTACTACATAGTGATAACTACAGTTGGAACCGATGCACCGACTTATCACAAACAGTACAAAGAGGTGAGATTTCAATGTAAAGGACGGAGGACGTAAGTTGTGATGTGAGAAACCTCCTTTAAAGAGTCGTAAAAGAGTCGTATCGTAAATTCCCAGTTTTTCATCCCGAGACTGAGGAACTCACATCTCATAAAGATAGTTGATAAACCTTAAGAGAGAGTACAAACAGAAGAGAGTAAGTAAATATATAAATAAACTATTAGTGGAATATGTCTGAGTACTTATGAATAAATTGTGAAAATAGATATTAGGTTGTGGTGTAATAAAAAACATGGCTAAAAAGATCAAAACCGGTAACTCTCGGGAAAGTAGACTGAGGACACAAGTTAGTAGTGACGTCATAAAAAAAATTGAAAAATAAAACATAACCCCATATCCGTTAATTATTACAAAACTATCAACGTTCACTTGTCGTCTCCCTGAGTCGGTATGCATATGTACATAGGCAAGAAAGGGTTTGAGGGGAGGGTAGGTCCGACAGTGTATTGTAACTCGTCTCAAGGTAAACGATATGTCCTCCAGTAACTAACATCGAAAAAACTCTTGTAGTGTAAGACTTTTGTTACTCTACGATGTCTAAGTAGAAAATATAAAGAACAGGGTCAGTATCTTAGTCGATAAAGAGGATTTCAGGACCCAAAGAAACAAAAACCTCTTACCATAATCTTTGGTTTTAGACACACGATCCATACGAACAACGATGGTCCCATGGAGAGTCCACTGTCCCGTTTTTCGTTATACACATACATAATACAATACAAAGACGACGACGACGACGATTCAGTGAAGTCAGCACAGACTGAGACACGCTGAGGTATCTGCCGTCGGGTGGTCCGAAGGGGTAGGGACCCTAAAAGGTCCGTTCTCATGACCTCACCCAACGGTAATAATATAAGTCAAGTCAAGTCTAGTCAGAGACTCAGCACAGGCTGAAAAACGCTGGGGTACTTAGCGTCGTGCGGTCCGGAGGGACAGGTAGTGGTTGAGGGTCTCAAGTGAGTCTGAGTGTAAGTAGCTCAGCCACTACGGTAGATCGGTAGAGTAGGAGACAACAGGGGAAGAGGAGTACGGGGGTTAGGGAGGGTCGTAGGGTTACTCAGTTGAGAAGCGTACTCCATGGGTTTCATGACCTCAAAGTCGAAATCGTAGTAAGGAAGGTTTCTTTAGGGTCCCGACTAGAGGAAGTCTTACCTGACCAACCTTGAGGAACGTCAGGTTGCCTGAGAGTTCTCAGAAGAGGTTGTGGTGTCAAGTTTTCGTAGGTAAGAAGCCGCGAGTCGGAAGAAGTGTCAGGTTGAGAATGTAGGTATGTACTGGTGTCCTTTTTGGTATCGGAACTGATCTGTCTGGAAACAACTGTTTCATTACAGAGACAAAAAGTTATACGACAGACCCAACCAGTATTGAAAAGAAGGTTCCCCATTCACAGAAAATTAAAGTACCGACGTCAGTGGTAGACGTCACTAAAACCTCGGTTTTTTTTATTTCAGACTGTGACAAAAGTGACAAACGGGTAGATAAAGGATACTTCACTACCCTGGTCTACGGTACTAGAAGCAAAAGACTTACAACTCGAAATTCAGTTGAAAAAAGTGAGAGGAGAAAGTGAAAGTAGTTCTCCGAAAAATCAAGGAGAAGTGAAAGACGGTATTCCCACCACAGTAGACGTATAGACTCCAATCAAAATACGATACAATGTATAGACATTTATGAGTACATATATAGGTTTACATAGATACAATTCGTTTTGTAGTCAAATATGACTATAGAGGTTAAGATCAGGTGTTATTGTATCTAATAACTTTGAAAGAGGAGAACACACGTAAGATATAACGAAGTCAGTACAGGTCAAGAAACACTAGACTACCTGACATCGGGTGGTCCGAAGAGACACTTACCTTAAGAAGTCCGTTCTTATGACCTCACCCAACGGTACAGGAAGAGGTCCCCTAGAAGAACTGGTCCTTAGTTGGGGCAGAGGTCGTCGAGGATGTAACCTCCGGTTAAGAAAATGGAGACTCGGTGGTCCCTTCTGGTGAAAGGAACGAATAGATATTTTAAGGAGGTTTGTTACTCTTAGACAGAGACGGTATACGGTATGTAAATGAATAAATGAAGATCATGTGTTAATATCATCATAGTGTTTATAATTGGTTATGAGGGTACCCTTTGAAATGGTCTTCTTATCTCAAGAATATACAAGAAAGAAACGGAAATCGGAATGTGTGTGGTAAATCACAGTTATTGATCCGACCGGGAAATAGAGTGGGTGAATTCACTCCGACAAATTATGTGCATAATATGTCAATGTGACAAAACAGTCTAAAACGGAAGGTAGGCGCACATCAGGTTAGAGGATTTAATGATAAAAAATGAAGTCTACGTCATTCTAAGTGAGAATCATGATGTCATTTCAAGATACCCTAAACTGTTTGTGTGTCTTAATACATAGGTGTTATTATGATATTATGTCTTATCGAAGTGACCAAATGTTATAGGGGACATGAAGTTGATAATTGGTGAGTGGGGAGTTAACGGACACTCAGTACTTGGGAAATAGTAACGATTTCAAAAAAAGAAAAAAGATTTTACAGTATGTTAAGTTTATTAGGTCCTATTCCACAAGTCTGATCAAAAAAAAAGATAGTGACTCTTTTTATGTAAATTCTTAGTATATACGGAAATGTACTAAACTATCGAATAAAGATAACATATCTATATTGGTCAAACGAATAGTTCAGTGGATAACTTACTGTAGAACTAGTAAAAACTATTCTTACTCATTTTGACGAGAGTTGTAAGTGTATCAAAAACACCTATACAAAAGTTTAATAAACCCATATATGGATTCTCGTACTAACTATGTAGAATACCACTTTGATACAAGTTGAAAAAAGAACTGAAGGATGAAAACGTAAGGTCAGGAGATATTACTTTTCCTGTAGAAAAAACCCCACACAATCAAGATCTTCCAGAACATCCAGAAGTATCTTGGCAAGTTGAAGTCGAAGAAACCGAAATCACTGACCCCGTACCTGAACCTAATAACACTATGACTTACTATGTAAACTATAACTTACCGGAACCTTTACTTGTCTCTAGTAAGACAATAAAAACTCTGACGTGGATTCATGACGTACAATATGAGAAAACAACTGATACTCCCTATGAGTAAAGAAGATTCCCTAAGAACGGGTGTTATCGTCTATATTACCAGCAGACTTAATTTAAACGGGTAAAGACAGGTAAATTAAGTGACTGAGGTTTTCGCAGCTACAAGTGAAAACGGTAGAGGACAAACTGGTGAAGGTTAAATGGAACTCAGTACCTGGATTGTAAGGTCCAAGGTTACATTATAACAAGAAACGTGTATCCTGAAATGAAGGTAGTACTCACAGTGTACGTGTTGACCCGTAACAAAAGGGAAACCTAGGAAGAAAAGTAACAAAGACGTCAATAATGAGGTGAAAAGAGGTGATCGTGGATGACTTCACCCCTCAATAACGTTTTAAGTCTGAATTTAACTTCTTTCATCTCTTTTGGTGGTCTGGTAAGTCCATACTGGATTTAGTTTAGGGAATACTAGTATGTCACCTTCACTGTTTATGTAAGTTTCCTAATCTAGACTATCGGTCTTACGGACTTCCTTATACCTGTCTTCAAGTACTGTAATGTGTCCTCAGTCACTAGTTCTGGTAACGGTTCTTTTTCTTTTCGTTTTACCAACAAATTTGTCCATCATGTTCATGGACTCTTTCTTCTCTTTGATTTCCGTTTCCTCTTTTGATGAAAAAGAAAAAAGAGATCTCTCTATGTTACCGTAGGTTGAGGTCATGAGAACGGACCTTTTAGGGTACCTACCTCCTCGGACCATACGAGATCAGGTACCCCAGTGTTTCTCAGCCTGTGCTGACTCGTTGGAGTGACAGTGAAAAGTGAAAGTACGTGACCTCTTCCTTTACCGTTAAGTGAGGTCACAAGAACGGATCTCTTGGGGTCCCTGCCACCTCGGACCACCCGACGGCAGATACCCCAGCGTGTCTCAGTCTGTGCTGACTTCGCTGAATCGTCGTCGTTGTCGTCTCTCTATGTCTAACTTGGACCCAGAGGACGTGACCATCCGTCTAAGAAATTTAAGACTCGGTGGACCCTACGGGGTAAGTTGTATTAGGAGTTAATTAATTTCTATATGAAATCTTTTTAACTATTGAAAAACCTTTTACTAAAATTTAGATAATTTTCTTTTGTACATACGATAAAAGTTGTATACGTTCGGGTATCCATTTACAAGAATTTGAATCGTTAAAATTATAAAATTTTAAATCAAGATCTCCACTCATATTTGTCACATTAATTTACACTAAAACTAAAAAAGATCAATGTCTTACGTCTACAATACCAACTATGATACTGAGAACTTTTAAGGTACGAATCATATAAAGTGAAGTCAAGTCAGTGAGTCAACACAGACTGAGAAACACTGTGATACTTGGTGTCGTGCGGTCCGGAGGGACAGGTAGTGGTTGAGGACCTCAGATGGGTTTGGGTACAGGTAACTCAGCCACTACGGTAGGTTAGTAGAGTAGGAGACAACAGGGGAAGAGGAGGACGGGAGTTAGAAAGGATCGTAGTCCCAGAAAACTTTACTCAGTCGGAAAGCGTAGTCCACCGGTTTCATAACCTCAAAGTCGAAGTCGTAGTCAGGAAAGTTACTTGTGGGTCCTTACTAGAGGAAATCCTACCTGACCAACCTAGAGGAACGTCAGGTTCCCTGAGAGTTCTCAGAAGAGGTTGTGGTGTTAAGTTTTCCTAGTTAAGAAGTCACGAGTCCAAAGAAATATCAGGTTGAGAGTATAGGTATGTATTGATGACCTTTTTGGTATCGGAACTGATCTACCTGGAAACACCTGTTTCATTACAGAGACGAAAAATTATACAACAGATCCAACCAATATTGAAAGTAAGGTTCCTCATTCGCAGAAAATTAAAGTACCTACATTAGTGGTAGACGTCACTAAAACCTCGGGGTGTTTATTTCAGTCGGTGACAAAGGTGACAAAGAGGTAGATAAAAGGTACTTCACTACCCTGGTCTACGGTACTAGAATCAAAAGACTTACAACTCGAAATTCGGTTGAAAAAGTAAGAGGAGACAGTGAAAGTTCTCCGAGAAATCAAGAAGTGAAAGACGGTATTCCCACCACAGTAGACGTATAGACTCCAATAACTATAAACAGGGTCGTAAGAACTAAGGTCGAACACGAAGAAGTTCAGGTCGCAAAGAGTACTACATGAGACGTATACTCAATTTATCCGTCCCACTGTTATATGTCGGAACTGTATGAGGAAAAGGACAAACCTTCGTCAGACAACAAGGTACAGGTCGAGATTGACAACGAAGGACTGGACGTTTGTCCAAAGAGTTCCACGTCCTCGTGACCGACGCTGTCACGTCCTCACCGTCGACACTACCGACACTGCCGTGTCCTCGACGACTCTCCTCGATGGGGTGCAGGTTCCAGTCCCCACCACGGACGCGAAACGACCTTGTCGGTACTTCTCTATGGGGTGCTTGTTCCATTCTCTTTTGGTTCAATCTGCCATCCGCGACTCTCCCCCGTAGTCTCCCGTCTGTCTGACTTCGGTGTTAGTGTCTGTTGATCGGTTATACTGGTGTATCTGGTCGGAACAGATTGAGTTACTTTGATTCGGTACGGTACACTCCAGTAGGTTATATCTACCCAGTACCACCTCTCCAGACTTTCTTACACCAGGTGACCTCTTCTTTTACCGTTTGGTGAGGTCATAAGAACGGAACTCTTGGGGTACTTATCATATTTTTCCGTTTTTCTGTCCTGTTACTTTGTACTTGAGGGGTCCGGTCATCCACGGGTTATGTGGTGACCTCTAGTCACCTCTTTATTGAGGTCTTTCTTATTTCCCTACCTCGGTTTCGTTTTTGTTGGGGGTCAACACCTACACTGACCACTATCTTCGGTTCAGGTTACGACATTTCTCGTTATAACGTATCCTTGACCTTACAACAATCCAGGTACTTAGTTCCGTTTAACCTTCACAAGTTTGTCCTCTACCGTTCTCACTTGTAGCTGTAAGATCCTTAGTCGTTTGATTCTACCTGACCTTACTCACTTAAATTGAGTCTACTGGTAATATAGATGATGACACCTGTCCTCAGGGAATCTTCTTTACCTCATCGGTAGTATCAGTTGTTCTCTCAGACTTTACGTCGTGAACCTACGTTAGAGTTTTTACTGTCTTACTAGAGACACACAAAGGTTCCGTTTGGTAAGTTATAGTGTCATTAGGTTCAGATACGGACCTGGTCATTACGACTTCTTCGACTTCAACTTACCAAGATACTTCTGGATGTTCTAGAAGATCTTGATTGTGGGTTTTTCTACAGGAAAAGTAACATCCCCTGACCTTACGTTTTCATCCTTCAGTTCTTTGTGGATCTCATTGTCCGTTTAAACCGGAACCTCAGGTCTTTGTTCGTCCCGTTTCCGATTATCTTAAGACGGTTCTCTTGTCTTTAGTATCCCAGTATCGTTTATGGGAGAAGGTTGTTGTGTTCACTTCTGAGATGTGTACCTGTAGTGGTCTACCAGTTATAGTTTTAGTCTAACTAATATAAGAGACGTCGGTTTCTACCTCTTCAAGATATGTCAATCGTTTAGATCTGACCTTCGACAGACACCGAGACTAGTACTTGAGGAAAAACGGTTTGAGTCTGAATTTAACTTCTTTCACCCGATTTGGTAGGTACATATTGGATTTTATTTAGAGAATACTGACATGTTACCTTCACTCTTTATCTAAATTCCCCGATCTAGACTATCTCACGGGCTACTTGATACCTACCTCCAAGTAATGTAACATGTCCTCTGTCCTTAGTTCTGGTAGGGGTTCTTTATCTTTACGTTTTTTCGTTTTACCGACAGACTCCTCCGGAATGTTTATCGACACTTTTCTTCTCTTCGCTTTTCGTTTCTTCTTATCCTTTCTATATGAGTAAACTTACGTCTCAAGGTTTCTTATCGTTGCTCTCTATTCTTTCGGAAGGAGTCGTTAGTTACGTTTCATTGGTATAAACGTAAGAGTGTTTTTTCAAACAAAACATATTTGTACTTGTTTGTACACGTACTTTATGTCTGTACACTGATGTCGTACAAAAAAAGGGGGTTTCATACCCTTGTCACACTCCTTCGTGAGGTATGTGTTGAATAAGGTACCTGTACCAATATTTATGTTAAAAACAATATAATTAAATTTATTAATAATATCTGTAAACACATTCACTAGTTTTCACTTGTAAAATGGACATGATAAAGGAAGTAGTTTATCACTATTCGTTAATATTATTCATTAGAATTATTATTACTGAAAATCAAGTCAAGTCAGTGAGTCAACACAGACTAAGAAATACTGGGGCACTTAGCGTCGTGTGGCCCGGAGGGACAGGTAGTGGTTGAGGGCCTCAAGTGAGTCTGAGTGCAGGTAGCTCAGTCACTACGGTAGGTTGGTAGAGTAGGAGTCAGCAGGGGAAGAGGAGGACGGGGGTTAAGGAGGGTCTTATTCTCAGAAAAGGTTACTCAGTTGAGAAGAGTAGTCCACCGGTTTCATGACCTCAAAGTTGAAATCCTAGTCAGGAAGGTTACTTGTGGGTCCCGACTAGAGGAAATCTTACCTGACCGTCAGGTTCCCTGAGAGTTCTCAGAAGAGGTTGTGGTGTCAAGTTTTTGTAGTTAATCACGTGAAGTTTAGTTTCCTTTGATTAATCACTTTTGTTTTAACTACCACCCCGTCCCTTAAAAAAAGAGTAGATTTGGTCAATTTTCGTTTCTTAAAGAAGGTAAAGTATTTTCATCAATCTAAGTTTTAGAGTTTGGAGGAATAATTCAACACAAGTCGTATGTAAAGTATATGTCGTCGATTTGTAACTCTGTTACTATTATTTCCATCGTTTAATTACAAGTAAACGTTCCTTTGTAGAGTCTGTTTGTAAACTCTGGAAATAATATTAGTTTGACCGAAGTAAATTTTATATTTAACTTTCTAACAGGACTCAAACAACAAAGATAAGGATGGAAAAACTAGTTTAGATAATGACACGGAGTAAGTGAAATACAGATAGTGGGTCTGTATGTGTGTGTTTGTGTGCATATTAGTATTAGTATGACCATTTATACACCCGAACATATGAATATATACTAGAGATTATAAAAAATTTACTTCTGAAAAGTTTTTTAGATTTAACTTACGGTATTAGATTTCCATAGTTTTACTTCTCTTTACTTTTATAATCCTTATATCGTCAACTAATTAATATTTGAATTAAGAAACGGAGTCTTTTTTATTGTACAACTGTAAATTTTTGAGTAAAACTCCCTTTTTATTTTCCTTGTCTAACTCTTTCAAAGGTATATTAGTGACTTTCCTATATCAAAAGTCACTCACACTTAATGTAAAATAAAATATGTTCCAAAATGATCACACCATAAAAGACAATATAACTCAATATTGAGGGATGGGTATCTCCGTCGAAAACTAAACTAAAAGTAACGGAACCCGTTCGTACTAACTCCTGGGTGTTCTGACATCTTCTACAACTAACTAAGAAAACTAGGATCCTCTATTATCTTTCACAAATTTAACCAACACAATTTTTTTAGACTCCTACTTAACTCTGAAATCCGTTTAACGTCTCTTCTAAAAATTAGAAGCTAAACAAGTTTAGACATTGTATCCTTTGTCTTTTCTAAATATAGAGGAGAACAGTTTAAGGAAAGATAAAGTGTAGTTAGTGAAAAAAAAAAAAAGAGAAGTGGAAAAGACCAGGATACTCTAAGGAAATAAGGATCTTAATCTCCGGAGACTCAAAATAAATTTAATTTTTACCATAGTTTCAGTGTGTATGTTACTTTCAATTCGGCGTCGTTCAGACCTCTAGTCTGGTTTCTCTTCACCTGTTTTTAAATAGTCACCGTTTTATTTTTCACTTAGATACACGAAGAGAAAGCCTCAGATTTCGTGATTAGTAATATAGGGATGGAACCTGTTAGACTGTTTTATGAAGGTTGTCTCGAGAATACTATGTGAAGATAGGATAGTCTCACAGAGTCGTTCTATAATTCTACATACCCTTTATTATACAATGACAGTCATATATGTCTTGACTTCACATATCCACTAATGTTCTACGTACCAACATGACTGTTATGAACAAAGGTATAATTGTTACTTTTACTTTCAGAGAGTCAGTACAGGCTGAGAAACGGTGGGGTGCATGACACCTTAAGAGATCCGGTCTTATGACCTCACCCACCGGAAAGGGAAGAGGTCCCCTAGAAGGGTGGAGTTCCTAGTTTGGGTCCAGAGGGTGTCACTTCCACTAAGAAATGGTTGACTCGATAGTCCTTTCGGTATAATTACTATCAATGTCTTTTTTCGATTTTGTTTCCCCTGAAGAAACCCCAGACATTAGGTCTCCAATAAAATGGAGACACGGAATTACCCTGTAGTAGTGAGTTTTTATATTTTCAAACCACAGAGGTGTCCGTTCCTTTTGTTCTCTTTTTGTCTACTCTGATGTATTTTGATTTTATAGACGTGTCACTCCTTCTAATAGTTGTTTCTCTTTTCCGACGGATGACTTACCTCTACCATGAATGTTTGTTATGTATAGTATTCTTCAATTATAGGTTTTATGTGTTTCTTGGTTATGCTGAGTTGTAGTCTTTTTTTCTCTTTTTCGTCTAATTTTTTACCGGTCTCCTGGACTTATCTTTTAAAAGGTTCCAGTTGTATTTCTACCGGTTGTCCGTGTACTTTTCCACACCTTATAGTAACTAAAATTCTGTTCACGTTTAGTTTTGATGTTATTCTATTGTACAGTGTGGCAGTCTTACAAGTAATTGTTTTTCTGTTGTTTATTATTCTTCACAACCCCTCTACACTTCTTTTCCTCTGGGAACACGTGACACTCACCCTAACCTCTGAACACATCAGTCATACCTTTTGATATACCTCTAAGATGGTTTTTAATTTTTATGTTGGTGATATACTAAGTCGATAGGGTGATAACCCATAAATAGACTACTTTTGTTCTTAACAATATCGTAATCATCGTTTTTGGTTCTACCTTCGTTGGACTCACGGGTAGTCATCTACCTATTTCTTCCGTGGGGAGGGGGGTGCGGGACGTTTTTGTATGTGTTACCTTATAATGAGTCGGTGTTTTTTCTTTCTTTAGACCGATAAACACTGTTGTACCTACCTGGACTTTCGTAATACGATTTCACTTAATTCTGTCAATCCATTGTCTCTTTCTATTTACGACATACTAAAGTGAATCCGAATTCGTTTACTTCGTTTTATTGATTTGTATTTGTTTCAGTATTTATATCTCTTGTTTGTCCACCAACGGTCTCCTCAACTCCCACCTCTCTCCTCTATTTACCAACTCCCTCTAATCCTCTATGTTTGAAGGTCAATGTTTTATTCACAGTACCTATATCTTACATGTTACAACCTTTATGTTATTTATTACCGTATATAAATATACTACTGTGTACCATTGACCTGAATAACACCACTAGTAAAACTTTACATCTCTTTATCACTTAGTGATGTAACACATAGTCCTCGATTGTATCACAACGCTCACTTAATATGGAATGTTTGATTATTTGTTTGAGTATCTTTTTTTTTTTTAAATACCGATGGGTTCACACCTTCCTCCCGTTCCTTCTCCGTTAACTTACTTCCCACAGTCTACCATTTTTGAAGGTCAATATTCATGATCTTGACATTACATGTTGTACTATTGATATTAATAGTAAATCATATAATTCGTACTTTTAATTATCTTATTTAGGACTCAAGAGTAGTGTTCCTAAAAAAAAAGTAAAGAAATTATAATATAGAGATACTCTACTACTTACAAGTGATGTGAATAACACTCTTAGTAAAGTATTGCTATATTTTAGTAATACGAAATGTAGAATTCGAATATGTCTCGATACAGTTAAAATAGTGTTATTTTGACCTTCTTTTTATTTTAAAAATTTACATTATCAAACCCGTGTGATCATGACTTAAGTCATCACAATCCGTGAAAGGGTTCGTGTGAGTATTTATAATTAAATAGATCTAACATTTAATAAGGTGTTCTATCTAATATGATAGGAGTAAAATACTATTTGATGAACCCTTTATACTTCCAGTTTACTCAACATGTGTGGTTACTCATTCCGACTACGACCCTCCCTAACTCCCGTCCTCCTCTTCCCCTGTTGTCTCCTTCTCTACCGTAGTGGTTGAGCTACCTGCACTCAGACTCACTTGAGGCCCTCTACCACTACCTGTCCCTCCGGACCGCACGACGCTAAGTACCCCAGCGTTTCTCAGCCTGTGCTGAGTCGCTGACTTGACTTGATTTGACTTATGGTGGTTTATAGAGAAGTTGACTATTGTCCACTGATAATTTTTTGCTGGGTCATTTACAAAGGTTTGACTATCCGACACTTTACCTAGGTAAGACAATAAAGGTTTTACTAATTCTTTAAGACTTTCTTTTTTCTAGGTCCTCTACTATGACTTTTACTCTAGTTTTAATACGTATAAAGTCACCCTTAGACCGATAATGTTTTGGAACAATAAACAAACACACGGACACATACCTTTTAAACAAGTAAAGAGTTTGAGATCTTCTAGAGTCCAACACTGTAAAGGGAGGATAATAGTAACGGAGACGAGTATTTGTGCCGTGACCGTGATAAACTGCTTCAGACAGATTGTCTCATTCTTCTGACTTGTACTGTGACGACGGAGATTTTGAATAAAAAATACAAATAAAAGGGATCCACTATAGTTCACACTAAAAAAAAAGAAATTGTAGAGAAACACTCGATTATGTCAAAAGGACTTGTAAGATTCAATTCGTATTATTAAATCCAATATACTCTCAACAACAACAAGTCAGCGAGTCACACAAGTTGAGACTCAAGTTAAGAAGTTAAGAAGTCACGAGTCGAAAGAAATATGAGGTTGAGAGTGTAGGTATGTACTTGTCACCTTTTTGGTATCGAAACTTCTCTACCTAGAGACAACCGTTTCACTACAGAGACGAAAAATTATACGCCAGATCTATCCAGTATCGAAAAGAAAGTCTCTCATTCGCAGAAAATTATAGTACCGACGTCAGTGGTAGACGTCACTAAAACCTCGGGTCTTTTTATTTCAAACAGTACCAAAGGTAACAAAGGGGTAGATAAACGGTTTTTCACTACCCTGGCCTACGTTACTAGAATCAAAATTTTTTTGATTACAACTCAAAATTCAGTGGAAAAAGTGAAAGGAGAAAGTGAAAGTAGTCCTTCCAGAAATCAAGGAGAAGTCAAGTCAAGTCAAGTGAAGTCAACGAGTCAGCACAGGCTGAGAAACGCTGGGGTACTTAGCGTCGTACGGTCCGGAGGGACAAGTAGTGGTAGAGGGCCTCAAGTGAGTGAGTGCAAGTAGTTCAGACACTATGGTAGATCAGTAGAGTGGGAGCCAGCAGGGGAAGAGGATGACGGGGGTTAGGGAGGGTCGTAGTCTCAGAAAAGGTTTCTCAGTTGAGAAACGTACTCCACCGGTTTCATGATCTCAAAGTCGAAATCGTAGTAACGAAGGTTTCTTTAGGGTCCCGACTAGAGGAAGTCTTACCTGACCAACCTAGAGGAACGTCAGGTTCCCTGAGAGTTCTCAGAAGAGGTTGTGGTGTCAAGTTTTCGTAGTTAAGAGACCGTGAGTCGGAAGAAGTGTCAGGTTGAGAGTGTAGGTATGTACTGGTGTCCTTTTTGGTATCGGAACTGGTCTGCCTGGAATCAGCCGTTTCGTTACAGAGACGAAAACTTATACGATAGATCCAACCAGTATTGAAAAGAAGGTTTTTCATTCGCAGAAAATTAACGTACCGACGTTAGTGGTAGACGTCACTAAAACCTCGGGTCTTTTTATTTTTCAGACTGTGACAAAGGTGACAAAGGGGTAGATAAAGGGTACTTCACTACCCTGGTCTACGGTACTAGAAGCAAAACACTTACAACTTAAAATTCGGTTGAAAAAGTGAGAGGAGAAAGCGAAAGTAGTTCTCCAAGAAATCGAGGAGAAGTGAGAGACGGTATTCCCACCACAGTAGACGTATATACTCCAATTACTATAAAGAGGGCCGTTAGAACTAAGATCGAACACGAAGTAGGTCGGACCGTAAAACGTACTACATGAGACGTATCTTCAATTTATTCGTCCCACTGTTATATGTCGGAACTACATGAGGAAAAGGATAAACCTTGGTCAGACAAAAAGGTACAGGTCAAGATTGACAACGAAGGAGTGGACGTATGTCTAAAGAGTTCTGCGTCCAGTCCACCAGACCATAAGGGTAGAGAAAGTCTTAAAAGGTGTCAAATAACACTAGGTGTGTCAGTTTCCGAAACCGCATCAGTTATTTCGTCTTTATCTACAAAAAGACCTTGAGAGAACGAAAAAGGTACTAGGTCGTCTACAACCGTTAAACTAGAGACCAAGGAGACGGAAAAGATTTTGGTCGAACTGTTAGTCCCTCAAATACCAAGTGTATAACGACTTCAGACCGAACCTCTTAAAACTCGTAATGAAATGATCGTACATTCTACTCACGTTAACACACCATCAAACTCGTAAGAAACCGTAACGGAAAGAAACCCTAACCTTACTTTTGACTAGAAAAGGTCAGGACACCGGTGACGACTCAAAAGGTTTAAACGACAGTATAACTCACGTCGTGAAAGTGTCGTAGTAGAAAGTCCTAAGCTTTGTCGAGTTGACCTTAAGGTAGTGGAGGTGACCGAAGTAAGCATACTACGAAAGGTTCCGGGTGGACTGAAGTGAAAGGTTCTACAGACCGAGATCTAATCACTAGTGTAGTAGCACTAATAGACCCAGTACTTCTAGAAAAAACATGTCAAGAAGGTACATAAGAACGGTGGAGAAGAATTATAGAAGACGAAGACAATCCAGGTATGGTAAAGACAGGAAATAGCTCGGGTAGAAACGTACTTTACAAGGGAACCATAGAGAGACCCCCCACAGTAGACGTATAGACTATAATAACTATAAAGTGGGTCGTTAGAACTAATGTAAAACACGAAATAGGTCGGACCGTGAAACGTACTACATCAGACGTATATTCAATTTATTCGTCCCACTGTTATATGTCGGAACTGTATTAGGAAAGAGTTATACCTTGGTCAGACAATAAGGTACAGACCAAGATAGACAATAAAGAACTGGACATATGTTGAAAGAGTCCTCCGTCCTTTCACCAGACTATAAGGATAGAGAACTTCTTAAAAGGTATCAAACAACACTAGGTGTGTTGGTTTCCAAACCTACATCAGTTACTTGATCTTCATCTACAAAAAGACCTTGAGATAACGAAAAAGATACTAGGTTGTCTACAACCGTTAAACTGGAGACGAAGGAGACGGAAAAGATTAGGTCGAACTTATAGACCTTCAAGAACCAAGCGTATGACAACTTCGAAGAGAATCTCTTAAAACTCGTAATGAATCGATTGTACACTCTACTCATGTTAACACGTCATCAAACTTGTAAGAAACCGTAACGGAAAGAAACCCTACCCTTACTTTTGACTGGAAAAGGTCAGGACAACGGTGACGTCAAAAGGTTTAAACGACCGTATAACTCAAGTCGTGAAAGTGTCGTAGTAGAAAATCCTAAACTTTATCGAGTTGACCTTAAGGTAGTGGAAGTGATCGAAATAAGTATCCGGATAAACTGTCGTGAAATGACGTGAAATGGAGTAGTAAAATAGACACGTTCTCGTCAAGTAAACAGTTCAGAAAAGGATAGACCTATAGATTACTGTGTACACTCGTTCCGTCAATTCTAGGTTAGAAAAATGTAAAAGATAAAATAAAAAATTAAAATTTCTTAATACACTACTATAAAAACTAAAAATGTTACAACACAATGAAAGTCCACATATCGTTACACTAAGTCAATATGTACATGTATATGTGTATGTGTTCATAGAAAAAAAGTCTAATAAAAGGGAAGTTCTAATAAAGTTTTATAACTGATATAAAGGGATACGGTATTCATTCAGAAACAACCAATAGACAAAAGATATATCAACACATATATATAATTAGGGTTAAAGGATTAAATAGGGGGAGGAAAGGGGAAACCTTTGGTATTAAAACAAAAGACAGACACCCGGATAAAGACAAAATATATATTTAAGTAAACATACATAGTAAAAAAATCTGAAGTGTATATTATACTATAACGTCTTGATAAATACTATCGGTTCTGTACCTTTGTTGGATTTATAAGTGGGTGCCTACTTACCTATACTGTATATATGTAAGTGTATTATCATTATCTTATAATGAGTTGGTGTCTTTTCTTGCTTTATTACGGTGAATGTCGTTGCACCTACCTGGGTCACTACTAGTATGGATCACTTCACATGATCTGTCTCTTTCTCGTATCTGAAAACTCAACTTAGAGTCTAAACAGTACGTGGTCGACTTATCAATACCTTTTCAATGACTTGGAAGTACTTAGAGTAAATTTACCTTTAGTGTTACATATGGAATACTCCTTCGACACTTTTAATTTAGTCCAGTAAATACTATGTCCTAAGTTTCGTTTTTTTTTTTTTCCATATTAATAGTAATAGTATTTAAGTGATATCTTTTCCAATGTATAATATAAGTAAAGTTTTCCTATCATCTGTTATAAGGTAAAACAACACAGTTTACGTCTCCATCGTATTGCGACAACTCCCGTCCCATCATCCCGGTAGGTCAGACCCCCGTTCGTTATTTTTTGCAACAAATATCCCTATAATTTTCCTATTATAAGGAAGATAAGGACGAAAGACCTCTCAAAAATAGTATTTACCTACAACTTAAAACAGTTTCCGGAAGAGACGTAGATAACTCTATTAGTATACCGAAAATAAAAAGTTAAACAATTACACCACTTAATGTAACTAACTAAACGTCTATAACTTCTTAGGAACGTAGTGACCCTATTTCGGGTGAACCAGTACCTATACCAGAAAAATTACACAACAACCTAAGACTAACGATCTTAAAACAACTCTTAATAACGTAGATACAAGTAGTCACTATAACCGGACATCAAAAGAAAGAAACACCGTAGAAAAAGTTCAAAACCATAATCCCACTACCACCGGAGTATCTTACTCAAACCTTCAAATGGGAGGAGACGTTGAAGGACCTTCTCAAACTCATCCTATAGACAATCGAGAAGAGTTTTAAAAACCATCTTAAGTCGACACTTCGGTAGACCTGGACCCGAAAACAAACGACCTTCTGAAGACTAATGTCAAAGTTAAAGGCACGGACACTACCCAGACAATTCTAAAAGATAAAGAAGGACCAAGTCAAAACCTTTCAACATGAAAAGATTCTTAAACAGGTAAAGAAGGTACAACAGGTAAAATAACCGTATATTAACGACTATCATCAGAGAATACTAAGAAACATAAAGACACAACAGACAATTTCGATATATACTGTTTGGGTGTCGTTTGTAATAGGAGTTACCACTTTTTAACTTTCGTAGAGGGGATTTCAGTCCTTGTTCTGTTCCCACGGGTGAGAGTGGCGATGATAAATTGTATCAAGACCTTCAAAACCGGTGTCGTTAGTCTCGTCTTTTTCTTTATTTTCCTTAGGTTTAACCTTTTCTTCATTTCGAGAGTGACAAACGTCTATTGTACTAGGAGATGCATCTTTTGGGATTTCTGAGGTGGTCTTTTAATGATCTCGAGTAGTTACTTATATCATTTCAACGTCCTATATTTTAGTTGTGTGTCTTTAGGGAACGTAAGGATATGTGCTTATTACTCTTTCATCTTTTTCTTTAATTCCTTTGTTAAGGTAAGTGGTAACGTTGCTTTTCTTATTTTATGAATCCTTATATAGATGGATTTCTTTGATTTCTGGATATATATCTTTTGATATTTTGTGACTACTTTCTTTAGTTTCTCCTGTGATTATCTACCTCTTTATATGGTACAAGTACCTAGCCTTCTTAGTTATATCACTTTTACTCATATGATGGGTTTCGTTAGATGTCTAAGTTACGTTAGGGATAGTTCGATGGTCGTCATAAAAAGTGTCTTGATCTTGTTTATTAAAGTTCTAAACGTACCTTTATGTTTTTTGGAGCTTATCGGTTTCGTTAGAACTCTTTCTTCTTACCTTGACCTCCTTAGTTGGACGGACTGAAGTCCGAGATGACGTTTCGTATCAGTAGTTCTGTCATACCATGACCGTGTTTCTGTCTTTATATCTAGTTACCTTGTTTTATCTTTCGGGTCTCTATTTAGGTGTGTGTATACCTGTGGAATAGGAACTGTTTCCTCCGTTCTTATATGTTACCTCATTTCTGTTAGAGAAATTGTTCACCACGACCCTTTTGACCAGTTGGTGAACATTTTCTTACTTTGATCTAGTGAAAGATTGTGGCATGTGTTTTTATTTGAGTTTTACCTAATTTCTAGATTTGCATTCTGGTCTTTGATATTTTGAGGAGCTCCTCTTGTATCCGTTTTGTGAGAGACTGTATTTAGTGTCGTCCTAGGAGATACAAAGTGGAGGGTCTTATGACCTTTATTTTCGTTTTTATTTGTTTACCCTAGATTAATTTTAATTTTCGAAGACGTATGGTTTCCTTTGATATTCGTTCCACTTTTCTGTCGGAAGACTTACCCTCTTTTATTATCGTTTACTTCACTGACTGTTTGTTGATTAGAGTTTTTATATGTTCGTTGAATACGTCGAGTTAAGGTCTTTTTATTTGCTGGGTTAGTTTTTTACCCGGTTTCTTGATTTATCTGTAAAGAGGTTTTTCTGTATGTCTACCGATTGTTTGTGTACTTTTCTACGACTTGTAGTGAGTAATAATCTCTTTACGTTTAGTTCTGGTGTTACTCCATGTCCTTAGTTGAACGGAGGTCAAGTGTGGTCAGTCTTACCGACGCTAGGTTTTTAGACGTTCGTTATTTACGACCTCTCCCACACCTCTTTTCCCTTGGGAGGATGTGACAACCACCCTTACGTTTGATCATGTCGGTGATACCTTTTGTCACACCTCTAAGGAATTTTTTAACGTTTATCTTGTTTGACAGAATACTGTGTCGTTAGCGAGACGACCCGTATGTGTGACTCCTCTGGTCTTAACTTTCTCTGTGTACATGGGGTTGAAAGTGTCGTCTTAACAAATATTATCGGTCCTGTACCATTGTTGGATCTACAGGTAGTCGTCTACTTACCTATTCTTTCGACACTATGTATATGTGTTACCTCATAATGAGTCGACAATTTTTCTTATGTAAACTTAGTCAAGATTACTCTACCTACTTTGACCTCGGCTAATATGTCTCACTTCATTCGGTCTTTCTTTTTGTGGTTATGTCATATGATTGTGTGTATATACCTTAAATCTTTATACCATTACTACTGGGACATACGCTCTGTCGTTTTCTCTGTGTCTACAAATCTTGCCTGAAAACCTGAGACACCCTCTCCCTCTCCCACCCTACTAAACCCTCTTACCGTAACTTTGTACATATGATAGTACATTCTTTGCTTAACGGTCAGATATAAGCTACGTCCTACGAACCCCGACCACGTGCCCCTACTAGGCCATCCTACTACACCCCACCACCCCCTCTCCCCAAGTACAAACCCTCGAGTACATGTGGGCACCGCCTAAGTACAGTTACATACGGTTTTGGTTATGTCATGACATTTCACTTTTTTTCATTTTTATTTTTAATTTTTTTATTATTATTTTATTTTTTATTTTCCTATTATAAAGATTGATATTTGTCCAACATAAAAATAATAGCAGTACACGATCTTTGAGATTTCTTATAAAGATGACTCCATCTGACAAAGGTGACGAAAGTGAACCGAACCACGAGATGATCATCGTTTGACGACCACATAGAACATTAACAAGACATGGAAATTTGAAATCAAAATCAATGTATTTAAGAGTACTAGTAAATATCACACAATCAATTTTGTCCCTCATTTATTAAACAAATATATTTAAGTTTTCGTAAAATAAAAATTTGTAAAGTTGTCTGTAGAACTTAAGGAAGCCAGGATTACTTTGACAGTAATAAGATAACCTCTAATTTAAACAATTATTTACCTTATATGAAAAGGTTCACGTTTTTCTTATATTATAACTTTTTAAGATTGAAGTTTTAACTGTTAAGACAGTTAGACTTTGATAAAGTATGTCAATTTAAACTAAATAGAGGAAGAATCATTCGTTCTTTAAGGTATAAACTGGAGAGTGTAAAAAGAACATATTAGAAGTTTCAAAGACAGAATCAAATAATACGTGACATACAGGCTGAATTTTTCAGAGGGGTAAGTTTTACATAAGGAATTCTTTTTGTCTGACGGGCTCTTACTGGAAGTATCATTTTACATATCACAAAAATTTTTATTTTATTTATATAAGAAACAGTTTTTGCGATCCCTCTTGACTTCATTATAGGATTGTGAAATGTTTTATTATATGTATGTACAAAGAAGAAGTTAAGATATTAATGTTTTCAATAAATAAATTTTTAAATGTTATTTATATAATCTTTAATCTTGTAAGTTATGTTTAAAATGATAGAACGGAACTCCCTACATATACGTCCTGTTAATACTTAAGTTTGACCTCATTGTCTCAATAGTACAGTGTATAAGATAGTAAAAAGTATTGTAAGTCCGTTCTTAACCCTCTTAATTTATAGAGGTTTTGATATAAACATTATGTTCCATTAGATGAACTTAGTAGTACAGTGACCTCGAGATTAGATACTTTGAAATATGACCAAGTTTGAATTTAAAGGGGTACCATCACAAACATATAGAGACGTAGTAAATGAAGAATAACAGACACTTGACTACACATATATAAGATAAATTTACTTACTTTTACCATTCCTATTATTTATAATAGTATAAGAAGGAGTTGTGAGTGTAATATGAAAAAATACGACGGAAATGTAAACATTAGGATTTTATATTGAGGGGTTTGATGTAAAAAGGACGATGATGTTATTGTATACGAATAAATTGACAGAGAAAAACTGATACGAAATAAACTTCCAACAGGAGTAAAACAGTTTTTGTATAGTTGTCGTCTCAAATTTTCGTATATGAATATTGGTTATATTTAAGGTGGAATAGGGTTCTCATTTAAGAATAAAACATAATAAATGATAAGATCTTGAATTTTATAGTGACAAACCCTTGTAAAAAAAAAAATTACCCTTCTCATAATTTATTAGTTGTTCTACAAAAATATTTAACGAAAATAAATTTTACATCAAGGTGTCCGATTTGTAGTAATATTGGACCGAGTTTAGATAAAACGACCTGTAAATCTTCGTGTACTAAAAATACATCTGATATACAGGTAAAGTAAAACTATTCCTAAATATAATAATCTTTGTTTTTCGAAAAACAAAATAAAATTGGTGATGGTACACTTATTAATAGTATTAATACCAGGATTACGTAGTTTCATCTTTTGGATTACAGTTTGAAGTATATTATTGTCTAAATACACTAAGAAAACTTTTGATATCATGTTCCTTGTGATTCTTTACAGTGGTATTACAATCTTTTCTCACCGTAAAAGAGAACGTAAACCCTTTCTTAGTCATTCACAAAATAAAAAAGAGAAAATATATACAGAAAAATGAAATTAAAAAGTGACCTCCTTTTAACGAGATGTTACAACACTATCAAACAAAGTATGTTGTTACGTTTAGTCGGTATTAATATGTACATAGTGGAGGGAAGACTCGGAAGGAGAGAAGGAGATGTAGGGTGGTGAGATCGAGTAGTGTCTCGAGGATTGACCCAAGGGACGCAATCTGTCGTTGAAGAGTTGTCGATAGATAAAATGTGTGCTATCACATATATACAGATACGATGAAAGAGGTAAACGGGGTGAGAGAGGAATTACGTGATACAGGTACTCAGGTAAGAGATACAGACGTAGAGATAAGGAAGGGTCGTTTATCCAAGTAGTTATGACAAAAGGATCTAAGGTAAATATACACACTTATATGTTATAAACAAAAAGAGAAAAACTGAAGTAAGTAAGACATTTTGTCTAAGATCCAAGTAGGTGGAGTGATCTTGACTGAGTTTAAGTAAGGAAAGTTAACACGTACGGTGCAGAAGAAATAGGAAGGTAGACAGTCACCTATAGATGTAACGGAGAGAGCATAAGCAGAAAACAACGATGTAAAGTTCTATGACAATTACTCACATCCCATCTATGTATACTCCGTGTCAAAACATCCTTCAATTGTGTTCGTACGTCTACTAACATTTTGTTGTCTAGTCCATTACACAGATATCCTCTCCTGTTCCTTACAACTTCAAGTTTCTTTCCTCTCTCAAACACTTCGTGTACCTTCCCTTGAAAAACTTCACTTGTAAGTTTACATCTATTCATAAACCGTACACTTCTATATCTCTTTCATTCACCGTTTCTCGTCCTTCTAACCCTTTTATTTCTTGCGACCCCTAACCACCTCACCAAGACACACATACATAAACACACACATACACGAACGAACACATACGTACACACACACACACGACCTTATGTGTTTTCTCTACTAAGAACATACGTGTCCTACCAGGTACGTAAAACTTTAAAATTTTTTTGATTTTTTTAATTCAATTTTTTAGATCCTAAATTTCGTTTATCACGATGTTTAATTTTATTGACAATACATAGTATTGATAAGTGTCATACAGTTCTTGTCAAACCGTGTATCTCGACACTTTATTTGTTGAATTAGACGACCAATACACGTTAAGAATATAAAATAAACACAAAAGTAATAATAGACAGTAAAAATGAAGGAGAAGAGTTCTTTGTAAAACCTTTCGTACCCTTACTTTGAGTACACAATGTACGTACTCAAGTGTGACTTAAAAAAATTTTTCTTTAGTAAGTGTTTGAATTCCAAATTTAATGTTAACTATTGATTAGTATCCACTATATGAAGTGTTGATCAACATCATGCCTTCAGAGGATTGTATAAGACCTCCGGTCTCTGTTACTCCTGATTGACCTCTAAAGTGGCAGAGATTCTAATTCATTTCGTTACCTTTAACACGAAACCTATATTCCGAAACTGAAACACACTTTACTTAACCTAACTCCTCTCAAACAGTTAGATTTATCTCTTCAACTTTAAAACTTTTTCCGACTATCGTTACCTATATAATTATTTTTTCTCCTTCCATATGTTCATACTGATATATACCTTTCTTGTCGTTGTCAGGCAATTACTGTCCATTCCTATTTTCTTCAAAGACTCTCATCTAACGACTGTCGTACCATCACTTGTCTTTATTACGTCAATCTTTATCATCTGTCGACCTAGTATAGGTCACAAACTATTTACTTTCCATATTTCTGGTTCTACCGGATGACTGTCCTATTGTAAATTAAAACTTAGACCTCTCTCTTCACATTGATATTAAGTCTCCATTATCAATATCTTTATCTAATTTCCTCGTCGTTTATTATTTGTTTGTTCTTGCTACTCCTGATTAATAATTAGATTTCATAAAAATAGATTCATTACATAGATAAATCTTATTTCTCTTTCTCCTTCCTTTCCTATAGTTTCCTTGTAACCCCTTCTTTTCTTGTTCGCACTCTATTAAGTTTTATTAGGTTTCCCTTTATTTACATCCTACTTACTTCTTCCTTTAGATAGTTTTCGAGTTCTCTAACACGATACTCTTTTTTCGGTAGTATAAATAGTTAAACCACCATTGGTGTCGTAATCTTTTTAGAGTATCGTGTATTAAGTACTCGTAATAACTACACGGTCTTCAACATGATCTCAGACTTCAATATTCATATCCCTACTTATTTCTTTTACATTATTATTTATTTCTACTGTCTGAAAACGTGAGTACCAAAAATTCAGTGTCTCTATTACCTTTTCTTATTTGATAATACTTCACTTATTTTCCGTCTGTAATTTATTCATACAAATATAATGTTCTTCCTCCCCTTTTTACTAGACATCGTACTTATATAGAAACAAAAAGATCCGTATACATACTAATATGATTTTATCGAAAGAAAAGAGAATTTGTTTTGATTAATAGATCAACAATCTCAAGAAACAACAACGAGTCATCACAGGTTGAGAAACGCTGGTGTATCTGACGTCGTACGTCCGAAGGGACAAGAAGTGATAGAGGGTCTCGAACAAGTTTGAGTACAGGTAGTTCAACCACTACGGTAGGTTGGTAGAGTAGACAGTAGGGGAAGAGGACGGAAGTTTAAAAGGGTCGTAGTTCTCAGAAAAGGTTACAACCGAGAAACGTAGTACACCGGTTTCATAACCTCTAAGTCCAAGTGGTAGTCTCGAAGGTTACTTATAAGTCACAACTAAAGGAAATCCTAACCGACCGAACTAGAGGAACGTCCGGTTTCCTGAGTGTTCTCAGAAGAGGTCTTGATGTCAAGTTTTCGTAGTTAAAAAACCACGAGTCGGAAGAAATACCAGGTTGAAAAGACAGGTATGTGCTGATGACCTTTTTTTTTTTTTTCTGATATGTCTGGAAACAAACAATTCATTATAGAGACGAAAAATTATGAGAAAGATCCAACCAGTATGGAAAAGAAACTTCCTCGTTCACAGAAAATTAAAGTACCGACGGCAGTGGTAGGTGTCACTATGACCTCGGGTTCTTTTATTTCAGACAGTGGTAAAGGTAAAAAGAGTAGATGAACAGTATTTCACTATCCTGGTCTACGGTACTAGAAACACAAAACTTACAACTCAAAATTCGGTCGAAAAAGTGAAAGAGAAAGTGGAAGTAGTTCTCCGAGAAATCAAGGAGAAGTAAAAGACGGTACTCACCATAGTAGACGTATAGACTCCAATAACTATAAAGAGGGTGGTAATAAGTAAGATCGAAAACGAAGTAGGTCGGACCGTAAGGTGTACTATATGACACGTGTATTCAATTTATTCGTCCTACTGGTATATTTCGGAACTGTATGAGGAAAGGGTTAAACTTGGTTAGACAATAAGGTACAGACCAATATTGACAACGAAGAACTAGACGTATGTCGAGTATTCTGTCCCGAGAGTAAATACATATATATGATGTACGTACTGGGTTGATGTATACACTTTTTATTTTATACTTCGGGGGACAATTTTGTTATAATTCTTAAAATTCTGTGACTATTATCTTGTAATTTTGTTCGTATCCCAGGAGAACTTGTATTTTAAGGTATGTATGAACGACGACAAGTCAACGATTCAGCACAGACTGAGAAACACTGGGATACTTGATGTCGTGTTGTCCGAAGAGACAGGAAGTAGTAGAGGGACGTAAAAGAGTTTGAGTAGAGGTAAGACAGTCACTACGGAGGTTAGAGTAGGAGACAACGGGAGAAGAGAAGAATGGGAGTTAAAAAAGGTCGTAGTCTCAGAACATGAAATGTTCTGAGTCTCAGTCAAGAAATGTAGACCACCGGTTCGATAACCTCAAAGTCAAAGTGATAGTCAGGAAGATTACTTATAAGTCCCAAGTCACAGGCTTGAGATATAGAGTTAGATTTGAGTAGGGAGGAGGTTCAGAAGATGAACCTATAACGGAATATGTGGAGTGACTAACAAAGGGGTCAGAAGGTCAAAGAGTTTCGGTTATTCAATTATTGACTTACTTACTTACTTTAATAAAATTTTAAAGAAGGGTAAAATATAGTTAAAAATTAAATGCTATGGATCCAAGATTTAAAATTTACGTATATCTTAGACTTTGTCAGAATGGTATCGGGGACAAGGGTGGAATATGATTCGATGGTAGTAGAGTGAGGACCTAATACGGTTAACGATAAAAAAAATTAAATTAAAAATAACTTCCGATTAACGAAATACCTTAAAATAATAAAAAACAGTTTGGAGTTGTAATTAGTAGGTATCCATATGTATATAGGGGAGGGAAAACTTGGAGGGAGGGTAGAGGGAGGGGTAGGATGGGTAGATCCAACTATGTCTCGGGGACAACCTGAAAGGACTCGGTAGTCGTTTAAGGGTAACTGATAGATTAAATGTATACCATTATATTCTTTCATTCCTTTTGGTGATCTGGTAAATCCGTACTGGATTTAGTTTACGGAATACTAATATGTCGACTTCACTCTTTATCTAAATTCCCGGATCTAGACTATCTATCTCACGGACTACTTGATACCTGTCTCCAAGCACTGTAACATGTCCTGTGTCCCTAGTTCTGGTAGGGTACCTTTTCTTTACGTTTTTTCCTTTTACCGATAGACTCCCACGGAATGTTTATCGACACTTTTCTTCTCTTCGTTTTTCCTTTCCTTTTTTCCTTTCTATTTTCGTAAACTTACGTCTCAAGGTTTCTTATCGTTCTTCTCTATTCTTTCGGAAGGAGTCGTTAGTTACGTTTCCATATCTCCTTTTGTTGTCTTACCCTTTCTGATCTCTAGAGAAGTTCTTTTACTCTCTATGGTTCCCTTGTAAAGTACGTTTCTACCTGAGTTATTTCCTGTGTTTACCATACCATGATTGTCTTCGTCTTCTATAATTCTTCTCCACCGTTCTTATGTGTCTTCTTGACATGTTTTTTCTAGAAGTACTGGTTCTATTAGTGTTACCACACTAGTGAGTGGATCTCGGTCTGTAGGACCTTACACTTCAGTTCACCCGGAATCTTTCGTAGTGATACTTGTTTCGATCACCTCCACGACCTTAAGGTCAACTCGAGAAAGTTTAGGATTTTCTACTACGACACTTTCACGACGTGACTTATACGGTCGTTTAAACCTTTTGAGTCGTCTACGCTTTAACCTTTTGGTGGACTACACTTCTCCACTGAGTGACCTTTTCTGAGACTACGACCCTCCCTAACCCCCGTCCTCCTCTTCCCCTGATGTCTCCTACTCTACCGACCTACCGTAGTGACTGAGCTACCTACACTCAGACTCACTGGAGACCCTCAACCACTACCAGTCCTTCCGGACCGCACGACGCTAAGTACCCCAGCGTTTCTCAGCCTGTGCTGACTCGCTGACTTGACTTGACTTGACTTACATTCAAAGGTACAATAAGAAACTATGTAGAGTAGGAGAGGAGGGGAGAGGGGTCCAGGTATTCAGAGAAGAGATACAGACAAAGATGTAACGACGGGAATCTATTTAAGAAGTCATGGTAAAAAGATCTAAGGTACATACACACAATCTCATGTTATAAGTAGAAAGAGAAAGACTGAGTGAAGTGGGACATATTTCCAAGATCCAAGTAGGTGGAGTAGTCTTGACTGAGTTTACACAAGGAAAAATACCGATTCACTATAAGGTAACACGTATACATGGTGTTGAAGAAATAGGTAAGTAGACAACTATATGTGAATCCAACGAAGGTACAAGATCGATAACATTAATCACCACGTTACTTGTTACCCTATGTACATAGAAAAAGTTAAAACCAAAGGAGTCCCATATACGGATCCTCACCCTAACGACCCAGTATACCACCAAAATAAGGATTAAAAAAATTCCTTAGAGGTATGACAGAAGGTATCACCGACATAGTTAGATGTAAGGATGGTTGTCACGTTAGTGGAAGGGAAAAGAGGGGTGGGAGAGGTCGTAAATAACAAACGTCTGAAAAACTACTCCCGGTAAGACTGGTCACACTCCACTATAGAGTAACACTAAAACTAAAAGTAAAGAGATTATTACTCACTACGACTCGTAGAAAAGTACACAAACAATCGGTAGACGTACAGAAGAAACCTCTTTACAGATAAATCCAGAAAAAGGGTGAAAAACTAATTCAACAAACAAAAAGACCGTAAACAAAGAATTGACTCGAGGAACGAGGATGGAAACGACAGAAGTTAGAGAGGAATTGTCTTATCGGACCTATTAAGGAAATTTCTGTTTGAGTCTACTTAAGTGAGGAGTTTCGGGTTTTACCCGGGGATCCGTAGAGTAGTATTCTTCACCTTAGGTATTTTAGAGGAGTCTAAAGATACTCTAGACTGAAGAACAGTGAAAGACAGAAGAAGATGATGAGAGATCAATAGGGGGTAAGACAGATCGGTACGAGGAATGGAGGAATTGTCAAAACAATTTAGAGTAAAAGAGACAATCCGGTTAGAACTACCTGACTTCAATTTGACGGTGTTGAGGAACCCGAAGTAGAGGAGTGTCAATCAGAGGGAAAGAGACGAGATCGAAAAGTACGGGAGTAGTGGACCATTCACGGTGTCTTAAATCATCCAAACGAAAAGTGAAGAGAAGGAGGTTTTTGTACTTTCGTGGAAGGCGCCACCGAGTCACCATTACTTGGGTGAACGATTACGTCCTCGGTGTCTAAGCTAGGAACCCAATCCTTCTAAGGGACCTCATCCTTTACCGTTGGGTGAGGTCATAAGAACGGACTTTTGAGGGTACCCGTCTCCTCGGACCACCCGATGTCAGATAACCCAGTGTTCTCAGTCTGTCCGGAATCGTTGATTTGTTGTCACTATTGTTGCCGATCCTGTCTCTAGAAATAAGGGAAGACGTTGACTTCGCAGATTGTGTCGTACACCGTATATCATCCGTTAGTTATTTATTAGTGACTTACTTACCTATCAATTTATGTACTTCTTTGATCTTCGAGTGATGTCTCGACTTTTGACATAGTTTCATAATATGTAACTCATTCATTCACAATCAGCGAGTCAGTCCGGGTTGAGAAACGCTGGGGTACCTGACGGAGGGTGGTCCGAGGACACAGGTACTCTAAAAGGTTCGTTCTTATGACCTCACCCAACGGCAAAGAAAGAGGTCCCCCAGAAGGGACTGGGTCCCTAGCTTAGGCCCAGAAGACGTGACGTCCGTCTAAGAATTGGTTGGCTCGATATTCCCTTCGAACATATTATGAAACTTCATAGTTTCATAATGTGTAACTTATTACTACTTATTTAGAACAGTTTAGGATTTTTGAGATATTATTCGTTATTCTATATTGATTTTTATAAGACGAAATGATTCACCATAAATATTACTACCACCAGTATTTTACATATGAACAACCTCCCATTGTTCATTTAAATTAAATCAAGAAACAATCTACAAAAAGTGACAGGAAATTAAAGATTATTGTTTATAGTTGTTTACATAGAGGAATACCCATAATAAAGATTGTAAATTTAAAGATTGGAGGTTTTACCATCCTCAATAATTGTAAATTTTTGTACCTTTACACTTCTTTTACTCTTTTAATTACTAACGTGGAGTATTGAGTCACGAATACTGAGTCGACGTTGTATAGTATATTTCCGAAATCTGAAGTCTATTAGATGAGTTTTAGATACGAGAACGGGGACCCAACCGTTTATTCCTTTTCATATATTCATTGAGTTAAATTAGGGTTAGTTTCTAGGTCATTAGTAACCTCAACACACGTTTATTTGTTAATCTTCTCTTAGGGTATTAGAGATTAGTAAAAATAAATCCGTTTTTATCATCGTCTTCGGTTCGTGTGTAACAAATTTACAATAAAAGAGGACTAAACGATATTAAGTGATATACAATAATAAACTTTTAAACTTAACACTCCAACTCTTCTTACCCTTCGTCGTTCTACGTTTCAAAATCTTTTATACGTCAATCTCTACTATAATGGTCTTACTAAGAAAATTTTTATATTTCAAATAATACAGTACTGACAACTTTTAGGAGGGGAAACATAATCAGTTTCGGTTTCAGGAGTGTTAGAAGGAGTCGGGATACACTAACCTAGGTGGGATGGACTTTAGACATAGATGGTGGAGGAAGAGTGGATGGTAGGAGAAATGACAAGGAAGTCGGGGTCTTTCTGACCCAGGAAAATAAAAAATAAAAATCAGAAAACAAAAATTAACCTCCTATTAATGAATTGTTTCAATATTACCAGAGACGGTATGTAGTTGTACTTAGTGGGTATCAATATATATACACGGGAGGAGGAGAATTTGGTAAAAGGGACAGGGTAGGGAGATCCCACAGTGTCTGAGACCGAAACCCAAATCACACAGTATGTCGTTTAAAGATGACAGAGATGAAATGTATACCGTTACATATACAAAGTTACGATAAGAGAGTTTAGTAGGATGGAAGAGAGAGGGGGTGACACAGGTTTTCAGACAAGAGATACGGACGTAGAGACAACGACGGTACATCCATCCAAGTAGTCATGTTAGAAAGATCTAGGGTATATACACGTAAGTCAAGTCAGTGAGTCAACACAGATCGAGAAACACTTGGGTACCTGACGTCGTGGGGTCCGAAGAGACAGAAAGTGGTTGAAGGTCTCGAACGAGTTTGAGTACAGGTAACTCAGCCACTACGGTGGGTTGGTAGAGTAGGAGACAGTAGGGGAAAAGGAAGACGGAAGTCCCAGAAAAGGTCACTCAGTCAAGAAACGTAGTCCACCGGTTTCATAACCTCAAAGTCGAAGTCGTAGTCAGGAAGGTTACTTATAAGTCCTTACTAAAGGAAGTCCTAACTGACCAACCTAGAGACTCGTCAGATTCCCTGAGAGTTCTCAGAAGAGATTTTGGTCAAGTTTTCGTAGTTAAGAAACCGGGAGTTTAGAGAAATGTCATGTTGAGAGTGTAGGAGTGTACTGATGACCTTTTTGGTATCGAAATGGATCCACCTAGAAACAACCGTTTCACTATAGAGACGAAAAATTATGCGACAGATCCAACCCGTATCGAAAAGAAGGTTCCTCGTTCACAGAAAATAAAAGTACCGACGTCAGTGGTAGACGTGCTAAAACCTCGGTTCCTTTTTCAGACAGTACCAAAGTAGATAAACGGTACTTCACTACCCTGGTCTACGGTACTAAAAGCACAAAACTTGCAACTCAAAATTCGGTCGAAAAAGTGAGAAGAGAAAGTGAAAGTAATTCTTCCAGAAATCAAGGAGAAGTGAAAGACGGTATTCCCACCATAGTATCAGTATAGACTCCGATAACTATAAAGAGGGTCGTTAGAAGTAAGGTCGAACACGAAGTAGGTCGGACCGTAAAACGTACTACATGAGACGTATATTCAATTTATTCGTCCCACTGTTATATACAGAACTGCATTAGGAAAGGGTTAAACCTTCGTCAGACAATAAGGTACAGGTCAAGATTGACAACGAAGAACTGGACGTATGTCTAAAGAGTCCTCTGTCCTCTCCACCAGACGATAAGGGTAGAGAACTTCCTAAAAGGTGTCACAGAACACTAGATGTGTCCGTTTCCGAAACCATTTAGCTATTTCGTCTTTCTGCTAAAAGACCTTAAGAGTGAAAAAGATACTAGGTGGCCTATAACCGTTAAACTAGAGACCAAGAAGACGAAAGAGATTTAGGTCGAACTTGTAGACCTTCACGCACCAAGTGTATGACAACTTCGAACCGAACCTCTTAAGACTCGTAATGAAACGATCGGACAGTCTACGCACGTTAACACGTCATCAAACTCGTAAGAAACCGTAAGGGGAAGAAACCCTAATCTCACTTTTGACTGGAGAAGGTCAGGACAACGGTGACGTCTCAAAAGGTTTAAACGACCGTATAATTCACGTCGTAAATTGTCGTAATAGAGATCACAAGACTTTATCGAGTTAACCTTAAGGTAGTGGAGATGAACGAAATAAGTATCAATACGAAGGATTCCGAGTGAACTGAAACATAAGGTCCTACAGACCGAGATCCACTCACTAGCGTGGTAACACCAATAGACCCAGTACTTCTAGAAAAAACATGTCAAGAAGACACATAAGAACGGTGGAAAAGAATTATAGAAAACGAAGACAATCTAGGTATGGTAAAGACACGAAATAACTTGGGTAGAAGCGTACTTTACAAGGGAACCATAGAGATGAAAAGAACTTCTCTCGAGATCAGAAAAGGTAAGATAACAAAAGGAATAAAGAAACGTAAATAGTGACTCCTTCAGAAAGAATAGAGAGGAACGACAAGAAACCTTGAGACATAAGTTTACCCATATAGAAAGGAAAAGAGGAAACGGAAAGTGAAGAGAAAGAGTCGATAAACATTCCGGAGGAGTCTGTTGGTAAAACGGAAAAACGTAAAGAAAAAGAACCCTTGTCAGAATTAGTGACGGAGGACATATTACAGTGCTTGTAGACAGGTATCAAGAAGTCCGTGAGATAGCCGAGATTAGGGAACTTAGATAAACAGTGAATATGGCATATTAACATTCCATCCAGTATCGACTTATTAAACTACCAAAAGGGATTAAAGTTTAATTCAGACTTAAATCGTTATTCCTCAAGTACTGGACTCGGTGTCAGTCGAGGGTCAGAACAAAACGATTGACATATCTCGGAGAGGAAGAAACGGACTTTTCTTATATTAGTTAGACTAAAGTCATAACTAGTAGACCACTACAGTGTACATCGTAGAAGAGAACCCAACAACTTTCTCCGACAAATGATATATTCGCAATTACATACTATAAATAAAAAAAATGAAGGACTGAATCAAGTGAAACATATTACCTGAGATCCAAGCAGGTGGAGTAATCGTGGTTGAGTTTACATAAGGAAAAATATAGACTCATTATAACGTAACGTATATACATGGTGTTGAAGAAATGGGGAAGTAGACAACTACCTGTAGGTCCAACGAAGGTATAAGATCGATAATATTTATTACAATGTTACTTGGGACACCATGTACACACAAAAAGTTAATAAGATAGGAATCCTATATACGGGTCATCACCATAACAACCCGGTATAACAATAAACAAGGATAAAAACTTCCTTAGAGGTCTCACAGACATAGTTAAACGTAAGGGTGGTTGTCACGTTCTCCCAAGGGAAAAGAGGTATGGTAGAGGTCGTAAATAAGAAACACCTGTAAAACCACTACCGGTAAGACTGACCACACTCTACTATGGAGTGACACCAAAACTAAACTCAAAAGATTATTACTTGTTACGAGTCGTAGAAAAGGAACCAAAAAATCGGTATATATACGGAAGAAACCTCTTTACAGAGACATACAGAAGATGGATGAGTGAATGTATGAAAACTATTACCAAGGAGAAGGACCTTACACGGACCATTGAGGTTTGGTATGCAGTTCAGAAACGAGTCAGTAGTGGAATAACTACTTAAAACATATATAATCTTTGCATATTTGTATGTAAATTTTGATCGGTCGGAACGCGAATGACTATTTTGGAATGTTTAGGGACTGTTTCATTTTTTATTCTGTTTTTTCAGGTGGTAGTAGTGATAATGGTATTTGATGACATTTTCACGATGGGTTATTTTGACACATACGAGTACATGTGTGTACGTTTATGTATACGTAGACACATAAATAAAAAGATGAACTTCTATGTTAAATGAATTTTTGGGTGGTTATATTAAGTTTTCTAAAGATACTTCTACTGGTAAATTTACTTCAATCGTTTGTAGCTTTGAAAAGACTTACAGATGACCACAAAAAATTCCCTATATGACCTACGATTAGTTATTTGAATTTTATTCGTTATAAATATTCTTCTTTTGATCTTAATAAGTGACTCCTTGTATTTTCTTGTGCTTATTTTATTTTCTGATAGTGTTCTTTAAGTAGCACATTCCTCCAACTTAAAGAATTAATTTAGACAGTAATTTTAAATTATTATAGGGTCAGTTTTAGAGGTAGTGTTTTGTTAAGATATAGATGAGATTTTACATTTCTATATTCTTATACGTATTGTATACGTATTTTATTCTCATTACTAATACGTTAAAGGGAGGTTCATGATTTTATATAATATTTTGATATTATAATTTGTAAAATATTACGGTTCAAAATAAAAATTTAAACATTTAATCTGATGAGTCAGTTGATGACTTCAGAAAGTACAGATTTTAACAGTCCCAAAAATAAATTAATTCACTTCAGAAGTTTAATAGTTAAGTCAAGTCACGAGTTAACACAGGTTGAGAAACACTTTCTCAACACTGGGTGTTTCTCAACACTGGGGTACTTAGCGTCGTACGGTCCGGAGGAACAGCTAGTGGTTGAGGGTCTCAAGTGAGTCTGAGTGCAGGTAGCTCAGGCACTACGGTAGGTCGGTAGAGTAGGAGACAGCAGGGGAAGATAAGACGGGGGTTAGGGAGGGTTATAATCTCAGAAAAGGTTAATCAGTCGAGAAGCGTACTCCACCGGTTTCACGACCTCAAAGTCGAAATCGTAGTCAGGAAGGTTTCTTGTGGTCCCGACTAGAGGAAATCTTACCTGACCAACCTAGAGGAACGTCAGGTTCCCTGAGAGTTCTCAGAAGAGGTTTTGGTGTCAAGTTTTCGTAGTTAAGGAGGTGCGAGTCGGAAGAAGTGTCAGGTTGAGAGTGTAGGTATGTACTGGTGACCTTTTTGGTATCGGAACTGATCTACTTGAAACAACCGTTTCCTTACAGAGACGAAAAATTATACGACAGATCCAACCAGTGTTGAAAAGAAGGTTCTTCATTCGCAGAAAATTAAAGTACCGATGTCAGTGGTAGACGTCACTAAAACCTCGGATTTTTTTATTTCAGACTGTGACAAAGGTGACAAAGGGGTAGATAAAGGGTACTTCACTACCCTGGAGAAACAAAAGACTTACAACTCAAAATTCGATTGAAAAAGTGAGAGGAGAAAGTGAAAGTAGTTCTCCGAAAACTCAAGGAAAAGTGAAAGGCGGTATTCCCACCACAGTCGACGTATAGACTCCAATGACTATAAAGAGGGCCGTTAGAACTAAGGTCGAACACGAAGTAGGTGGGGTCCCAAAGAGTTCTACACGAGACGTTTCTTCAATTTATTCGTCCCACTGTTATATGTCGGAACTACATGAGGAAAAGGATAAACCTTGGTCAGACAACAAGGTACAGGTCAAGATTGACAACGAAGGACTGGACGTATATCCAAAGAGTTCTCCATCCAGTCCACCAGAAAATAAGGGTAGAGAAAGTCTTAAAAGGTGTCAAATAATACTAGATATGTCAGTTTCCGAAACCGTATCAGTTATTTTGTCTTTATCTACAAAAAGACCTTGAGAGAGCGAAAAAGGTACTAGGTCACCTACAACCGTTAAACTAGAGACCAAGGAGACAGAAAAGATTTTGGTCGAACTTGTTGACCTTCAAGTGTCAAGTATATAACGACTTCGGACCGAACCTCTTAAAACTCGTAATGAAATGGTCGCACACTCTACTCACGTTAACACACCATCAAACTCGTAAGAAACCGTAACGGAAAGAAACTCTAACCTTACTTTTGACTGGAAAAGGTCAGGATACCGGTGACGACTCAAAAGGGGTAAATGGCTGTAAAACTCACGTCGTGAAACTGTCGTAGTAGAAAGTCCTAAACTTTATCGAGTTGACCTTAAGGTCGTGGAGGTGATCGAAACATCACTACGAAAGATTTCGGGTGAACTGAAGTGTAAGATCCTACAGACCGAGATACACTCACTAGTATGGTAACACTAATAGAACCAGTACTTCTAGAAAAAACATGACAAAAAGACACATAAGGACGGTGGAGAAGAATTATAGAAGACGATGACAATCCAGGTATGGTAAAGACAGGAAATAGTTCAGGTAGAAACATACTTTATAAGGGAACCATAGAGATTGAAAGAACTTCTCTAGAGATCAGAAAGGGTAAGACAACAAAAGGAGATAAAGAAACGTAACTAGTGACTCCTTCCGAAAGAATAGAGAAGAACGATAAGAAACCTTGAGACGTAAGTCTACGAATATAGAAAGGAAAAGAGGAAACGAAAAGTGAAGAGAAGAAAAGTGTCGATAAACATTCCGGAGGAGTCTGTCGGTAAAACGAAAAAACGTAAAGAAAAGGTACCCCTACCCGAACTAGGGACAGATGACATGTTACAGTGTTTGGAGGTAGGTATCAAGTAGTCCGTGAGATAGATAGTCTAGATCAGGGAATTTAGATAAAGAGTGAAGGTGACATATTAGTATTCCCAAAACTAAATCCAGTATAGACTTACCAGATTACCAAAAGGGATGACAAAGTTAAATTCAGACTTAAACCGTTAATCCTCGAGTACTAGACTCGGTGTTAGTCGAGGACCAGAACAAAAACGACTGACATATCTCGAAGAGGGAGAAACCAACGTTTCTTATGTTAGTTAGACTTAAGCCATATCAGTATATTAGACGTTTCTAACTTGTTAAATGTAAAAAGATAGGTTAAAATATTAAGTAAAGAAACAGAACAGTTTACTTAACCAAGTATAATAGTTTCACATTATTATTAATGTTTTGACCTGTTGGGTCAAAACCTTAAAACATCGAATGAACGAAAATTACAAAGAGGTAATTATGAGTCTTAATAAACGAAACAAAACTTTTTCTATATAAAATAATCAATAGACAGAGAAGAATTGAGGGGTCAGAAACAAAAAAAAAAAAAATTAAAATTTGGTTTGTTAAATACTTAAAATGATTTGTGTGGATATCGTACATACCTTTTTTATGAAAAGAATACGAGCCAATTATACCAACAAGGTAAAGGGTTTTGAACGTAAGGACGAACGTCATATCAACGAGTATCAAATAATAAGAAAGTCACTGTAAAGTCAATGTCAAAAAGATTTGTACAACGGTGACAAGATCTTTACTCTCAACAGGGATAAACAACGGAAAATAGAGACAAACACAGTCATAATTACCGTATGAACAAAGTAATTGTTAGAAAATCTTCGAAAGAAATGAAAAAATAGAGGTACACAAAGAAAATTACAAAATATATTAATTGAATGGTTTAGTTGACTTAAAGTATCAAAATAACTCTTATTCACGAACAAGTCAAAAAACTTTTGAAAAAAAAAAAAAATTACCGCTGACCAGACAAATCTAAAAGAGAGTTAAAATCCTATTCAAAGAAGTTAAATAAAGAATATATTTAATCGTTAAAAAGGTCTAAAAGTCTAATTGTATATCCTTCAACTTAATTGTGTATCAAATTTTAAAAGAGGAGTGTTACCTAACAAAGGTTTGATTCTGACAAAAACATACAAACGAAATAGTAAAAAAGTACTTAGTGGTTTTTTTCAGTTTGATGATCGGTTGGAGTAAAAATTACTCTCATTTTTGTTTATTTCTTAATTTTCCTCCTTTTCAACAACTTTGAATCTTTTAGAATTTTTTTATGATATATAACTTTCGTATTGTTTCAACTACAAAGACTTTTATCCTGAGTTATTTTGACTGATGTAAATTATCTTTTTAAGATTTAACGGGTCAAAAATACCTTCTTTTTGTTTTTAAAAGGATCATTGAGTGAGTGTAATTTTCTTTTTCTGGGTCTACGAAAATGTTAAAATAAGATTTTTTATATATTTATAGTCTATTGTATACCGATGACTGGATTAAGGTTTCGTTATTTCTTGTTTATTTATAAAGTAAAAGTATAATATAGTTTTCTTATACTAAAGTTTCGTAAGTTTTTATTACGTTATTCCTTCGTGATGTTTGTCTAGAGGTCTTAATTATGACTTCGTTTTTTGTGTAATTTATAGTCCTTTATTCTAGGTTGTTTTACAATTGATTTATTAGTAACTTTAGAGGAATTCACGAATCGTCCTTACGTCTCCATTAAATTGCAATCCTTTATACAACTAAATTAAATCATTGAAATTTTTTTCTTCCTTTCGTATACTAAAATATGTATCTTATGTTTCCTTTCGTGAATTCTATGAGAGTTCTGATTTTGTAGTTTATTTCGTTCTTTATTAATTATAAAGTAATTGTATTATTTTACAAATATAGAGTCGAGGTTTCGATTATAAATGAATGACCTTTCTATAAATTTCGTAAGGTAACTTCAGTACATGTTCTACACAATGAGTGATGATAAATTGTGACAAAACCTTCCTAATCTGTTTCATAACATGTCAGTCGGAAGGTATAGACATCCAAGTGTAGACGTTTAAGATGGTTGACATCTAGTTTTACTAAACTTTCTAGTCAAGGTACATAAAGATGTCTCGTGTTGAACTAAACGGAGTCCGACCACTGATAAATGTATCGTAAATGTTTTCGAAAATCCGTAGTTTTCGTTAGATCTTTACTAAATTTCATATGTCCTACTCCACACGTCCAATATACGTTTATGATACGGGGACGATTTCGACTTTGAGGTCATGAAACCGGTGGAGTACACTTCTCAACTGAGTAACCTTTTCTGAGACTACGACCCTCCCTAACCCCCGTCCTCCTCTTCCCCTGTTGTCTCCTACTCTACCGACCTACCGTAGTGACTGAGCTACCTACATTCAGGCTCACTTGAGGCCCTCAACCACTACCTGTCCCTCCGGACCGCACGACGTTAAGTACCCCAGCGTTTCTCAGCCTATCCTGACTCATTGACTTGACTTGACTTGACTATATATTCCCCTGAACTCGTACCACCGGTTTCCCTCCTCCTCAACAAGAACTTGTTGAGAGGAAACTTATGACTCCGTCAATGTACCCGTCTACTTGACTGACATCTACACCTTTGGAGTGTACATTGTTAAAAGAAAAATTAAAAAATTTTATCGTTCTATGTTTTTCCTTTCTTTACTCAATAGAAGTTTATTTACAATCATTAGTTTGTTAAACTTTTCATGTAAAGTTATCTTTTTATTACGTGTCTGTATTTGGGATAGTTCTTAGAGGGTTATGTGAGGACTTTCAGTTTTTTCCATCTACACTTGTTTACAGTAAGGAGGGATTCAATTACATATTGAAGTTATACTAAGGTTATTACGACAAAGAAAAGAAATACCTCGAATTTTATAACTAACTTTTTAGAGTTTACTTTCTTATTTGATCGTTCTTATCAATCGATTCACGAATATTTCTCACCACACACAAGTACATGTATACACACACACCATTCCCCACTTCACTTTCAGTGAGTCAACACAGGCTGAGAAACGTTGGGGTACCTGATATGTACACTGAGGTACCTGATATGTCGTAAAGGGAAAAGGTCCCCCAGAAGGGTTGGGTCCCTAGTTTGGATCTAAAGGGTGTAACGTCCACCTAAGAAATGGTCGACTCGGTGTTCCCTTCGTGTTCTTATGACCTCACTCATCGGATACGGAAGAGGTCCCCTAGAAGGGCTGGGTCTTTAGCTTCGTCCCAGAGAACGTAACGTCCACCTTAAAAAAATTGGTTGACTCGATACTCCCTTCTGACAACTCCACTCCCATTAGTGTGTTGATAAGTTTGTATAGATGAAATTTCTGAGATAGTAATTTAGTAACACTCTAACCATAAACTTAATCTATTGTCAGATTACTTATCCCGAAGGGACTATCGAGTATACCATTTCTGAGGTAGAAGTAACGTCCTCTGGACCCAAGTTAGTGATGTCCCTTCTAAGGGACATCTTCCCTTACCGATGGGTGAGGTCATAAAAACGACCTCTTAAGGTACCTGTCTCTTCGGACCGTCCGATATCAGGGACCCCAGCGTTCCTCAACCTGTACTGACTCGTTGAAAGTGAAGTGATTACCTTATCTTATTCTTTAGACTTGTATCTCGGTTACGTATATCCTTACTGCATCCAGTAACGTAGTACTCTGTAGTTTTGTCATTTCGATAATACGGTAACTTCACCGGAAGTCGAGTCAAGTCAAGTCAGAGAATTAGTACAGGTTGAGAAACGTTGGGGTACCTGACATCGTGTGGTCACCAGAATTAAGGGACTTTATTTACACCAATGTTACAAATAAGTAAAATATCCTTATAAAAAGACTAATCACAAGAAATATAAAGTAAAATGAAAGAAGGAAAGAAGAAAAGGAAAAAGATATGAAGTGAGAGAAAGAGTTATGTATACGTGACATAAATATTTCTTAAGTACACACGACGAAAATTAAAAAAAAAATTTAACATCATGTCAACGAAATGTTGCAACACAATCTAAGACAACATGTTTTTTCACTTAGTCGATACACATATGTATATAGGGGAGGGAGAACTGGGAGGGAGAATGGTGGGAGAGACAAGGTAGGTAGATCCAGTGGTGTCCCGTGGTTTGACTTAAGGGACGTACTATGTCCTCCAAGGGTAATCGATAAACGAATTGTATACCGTCCTTTGTACACAGTTAGGGTTAGAAGGTTAAGTAGGAGAGGAAGGATGGTACAGGTGTATAAGTAAGGGATGGAGACTCATAGATAAGGATAGAACTTTTATCTAACCGAAACGTACACGTGATTCAATGGAGTCAGTACAGACTGAGAAACGTCAGAATACCTGATATTCGGGTGGTCGAAGGGACAGGTACTCTAAGAGGTTCGTTCTTATGACTTCATCCAACGGTTCGGGAGGAGGTCCCCTATAAGGACTGGGTCCCTAGTTTGGGTCCAGAGAACACAGAGGACTTAACCGTCTACCCAAGAAATGGTGATCACGGTGGACCCTTCGGGTGTTTATCCATATGGATATGGATAAACACCTTAAAAGATCTAAGGTGGATGTACGTAGTTGTATTTTATAAACAAAAAGAGGAAGACTGAACAGAAAGATTGAAGTGAGACATACTGTCTGTCTCCGGGCAGACGTAGAGGTGTTTAATAAGTTAAAGTAAGGAAAAGTATCGACTCATTATAAGGTAACATATATACATGGTAATGAAGTAATAGGTAACTAGACAACTAACTGTAAATTCAACGAAGGTACAGGGTCGATAACATTTATCATGACACTACTTGTGACCACACGTACACAGAAACATTTAATACCAAAAGAGTCTCATATAAGGGTCATCACCCTAACGACCCAGCATACCGTAAAGATAAAAATCAAAAAATTCTTTAGAGGTATGTCAAGAGGTACCACCGATATAGGTAGATGTAAGGGTGGTTATCACTTCTTTCTGAGGGAAAGAGATGTAAAAAGGGTCGTAAATGACAAATATTTAAAAAACTACTATCGGGAAGACTGACCACTCTTCACTATGGAGTTACATCAAAACTAGACATAAAGAGATTATTAAATATTACAGCTCGTAGAAAGGTTCCCGGACAACCGGGAGACACAGAAGAAACCTCTTTACAGATAAATCCAGAGGACAGGTACAAACGACCTCTTCCTTTACCGTTGGGTGAGGTCATGAGAACGGACCTTTTAGGGTACCTGTCTCATCGGACCATCCGATGTCAGGTACCCCAGTGTTTCTCAGCCTGTACTGACTCACTGAAGTGAGTGAAGTATGAAATAGTGACCTCTTCCTTTACCGTTGGGTGAGGTTATAAGAACGGACCTCTTAGGGTACCTGTCTCCTCGGACCGTCCGGTACCAGGTACCCCAGTGTCTCTCAGCCTGTGCTGACTTCACTGACTTGTGTGTGCACAGATACAAACGAAGAGAGACTAACGAGTAGAAAATGAACACTCCTTACTAGATACAGGTGTGAGACTTGTTCATCTTTCAAAATAATCTTGATTATTACTCACGTTCTAGAAAAGAGTGAACAGACAAGTGTTACACTGAAATGAAGATGGTGGCTATCTGAAAAATGGTTATACTGAATATAACCACGGGACAAAGTCACTAACACAAGTCTTGGTGTTTAAGTCAGTTTGAGGATGGAAGTGACATTCTTGTGGTGACGGTTACAATGTTTATTTATTAACCAAGACGTGACGTCCCAGACAGTCCTAAACTTAAACACAAACACGCCGAAAAAAAAAATATATATTTACTTCTGTTCTTAGAGGAAATTGTATGGTTTTTGTAGTGGTAGTAACGACTGACAGCAATGGAAACCTTCTGAGTCGAGGACAAAGGACTAAGTATGAAAGTCTATAGATAATTGACTAAAAGGAATGAAAACCCACTTTTCCTTATACACATAAATTGAATGTAAAATTTTTGTTTTTAATGATTTCCAAAAAATTGTAAAATTAACCTTATTAATAAAATATTATAACATAACCAAATGTGATTTCTGAAAAATTTTGTATATATTTTATATGAAATGGAAATAAAATTAGGGTTAATTTTTATTTTAATAAGAGTTTAGAGTCGCAGTATTCTACTTCCGTTCCCAGTTAAAAAATAAAAGTTTAGACCGTTACTTCAACGGGTCTTCCTGGTTTTCTTAGACTTTTATTTCTGAGTGACTTTTAGACCATGATTTGGAATTTTTACATATGGTATTGTGAAGTCATCTAAGTGTCCACCTTTTTACACTTCACACAAATGTGATGAACGGTATTCGGTTAAAATAGACGTAGTTCGGTATACCATACCCTTTGACCCTCAAAGTACTCTTAGGTCTCACTTTAAATTGTCGTGGTAGTCTTTCGTCCTTTGACTCCTCAAATATTCGGTAAGATTCTGTGTCGTCCTAAAGGGTGGGGGGGGGGTGTTTTTATATGATAATATGGCTATGATATTTTACTAAAGGTGTTACCAAAACAATAAAAGACTCTTAACAAGGTAACGATGTAACTTGATACCTTTTAAAACAACATTCCAAATCTGACATAATAACCATTTAAGAGAAGAATACATTCTTTGATCTTCCTGAATTACTTTACATATCAATTAATAAAATTTGACAATTAATATTAAAAATTCCAAAGTTTTAATAAAGAATTAATATGTATAGTTTTGTTTGTATTATACCCCTTAGTAAGTCTCTTCTCATTCTTCTTTACGTCATTTTTAATATATAGTCGATGAAATTTCCAATAGAACACTTTGAGGGGAAACTATAGGTGTCTAGTCAAATTATGCTCTCGGTCTTTCAAATAAAGTGTGAACAAGAATCATAAAATTGAATGAATATATGTGAGATTTCTTAGTTTACGTTACAATGAATCTGGTCATTAAATTCTAAACATTCAATCTTAATTTACGTAAGGAATCCGAAAATTTAAATAAATCCCTAAAACTTAATATTAGGTTCGATATATAATTATATCGAATATAGTTATATTTCATACATCTAATTATTTTTTTACTTTATTTTATTTATATAAGTATATTTTATAATTAAATTTTTTCATTTTATAGATTTTAGAATATTTTATGAAGGTTATTAGTTCTTTTTTCATTGAACGAACGTAGAAGGAAGACTTTATATTTCTTTGAACTAAGGAGTAGTAAATGGTACCTTAAGGAATTTAACTATCGTTTTGGTTCTTCTTTTCACTTTAAATATGTTTTAACTAATCAAACTTTTTTTTTAGTGAGAACATTAATCCTATCCAGTCTTTTTTTCAAGAAAATATTTATTAAATAGTCTTTGATGAGATATTTTTGGATTCCTTTACAGTTCGGTCCACGTTAGAAAATTTTGATAAGGACATATTTAGTTAATTCCACGAAATAAAACTGTGGATCACAGTCACAAATGGTTTGCATCTATCTGTTCAGGTAGGGACGTCGTACGTAAACGTTTATTGAAATGAGTAATTACAAATTAATTCTGTCTCCTTTTGACAGGAACTATAAAACGACGTTAATCACGAGAGATATGGGGTGACTGAAGAGTACTACTTAATGAAAAGTTTACTTTTCACTTTACTAATTTTGACCTCTGTGACGTAGATGATACGTAACGGGTATGGTGTAAAATTTCTCCTCTTGGTTTATTATGAACGTCTCACTTTGTTGACTTTAGTAGACAACAACTAAAGTTTACACTTCGAAGAAAGACTAATTCCGATTTCACTATATTGTACATTTATGGTTAAATAAGGATATTCAGTATTCCAGTGTATTGTGATCTCGAAATCCTTCAAATCAAGTTGAGGGAGTTAAATTTTGGAAGGCATTTTGTCATCACTTAACACTTCCAGTGTATTAAAAGGTTTACTACAGCAGTAGTAAAGTGCATGTTAAAATTGTAAGATGAGAAAATTCCCTGAGATATTAGGTTACGGAATAAAATGGTTTGTTAGTTATATTTGATTGTGGTGTGTTGATGTTTTGTTTTGTTTTGTGTTTTCGAAAAACAGTCCTTTCTAGTAAACTGAACACATTACAATGTGTCGATTGATCACCATCTAGATTCTCACGTTAATGTCTGCAAGATGGGTTTTAGAAAAGGAATAAAAGATGAGTTTATAGTAATCACGAGTAAAATGTGACCTTCTCGTTGTGTTATACTCTTTATAAATACTTTGGACAATAGTAATATGAGTCTATAGTATATTCGACTTTGAAAAAAACTGTATACTTACGAGGATCTCGGAAATAGTATTATCAGGGTTTGACCTTCGTCGGATTTACAGGTAGTCATCAACTTTTCGTATTTGTTTACTACTTCGGGGTCAGTCAGTATTTTTACTTGTTTGAGGAATGTACGTATTGTTGGGACTATTAGTTTTTCTAAATAAAAGTTCACTCTCTTCGGTCTACGTTTTCTTATGTCTGTTTGGTTTCTTGGGTAAATATATTATATACTAGTATCTTCTTTGATTAGACTCCAATGTCTTTAGTTTGGTGACGAATACCACCCAAACCAAACTGACTTTTCATGTACTTCTTTCAAAAAAACCAACTACCATACAAGAGACAGTACTAGTCCCATAACTAATTTAGACACACATTTAAATAGTTTTACGTAGTTTGACACTCCTTTTTAAACTCGCATAGTTACTTATATTTAAATGAGTGTTAATTTTATTACGACACTATAAATATAATAGAATTTAAGTAAATTTCTGAATTTATGGTGACAACAAAATATTATTAAAGTTACTCTATATTTACTGAAATATTATTTAAAACGTATAGATTTCACATGTTAAATTACAAACTGTATAGTGGTGTTAGTTTATATATTTTAATACATATTAATATTATTTACATAAGTAGAGGGAGTTTACAAAGAAGAGTACAGGAAATATTAGGAAGGAAGAACGATCATCTCTATAAGAATTTTATCGTATAATAATGTACACACAATACAAAACAGAATATAATTAATTCGACTGTTATTATTATTATTTATGAAGGATCTAAGAAAATTTTACAAGGGAAAAATTAATGAGAGAGTTAAGATCTTAGAGAGAAGTTTATATAATTTATGAATCTTAAATGTTTATTCGACTCTTGATCAGACTCAAGTGGTTTTTTTACTTACAAAAGATATATGGTCTAATAAACGATTGTATCTTTTTTTAACACTTTAAAATGTACATTTAAGTCGAAAGTTTTAAGAGATATTTATTATAACCTTCCATTCCGACTAGACTCGTACATAGTAGTGTGCCGATGTCTGGGAGGCTCAACTCATTGTGACTTGGTGAAGTACCCTTTATCTACCTCTTTGTCATCTTTGTCACAGTCTGAAATAAAAAACCCCGAGGTTTTAGTGACCTTCCTGACTACGACTTCGACTTTGAGGTTATAAAACCGGTGGAGTACGTTTCTCAACTCAGTAACCTTTTCTGAGACTACGACCCTCCCTAACCCCCGTCCTCCTCTTCCCCTGCTGTCTCCTACTCTACCGACCTACCGTAGTGCCTTAGCTACCTGTACTCAAACCCACTTGAGACCCTCAACCACTACCTGTCCCTCCGGACCACACGACGTCAAGTACCCCAGCGTTTCTCAGTCTGTGCTGACTCGCTGACTTGACTTGACTTGGTGAAAATTATCAAGTACATGAGAAGTCAAGAGGTACCTCAGAAGGTAAGGGATAATGAAGGGTCGTAGGTTCTGACATCGACAACGGTCGAACACGATGACGATAAAATTGTGACGATCCGAAATGAGGTCTCTTCCGTTACCGTGGGGTGAGATCGTGTGAACGGACCTTTTAGGTACCTACCTCCTCGGACCATCCGACATCAGGTACCCCAGCGATTCTCAGTCTGTGCTGGTTCGCTGAAGTGAAAGTGAAAAATGAAAGGACGTAACCTCTCTACCGATGGGTGAGGTTATAAGAACGGACCTCTTAGGGTCCCTGCCCCTTCGTACCACCCGACGACGGATACCCCAACGTGTCTCAGTCTGTGCTGACTTCGCTGAACCGTCGTCGTCGTCATCCGAAGTGAGTACATAAAATGGAAGGAACAGGGTTTTTCGAAAACGTATTAACGAGACTACCGTTTTGATGTATTTTTTCTATAACGTTATTTAAGTGTGTGTATATATGTGTATCTAAAAATTTTATTACAAGGTACTCGAATAAATGTTAACCTAATTAATAAAAAATAGGTTTGATATCCACTGGTAATTTTTATTAGAGACGTAACACGTTCAAATGAAACTTATACACTTTCAAGAAATTTTAGTATCTTGATTACGCTTCTTTACCTAGTGAAAACGTATATTAACGACTTTTACAAGGTACTATAATCCGGTGTCCATTTTCAATACCTATTCATTGATAGTTATTAGTAAAGAGTTCCCATATAGTTATACCTAGTCTAACTCCGGTGTCATGTCCTTTGTAGTCACCATCCTCATACCACACCTCTCACCTGGACCTAACAGATTCGTCTGGTCTCCGGTACAGTTTTGTTTTACATCAATTCCATGTCTCTCATCTGGTTAGACCGACCTTTCTGATTGAATACAACTCCAGTCGTCTCACCAGGCTTATCTCTTTCTTCTTTGGATCCTACTCCTTAAATATTGAATTTACGAATCAGAAGATTTTACACTCGGACACACAATACTGATTGTACTTACCCCTATGTCAGTTCAGAGGACTAACAAAAAATAGGAGTATTTTGTGTGATAAGATAAACCTTTTATCGAAGGATAAGGGAGGAAATATGGTGTAGAGAGAGATAGTAGTGTCCCCCTTTTTCCTGAATTCAAGACTGTTTCCGATACGAACTTGAAGATGTAATAGAGTTACAGGTTTTGTCTTATTTGGATACCTTTCAAGTCTTTATGTATGACTTTTTTATACTTGTCTGAGTCATGACCGGAGTGACAACCCACGACCAATATTATTGTTAAGTTTCTGGAACCCGATAGTTCGTCCGAATGACTATCTCCTGAGAATAGTGTCGAGGACGACAATCAGGACTGTCTAAGTGGTGTGTACCGACGTGTACCGATGTGAACATGGGTGAGTTCACATATTCTTCACAGATCACGATACGGTGACTCTTAAACGGAGTCATTACAAAATTAACGTCACGATGGAGTTTGGTTTCTTCAATTAGGACTATCCTTTCGTCAGGCACAGTAATAATGACCAAGAAAGTTACGTTTCGTAGCACGTTAAACTTCCATATATATAAATTGTGAGAGAGTAATGTACACTTTTACTCCTGTGGGAAACCTAACGACTCTATGTAAATATCTGTTCTAAAAAGGAAAAGTAAATTTCCTTGATCTGTATGTATATAAAATAATTTCTTTCTTATTGTAAGTTATATCCTTTGTAATTATACGTAAAAGGTATGTGGACTGTTCGGTTTTGTTATACAAATTCCATCTTCCAGTCGTGGAACTTTTGTTCCTCGTAAAGTTTTCTATTATTGGTCTTTAGAACCGTCCCTCGGAGTCGATTTAAGTTATATGTATTAAAATATTGACACAGTACGTTAGGGAGAAAAATTTCAATTTGATAACCTTATTATTATAGAATTCGTTAATCGTAGAAAGTAATAAGTTAAATAATGACTCTTTTTTCTTATTATGTGAAATTTATACGTGAAATTCTCTAGGTTTAACCTTGGACTCGTGAAGGTGAATCGACCTATAAAGTGTGAACATTTGATACTCTGATTACTATGATGTAAAGTTTACAAAACTCTGATTAATTTTACTACATATCCTTAGTAAAACGTGGTACTGATCACGAGTTCACATATGTTTAATATGATATATGATAATATATATTTACGTATAATACATCTTGAATATATTTTTATATTAAACATTAAAAGGTTATTCAAAATCTAGATTCACCAAATACACGGACAATGATACACATTTATATTTAATAAAAGATCGATCAGGGAAATGATCTTTATGTTACCATTTTAACAACGAATGTTAGACCATTATAAGTACACACATACACAAACATCCATACATAAACACAGACACACACACATATATATATATATATCTCTCTCTCTCTCTCTCATATTTAGTGTTTTACTCAGTACATATGGTGTTAGATTTCTTAATATTGTCTCAAAATACTAAAACGAGGTTCTATTTTATATTAGAGAAAAGAATTTTAAATTTGATACTTCGGTTGTTAAATAGATCAAGACTAACTCCATCCCCTTTTAGTGATCTTTCCTTTTTATGAAATGATCTGTAGAAAAACCTTTGATAGACTTCTCAAACAATCACGGGACTTAATAGTACCCAAGATACCCGTTTTATAAAATACTTATATTATTTATAAATACATCTCGAATTAAATTTAAAGTAAAATATATAATGTAACCAATTTTAGTATTGTTGTAACTTCCAATTTATTATATCTCTAGGTCTCTCTATATCAGAACGGACTTAAACAAAAAAATTAAAAACATTTAAAGTTAAAATATACCTCGTATCAACTAATTGTTACGATAGAATTATGGTCTTTATGTCGTTTCACTAAGTCAGAATGTATTAGTGTATAGACACACATGTAGATTTAGGGTTTGAGGGTAGATAAGGAGGGGGTTGGTGGGACCATTGGTGTTTAAGTAAGAAGTTCAGTCACCCAGACAAAAACAAAACATTTCACGTAAACACAGTAAATTTTATAAGACATATATTCGTTATAGTGTAAATAGAAAGATATAGACTGAATGAAGCGAATCATACTATTAGAGGTCCGGGTAAGTACAACGACATTTACCGTAACAAAGTAAGAAAAATTATCGACTCATTATAAGATGACACGTAGACATGGTGTAGTAGAAATAGGTAAGTAGACAGTTACCTGTAATAATAAAAAAAAAACTCTAAGAAACGTACAAAACTGATGATATTTGTTACGACGTTACTTGTCATCTCATGTAAGAAAGTTTGGTACGAAAAGAGACCTATGTACGGGTCCTCACCTTAACGACCTAGTATACCATCAAGGCAAAAATCAAAAACAAACATACAAACAAACAAAAATTCCCTGGAGGTGCGACAAGTAGTATCACCGGCATCGTTGAATATAAAGGTGGTTGTCACATCCTCACAAGGGAAAAGAGATATAAGAAGAGATGTAAATAACAAACATCTGAAAAACTACTACCGGTAAGAGTGACCATACGTCATTATAGAGTAACATCGAAACTAAAAGTAACGAGATTATTAATCACTACAACGGATAAAAAAGTACACGGAGAACCGGTAGACATACAGAGGAGACCTCTTTGCAAATAAATCAAAAGACGGATAAAAAAAATAACCCGACGTTATGTAATTTTCTTTGAATATGCTACTAGTGCACCCTAAATAGGGTCCCTACGTTCCTAAAAAGTCATAGGTGTTTAGTTAGTCATAGTGTGTAGTGTAGTTATTTAACTTTTTGTTTTTGGTATATAGTAGAGTTATCTGTATCTTTTCGTAAAACTACTTTAGGTTGTGAGTAAATACTAATTTTTTTCTTTTTGTAGAGAGGTCTTTCACCCGTGTCTCTGTTGGAGGTAGTTGTATTATTTCCGGCACATACTGTTTGGTTGTCAATTGGAATATAAGTTACAACTCTCGAATTTTGTAAAGGAGACTCGAGTCCTTGTTCTATTTCTATAAGTGAGAACGGTGAATATAAGTCAAAACTTCAAGATCGACACCGTTAGTCTCTTCTTTTTATTTTCCTTAGGTTTAACCTTTTCTTCTTCATTTTGAGAAACATCTAATGTACTGTAATACGTATCTTTTAGGATTTCTACAATGGTCTTTTGATGATATCGAGTAGTTACTTAATTCAATATCCCACGTTTTAATTATGTGTCTTTAGACAATGTAAAGATACATGATTACTACTTTGTAGTCTTTCCGGTAAATTTGTTTGTTAGGGTAAATGATAACGTAAATTTTCTTATTTTATGGATCCTTATTTGGAGGGATTCCTCCGTTATTCTGGATATCATATTTTCGATATTCTGTGACTACTTTCTTTAACTTCTACTGTGTCTACCTTTCTATTTGTTACAAGAATCTGACTTTCTTGGGTCATAAAAGTTTTACTGATATGTTGTGTTCCGTTAAATGTATAAGTTACGTTTAGGGAGTGTTTAATAATTCTTGTAAGAGTTACATTGATCTTGTTTTTTATAATTTTAAACATAGTTTTGTGTTTTCCGGGACTTATCGGTTTCGTTATAACTCTTTCGTTTTGTCGACCTCCTTAGTCTGATGAGGGAGGTCTGATACGATGTTTCGATGTCAGTAGTCCTGTCACACCATGATCGTGTTTTTGTCTTTATATCTAGTCACCTTATTCTATCTTTCGGGTCTATATTTGGGTACTTATATACATGTGGAATATAAACTGTTTCCTCCGTTCTTATATTTTATCGTAGAAGTTATTCTCCACGAACCTTTTGACCTGTCGATACATATTTTCTTACTTTAATCTTGTGAAGGATTGTAATGTGTGTTTTTATTCGAGTTAATTACTGGATTTACATTCTGTTCTATGAGATTTTGTCAATCTCCTTTGGTCCGTCGTGTAAGAAACTATATTGAGCATCACATAAAATACAAGAATATATATATAAAAAGGAATGGTATCGGATAACGGAAAACCAACAAGTCTTGAGAAAAAAGTCGTAAATATCTAATAATACTGCTATTACTAAAACATCATTCTTGTAAATTGTCCGATAGTTGGAAAATTTTTTTTTAATTCACGTGTTATGTCATAATGTCGTCTAGAAGTCTCGAGTAGAACGTACTACCTTTGAAGTATCTGAAACTAATCATTGAAGAGTATAGGGGAGGGTGTCGGAGACCGTTGGTGGTAAGATGCGAGACGAAGATACTTCACCTGATACAATCTGTGGAAGAGATTCACCTTAGTATGTCATAAACAGAAAGATGCTGACCTAATAAAACGAATCGTGTGATAGGAAGTACAAGTAGGTACAACAGTTTACAACATCAAAAAAACAAAGAAAAAATTTTCAATTTAACATAATATATAGTGTTGAAGGAATAGACAAGTAGAGAATTACCTTTTACCCCCCGATAAAGATATGGACCCAATAACACTTATTACGATACTACTTGTACCCTCACGTCCATAGAAAAGTTATAAGATTAATAAAATTTATTTATAGGGTTGTACCCTAACGGCCTATTTTACCGCGTGGACGATACCTTTTGTCATCCCTCCGAAGAGTTATTTAATTTTTATCTCAGATTCACGCAGACGGTGTCAAGAGTCAGTTTCAATTAAGATCGGACCACAACGAGACTCCTGTTTTAATAAAATGAAATCGAAGAAAAATCAACTTACACGGTACTTGACACGTAACGTTCCGTTTATAGGTACGTCATAATCGTAGTTCGAGTTTGAGTTGGCACCTCGTTAAGTTCTAGGGGAATACTATCTCTATTTTATAAAACTTTGAAAATTGGAGTTTTAGAACGTCGATAAAATTTCTCGGGTTGAAGTAAAAAGATTCTCGTCTTTAGATCCCTATTGTGGATATTGTATTGTGGATATGAAAATGTCTGTTAAAGACCTAAATGTATTCTCTTAATAATAGGTGGTGTAAGTATAACTTTCAGGACGAGGAGTGAAGGAGACCTAGTTTGACTTTTCACAACGGTTTGCCCGTCGTCAAAATAAGGTTTGGTTATGGACGTTAATTCTCTTAGACATTAACGTGAATAAAAATCCTTGTAAACACCACAAAAAAACCTCTTTCGTTACCGTTGGGTGAGGTCATGAAAACGGACCTTTTAGGGTACCTACCTTTGGACCATCCGACGTCAGGTACCCCAGTAATCCTCAACCTGTATTGACTCGTTGAAGTGAAAGTGAAAAGTGAAAGAGTGTAACCTCTTCCTTTACCGTTGGGTGAGGTCACAAGAACGGACCTCTTAGGGTCCCTGACCCCTCGGACAACCCGACGGTAGATACCCTAGCGTGTTTCAGCCTGTGCTGACTTCGCGGAATCGTCGTCGTCGCCACCACAAAAATTGGTGTCCTAAACTTACGTGTAAAAGGAGAATTAATCTTCAATGTTTCGGGACACTAAATTGGAGTCGTAGTCAACGATACCTTCTGCTTGTAAGAATTTCTTAGGTAATTATATCGGGTCTCACTCAAAAATTAAACGATATACTGGTATATATGAATAATGTAACACGGTAATAGACAGTTTACATAAGAGGTTGAACTCGTTTTTGGACAGGTCAATATAACGTGTTTACACCTTTTATTTAAAATTTTCTCTTTTAAATTAAACATTTTATTTTAACTTTTATAAAACTTTTTAAGAATCTGAAAGAACCTTCATTTTGAACCAATATAAGTTCCTTTATCCCGACTGATGTAATCCTGTCAGTACAAAAGATGAATCCATCAGTCATAGAATTTATAGGTGACATGCAATGAATTTACCTTAACAAAACAGAGTTAAATTGAAAAATCACATTATAACCTTATATAATATTTAGTTATATTTTTAATAAGATACTTACACTTAAAGAAAAAGAGAAAGTTACAACTTCTATAGAATTTGACATTAACTAGGTTGAAGATAAAAGTATCACTGACTATTTTTTGAAACTCGTTTTTAATACTTACTAGAATTATAATTTCTTCGAATACCAAATATAAAATCATAATCTAAATAAAAACCGAAACAAAAGTATAAATAATAGTAAAATTTAGATTAAATTAAATAATATAAAACACACAGAAACATTAATCATTATTTGAGAAAGATTTCTTTCCATCTAAAATTTAATTATTTACTGATTTACATAAAGTACCGTCTCTTTAGGAAAATATCATACCAGGGTTGAAGAGAGAGATCGGAAGGATGGTGGTGAGGAAGAATATTAAGAAAGAAATAGGAGTGACTAAAAATTTTTGATAAATCCATACTAACTGTATATTTTTGATTTATTTATGTTAAACTACTCATGTATTCTAAAGGGGAAAGAACAACAAGGGAAGTGTTACAAGTGTTACGACTTGGTACAGAATGTTATGAGGTAACGACAGTAAAGGAACATTCGGTGTACCAATTTTGACCAGAATTTTTAGTAGGAAGGTACCGAAAACTTTGCGTAGTTACTTTCATACTTAGAACTAATCACAGATACCTTCACTTCCTATATGAGTAACTGAAAAGGAAAGGAAACTAAATTATGATGAATTTAAGTTTTTTAACACACCTAACATTTTTATATCTTATTTGATGTAAAATATAAGGTTTCTTTGTTAAGTTAAAATTTTATAACATTGTCTTTCTTTAATAGATTCTTTAATAAAGTTCAGGTTCTAAATATAAGAGAGGTGATGACGTATAAAAGAATGATAGTACGTCAAATTTGTTTAGAAATAAGAGTGTACAAAATTAAACTGTCTAACTTTATTAAATCTCTCGGTAAAGTTTAAAATTTAATAAGACCTTGTAACAAAATCTTTTATGATTGACTTCGACCCATCGGAATTTTAATAAAGAATCCATCTCTAAAGATCATACTTAACTAACCGATTTAACTGAGCGATTTTGTCATAAAGTCATTGGTTAAATTCATTCTCATTAGAAAAGTCCCACTGATTTTTTCCTTTTATCGTTATCCTCCATTCAGTTGGAGGACCCAAAAGTCCAAGATTACACTTACTGTCTACATGAATTATAGGATCTCGAGAGGATCACAGACGAAGATTAGGTTCGACCGAAACAAGACGAGAAGAAAGTTCATCTTCTTCTTTTGCCCTTGGGTTCACGAGATAACTCCCCTTCCGTAAAGGATAAACTCAAGACTGAACGAATACACCAAACAAACGAAATAAATAAATAAATACCAGTCCTAGTGTTCATCTTCCATAACCGGGAAACTTCTTGCTCACACCGACAGTAGGAGGTAAAGGATACTCTACAGTGTCGACACTGTTCCTTCCCAAATATTACCGTGTCAAGCCACGGAAGTATTAAATAAGAGAGACTAAAATACGAGAAAATCAGAGGACGAGTTGGTAGGTGATTGTTCGTCACTATAATCGGTTATTTAGTTTCTGCAGACGAACAGTGACGGTCTACGAACCGGTGTAGCGGCGGCTAATACTCTACATGTTTTCCTGTTAAAGTACATCCCTCGAGTCGTCTCCACAAGGTGACTATAAGACAAACTATCCTTTAGTCGCACTCCACTTACATCATTTTAAGTTATTGAAAATACGGAATATCGTTACTTCTTGATTCAATTTTATTTTGACCCTTCATTTAATCCTGGAGTGGAAATGACTAATAAATAAGAAAAATACTAAGATTTAGTGAGGGAAATAGTGAAGTTATGTTCAATCTCTTTCTTCTTTATAAAATTACATTAGTCAAATAAAAAGACCCAGGTTATTAAATCGAAGGAAAAGATTTACGTAGTTTTTCCTGTAAAAGTAGGTAAATAATTTTGCATGTAATAAAGATTTCTTTATACTATCCTATCATTTGCACACTTATCATTAATTACATGTTCTTGATAATTTTCAACGAAAGTTGATAAGTTTTGATAGGCAATCCATAACTAACGAATATAAAAGGTAATAAATAATCGGTTTAAGGAATAGATGGTATTACATGTGTATGGAAAAGACATCATATTTATTCTTGTTATTCCCGTTTTACTTAAATATCACGAGTTTACCGATACGTTCTATAAAATACTTTACAAGGAATTATTTTATAACTTCAATTTTTCCTTCTGTTCTTCTTCAAGTATAAAAAGGAAGGAAGTTTAATACCTTTATTTCATTTTATCACTATAAAAAGTGATTTCCTTAATGACAAAAAGAAGGGACTCTTCATATAAAGATGTAACTAATATATTGATATAATTAAATCGTAAAAACGTTATAACTGTTTAATAATGGTTCGTTAGTTTGTCTCGGATACATTATTTCGATTAAAATACATCTTAATGTTTTTCCGAACATGGTAATACGAAAAGAAAATTAATCGTACCGACAACAAATGTGACACTGGTAAATTCGACGACAACGAAAAGAGAACAAAGGGAATTTAAAGGACCTCGGGGGTGTCACGGAGTTAGGGTCAATGGTTGACAGTGTCCGATCTTTTTTGCACGAACAATAAAATCAAAAGGCAGTAGTATAAAGGATACTATATGTACAAGGATTTAATGACAAGAGTCGTACTTACATAAAATTCCGTGGAATAGACGGAGGACTCTTTAGACATACGTTGAGTTCTTCGTTGTCAATCTTGGTCTGCACCTTGTTGCCTGACCAAGGTTTAACCCTTTCCTCACATAGTTCCGACATATAACAGTGGAACGAATAAATTGAATATACGTCTCATGCAGTATATTTTACGACCCGACGTACTTCGTGTTCGATCTTAGTTCTAAAGACCCACTTTATAGTTATTGGAGTCCATACGTCTACTGTAGTGGGACTACCTACTTTCACCTCTCCTTGATTTCTCTTAGAATTACTTTCACTCTCTCCTCTCACTTTTTTGACCGAATTTTGAGTTGTAAGTTTTTTGATTACCTTAGGCCAGGGTAGTGAAGTACCGTTTGTCTACCCCTTTGTCACTGTCTGAAATAAAAGAACACGAGGTTTTAGTGACTTCCACCACTGACGTCGGTACTTTAATTTTCTGTGAACGAGGAACCTTCTTTTCGATACTTGTTGGATCTGTCGTATAATTTTTTTTTTTTTTTTTTTTTTGTCTCTGTAAGGAAACGACTGTTTCCAGGTATATCAGTTTCGATACCAAAAAGGTCATCAGTATACACCTACACTCTCAACCCGGTATTTCTTTAAACTCCCGACTTCTTGACTACGAAAACTTGACACCACAACTTCTTCTGAGAACTGTCAGGGAACCTGACGTTCCTCTAGTTTGGTCAGTTAGGATTTCCTTTAGTTAGGACTTATAAGTAACTTTCCTAACTACGACTTCGGCTTTGAGGTTATTAAGCCGATGGAGTATGTTTCTTGACTGAGTAATCTTTTCTGAGACTACGACCCTTTTTAACTTCCGTCCTCCTCTTCCCCTACCGTCTCCTACTCTACCAACCTACCGTAGTGATGAGCTACCTGTACTCAAACTCGTTCGAGGCCCTCGACTAATACCTGTCCCTTCGAACCGTAAGACGTCAGACACCCCAACGTTTCTCAGTCTGTGCTAACTGGTTGACTTGACTTAACTTTAAGGACAAGAGTTGGACTCATAGAAAATTCAGAAGAGTCTTATTATCGAGAGTGAAGGGTTTATTTCATATATTTCATTTGTGCATTTAAATTTTTAATGTTAAAAATTTCATTGTACGAAAAAATATATAAATTCATTATTCATAAAGTGTAATGACAAGTTGAATCTATCACTACGAAATAAGACAACGAAAAGAACGAAACAACGATAACAAAACAACGAAAGATATGATACTAAAAATACAACTACAAAATATTCTACTAAAATGAAAATAGGTCAAATTATCCTTAAGTTTCAACGGTAACTAAATCTTTCGAGATCTGTCTCTTCTATTAAGTAAACCTTCACATACGAACTTCGGGAGAAAATAAAGAAACTCGATGTCTTAATAATTAAAAATAATTCATAAATTGATGGTGAAATATAAGACGTTTCAAAAGTATTGATAGGAAAGTACAGAGTGTAAGGATCCTTCTTATTCTCGTTAAAGGTCAATATAATTCGTTTCTTCGGTTCTGTCGTGTGATTTATATATACCTTATTGTTTACTTCTTCCTTTTATCTTTGGAGTCTTTATAATCCTTTCACTATTTAATGTCCTATGAGACCGAATTTCGAGTTGTAAGTCTTTTACTTCTAGTACCGTAGACCAAGGTAGTGAAGTACCCTTTATCTACCCCTTTGTTACATTTGTCATTCTCTGAAATAAAAGAACCCGAGGTTTTAGTGACGTCTACCACTGACGTCGGTACTTTAATTTTCTGTGAATGAGGAACCTTCTTTTCAATACTGGTTGGATCTATCGTATAAGTTTTCGTCTCTGTAATGAAACAGTTGCTTCCAGGTAGATCAGTTCCGATACCAAAAAGGACACCAATACATGCCTACACTCTCAACCTGACACTTCTTTCGATTCACGGCTTCTTAACTACGAAAACTTGACACCACAACCTCTTCTGAGAACTCTCAGGGAACCTGACGTTCCTCTAGGTTGGTCAGGTAAGACTTCCTCTAGTCGGGACCCTAAAGAAACCTTCCTTACTACGATTTCGACTTTGAGGTCCTGAAACCGGTGGAGTACTCTTCACAACTGAGTAACCTTTTCTGACACTACGACCCTCCCTAACCCCCGTCCTCCTCTTCCCCTACTGTCTCCTACTCTACCGACCTACCGTAGTGCCTGAGTTACCTGCACTCGGACTCACTTGAGGCCCTCAACCACTACCTGTCCCTCCGGACCACACGACACTAAGTACCCCAGTGTTTCTCAGCCTGTGCTGACTCGTTGACTTGACTTGACTTGACCGAAGACATACCGGTACATATCTTATCCTATGAACGAAAGTAAATCTCTTCAGACAGTAAAACATAACGGGACGTCATTTTTTCTATTCGTGACTGAATCATACATTTCCTGATACTTTTGTGTCTTTTACTCTGCTAATTCCCGAACACGTCATAAATGAAAACTACTCTGTGAAAATTGTGATTCTAATAGAACGATTCCATTGGGTATGAAATTTCACCTAGGCTGACTTAATAAGTTTTAGTTACTTTTGATGATTCACGAAACCCAACATACACAAAAAGTTATAGGTCTTGAATCATTTCAGTCTTAATACTTACTTATGTCGTTCTTATGGTCAAGTTTAATATTTAGATTAAAGAGGTAATAAAATGAGTAATGGAAACAATGTATGTAATAGACATTTCTAGAACCTTAACCTGACCACCTTGCATAACTATTGAATAATAAAGTTTCAATATTTTTATTTATTTCCTTTATAGAGAATTTCACCTCAGTCCTTCAGGGCCTCCCTATTGAAAGTATGTCCATGGTTAGTGAAGAACGGTGGACGTATTGGTCGTCCTTCTTTTTTTATTAATAAAATTGTTCATGACAAACATATCTTAAGAAACATATTTTGAGGGAGTCAGAGTTGAAGAATAGATACTATTACAATGAAAAGAAGACCATGTCCCTTCTTAAAAAAATGTCTCTTAAAATTCTATTCCTGTCTTCTAACGAGGAACAGGGTTGTTGTTACATGGTGGTGATAAACGTCGGTTTTACTTTCACAGTATTAGAGTTTGAGAACAAGAAAAGGTTACTTGAAAATAAATTTTGTGAGGACGGGTCAAAGGAGGATTTAGGATTATTTTCGACTGAAGGAAAACAAGGAAGTTTCAACGGATACTAACTGAAATCAAACGGACAGGGTTTAACGTCAAGAGACAAAAAGGCTTTATTTGGGTAAAACGGCATTTGTTTGTCCAATAAAAAAAAAATTCTAATCGTTTCCATTTGAGTTTATACTTTAGATACGTTGATAAGAGGTTATTGAATACTACTTATTCTCAAGACTAAAACAAGACAGTAAACATCGACAACACCTCGTAGTCATACATAGTCACAATAAAACAAAAATTAGAGTCTATCTAGACATTGTTGTCGTGACTCTGATGGTGGTATATGGTTATTAGTTCCGTCCAAGTAAGAAGGACGACCGTACTCTCTCACGATCTGATATAAGAGGAATAAAGGTCATTTCCAACTGTCGGGTTCTCTACTAAAAGATCAAAGTTCTTCATAGGTTGTATCCATTTCCAAGAAATGTTCGACTGTATCTGTCAACGTCTATAGAGGATGTCTGTTTTATCTTTAGTTCAAGAAACGTAAAAAAAAAAAAAGAGAAAACAGAGAATTTTAGGAGACTTCAACTTGGTGAGACGGTGATGTCCTGGTAAAGATCGGTACTGTGATACCTAACACCTAAGGTAGAACTATAAGTGGAGTACCAAAGTGTGTTTAATCAGACGGTTGTACAATAAAAGGAGTATCGTGTCGTTGTGTTTAGATGGGAATGGGCTTAAGACTCAAAAAGTACCACACTGTGATCCCGTTTCTGGGTTACTTTAAAAAGAAACGTAAGAGTGAAAGTACTAGTGAGGAAGACTCACGGACATTGGAAATGACAGACATGTCATCCGGACAGTGGATAATATATAAAACATATCGTAAGGTTAATCTTTATACTAGACCCTATTCAATGAATATGAGAGACGAAGTAAAGGAAGTACCATTTTACTCTGCTTATTAACATATATGAAACACGACTCGACCTTTAATTTACTCGATTTTTAACATTTCACAATTCGATCCCGACCTACGTATCTTTGTGATGCCCAATAATAATACTACCATTGTAAAATAAGATCTCGTAAGATAAAACTATCTTACATAGTTCTTCTTCTTATTACTCTAATTGATAATAGAACTTAATCTTTCACAGAAATCCTCATTTACATGATAAAATGAGAACTAAATACGGTTATGTTCAGAGACTAAAAATACATAATAGATTTGATTATTGTATATGGTCTATGATTTATTTTGATATAGAAGTACATTCGAGATAACTTGTGATTTCGACGTTTTTTTATAGTAAACCTTACGAGATTACTAAGTTAACGTTTATATGGTTATTAATACGACTTTCTAACAATCCCATGCATTAAGTAGTACTCTCTCTTAGTTCTTTTATACTATTCACAATGACTGTATAGTAAACTAATCGTATTATATAAATTCGATATTTCAAATTTTATTAAAATTCCCTTTTTTAAAGTTTTAGAATGGTCTTTTTTTAAATGTCGTATACGAGACACGATATTTAATAAAGACCCGTAACGGAATTTCACCCTTTGAGACCCAAAATCAGAAATTTAAGATATTGGTGTTTTTTAAAGTGTTGAAGGGACTTGGTCAATAAACATCTGATATAACTAATTAAAGGGAGATATAGTGACCACATATTCGATAAACTCTCAGTCTCGGTAAACAAACGAATAAGTAAATAAACCATTATTTAGAAAATAAGTAATTACATCGTACGTATGTATGTGAGTAAGTAAGTAGAGGTTACTCAGGGTTCGTAGAGTAACTCACAACTTATCATAAAAAATTTACTTACTACTTACTGGAGTAAAAAAAGCAGAAAAGTTATCATCTCTATCTCAGTTATTAGAGAGTCGAGGTATTGACAATTTATAATGTTATATTATAAAATTTACAAAATGGTTACTACGTGTTTATTCTTTTTGTCTTTAAGAAGATATAGGAAAGTAAGAAGAGACTTTGGTATGAAACTTAAAGTACTCTTCTAAATACACTCAGACAGGTGAGATGACTCTGTATTCGTCTTGATCAAATTACGTACCTAATAAGTTAAAAGTTGATGTCTCACTTTCCATAGTATTAATATTAATAACTATAATTTTATTATAGTCGGTATATAATAAGTAAGGACTCATGGATTTGGTAAAATCCACTGAATAAATGAATTCAACATAAATTAATAATATTGGTCAGAGATCATAACCCTATCATTGTATGTTAATATTTTACCTCGTGTCGTACTCACTATTGAAGGAACTAAAACGTGACAACCACTGTTGACCCTAAGATTTGGTTTAACGAAACTTACGTTTCTAGTCTGAGTAAGACATAACTTGTTAGTAATTATGATTAATACTTACTTAACTTTTATTATTTCCAAACGAAAGACAAATATCATGTCTAGAGGTACTGGGAGATATTTATTTATAATTTCAGTGGTTAGATCCTACGATTCATTCTCCCAAGGATTTGTTGAAAAATTTGGACAAAACGTATGACTAGACGTGAAAGTGTTTACTTTACTAAGAATGAGTTATTGTCAATTCTATCCTCTTGAAAAAAAAAAGGAATTTTGATCATCCTTTACGTTTACTGTTTACCCATCTTTATTCCCTTTTCTTGGGATATAAACTTAATTTATAGTATACGTAACTGGAGATGAAATTCATAGAAACGAAGGATTAAATTATGTCGAAATTTTAAACTTATGTGTCACTTAATTTATTTTCATATGTTAATAAAAAAATGTGTAGTGTATACAAAACAAAAATTTTCATAATATAAAATAAATTTCTCACTAATAAAAGGAAATTGGAGGAAAAGGACAGGTTGGAATGTACTCAGAAAACTTGTAAAAGTTCATAAATAGTGGAGAATGTTGGTTCAGGACTAGTAAAGATAGTAAAAGACTACTAAAGTAAACTCCTCAGATCAGATATGAACTGAACCCAAATCTTTGTCTTCCATCTTCATCTTTAATGAGAATGTAAAGTTAAGTTAGTTTATTTAAGGTTGGTCAAAGAAAAGGTTTTACTTTTAAACGTACTATATAGATTTCGAATCCAGTCAAGAGTCATCCCGGGTACAGAGATTGAAAAATGAGTTTAATAAATGTGGTATAGGACGAATCCTCTAAGTTCTTCAAAGGAAAACGTCGTAATATCTCTTGAAGTGTTCTCAGAATTTCCTAGTGACTTCGACGATACCTGTAAGAGTCACCATAATTTTATATATAACTAAGTGTTATAATAGAACCCATAAATTACTAATTTTAATATAACCACGTTAAAAGATATTATTATGTGAAAACAATTGGTTATATGTACACGTAAATAAAATTACAATGTTTATTAAACAAGTTGAGTAAAATACCAAATACCACATACTATTACATATTAGAGACTTCAGAGTCTTATCATTTTATCAAATTAATAAAAGTGAAAGATAAAAAAAAAGAACACATTATTAATCGACGAACTCTTAACCAGTAGTTCATTATAGGTATTAATATCTATTTAAAATAAAGTAAATTATCAGTTACGATAATTAAAATGGATTAGATATTTTTAAATTTTTTTATTTTAATACATTGATGTCTAGTATAAAAAGACGTGTTAAAACTGAAAAAAGGTTACCATTGTCGTTAAAGATTTGAAATACAGAAGATCTACAATTGACCAAATACTGATATTGAGACACCACATGCTGTAATTCCATAGAAGGTTACTAAAGACACAGGGAAACAAATACGAAGTGTATTTTAGGAGAGGAATTCACACTCATTTTTGATACTGAATAAAGATTAAAATCTCCAGTCGTTTTGACTACTCCACAGAAAGGGTACTAGTACAATTTGATGACTTTTGCATAATGATCTTAAAGAGAGTAAGAGACATCGACGAAAATTTCTTAGTTCAACGGAAGTTGGGATTTCGATTTTTCTCTGTGTAAGACGGTTGTTAGACTTTCTCCAATCTTCACCTAGGAAGGGTCAAGTCAAGAGGTAGGTGTCGGTGCTTGAACCAACGTCGGAACATTTCCTAGGGTCGATACCTCAACCCTGAGGTGTTTCATAAAGACGTAGATTTAATGATGACTTATCGAATCTAATAATAAACTTTTAGTTACGAATAACATATTTTTAACAACTTTCTTAACCTTTAAGAAGACGTTAGTCTCTACTCATCCTTTTTTCTATGGTAAAAATTCTTAGATCTGAAATAATCAAACAGAAAAAGTCGGACCTTATTTCGAAAGGACGATGACCTTAAATTAAAACTGTGAAAAATCGTGGATTTTAGTGAATGATAACGTTATCAAGAATTATCATGGATATTATAATACCGATTATGAATTTATAACGTAAACCCCCTGAAAATTTTGTTAATACAATAGTTTATGACGTTATTAATAAGTATATCTCTTTCTTACTCCCACCCTTTCTCTTTCTTGTCTTATATGATATAATGATGTAGTGTGTAACTTGTAATGGAGTATTAGATGTATCTTCTTTTACCTTCCTTGTTCCCTAATTATAAATTAATCATTGATGAGACAGACCGTAACATAATCCGGAAATATATAAGTTCGATTATGACAATCGGAACTTAGTTATAAACTATCATATGTTCTTCACTTACTAAAGGTTCATTTCTAAATCTTCAGTAGTGAAAGTAAGAATGTTGTTCCTTTTTCAACTTATTTGACTTTAGTTACTGAAAAGAGTCTAGGTTACCTCTTCCCTTCCATCACTCGTTTAGAAACCAGACTTTAGATCTTATCGTCAACTTCGGTTTCGTGGTATCGGTTCTAGACCAAAGGACCCGTCTTAGACGACCTAGGAATTGAATCGATAAAACTGTCCGATTCATAGTTTATCATATTACATCTCAGACCATGGGTGTTAACATCCCTTAGGGAATTTACGGAAAGAACTCTAATTTTTTTCTCAAAGGGAGTTTCTTGGGGTTGAAAAATGACAAGAGTGTTATTTTTCCATTCCCTTTTTTCCGAAACTTCGAGACGTCCCATCTCTTGTTTTCATTGATAAATCTTACCCTCTAACCCTAATTATATGTATGTCATGATACATAGTTTATCTATTGATCACTCTTGTAGGATCTCTTTCTTTACCGTTGGGTGAGGTCATAAGAACGGACCTCTTAGGGTACCTGTCTTCTCGGAACTTCCGATGTGAGGTACCCCAGTGTTCTCATCCTGCGTTGAATCGTTGATTTGGCGGTGTCAATCTTGTACGTCGCGTGTCCTTTAAGATGAGTCACGAGACACTACTGAATCTACCTTTCCTTTAGGTTATTACTCCCCTTTATACATATATATACCAACTGATACCAAAAAGGTCACCAGTACATACCCACACTCTCAACCTGGTATTTGTTTCGACTCACGACTCCTTAACTATGAAAACTTGACGCCACAACCTCTTCTGAGAGTTCTCAACGAACCTGAAGTTCCTCCAGTTTGTTCAGTTAGGATTTCCTTTAGTTGGGACTTATAAATAACATTCCCGACTACAACCTCGACTTCGGGGCTATGAAACCGGTGGACTACGTTTCTTGACTGAGAAATCTTTTCTGGGACAACGACCCTTTTCTAACTTCCGTCCTCCTCTTCCCCCACTGTCTCCTACTCTACCAACCTACTGTAGTGGTTGAGCTACCGATACTTAAACTTATTCGAGGGCCTCAACCACTACCTGTCACTTCGGACCACACAACGTCGAGTATCCAAGCGTTTTTCGTCCTGTACTGACTTACTGACTTGACTTGATTTGGTTACTAACTAAGTTAAAAGACATATTCGTCCGTTATTATGTTGTGAAAAATCTTTGATATGAGGTTATTATATATATATATATATATTAAAGTATTTCGTTCCGAATCAGAAATGATTTTTTCCAAAATGGTCCAACAACAGATTCGACACCCTTCCCTGAAAGAGGGGTTTATCAAGAGTATCAGAGAAGTGAATTCACCCTTTCTTTTGATTCATTGTGAGCACGTCCAGTGAGTACCTGTTCCTTGTATCCGGATAATTTTCCGACTCTAAATTAGTATTTTAATATTTCACTTAGGGGAGGACATGCGAAATGTAATTTTGTTTTCTTGAGGTTTAGTTATCCTCACTAATTTCGACTCTCTAGACATTCTGTGACTGTGATTATTTCTCAACAATACCTTTGGGTTTCTTTTATCCACTTTGGTTTATAGTTTTTGCGATTTCTTTACATCTTTAGTTTTTGTGATGTTGTTTTTCTTTCTTATGAAAACCCCCCGAATAGTCATCTTGACCTGTACCGTCTTCTTATTGACTCGAAATGATATCCAGTTATTTTCGTAAGTTAGACTTTAAGTTTCTATTTTTCATCGTTAATTTTTTTTCCTTGTAAATTTTGTTAAAGTTTACGACACTCTATGTACTGACTTTATCGTCTTTCTCCTTTTTCTCCCTTACCTCTTCTTCTTTATAAACTTTTTTTATTAATGACTTTTACAAGGTTTTACTTATGGTCTATTAGTGTCTAGATCTTTCGAGTTTTTTGTAGTTTGTCCTATTACTGGTTTTGTTAGATATAGATCCTTATATAAAGTTGACGTCTGTTTGACTGTTTTAATTTTAATTTTAGAACTTTCTTAGGGTTCCTATCTTTGAAAGATGGATAGCTCCTTCGACCATTCTTAGTGTCACCTGAAGAACAATGTTTGGTACGTTCTTCTCTCATCTCATTTTGTAAACACAACTTTCTTTTGTTTGTATTTGTCTTAAGGTTTTGAAAATTTTCACTCCCTCTATGTTCTGTAAGAGTTAATTTGGTTTTAATGTCTTTAAGTAACTGTCGTCTTGATGGGAGATACTTCATAAATTTCTTCAAGTATCCCTCATCTTTTTAATTTCTTCAAGCATTCCTCATCAAGGTTATGAAACCGGTGGACTACGTTTTTCGACTGAGTAACCTTTTATGGGACTACGACCCTTTCTAACTCCCGCCCTCCTCTTCCCCTACTGTCTCCTACTCTTCCAACCTACCGTAGTGGCTGAGCTACCTGTACCCAAACCCACCTGAGTCCCACAACCACTACCTGTCCCTTCGGACCGCACGATGTTAAGTACCCCAGTGTTTCTCAGTCTGTACTGACTCGATGACTTGACTTGACTTGACTATCCCTCATCTTTTTACTACAGTCAGATTTTGAATCTATACGTATTTCTTATCTTCTCGTAGTTTCTTCTTTATTTACTTATTTATTGACTTTATTCAATAGTAAGAATTTTAAATTTTCTTTTAACAAGTTTCATTATATCACAAATTACCAACATCACTCACTTTACTTAATGTCGTTCCAATAGTCTCGGTCTTTCCTCTTTAACTTATATGAGAAAATATTTTCAATGGACACGATATACACTTCGTTATATCACAGTGATTTCTCCCAACACTTAATCAATTTTTATATATAATATTAAAGATCTCTTTAGTGACAATAAAATTCTTTGTGTTAATTATACGGTTATCTCTTCTATTTTACCTTAATATACTTTACGAGTCAATTTTGGATTCTTTCCTGTTTTCCCCTCCGTCCTTTGTTTCCTGTTCGTCTATTCATCTTTTGGTAATAATTTGTGTTTTTATAGTTATTAAAGAAATTTACATTTACCTGTGTATACGATTAATTTGTGTCGTTAAGGTCTCACTCGATAGTTCGGTGTTTACTAAGTCTATTTAAAATTTACGAAATACGTTTTACTTTCCCCGAAGAGACACCGAGTCGACCATTCTCTTAGACGGACGTTACACCCTATGGACCTAAGTCAGGGACCCGATCCTTCTAGGGGACCTCTTCACTTTCCGATGGGTGAGGTTATAAGACCGGACCTCTTAAGGTACCTGATATGTCAGGTACCCCAGAGTTTCTAACCTGTGCTGACTTGTTTCGATCACACTTTTACGATGTTTGACATACTAAAGTTAATATGTTATGATACCCTTTCCGTTCTGATATCTCTCATATTTTTTTTTTTCCAGTCACCAACTATCTTCTACGTCGTTTTCTCCTCCCAACTTATCCACTTCTTGTCCCATACAAAATCCGGTCACTTTGACAAAACATACTCTGATATTACCACCTATAGTGTGTAAACTGTTTTATGTGGTTTGAAATGTCGTACTTCTAAACTTAGAATTATATACGTTGTAAATTTTTTGGTAAATCTTTTTTTATATTTAGTTTTTTTATTTTATTTTTTATTTTTTTGTAAATCCTACAGTTCCCAAGGTTCCTCCATTACTACTGATATTGTTTTCTTAGATTGAGGTAATTTTAACATACTTTGGCGGAGTGAACTTATCCCTTCCCTTTCCACGACTGGGTTTATTGAATTTTTCATCTCGAACATTTTGATTTCCATTTTTTTTTTTTTAGTAATTCATCTCAACTATTAAAAAAAAAAAAGATGATCCCTATGTTCCAAATATTAAGACTGTAAGAAGACATACATATGATTTCTCTTTTCACGTTCACTTTCAGTGAGTCAACATAGACTAAGATACTGGTACCCCACCTTAAGTCCGGTCTTATGACTTCACCCATCGGAAAGGGAAGAGGTCCCATAGAAGGGTTGAGTCCCTAATTTAGGTCCAGAGGGTGTAATGTCCACCTAAGAAATGGTCTACTCAGTTTCCCTTCGGGTTCTTATGACCTTACCCATCGGATAGGGAAGAGGTCACTTAGAAGGACTGGGTCCTTAACTTGACCTCAGAGGACGTAACGTCCGTTTAAGAAATAGTTCACTCGATAATCCCTTTGGGTCTTTATATTAGGGTTCTTTATATGAACGGAGAGGAGTTCTTCATCTCATATTCGGAAGTCTGAATTCACAACCGAGGAGTATCACTGGAGAAAAGTTTTTCATGTCACTCGTTCGTACCCTTTTCTCATTAAAGTATCGTCTCTTTGGACGGTTTGTGATAGTCAATAAGTTCTATTAGTTCCAATCATAGTTGTCACTACAATACAACTATTATACGTGGGACTATATTGTACTATTTTACCGTGAAAGAAAGACACTAGAAGGATGCGTTTTGAGTGTTGGAGTCAAATTAGTGTTTTTATAATGTCTGTATAGGTATTTTCCATGAAAGATGTTTTATGGACTGGTCACGAGGAGTTTGGTGGTGCAACTGTTTTTATTCCTTTTAGACTCTTTGGTAGTGTCCATTCTCCTTGGGGCTTTATATACTGATTTACATCATAGGACCTACATTAGAAGTCTGTCTTTTGTATTGTAATCCATTTTAATTCCTTTATACTTAATTATAGGTAATTGTCATACCATAGTTATAACCAGGTCATTGACATTGTTTACATGGAATGATTACATTTTAAATTATTCTCTTTTACTGACATCTCATACTCTTGAGAGATGATAGAAGTTTTCAAAAGGATTCAGATTTTAATAAAATTTCCCTTTTTCGAATGACTCTTTTTTTTTTTTTTGGGTTTTACACAACAAAGGTCCTAAAAGTTTTATTTCTTTATATGAACGGAAAAATTCCTATATTTATTTACTCCTGAGTTATGTCGTCTTAACAATTTGTTAATGAAAACGATGGAGTCTTTCTCACACAAACTTAGGAACAAGATTTTGAATTTTATATATAATCGAACACTTCAGCGGGTCAACACAGACTGAGAAACGCTGGGATACCTGACATCGGATGGTCCGAGGAGGTTTATACCCTAAAAAGACCCGTTCCCATGACCTCATCCAACGGTAAAAGAAGAGGTTCCGTAGTAAGGCTGGGTCCCTAAATTGAGTCCAGAGGGTGTAATACCCGTCTACGAAATGGTAGACTCGGTGATCACTTCGGCACATATTCGAATTTACGAATATTTATGCTCTATATACACTATACAAACAAAAAAAAAAAAAAATGGTCTGACGTGTCAAACACCCTAGAATCAAGGGACTAACTTGAGTCTGGGAGTGTTATTCTCGAGTCTTAAGATTTGTGACCTGACTCTTCCTTAAAGGACACAAAATAATTAAATTGGTCCTATGAATGTAACTCATCAAGTCTTTTATTAATACGTAACTTTGGAACTTCCCTTTTTTACAAAAGGTCTTACTCTAATCTAATGGATTAATCTCTAATATTTGTTCTATCGCCAATCATTAAACTTATGTTCAATCACATAAATAGACACACCACATAAATACGCACACTAAATAAACATGTACATCTCCGTGTACGAACAGATATTTTGTTTCCTTCGTATCTTTACTTCTTTATCTTGTCGACCGAAGTTATTACGAATATCGGATCATACACTTCTCCTACTGGACTTGTTCTTGATCATATAGATACCACTGGATATTTTGACACAATCGACTCTTGGTAATTTTAGTAAGTCAGCTAACTCAAACACTATATTGTACAAGTAGTCCTACTGAAGTCTAATAAAAGTCTTGAAGGTACATGTAAATATGTTCCTGTCTTGTGTCTACTCTTATTTTGACCTCATGGTAGTGTGGAAATAAGATTTTTAGAGATGAATTTTTGATTACTCATACACAGTAAACATACGTAGATTAAAACTCGTATCAATTGTACATAGTAAGAACTCCAACTAGATGAACATAAGACCCTTAAAGGTTTTACTATAAGTTGGAAAAACGTTGACGTCGAAGTAAGAAGTTAGTAAGTTTACTTCTTTGTAAAGAATTAAGTAAATTTAGACATTAATTTGACCCCGAAGGGACCACCGAGTCTCCAATTTCGTAGACGGACGTTACGCCCTCTGGGCCCAAACTAGGGACTCAACCCTTCTAGGGGACCTCTTCCTTTACCGTTGGGTGAGGTCATAAGAACGGACCTCTTAGGGTACCTGTCTCCTCGGACCACCCGATATCAGGTCCCCAGTGTTTCTCAGCCTGTGCTGACTCGTTGAAGTGAATAAACATTAAAATTTATAGTGATACTCACAATTATTATAGTCATATCATAATCATTCACCTTTATATACAAAGTCTCAATGAACTAAATATGTAGTTGTGTATACTGTACTGCTAAAAGAGTTAAATGAGTTTCTGAATTTGTATTTTAGTGTACTTTATTTGTCTAAGTCTCCGTAAACTCTCCCTTCAAACCATACAAGAAATCAAACGTCTATAAAGAGATTTCATTATGTGAAAGATCCGATTGAAGGTCAGGTGACAAAATCAAATTTATATAACTCTCCTTTTCCAAGTCACCGTAAATCAATATATACTACTGAAATTTCCCTTTCTTCCGACTTCTTTTTGTAAGTACCGAGTGTATTCCTCAGCATGTGTCATCAATCCTGTGTCCGAAAGTGGGTCTACCCACATTTAACTTCGAGGTCAATGTGAATGATGAACGTCTGCAATTCGTTCAAAAGGATATAAAAAAAAACTACGGAGAACAAAGAATAATTCATTCCTGTTATTATGATAGAAATACTAACATCGAATAAAGTGTCGGTCAAGAGGTATTAAAAATTAATAGAATAGTAGAATAATCAACGGAAACAATCATAACAGTAATTCTATTATCAATAATGAAACGGAACGACATTCGTGTTTTACACCAAGTGACTAACCTCTCTCCCTTCCGTATGAGATTATTTTATAATTTAGTCCTAAGTTCTAAGATTAATGCATAGTTAAGTCAAGTCAAGTCAGCGAGTCAGTACAGACTGAGAAACGCTGGGGTACTTAACGTCGTGCGGTCCGGAGGGACAGGTAGTGGTTGAGGGTCTCCAGAGGGTTTGAGTTCAGGTAGCTCCGTCACTACGGTAGGTCGGTGGAGTAGGAGACAGCAGGGAAAGAGGAGGACGGGAGTTAGGGAGGGTCGTAGTCAGAAAAGGTTACTCAGTTGAGAAGCGTAATCCACCGGTTCATAACCTCAAAGTCGAAGTCGTAGTCAGGAAGGTTTCTTGTGGGTCCTGATTAGAGGAAATCTTACCTGACCAAACTAGAGGAACGTCAGGTTCCCTGGTATATTCTGGTAGGTTAATCCGACACTGAGACGTATCTTTATCCAAAAGGTAGAAAGAAATGTATATCCGGTTTTGACGGTGTCTTCCTAACACTTTCTTTTATAAAATCCATATTCCTTATTAAACAGTAGTGGTTTTTTACCCGTTTTATAAAACCAATTTTAGGTTCTAAGTACATTACTACCAAGACACTAATCGTATTACTAATTTATATAAACATAACACAGTTTTCATTGTGACTTCAACTCATATACCATCTCTGTGACCAGTAGTTCTCAACTACATAAAAGGTTGTAAAGATGTTCAGTCGGAATGTCAAGTAAGCCACGGTATACTGATTAAGACCGGTTACTTACTTCTCATATTTACCATAAAGTGAAACCCCACACCGTAAACTGTTGAAAAGAGAGAAAGAGTAGAAAGACAAAAGGACGAAATCGTTGTGACCTCTAATTTTTCAGGTTTCACTTCTACCTGAAAAGACCCTTCGATTGAGACTGTACCTCAAATCACACATCTTACAAATGATTCATTACGAAATCCCTAGTTGTTATGTGCACCTTCCCATCCCTTCCTTTGTCCTGACCTGTCTCCGTGTTTACCTTCGACTCTACGACGTGAACGAAATTAAGAAGACCCTCGATGTATCTAACCACCCCCTTTTTTTTACGGAAAAAGTTTCACTTTCACTTCAGTGAGTCAGCACAGGCTGAGAAACACTGGGGTACCTGACATCGGATGGTCCGAGGATTCAGGTACGCTAAAAGGTCCGTTCTTATGACCTCACCCAACGATAAAGGAAGATAAGGTGTAATATAGTTTTGTCGACAGTCAAAGATTGACGCTACACAAGAAGACACTCTCTCCTATCGCCGTTACGTAGGAGTACAGGTGGTGTAAGGTCTTCCGTGTCAACATTCTACCTGTCTCCGATAGTTTTAGTCGTAGTCTGACGTTGTACTCCTACTTCGGTGACTCTAAAGTCTCAAGGAAATAACGAAACGATCACAATTAAAAAGATGAGGTTCACATAGAATATTATAAAAAATAGTAGAGTCGAGTTAAGTTAAGTCAAGTCAGTGAGTGAACACAGGCTGAGAAACGTTGGGGTACCTGACGTCGTGCTGTCCGGAGGGACAGGAAGTGGTTGAGGGCCTCAAATGGGTTTGAGTCCAGTTAACTCAACCACTACGGTAGGTTGGTAGAGTAGGATACAACAGGGGAAGAGGAGGGGTGAAGTTAGAAAAGGTCGTAGTCCTAGAAAAATTTCCTCAGTCAAGAAGTGTAGTCCATCGACTTCATAACCTCAAAGTCGTAGTCAGGAAGGTTACTTGTGGGTCCTGATTAGAGGAAATCCTACCTGACCAACCTAGAGGAACGTCAGGTTCCCTGAGAGTTCTCAGAAGAGGTTGTTGTGTCAAGTTTTCGTAGTAAAAAAATCGTGAGTTAAAAGAAATGTCATGTTGAGAGTGTACGTATGTACTGATGACCTTTTTGGTATCGAAACTGATCTGTCTGGAAACGACCGTTTCATTATAGAGGTGAAAAATTATACGACAGATCCAACCAGTATTAAAAAGAAGGTTCCTCGTTCACAGAAAGTTAAAGTACCGACGTCAGTGGTAGAAGTCACCAAAACCTTGGGGTTTTCTATTATAGATAGTGACAAAGGTGACAAATGGGTAAATAAACGGTATTTCACTACCGTGACCTATGGTACTAGAATGAAGACTTACGACTTAAAATTCGGTTGAAAAAGTGAGAGGAGAAAGTGAAAGTAGTTCTTCGAGAAATCAAGATATAGTGAAAGACGGTATTCCCACCACAGTGGACGTATAGACTGCAATGACTATAAAGAGGGTCGTTAGAACTAAGGTCGAACACGAAGTAGGTCGGGTCGTAAAGAGTACTACATGAGACGTAGATACAATTTATTCGTCCCACTGTTAAATGGGGGAACTGTGTGAGGAAAGGAAAGGGTTAAACCTTGGTTAGACAACAAGGTACAGGTCAAGGTTGAGAACGAAGGATTGGGTGTATGTCTAAAGAGTCCTCCGTATAGTCCACCAGACCAATAAAGGTGGAGAACTTCTTAAAAGGGTCAAACAACACTAGATGTGTCAGTTTCCGAAACCGTATCAGTTATTTCGTCTTCAACTACAAAAAAGACCTTGAGAAAACGAAAAAACTACTAGGTCGCCTACAACCGTTAAACTAGAGACCAAGGAGACGGAAAAGATTTTGGTCGAACTTGTAGACCTTCAAGTACCAAGTGTGTGACAACTGGGGACCGAACCTCTTAAAACTCGTAATGAAGTGATCACACACTCTACTCACGTTAACACGTCATCAAACTCGTAAAAAACCACAAAGGAAAGAAACCCTAACCTTACTTTTGACTGAAAAAGGTCAGGACACCTGTGACGAGTCAAAATAGAAGATATACTTAAGATTATGTGTGAAATAAAATATTTGATTCCGTCAAAATAAACCTAGATAGGAACGTTTCTGTATAATACTTTAGTAAGAATCCTTTTTTCTTTTTAAATAACCGTAGGATTAAAGTAATATAAAGTTCATATGGGACATGTTTGTTTGGAGAGTATCTCCGTATAAATGGTGTAGTCTAAAAAAACATTACCAAACCGTTATGTTCAATAACGACGAATTGTATCATTGTAATAGTAGTAGATTACTGGTCACCTATAGTTGAACCGGACTTATTCGTCATTAAATTAAAGTTCTAATTTGTTATGTTCCACTTTTTTTGTCTGTAAAACACGTCAAATTCTAATCGAATTTATATATAACCTCCATTTAAGTAAGGTTAACACATAGTACTCGACTAAAGATCGAACATCATCAGTCTACCGTCAGAATTTCCTAATCTGTGATTCTTTCTCGTCATATTCTATTAAATTCTAGTATACCGGTGTCTTGGTTTCACATGTAAAATTTATTGTAAAGGAGTGACTATTCTTTTCTTTACACCCCACGTCACTGAAAATTTGTCACTGGTTTATTCCAATGTTATTTTATTTAGTCTCTTCACTCTACCAAATTACCGAAAAATTACTCGGATTACAAAAGACAAAATTACTCGGGAGAATGTAGTCGAAATTAGTAAAATACTCTTACTCTTTACTAACTCTTTACCGAAAGTAATTAAGTTAAAAGACAAGTCAGAAGGGTGTTCGGTAATATCGTGTCACCGATTACCCTCAGTTGAACCAATTCACCCTTGAACATATTATCCTGTACAGAGTCGATTTAAATCAATCTGTGAACTATCAATTGACTACTATTCCAATATAAAGGAGTTAAACGTTTCTCACGTGTGGTTTACGGGTGTTTCATAAGATTGTAATATCGTGTTCGTTTGTAATTAATCCTATCAAATTCAATTGATATTAAACGGGATTAATTAAGCCGTTTCAACATAAATTTATAGGATGAAAAAATTATCACTTTATAATTCTAATTTTTACTTTTTCTTTTGGACTTAAAACTTTTATACATGGAAACTATGTCAGACATAAATTTTGATCCGGAAGGGACGACCGAGTTACCATTTCTTAGACGCACGTTTTACGTCCTCTGTGTCCTCTGTACCCAAATTAGAGACCTAGCTCTTTTAGGAGACCACCTCCTTTACCGTCGGGTGAGACCATAAGAACGACCCTTTTAGGGTACCTGTCTCCATAGACCATCCGATATCAGGTGTTCCAACGTCTCCCAACCTGCGTTGACTCGTATGTACCCGTACATGAACAATTCGGTAACGTTATAGGAATATATACGTCATGAATGTTCCTATGCTAAAAGAGTGACGGATCTTTCTTATCATTTATTTAATAAATTCGATGTATGGTTTAATTTATCCGGTATGGAGTTTTCATATAGTTGTATAACATTCCTTATTCAGTATAATTTCTTTTTTTTCGTTTTCATTTCATTTTTACTACTATAAGAGACTATATAGTTAGTCACTATAAACGTTACTACTTCGTTTTGGTTGACAAGTGGTTAAATCAAATTTTATACCTGACGATGTATGTTTTATTAGTTCGACCTAATGGTAGAGTGTGACACGTGTTTTTATTTAAGTTACTTACTTTCTGAATTTACATTATGTACTTTGGTATTTTGAAGATCTTCTGTTGTATTCGTTATACGAAAAGTCGTGACCAGAATCATTATAAAAAACCTTTACAGAGGAGTCCGTTCCCCTTTCCTTCGTTTATATGTGTGTTTTTTCAGTTTGATTTTTCTAAGACGTGTCACTCCTTTGATAGTTGTTTCACTTTACCGGTGGATGACTTGCCCTCTTCTATAAATGTTTACTGTATAACGTTCTCCACTTATCAGTTTGATGTGTTTTGAATATACTGTTGTAGTTTTTTTAATTTTTTACCCCTTAAACTTGTCTAAAAAGGTTTATTCTGTAAGTCTACCGGTCGTCCGTGTATTTTTCTACAACTCATAGTGGTTAGTAGTCCCTTTATCTTTAGTTTTGGGGTTTCTCCAAATGGAGTGTGAAAAATGTCACCGATAATAGTTTTTCTGTTCTTTATTGTTCACAACCGTTCCTACATCTTTTTTCCCTTGGGAGTACGTGACAACCACCCTTACATTTAACTACGTCCGTAATACCTTTTGTCATACTTCTAGGGAGATTTTTTATTTTTATCTTTATGGTATGTTAGGTCGTAAAGGTCCGGGACCCATAAATAGGTTTCTTTTGTTTTTGTGATTAAACTTTTCTACGTAAGTGGTAATATCAGTTACGTTGTAATAAATATTATTGTTTCTATACGTTCCTCAGATTCAGGGATAATTCTTTACTTACCTATTTCTTCTACACCATAGGTGTACGTTACATTATAATTTCACTCACTCACTTCGAGTCAGTACAGGCTGAGAAACGTTGGGGTACTTGCCATCGGGTGGTCCGAAGAGGTAGGTACTCTAAAAGGTCCGTTCTCATGACCTCATCCAACGGTAAAGGAAGAGGTTTACATTATAATGAGTCGGTATTTAGAGTGACAAACACTGTCGTATCTCTCTGGACATCCAATAATCCGTTCACTCTATTAAATCTACCTCTTCCTGTTTACAAAACGTTAAGGTGAATGTGCGCTTTTGATTTTTTTGTTTTATTCGTTTTTATTGTTTAGTCTTTGGTTAAATGTCTATGTCTCTTGTTTCTCCAGTAACAGCCTCCCCTATCTCCACCACCATCTTTTATTTACTACCTCTAATTCTCAATGTTTGAGGGTAAACGTTTTTTTTTTTTTCCTGAGTTCTCATACGTTACATTATACACCCCTTATAGTATTTATTAATACATTATGGAAACATACCACTGTATAATAGTAATCCATATATGACCACTAGCAAATTTTTACATATCTTTATAGTTTAGTTATACACACATTGTCCTAGATTGTATACAATTAATATGAATTTTTACGTATTTCCCTAGTATAAACCCCAATGGTCTTAATTTTTTACTCCCCCTCCCCTGAGCATGTTGAAGGTCAAAATTCTATTTTTTCACGATCCTTATACTACATGTTGTACTATTTATACTAATTGTGACTATATGTAATATATACTTTCAATAACTCTCTCATTTATGGTTCTCAGGAGTAGTGTCATCTGGAAAAAATAAGATAAATTAAAGTATGGATATACTCTTCTACCTACAAATGATTTAAAAAACACCATTAGTAAAATACTAGATACATTCAGTTTAGTTATGTAACATGTAGAATGTAAATATGTTACAACCTACAATTAATATAAAGTTACTTTGACTTCCCCCTTTTTTTTATGACACCCAAAGAAACTTAACGGTACTTTCAAATTGTCCCTCCGATTCTTCGTACCCACTCTTACTTATTTCAACGTATCATTTTCAGTATGTGTTGTCATCGGCCTACTCCTGTGGGGTTTGTGACATCCAAACTTGAGGTCGTCAAGACACTGTCATCGTCCTTGATCCGTGACGACGGCCTTGGTCTCAGTACCGGGCGGAATCCGAGACCTATACGACGATAATAATGATGGGGGTGTCAGTCTTATGTAAAAGACATAACGATAGTATTAAGTTTAGAAATGGTCCACACTTTAAACGTGAGTAAGTAAGATTTCGGTCGAAAGGTCGACTTTGTCTTGTTACTTTTAGTCATACACTGTAAAAGTCGGACGAAGTACCCTCCACCCAAGGGAAGGGTGTTTTTAAGAACTATTTTTTTATCGGGTCTCCATCGACATCGATCGATATATAACATCGATTTAATATCTTTCTTTCTTTTGACATCGATTGATATCCGACACATATTTGAATCTCTTTCTACTTTTTCATTTGTAATCGAAAATTATTAAAATTATTATTAAAAATTCTTCGTTCAATCGTCGGAGAAGAGGTCTTTAGACCAAGTGAGGTTCTTTTACGTTGAAATAGTTTCGTTAAATTTACCTTCCATGGTTTTGGAGATTCACTATCTACTGTCACGAATCGGGAGATATCGTTCTATGTTACCTTCCCTTATTCCTCTCTTCCTGGTTCATCGATTGTAAAAGATTCCAGTTGATTCACAATTATAAATCGGTCAGAAAAAGTTGTCCGTGAACTGAAGTTCCTAAATTGTCAGGACATCCCTCTGTTCTATTCATGTAATTAATTTTTATTAATAATATATTACACAAGATTTATGAGGGTTCATAATGTTTTCTCCTTTCTAACATAGATTCCGTCTCCTATGACATAAGTAAACCCCAATATATTCCTTATCAGGACCTCGTTTATTATTTTACGTTGTCTTTTATTTCTATGACTTGGATATTGTTCTATCTCTTCAAGTGTAGAAGTATAAAATTTTATAACTAATACACTGAAAATTTTATTTACTTTGTAGACGGAGGAGATTATTCTGAAACAGTATTAAAGTAAAAAAGTTTACGAGGATCTATAGGTATGGATAGAATTATAGACATAACTGTATATTGTGAAGGGAACCACCGAGTCTACCATTTCTTAGACGGACTTCATATCCTCTGGACCCATGTTAGGGACCTTACCCTTCTAGGGGACTTTTTCCCTTATGGGTGAGGTCATAAGAACACACCTCTTAAGGAACCTACCTCCTCGGACCACGCGACGTCTGGTACCCCAGTGTTTCTCAGTCTGTACTGACTCACTGATTTTGATATATTACGAATACAATCGCCATCCGATATATACCTTAATATTGTTGTTTTACATTCTATCCTTTTTCCCTTCCTTTTTGCAGTTCATTCCCTTTTTTTTGGGTAGTTGTTTTACTGTCTATTGGATTTGTATACTGATTTAATTCTTTGACGTTTCGTGCTTTCTTCTTTTATCCATTTTATGAAGTGACCTTATTGTCCTGACGATAGGTTCCCTCCATTTAGGTTAGTGAGGTCTTAAATGACCAATTCTGTAAGAAAGGGCAGGAGGGGTTGTTGGTAGGATTGGAGGTAATGAGAGGAACTGAAAGTCAAAAGAGTAGAGTTATATTTCAAACGAAGGATATTGTGGTTCCTTTAACTAGGACTTTATAACACATGGTGTTTCAAGGGAAATCAGAAGGTTTTTAAGAAAAAATATAAGTTCGGGTTAAATAGGTGATCACAAAAATTGGGGTAAGGAAGGACAAAAGGATTTTGAGTAACAAGACACCGACGAGGTAACAAGAGATGGAAAAGTGGATATTTGTTTTCAGGAGTGTAAGAGATAAGAAGGGAGGTGTGAAGTGACAGAATTTAATCAAAGTTTGGAAAGAGGAGATGTTCGGTAAATTTTTGAGAACCTTCTTCTTAAAGGTGGTAAATTTAAAGGGTATTAATAAAGTGAATTAGGAGTCTGAAAGTTTAGACTGAAGACGATGGTTGTTTAAAACTTTCATAAGGGTAGTTTAAGAGACTACTCAAGGTTTCATAATTTTAATCACCGTTGACAAATTATCAGGAGACCCCAATAGATGATGTAAAGTCATAATAGTCAGTAAAAGAAGAACTTCGGAGATCAGTGAACCAATGATATTATAACTTGACAACATCTAAAGGAGTATGTCTGGAGAAAGAAAGGTAAAGAAGGAACCGAGGAGTAGTCAAGAGAAAAGAGAGGTTACAGTGTATCATAACAAGTAGTAAAGTGTGAAGTGTAACAAGGAGACTGATTCCAAGAAAAGAACTTACTAGGATAGACTAAGGAATACAAGTTGGTACAGGACAGGTACGAGTCAACGAGCTGAGATACTGGGGTACCTGACATCGGGTGGTCCGTAAAGATAGATCCCTTAAAAAGGTCTGTTCTTACGACCTCACCCAACGGTAAAGGTTGAAGTCCCTTAGAAGACTATGTCTCTCACATAGGTTGAGAGGACCCAGAGGACGTAAAAGTCCGTCTAAGAAATGGTGGACACGGTGGACGACCATTGTTGGAATGAATCGGAGTCAGGGTCAGAAAGGGGACTTGAAGAATCTATAAAAGTTGGTGACAACATCCATGTGAGGATGAGAATGTCCCTATTGAGTGAGGGTTACTCAGTTTTGTCTTGAGTGGTAGAGGGACGAAGTAGAGGAGGAAAGGACATGCGTACAAACTTAAAAACACGATGGTTATTTATAGGATAGTGTTCCTTAAAGAGAAAATAGGGGTATAGGTCAATCAGTGGTTGAGGATAATTCAATGGATAATTCATAATTATGAAAGTTTAAGTATAAAAGAGGTAAGGATGATGGAGACAAACTTAAGTAAGGGAATAATGAACAGTGGCCAATACGTTTTTTCTAACGTTTTTCATTGTAATAGGTCAAAGGAGATATTAATATATAGAGATACATGTCCGTTATCTTATATCTCTTGTATGATACACGTTTATATTTGAGAAACAACATATTTCTAACAAAATATATTTGAATTAAAATACATAAAGACTAGAATAATATAGGTATATAATTTTATCTGATCTGTAAAAAAACAAGATCAAGATACTTTTTATAGTGACCACCAAACTATCCCTAACGTGACTTAGACATCTAACAAAGCTCATCTTCTCAGTAAAAGTGTTATAACTAAGAAAGTCAGGTACTTATGTCCATATAGAGAGGTAGACAAACACAGCAGAAATTAAAGAAAGTAGTGGTAGAATCGTAAAAGACATATGTTCAGAAAACAGAGAAATCCATCCGAATAAGGATCCATAAATCAGAAAAACAACGTTATCACTTACCCTAACAAAGGAATTAAAGAGAAAGACTAAAAAGTAACAATCTCAAATTCTTATGTGCTACCTGATATTAAGTCGGTATTTTTCTTTACGTAAACTGACTTAAGATTACTCCACCTACATGGATCTCGGATAATTTATTTCACCACATCGAGTCTGTTTCTGTTTATAATATATAAATACGTATATATACCTTAGATCTTTCTCTCATGACGTCCCGTCGTTATTTCTACGTCTGTTTCTTTTGTCTGAACATCTGTGTCTTCCCCTTCATCTCCCACTCTACTTGACTTTCTCCTCGTAACTTTGTATATGTAATGGTATTTATTTTAATCTACGGGTCACCTTTAGACGACGCACTACGTCCCTCGAGTTTAGACCACGAGACACTGTTGAATCTCCCCACCCGGTCCCACCCTACGTCGTCCCTTCAAGTTTTCGCTCCTCTGTGTGTATATGGATACCAACTAAGCACAATTATACACCCTCTTTCGTTGTATTATAACATTTCGTTAATAGAAGGTTAATTTTTATTAAAAAAATTTCATCTGATCTCCAAATAAATTTTTAAGACGAGTATAATTGTTGTCCGAAAGTTCATTATAAAAATTTTACCTCTAAGTATTTACCATCCCAAGATTTTATAAAATTATTCAAAGGTCTTTACAGTTCTAATTTATTTGAATTCTTTATAAGTCAATGTATTTAATGTCTAAAAAAAAAATGATATCCTGAATAGTTTCGGAAAGAATCCAATTGTACACGGTTCTTCCTTATATAGTAGAAATCATAAAGTATTCATAAAACTAACACCTAGGGAAAGTAGTGTCATATTAATAATTGTATAGACTTTATTAGAATTATTGTAAAAAACTTTCATAGTAAGATTGCATAAATGTCTTTGTTATTTGACACGGATCTATATTTGTGATACTATAAAATCTACTGTATTTAGTTTTGACAAAAGTATAATAATCAATTAAACGACATTTAACAAAAGATCAGAGAAGATTCATATAACTAAATACTTGTCGTTTAATTCTATGAACCTCATACCTATTTTCTACTCAAACTTTAATAAAACGTACAATTCATACTAAGGGTTACCTTAGATAAATTTAGGAAGACTCTATGGGTATTACAATGATTCTTTATATTCTAATCTGATCTTATTTAATCACTCTACTAATTAATTTGGTCTTTATAAATAGTAATAATTTTTCACTGTAGAGTCCCTTAGATTTTTTGTGAGAAAGATTTGAGTGCGAAGTCAAGTCAAGTCAAGTCAGCGAGTCAGCACAGGTTGAGAATTGCTGGGGTACTTAGTGTCATGCGGTCCGGAGGGACAGGTAGTGGTTGAGGGCCTCAAGTGAGTTTGTGTAGGTGACTCAGCCACTACGCTAGGTCGGAAGAGTAGGAGACAGTGGGGGAAGAGGAGGACGGGGGTTAGGGAGGGTCGTGGTCTTAGAAAAGGTTACTCAGTTAGAAGCGTACTCCACCGGTTTCATAACCTCAAAGTCGAAGTCGTAGTCAGGAAGGTTACTTGTAGGTCCTGACTAGAGGAAATTCTACCTCACCAACCTAGATGAACGTCCGGTTCCCTGAGAGTTCTTAGAAGAGGTCGTGGTGTCAAGTTTTCGTAGTTAAGAAGTCACGAGTCGAAAGAAGTGTCAGGTTGAGAGTGTAGGTATGTACTGGTGACCTTTTTGGTATCCGAACTGATCTACCTGGAAACAACCGTTTCATTACAGAGACGAAAACTTATACGATAGATCCGACCAGTATTGAAAGGAAGGTTCTTCATTCATAGAAAATTAAAGTACCGACGTTAGTGTTGAGTACGAATTAGATCTGATTTAAGTTATAATAGTCAAACATATGAATTGATGTCTAATTGACATATTATATCTGTACCATCAAAAGACTTCTTACACTACCTAAAAGTTTCTTACGTTCATACCTGAATTAAAATGAAGTACGATTTAGAATGTTTTTTGTTTTACTAATAGAACTCATAGATCCTTACGACCTTATCTAATCTTTTAAATGTGTATTGAATTAGACCAAACGTACTATATATATGTGGGTATATATATCTACATCTGGTAAATTGTTCACCAGATGTGGATTTCAAGTCTTATATACAAAGTCAGTAAAACCACCGTTCCTTCTCCTTATCAGACCTACTGATGGATGTGTAAAGAAAGATGAGTCCAGAAAGTAAAATCCGTACATCTTGTTAATTAAAAGAAAACCCCATTTTCAGGTAGAATGTTGGTGTACAGTTTTTCGTGTCTTAATTAGTTTATTTTGTTATAAATCTTTCTGTACCCCTTTAAGTAATTTTTAGTCATAAATGTATATTTTTACATAATAGAAAATAATATCTTTTAAAGTGTACATGTTTTTATCTCGTCATATTATTTGAATGTTCCAAAGTTTGTTTTGTTGAGAACCATTCAAAATAAAGTAGATACGGAGTTCAAGAAAGGATTGGGACTAATAAAACTCGTTTAGGGTCTATAAAATAGTAAAATAGACATTCATCAAAGTACAAACAAAGATTATTATAACGTTTTATATTTACCTCATGATGACAGGGTAGAAATTTTCTAGACTGTTGTATAATATTTTATACTTCTGTACTAAATCTAAAGTAATTAATATAATACAGACCGAAGGAACACCGAGTCTCCCATTTCACAGACGGACGTTACGTATTATAATATTTACATGAATGTATTAAAATGTTGAACAAAACTAAACTTAAAATTCAGGTATTTAAACATTTACCAAGTAAACGGGGTTTTAACAATTAAATACTCCAAGGAAAAGTAGATAACCTCTTCCGTTACCGTGGGGTAAGATCATGAGAACGAACCTTTTAGGGTACCTACCTCCTCTGATCATCCGGGTCAGGTACCCTAGCGATTCTCAGTCTGTGCTGACTCGCTGAACTGAAAGTGAAAAGTGAAAGTACGCAACCTCTTCCTTTACCGTTGGGTGAGGTCACAAGAACGGACCTCTTAGGGTCCCTACCCCCTCGGACCACCCGACGACAGATACCCCAGTGTGTCTTAGCCTGTGCTGACTTCACTGAATCGTCGTCGAAAGTAGATGGAAAAAGGTATAAAGAAAGACGTACGGGAAAAAGAAAATTTCTATGATCTAACAAATAAAAGATCTCACAGGGTGTTAGATAAACTAAGAAACAATCAATGAATATTGAAAAAGGTATAAAAATATAAATAGTGGTAAAAGAACGAGTTCTTAAAGTCAAATAATTACAAGTAAAGATATTTAAAAGTTCCCAGAGAATCAGTTTAGTAAGGTTCTAATAAAAAGTGATTTTATGCAAACATAAAATGTGTGTACATTGAATTTATGTGAAGTTATATGTACGAGTATACTTGAAGTGAGATGGATGTCGTACAATTTTGTCACGTTATTATGGATTAAGACAGATGGAAAGGTGAGTTACTCCTATGTGGAACTCACTCGTACGTATACGCTGTACTTAGACATATGAGAGATAATGAAAACATGTACTAAAGGAGAGTACATGTTCCCTTTGAAGGACAGGTTGACTCTCACTAAGAGTCATAAAACGTTTTATATACCTAGTATTGACCACTGAACACGGATTACAACCCATGTTTCTCCACGATTCACGTTTTTCATCGTCTTATACGATGGTGTTTAATATGATGAAATGGTATCCTAATAAAATTCGATTCCTGTGAACTTTTTGTCGTTCACGTCCTTCCCGTGACTGATGGGAGAAAAGAGGACTTTCGTCCTCTATTTTTGGGGGTACATTTTCAACGAGAAAGATTTAGTCCTCCCTTTTTTATTATAAGAGTTTGGTCACTGTTCCTCAACTCCGATTGTCTTTAGACTTGTTTATTTGATAATTTTATCGACAATAAAAGAAAATCAGAAAGGTATATAAAATCAATTGAAAGGTGTTAGTTGAGAGAAACAAGTTGGATCATGTGCTTGTGAATCTGGATGTCTGAAGAAACCGAAAACTAAAGAACACCCTTGAGGGTGTCCATACATTTTGAACCATATAAAAAGAAGACAGTTAGACAGAATACGGTTAAATAAAGAGTCAGGGTAGACCCTCTGGGATTTTCTCCTCTCTATTTAAAATAGAATAGGATGTTATTTGTCGGATGTAAGATTTGGGGTAAAATCCTGAATAATACACAAAGGAATTGATAGGATCGGAGGATGGAAGTCGAATCGGAATCAGGAATATTTGTCTTCCCCATCCCTCCTTACTCTCTTCCTTCTCCCCTCTCTCAGATAACCTTTCGTCACAAACCCTTCTCTCTAATAATGAAGTAAAGAAGGGTGTCGTTTTGGTTCCCCCTACCTCAAGGTACTTTTCTTTTTTTTTTAGAGAACATCTTAAACCCTTTCGATTTTTGTATTACGGTATTAAACAAAAGATACAAACAACAGACAAATTTGTAATTGAAAACTATTAAGATACTGATATTCTCGTCTCTTCTTTCTATCGTTACTACTATCCCTCACCCCCCGTTTTGACACCTCGTCGGACAAAAGAGTGACGACCTCTCTAGGTTCCATGTATAAAGAATCCACAGTTGTCCTTGGGTATCTTTCTCGTTCTGATCTCGGTAGATCGGTCACGGAGTGGGTCTGACCGATGGATGATCTGGTTTCTTGGGTTCGGCCTTATTTCGATACTTTTACTGAGGATTACTTATCTTGTCTCCCTTCCTCCCTCCAGGTAGCACCGGGAGTCTTTTTAAACATTCGATATGGGACATTCTCGTTAATGTTCAGTCATATGTGTTCGGTTTCTTAACCTTTTATGCTTCTCCTTCATTTCCTGTATCGTTGGTTGACTCACCTTTATCAACAGAGAAAAGGAGAGGAAGGAGTAGAGTGGTCGTATAACCATACTCCTCCTGAACTTTTCTTTCTCCCGATTTCAAAGTCTCATCTTTCGTGGACGGAGAGAAAGGTGAGAGACTATGAGGATTATATTCGTCCGAGTTAAGTTCAGATGTACCCTTCTTCCACTATAAGTTTATCCTAACCTCTTTTCAAGATGTAACTGACTTCATACGAAATTAATTAGTCTCCTTATCTTTTAATACCTTGGACGGTTACTACAGTTATTCCTGTAAAACTGTCTAACGTCAACTTTTGTTACTGACTTTTGTATTATTTGAGAAGCACAAACATGACAGGGACTCAACTCTGATGAGTTATTTGGTCAAAATACACCAAAAGTATGGTGTACCAGGGATTTGTATTCAGTCAACGAAGACTCCGAATTGATTTCTTTCTCGTTAGACTGTGCCGAGACCCTCTTTTTTGACCGCCACAATCTGAACGATTCTTTTTTATACGGACAGAGGTGGTGGTTGTAGGACTTCCTAAGATTTCTTGTTAAAACTGGTGCACCTCAAAAAAGGATGTACGAAATAATATGTCAGGTTATGTTACAATGAAGAGATATCTCATGTTGTGTCTGGAAGTTGTTTACCCGACCAGAGTAGTGACACATGAGTACTTGTGTGTCGGACTGAGTGTATCTTAAAGTCGGATCACAGACTACCGGTTGACAGGGTTAAACGGACATCGACCTCTCAAAGGTCCTATTCCTTGAATAAGAGTCACGCTTCCGACCCTTTCAGGATCTCGCTTAGGTTTTCTTGACCAGTAGGTGGATTAGAATGAACAGGAAGGTTCACACTACGTTCATAGTAGAGACAGAAGAGATAATTCTGAATCTCATGTCTTTGTAAATTCTCGAACAATATATTTTCATGTTTTTATATTGTCAAATTAAAAGGATATGATTCACATGAAAGAAAAAAATTGAAGACTGTATTGTTTAATTGTGTGTAAAACACTTATTTTTGTTGTTTATATAATAGTATAACCAGACCTCTAGTCTTCAAGTTTTACCTAGCGTGATCCGACTTTAGTTTAACAACCATCCAGATACAAAGAGGATTCCCGAGATCCCCTCAGAAAAAAAAAAAAAAAAAAAAAGACGGAAAAGATCGTAGATCCTTGACGACGGATAAGACCGAGAACTGAGATCTAGTGAGACTGAAGACGAAGTTAGTAGAGTTTAAGAGATTCGAACTGAGAAGAGAGAGTAAAAATTAACTATATCTATGGAAACTAATGTATCCCAGTTTGACCTATTAGGTCTTATTAACAGGGTAGAGTTCTAAGAAACAAGTTAGTCTAGACGTTTTAGAGAAAACGGAATACCCTATTGTATAAAAGTTCAAAGTTTGTAATCCTGTAGAAATCTCCGGTAATAAGTGGGATATTATAATTCGGAATTCCTTTTACGAAAAGGTTACTAATGAAAATGAGTTCTTTTAAATTGGGTACAAACAGGGGTTGAGTCTAAGACATATAGTGATATATTTAAATTGTGTAATGTTTTATGATGTAAACAGCACTGAACCCTAGTTAAGATTAACCGGTCATGAAAACAATACAAGTAATTAGAAACCAATCTACATATAAGGAAGTAGCACGTTACTTGGACCCTTCTAAGACAGGAATTAAGAGTTTTAAAGTCCCCTTGTTTGAAATATTGTAGGATCGTGAAATGAATAGACTCTGTATCTTAAATGTATTTTAAAAGGGTGTTTTAAGAGTATTGACCTTGTTTGAATTCTATCTCTTAAAATCAACGAAGACATAAAGGTATTACTCATACAGTTGGAAGTTAGAGTAGATAAGCTATATGAGACCGATAAAAGAATTTTTTTGTACTAAAGAAAAATATTCCTGTATATTAGGTATCGTTTGATTTCTACAAGAAGGAAGAATGGTCGTTTGCTATTGACCAGTCTAAACTGTACGAAAAAGAGATTGGAGGTACAAATCTCAACTCCACCACTCTTGACCTATCGAATCCCGTCTCAATTAATAAAGTCACCGACTAGAATTTTGGGACATGTTTAAGGTTCCTGTATTTTCTATTAAAACTATAAGTACACGATAGAAATACGAAGTAAAAAAGTAAATAAATAATTTATTTGTGAATTGACCGGAGAATGGTTCACACTCCATAGAGTTTTTTTCTATTGTCGGAAACTTCGGTCCTAGTGTACTACCTATCTCGTATCCAAAAGTTTCGACTGTCTAAACTATACTTTACGGACTGACTGATTCATTTGAGAATCAAAGTCGTAATGGGAAGATTAAGTCAAAAATACCCCAGAGTCAGCCTCTCATGAAACTTTTTGAAATCGTGTCACGTCAACTATAGAGTATAATTAAAATACGCCCTGGATTGTGTCACGATTTATTTTTTGTAAGTATTTATTTTCAGGAATAATAAAATAACTTAATATATAGACGGTATAGTAAGATAGACGGTATTTCGAAAGTTTACTCTTATCCAAAGACAAGTTTAAAATTATGTTTAGAGAGTTTTTAAATAATTAAAAACTTTCATCAAATATTTACTCCTTTATGCCGACTAATCTTTATGTAAAATTTTTATAAAATTATAATATTTTATAGAGTTATAAAATAAAACAATTACTTCAGACCCGCATACAAAGTTCGAAGAAACGACTTGCACTTCTTCTTTGTATGGGATAAGTCAAGAATCTCGTAAATACTGAACCGGTCGTAGAAAAGACTAGGGTTTATTTCGAATGAACGAAGACCCATAAATCACCATCCCATACGTACGTGATTCAGCGAAGTCAGTGTAACCTGAGAAACGTTGGCGTACCTGACATCGGACAGTCCGAGGAGACTGGTACCCTAAGAGGTCCGCACTTATGACCTCACCCAACGGTAAAGGAACGGGTCCCTGAGAAGGACTGGGTCCCTAGCTTGGTCGCACAGAATGTAGAAGACGTAACCGTCCGCCCAAGAATTGGTTATCGTGGTAGACACTTCGGGATCACCGTTCGCTGTTACTTTTATACAGAGTATACAAAATCTATTTTCACCTATAAAAAATTCATGTCCTTTATCTAAAGATAGTATTCGTTTTTCATTCAAGATTTGTATGACTTTATGTACCTGGTCGACTTCCTTGGTCTTCACACCCGGATTATATCGGTACGACGACGACGATTCAGTGAAGTCAGCACAGGCTGAGACACGCTGGGGTAGCTGTCGTCGAGTGGTCCGAGGGGGCAGGGACCCTAAAAGGTCCGTTCTTGTGACCTCACCCAACGGTAAAGGAAGAGGTTACGTACTTTCACTTTTCACTTTCACTTCAGTGAGTCAGCACAGGCTGAGAATTGCTGGGGTGCCTGACGTCGGATGGTCCGAGGAGGTAAGTACCCCAAAAGGTCCGTTCTCATGACCTCATCCCACGGTAACGGAAGAGGAGTATGTCGGTATCCCTTCCATTATAACGTTCTGGTTGTATTCCTCTATGACTTGTTTTTGGACCCATTTTAGTCTGCTTCCTCACTTCCTTTCTACTGATGACTATTACTGAAAACGAAGACGGCCAATCAATTAACCACACTAATACAAATTCGTACACTAAGGGTCAAAGTCTCAGACTCTTACAGAAGTCTTGTTGTCTGGTTTACTAAGAAAAAGGTAAGGGTCAGTTCTATATATTACAGATTACTTCAATGTGCGGGTCTTCGAACCGAACCAGTAGGACAAGTGTGATGACCGATCTTCTTTACCTCAAGACCTTACTCCGTTTCAGGTTTCTGAGAAACATAGTCCAAACTTGTGAGACCTGTCGAACGAACATATATATAGGAACAAGACAGGAATGAAACGGTGTTGTCCTACTGTAGATTGGTCCCCTTTTTATATGGTACATCAACTGTCTAAGAAGTCCATCAAGATCCATTAAAACGTTAAAAGACAGAGAATCATTTTAAGTGTCTTTTATTATCTTGTAAAGATGAGATGACTTTACAAGACCACAACTATAAAACGGGATGGAGTATCCAGACGTTACATACATATAATATATCAACTTACTATTATAAGTAGATAAATATGATTACAGTTATATCCGACACTATAATATCAGACACTATTAGTAGACCAACTGTGACATAGTCCTTAGGATTCCTATTTCTCTTTAAGTTTTAAACTTAGATTGAATTTATACTCATAATTAAATTAAAGAGGGTCTTTCCCAATTAAAAATATCACTAAAAAAAAAAAAAACCGGAATTTGACGAGTTTATTTCAAATGTGTATTTCAAATACTCCCTAGAAAACACCGTTATCAGTCAATAGTGTTTTTGTGTCGGAAGAAGAAAAGGAAAACGTATGTATACCCATTTTACTGTTCACGAGTCTCACTGAGTCAATTACCAGACACCGGAATTTTAAACACTTTATATTAGTGGAATAAGTAGTAAACGTTTTGATTTAAAAAATAGAAAATATTGTCCTTTAATCTACCGATTTCCGACTTTCACGTTTAGGTAGAAGGTGATTATTCCAGAATTCATCGTGTTCATTTCTCATATGAACGAAGAAGGGTTTAATCTCTGTGTCTCTTCCCTATTCTGTGTCCTTTATAAGTGGTGGTCCTGAAAACTCCATCCGTCTAAGTATTGTTGTCGTGTGTTCGAAACAGTCCTTAACAACTCTCTAACTTTTGTATGAATTTCCTAAATAATTTCGTTATCTCCGTTGAAGCTGAGGTCAATGGTACTAACGTCCCTTCAAATACCGGTACATAAATTAGAAGGACATTACATTGTCTATTCAATATGAAAGTCGACTAAACACATGTTTCTTAAAAGAGTTAGAAAAGAGTATGATATATCATGACTCCATAACGAAAAACTGAACGATTCACTTCGTAATTATCCTGACAGACGTCGTTCTGTCTTGTCCGTTATTTATAATTCAAAATTACAATGTTACTAAATACGACGACACTTATAACCGGATCTAATGTTCCATACTAATAGAAAGTATTTTTTACGAACCTCTTTCTCTTACGACCGTTGCCATTGAAAGGTTTCGAGAGGGTAGTCCCTCTTGAAAAACATTCTTATGTAACCCTCATTTTAAAACTACAAAGTTTGTCATTTCCATAAAATTTATCTACGAGTTATTTTATGATGACAAAAATCTCTCCTTGAAAAAATTTCCCACTGTGACAAACAAAAAAAAAAGAAAGTATTAGTATCGTAAGTCAGTTTCATAAATTATCCTTTCACTCAAATAAACACTTACAAAATACTTTTCTAATTTTTACCGTCTCTTTTTTTCGGCTTAAGATTCTGTGTACATGGGGTTACAAGTAACTCGTGATAAATGTTATCGGTCCAGTACCTTCGTTGGATCTCAGGTAGATCCTTACCTAGGTATGTCTACTTACCTATTTTTACTACGTCATGTATATATGTTATCCTACAATGAGTTGGTGTTTTTTTTTTCTTGTTTAAACTTAGTCAAGATCACTCCACCTGCTTGGATCTTGGACAATATTTCTAACTTCATTTAGTCTTTTTCTTTTTGTTTATAGTATATACTTACGTATATACACCCTAGATCCTTTTACCATAACTTGATTAAAGTCTCGTACTTACCACTGTTTCTACATCTCTTCCCTGAACATCTGTGTCACCCCCCTCCTCTCTCACCATCGTAGCTGTATATATGAGATAGTACACATTTTGTCTATCCATAACTCTCCAACGATATATTGTGTCCCTCGGGTCGAACCGTGAGACACTACTGGGTCTCCCCACCTCAACCCCTCCCCTCCTTCTGAGTTCTCTCTCTCCTATATACATATTAACATATACGTATTATATATACATATTAATATCGACTAAGTGTAATAAGATACCATCTTTGGTTGTGTTATAAAACTCAATTAAAGGGAGGTGACTTTTTTATTTAAAATTCTTTTCTATCTTTTTAAGAATGTCCTTATCCTTTCTCTTATTTTCTAGTAAGTGGAGAATGTTTGTAGTTCTACTATGTCTAAATAAATATTTCACTGTACTCAAGGATTGTGGGAATAGAGGGACAGAAACGTATTCGATATCAAGAAAACGGATTGCATGATAAACAAAAAACGACACTTTGTTTAATGGGGGTTTAAATCACCTAATTTTGTTATTTGTAAAATAGAATATCAAAAACATCCGATCTTTAGGTTCGTGTGAATCGGTCCATAGAGACTGACTTCCATAGATCACAATATAAGTTCGACAACCGGTGTCGTCACGTGAGTAGTCTTCCGAGTTGACCTTATCTTCTAAGTGAGGGTTCGAGTAGATTTACTAAATCAAGAAGTACCCTAAAATTGGTTCCCGGAGTCAAGGAACACTCCACACTTTGTCCCCTGGAGACAAGGAATGGCGTATAAAACCCGACCGAAGAGGTGTCCCTAATAATATCTTACCGTCAAAAGTAAGGGGTCGCGTTCTGTAAGTTGCCTCTTCCTCTTTCTGTCTATCTCTCGTGAGTTCTATCCACGGTGTCAAAAAGATATTGGACTAGGACTTTCACTTTAGGGTTGTAGAGATAGTCAAGTCAAGTTAAGTCAGTGAGTCAGTACAGTCTGAGAAACGTTGGGGTACTTAGCGTCGTGCGGTCCGGAGGGACAGGTAGTGGTAGAGGACCTCAAGTGAGTCTGAGTACAGGTAGCTCAGTCACTACGGTAGGTCGGTAGAGTAGGAGACAGCAGGGGAAGAGGAGGACGGGGGTTAGGGAGGGTCGTAGTGTCAGAAAAGGTTACTCAGTTGAGAAGCGTACTCCACCGGTTTCATGACCTCAAAATCGAAGTCCTAGTAAGGAAGGTTTCTTTAGGGTCCCAACTAGAGGAAGTCTTACCTGACCAACCTAGAGGAACGTCAGGTTCCCTGATAGTTCTCAGAAGAGGTTGTGGTGTCACGTTTTCGTAGTTAAGAAGCCACCAGTCGGAAGAAGTGGTAGGTTGAGAGTGTAGGTATGTACTGATGTCCCTTTTGGTATCGGAACTGATCTACCTGGAAACAACCGTTTCATTACAGAGACGAAAACTTATACGATAGATCCAACCAGTTTTGAAAAGAAGGTTCCTCATTCGGAGAAAATTAAAGTACCGACGTCAGTGGTAGACGTCACTAAAACCTCGGGGTTTTTTATTTCAGACTGTAACAAAGGTGACAAAGGGGTAGATAAAGGGTACTTCACAACCCTGGTCTACGGTACTAGAAGCAAAAGACTTACAACTCGAAATTCGGTTGAAAAAGTAAGAGGAGAAAGTGAAAGTAGTTCTCCGAAAAATCAGGGAGAAGTGAAAGACGGTATTCCCACCACAGTAGACGTATAGACTCCAATAACTATAAAGAGGACCGTTGGAACTAAGGTCGAACACAAAGAAGGTCAGGTCCTAAAGAGTACTACATGAGACGTATATTCAATTTATTCGTCCCACTGTTATATGTCGGAACTGCATGAAGAAAAGGATAAACCTTGGTCAGACAACAAATGTAGAGATATCATAATAGAATTAGTCTTTTGTCAGTAATTCGTGTAGATGTGTAGACCCGTCCCCTAGAATCCTATACTTGTGATACTTCATCACCCCGGTAAGATTTGAAGTGACGGTGTAAATTTAAGAGATAAAATGAAGAACTAAATGAGACTCATATAAGAAGTTCAATAACTCGAACATCATGTACCTGAGATTTCAAAAAGTTCTTAGGAGGAATGAGTTTATAAGTAAGGTTTAATAAACCTTGATATGTGTTTTAGGATGTAACCTCTCCTCTCTAAAGAACTCCAAACTTGGACAATAGGAGTTTCATGAAGTTTTGTAAAAAGGGTTTTACCCATAATCTATATCTATACATATAACAAGATCTAAAGGTTAATAAATTACCATACTCAAGACAGGGTAAAAGGAGTATTCGTTACTTTCGACAAGTAAAATAAGATAAAACACAAACTGTTTATATCTAATGTCGATGTGAAATCTTTACTGTAAGTTTTAGTGTTACTGTAATCTTCCCCATTCCAGAAATAATTTTTCCAGATTTCAAATTAAACATCTTTTTATCAGATTTCCTATACTTTATATTTACCTCGAATTATCGATCACAAGTATTGATCTTTCATAAGTCATGTAAACTATAGGAAAAGAAAACCTTACCAATCCGCTGTTTCCTATCAATAATGAAGATTATACCCTAATTTGTTTCAACCCCTTTTTGATATTACATCATATTGGTAAGGAGTCCGAACAGACAGTTTAAAAACGTATTTGTGAGGATTTATTGTGTTTAAGAATTGATCATTCGGGAAAGACAAACACATGTACAAATAGTGAAGAAACCCACTAGGGAATGTATATGTAGTTGTCAATTGTACTACATACAACATAATTAAACAAATTCCCTAGTCTACGACTCAATCTATTAAACAAAAATCTCATGACCCCTTTTCCTGTGACATAAAAAGATACCGAGGGAAATGACATTTCTGTCTATTCTTTTATTATAGAAAGGACAACCTTCATCTCCTTTACGATAAATTAATATATAAAGTAATAAATATCTCTCGGGAGAAAAGTGAAGTTGAACGATACTTGACCTACGTAAACAGACTTAAGGTCTTATAAATAAAAGTGTCTTTGGTTTGTGTATGTATGTGTGTTTCTATATATCTATGTCCCAATCCGTTACCGTGTCGACATCTACGGTGTGGATTAATATGACACAGACATAGACACAGACAGAGATAGGTGTTTCCGTGTCCAAATCTTGTGGTAATTCTGTATATTTCACCGTTTTAGTGTAAACTTTTGTTAACGATCTCTAATACACACGCTTCAAAAAGTTTATTGAATTAAAAAGGTAGGACGTAAACTTCGGTATACAACTATTCAAAATGTAGTTTTGTCTTCAAGACATGGATCTTCTCTTTGACGGTGTATTTCTGTGTAAAAGTACGATTTACTTATTATTTAATATCCAATACACAAAGAAACTAAAAACTTCTACGTATTAAATTTTACTATTTATTAATTGTATAGTTTCGTAAGATTAAATTGACTACACGTTCTTGTCGATTCTGTATTTCATAGGGCGAACACGAATTTTGTATAGAAGTATCATCTCTTTATATCGTCGAAAAATAATGATTGTTAATACGAAAGGTTTCCCATTAAAGTCAAATAGTAAAATTTTATAATCCTTTACAGTTTTTCAAGGTAAAAATTAGACTCTACACATTCATGTATCAACACCTTCTGTCTTTCCTTTCGTACTAATTGTCATACAATAATTTTAAGTTGTAAATTGAACCGGATAAAACGACTTCGTACTAAAGACTCACCGTAAAAGTAAAAGTAAAGGTGTGTACAAGGAGAAGGTGAGATCAGATGAGACATTTATACTTTTTTTATTATGAACTACATATTAGTAGTTAAATCACCGTGATTTTACCATGAGATTTCTAAACATACCTGGTTCTTGTTATATGAACAAACATTAATTGGACAACTACTAGATTTCCTTCCGGACAAATAAACAACAACAAAAAAAGAATTATCCCGATTTCCGGTCGATCAGTCTTTGTTTGGTCGGAAAGTCTTGTGAATTCAAAAGTCCATGTTTAATTGTGTCTAAGTGAATCATGAGGATTTTTTGTTTCAAAATATATAAATTTTATATTTAACGATAGTAATAGTGAAGTATAACTAACAAAAAATCTAATTTCGTTACTAATGCTTTATCAAATAAAATTAAGACGACTTTATGAACTACCAGATATGTGCAGTTTCTCGTCCAGACGACGACGACGATTCAACGAAGTCAGCGTAGGTGAGACACGTCAGGGTATCTACCGTCGGGTGCTCCGAGGGGCCAGGGACTATAAGAGGTCGTTTCTTGTGACCTCACCCAACGGTAAAGGAAGAGGTTACGTACTTCACTTTTCACTTTCACTTCAGTGAGTTAGTACAGGCTGAAGGTCTGGGGTACCTGACGTCGGATGGTCCGAGGAGGTAGGTACCCTAAAAGGTCCGCTCTCATGACCTCACCCCACGGTAACGGAAGAGACTTTATCGTCCGGACCATTTACCGTTAAGTCAACTCAAGTCAAGTAAAGTCAGCGAGTCAGTACAGGCTGAGAAACGCTGGAGTACTTAGTGTCGTGCGGTCCGGAGGGACAGGTAGTGGTTAGGGGTCTCAAGTGAGTGTGACTGCAGGTAGCTCAGGCACTACGGTAGGTCGGTAGAGTAGGAGACAGCAGGGGAAGAGGAGGACGGGGGTTAGGGAGGGTCGTAGTCTCAGAATAGGTTACTCAGGTGATAAGAGTACTCCACTGATTTCATGACCTCAAAGTCGAAGTCGTAGTAAAGAAGGTTTCTTTAGGGTCCCGACTAGAGGAAGTCTTACCTGACCAACCTAGAGGAACGTCAGGTTCCCTGAGAGTTCTCAGAAGAGGTTGTGGTGTCAAGTTTTCGTAGTTAAGAAGTCGTGAGTCGGAAGAAGTGTCGGGTTGAGAGTGTAGGTATGTACTGGTAACCTTTTTGGTATCGGAACTGATCTGTCTGGAAACAACCGTTTCATTACAGAGACGAAAACTTATACGATAGATCCAACCAGTATTGAAAAGAAGGTTCCTCATTCGCTGAAAATTAACGTACCGACGTTAGTGGTAGAAGTCACTAAAACCTCGGGGGGTTTTTATTTCAGACTGTGATAAAGGTGACAAAGGGGTAGATAAAGGGTACTTCACTACCCTGGTCTACGGTACTAGAAACAAAAGACTTACAACTCGAAATTCAGTTGAAAAAGTGAGAGGAGAAAGTGAAACTAGTTCTCCGAAAAATCAAGGAGAAGTGAAAGACGGTATTCCCATCATAGTAGACGTATAGACTCCAATAACTATAAAGAGGACCGTTAGAACTAAGGTCGAAAACAAAGAAGGTCAGGTCGCAAAGAGTACTACATGAGACGTATATTCAATTTATTCGTCTCACTGTCATATGTCGAAACTGTATGAGGAAAAGGATAAACCTTGGTCAGACAACAAGGTACAGGTCAAGATTGACAACGAAGGACTGGACGTATGTCTAAAGAGTTCTCTGTCCAATCCACCAGACCATAAGGTCAGAGGAAGTTTTAAAAGGTGTCAAATAACACTAGGTGTGTCAGTTTCCGAAACGGTATCAGTTCTTTCGTCTTTATCTATAAAAAGACCTTGAGAGAACGAAAAAGGTACTAGGTCGTCTACAACCGTTAAACTAGAGACCAAGGAGACGGAAAAGATTTTCGTCGAACTTATAGACCTTCAAGTGCCAAGTGTATAACGACTTCGGACCGAACCTCTTAAAACTCGTAATGAAATGATCACACACCTTACTCACGTTAACACACCATCAAACTCGATAGAAACCGTAACGGAAAGAAACCCTAACCTTACTTTTGACTGGAAAAGGTCAGGACGCCGGTGACGACTCAAAAGGTTTAAACGACCGTATAACTCACGTCGTGAAAGTGCCGTAGTAGAAAGTCCTAGACTTTATAGAGTTGATCTTAGGGGAGTGTAGGTGATCGAAACAAACATCACTACGAAAGATTCGTAGTGAAAGAACTGAAGTGTAAGGTCCTACAGACCGAGATCCACTAACTAGTGTGGTAGCGCTAATAGACCTAGTACTTCTAGAAAAAACATGTCAAGAAGACACATAAGAACGGTGGAGAAGATTATAGAAGACGAAGACAATACAGGTATGGTAAAGACAGGAAATAACTCGGGTAGAAACGTACTTTACAAAGGAATCATAGAGAGTAAAAGAACTTCTCTAGAGATCAGAAAGGGTAAGACAACAAAAGGAGATAAAGAAACGTAACTAGTGACTCCTTCCGAAAGAATAGAGAAGAACGATAAGAAACCTTCAGACGTAAGTCTACGAATATAGAAAGGAAAAGAGGAAACGAAAAATGAAGAGAAGAAAAGTGTCGATAAATATTCCGGAGGAGTCTGTCGGTAAAACGAAAAAACGCAAAGAAAAGGTACCCCTACCAGAACTAGAGACATAGGACATGTTACAGTGCTTGGAGGCAGGTATCAAGTAGTCCGTGAGATAGATAGTCTAGATCCGGGAATTTAGATAAAGAGTGAGGGTGATATCTTAGTATTCCCTAAATTAAATCCAGTATGGACTTACCAGATCACCAAAAGGGACGAAAGAAGTCAAATTCACCTCCTATATATACACATATATATATGTGTGTGTATGTAAGATACTAGTATTATTTCACCTTGATCTTTAGTTATTTTTAAAAGTCGTTGTATTTTTCATTTAATTTAGAAATATTTGGTGAATACGTTTTTTAAAATTTTGTGACTTTAGTGTCCTTTAAGAATCCTTTGTCTTAAAACTCCTATAGTACGAAATTTTGAATACTTGACTCAATTTTCGATCTCAGTATTAATTTAAGTTTATGATTTATATAATTATGTATTAAATTAACATCTTTACTTTTTGCGTCGTTTTATTCATTTTCTTCTTTATTATCATGTCTTTGTTCCAGAACACAGATACTTTTAAAATTTGTCTTAGTTGAGATTTAAATTAGTTTTTATAATCTNTTTAAAATTTGTCTTAGTTGAGCTTTAAATTAGTTTTTATAATCTTTCTTTTGTTTTTAAATTAAAAGTTTCATTTCATTTTATAGTCGATAACTCCATTCCTTTTTATTTCTTTCTAATATAAGTTTAGTTACGATTACTTAACTTCTAAGATTTGACTTATGAAGTTTTCGTAGTTTCAGTGATTTTATTTAAACTTAATTCATATTTTGATTTCATTTTTTGCCTATTTGTGACAGTTTCATCTTACGTCCTTTCATAGATAGCCTAAATCTGTCGAAACGTCCATAAAAGTCACTTTTATAGTTTATCATTCAATAAAAATAACACACACACACACACATAGAACAAAGTCTCGTGTGGTTTTTCATTTAAAATTTTTATTGTTGTATGTATTAAAAAAATTTCAAGTGAGGTGTGTTTTTTTATTTTAATTTTTGGTATCGGTCAAAAAGGAATTATTAAATATATATTTTCAGGATTTTCATTAGGAAAGTTTAGTTTAGGTGGTCATATACTTTATGTATTTTATAGGGGTTCATCCTACATAAGGTCTTAACGTTCATATAGAGTTACAAATTCCCAATTTTACACATTATGTAGATTGTGTACTTTTATAAAGTTCCCTCTTTTAGGAATACTAAATAATGATCTAAGAAGTTTTAGTCAAATTATTTTAACTTTATATACACACTAAAATCTTTACTTTGTTTTGGTACAAATTGACTCTTATCTTTCCAGAAAAGAAATTTACTGATTTAACAACAAATGGAGTAATCATCAACACAGACTGAGAAACGCTGGGAAACCTGACATCGCGTGGTCCGAGGAGGCAGGTACCCTAAAAGGTCCGTTCTCATGACCTCACCCAATGGTAAAGGAAGAGGTCCTCTAGAAAGACTGAGTCCCTAACCTAGACCCAGAGGGTGTAACATCCGTCTGCGAAATGGCAGACTCGGTGGTCCCTTCAGCAATCATATGGTATGAATTTATGGGTGAGTGACAGTGTTTGATACTATAGATTATTTTATATAATATCTAGCTGAAGTATCGTTATGGATTTTAACGGATTTTTCTCTGTCTCATGCATAATATTGTTTATAAATAACTCGGAGGAGAGGCAACGTTCGTAAAAAGGAGTGAAGTCCTATGGTTCTATAAATTCTGTACTTAGACAGGAAGATCTACAAGTTTCATAAAGTTTCCTCGATTAATAAAAATTTCAATATAAATCCCCGGTAAGATATAATGTACGTTTTAACTCATCTTTCATCAAAAGTGTACGGAAGGTAGTTTGTGTGTGCACGTCGACGGGATGATAGTCGAAAGGAGACTTTCATTAAACAATATTAGTTATTTTCACATAACTGTACTACAACAGGTTTCAGGTGTAATTGTAATCCCAAGTGAACTACAACCCGTAATATACCCAACTATGTTTGGATATCGTAGTACACGGGTGGCAATATCGTAGTACGTCTTGTTAAAAAGACGGGATTTTTAGGACACAGGAGACGGATACATAGGAATAAAGGGAGGGTTGGAAATCTTGATAACTATAAAGAGTGACATAGGTATCAAAATATAAAAGGTCGTACAGTATATTGACCATAGTATATCATGTATCGGAAACGTCTCACCGAAGAAAGTGATTTACTATACGTAAATTCAAAGAGGTACAAAAAGGTACTAAATTATCGAGTAAAGAAAAGTCACGACTTATTATAAGGTAACAGATCTTCAAAACGTCGAATAAGCGAATGGATGACTTCCTATATAACCAACAAAGGTTCAAAACCATTGATACTTACTTCGAGGATATTCGGGGTACATTCCAAAAACACACCTGTATTCTGAAATCAAGTAATCCCATTTATTGTTCCTCATGTTACCGACTTCACACACCAATTCTCATACCAATCAAAATACTCATTGACGGTTTAACAGAATGTTTTACCAACGTGGTAAAACGTAAGGGTGGTTGTCATTGACTCTTAAAGATAACGAGGTGTAGGAATTGTCGTAAACCATAACTCTTACAAAACTTAAAAGTGGTACGATTCTCTATACATCGTGTTATTGCACCAATAATTGAGTGTCAAGAGACTACTGAATACTACAATTTGAAGAAAAGTACGTGACAGGAGACATAGAAGAAACCTCACCATAGTTAAGTCCATAAAACGGGTAAAAAAAATTAACCTGTAAAAGGGGAATAACAACTCACAATTCTAAAGAACCATATAAAATTTATTATAAGGAAATGAGTATATATATATATATATATATAGAATGTTTGTAATAGAGAGTCAGACATCGAACCGAATAAAAGAATTGTTTCAGAAAGTCTCTTGATTTCAAAAATTAAGATTACTTCATGTTAAATAGTCAATAAAGAAAGTACCTTATATAAGAAAACACAACCCAGATTTTCAATAACGACCCTCTCTCTAGATTCTACTACCATATCCTTCTGAAATTCAAGTAGAGGAAGGTACCTACGGAACTTAGATATGGATGTATATACTGTCGAGAAGGATTTCTTCTGGACTCCCGATTGACCTATCAAGGACGTGTATCTTCCTGGTGTATCTTTAACTATCCTCTGTCTTTGTGTTATATATTTGTGCTACTGGACATTTTCCTTCCCTATGATGACTCCCCGGGTTCGTGTTTGAACAAACGGAACCTTATATCTCGTATTTAATGTATGTCCTTCTTTTAGGTAAATAATTTGGGATCTCAAGACGGTTTACCAGTCCCTTGAGAGGTCTTAGTCTCCACAGTCGTTCACTTAACAAAGTCAGAGGGGTCCCAAAGAGGGGACCGGACCTAGGTGAAGTCGAGGTCAGTGAACCGATTTCACCGGACTCCATGTCACGAAGGGTCCCTGTGAGGGACCGGTTACGGGTGAATCAAGGTTAACCGGACGTTTTCGAGAGTCCGTGTTCGTCAGATATGTCATCTACGAAAACGTATTCCGATAGGGAAGTTCTAGTCCTCTCCATCGACAAAATGGATTGAGAAACTTTGTTTTTACTTTTATTTTGTTTTACTCTTCTATCTCCTTACAAAGTTCGTTTCCTTGTTTATTAAAGATCCTCAAAATACCAAAGTCGAGAATGTAAGTTTAGAAATTACGTCAAAAACAAACAAACAAAACAAACAAACAAATACTACATTCTTTAATTAGGTTAAAGTAAGAAAACCTACATCGACGAGTCTAAAGAGTCGTGGTAAATAACTTCTCTGACAGAAATGAGGTAAAATATAGGAATGGAAGAGACAGTATCCAATTATCTGGTGTACACACACAAGTTAACGAGTCAATACAGACTGAGAAACGCTGGGGTACTTGATATCGTGTGGTCCGAGGAGATAGGTACCCTAAAAGGTCCACTCTTGAGACTTCACACAACGGTAAAGGATGAGGTTTAACTGGTGTACTAGTGTCCATATAAAGACTCAAGAGATGAGACAAGGTCACTAGATGCACAGACAAGAATGTGGGGACCTTACTTAGGGTGAACTAGTATATATACTGACAGTATAAGTAATTTTCTTTAGTTTTCGTACGTTCTTTAACATTCGTTCCTCTAGTTTTGACTCGCTGAAGTGAAACTGAAAAGTGAACGTACGCAACCTCTTCCTTTACCGTTGGGTGAGGTCACAAGAACGGACCTCTTAGAGTCCCTGCCCCCTCGGACCACCCGACGGTAGATACCCCAGAGTGTCTCAGCCTGTGCTGACTTCGTTGAATCGTCGTCGTCGTTTAGTTTTGACAGTTAGAATTCTCTTTAGTTGGGACTTATGAGTAACCTTCCTAACTACGATTTCGACTTCGGGTCCATAAAACCAATAAACTACACTTGTCGACTGAGTAACCTTTTCAGGGACTACGACCTTTTCTAACTTCCGTCTTCCTCTTCTCATGTAGTCTCCTACTCTACCGACCCACTGTAGTGACTACGTTACTTATACTTGAACCCTTTTGGAGTCCTCTACCACTCCCTGTCCTTCCGAACCTCACTAAGTCCGGTACCCCAGAGTCTCATCCTGTGTTGACCCGTTGACTTGTTAACAACTAAAGTCAAACGATTGCAAAACGACTCCTATAAACGTAGATATAAGTAGTCCCTATAACCGAACATTAAAACGAAAAAACACACTACAGAAACTAAAATCACAGTCTCATTACGACCACAACATTTAACAAAGACCTTCGTAAGGGGGTAGAAGTTGAAAAACTTTATTAAACTTTTACTATTCATAATTGAAAAGAAATTTACAAACCATCTTAAGTGGATACTTTGGTAGACCTGGGTCTCAAAACGAAAAATAATAAAAATTAATACTAAGTCAAAAGAATGATCGTTAGATAGGTCTAAAATTTAAAGAAGTACTAAGTCAGAATCTTCCCAGACGATTCAGCGAAGTCAACACAAGCTGAGACACGTTGGCGTATCTGTCGTCGGGTGGTCCGAAGGTGCAGGGACCCTCAGAGGTCCGTTCTTGTGACCTCACCCAACGGTAAAGGAAGAGGTTACGTACTTTCACTTTTCACTTTCACTTAAGCGTGTCAGTACAGACTGAGAATCGTTGAGGTACCTGACGTCGGATGGTCCGAGGAGGTAGGTACCCTAAACGGTCCGTTCTCATGACCTTACCCCACGGTAACGGAAGAGGTGAATCTTCCCATATACTAAGTTTGAAATAGGTAAAGAAGATCTAACAACTTAAACAACCGGGTATTAAAAAGTATACCGCCCGTACCGTTGGATGAGGTCATAAGGACGGACCTCTTAGGGTACCTCTCTCCTCGGATAATCCGATGTCAGGTCTCCCAGCGCTTCTCAGTCTGTATTAACTTCTCTTACTCATGTGTGTGTCAACAAGTATCTAATAGAAAGTTAGGAAATATAAAGACACAACACCCAAATTAAAGAGGAGAAAGTAAATACTAAAATAAATAAACCAGAGAGAGAGAAGGAACTATTCATACTGACTTCAAAACAGTTAAAACAAATATATAGTCTCATGGTTGAAAATTAAATAACTACAAAAGATAAAAAATCACAGGAAAAGCAAATAAAGAAGACACTAGAAATAATAAAAGAAGGAAGATGATTGAAACTTGAAACGAAAAAGAAGAAAAGATCAAGAAATTTACATGTATGTCTAACTCTCAAAAGAATAAGAACTCTATCCGTCCATAACGATAATTGTATGGAGTATCTTGACGAAAACGTCGAAGGAAATCTAAAACCTTCCAACACAAAAGTAAAATCCGAGTCTCTAAAAAATTAAAGAAGAAACTAAAGTAAAAACTGACCGACTAATAAATCATCGTACAATCAAAAGTGTACAAACACAAAAAACTCAAAGAAAAATTATAAACTAAAGTTAAAAATATTGTAAACCTAGTCTTTTTCTATGAACTATCAGAATTTAAATAACTCTGAACAAAATACCGGATAGTATATTAGACAAGACTTCTTACAACGTATACATGAACTTTTCTTACACATAAGGTATCGAAAACCTACCTTACAAAGGATATATACATAATCCGATTTCGACTTCGAGGTCATGAAACCGGTGGAGTACGTTTCTCAACTGAATAACCTTTTCTGAAACTACGACCCTCCCTAACCCCCGTCCTCCTCTTTCCCTGCTGTCTCCTACTCTACCAACCTACCGTAGTGACTGAGCTACCTGCACTCAGACTCACTTGAGGCCCTCAACCACTACCTGTCCCTCCGGACCACACGACGCTAAATACCCCAGCGTTTCTCAGTCTGTTCTGACTCGCTGACTTGACTGACTTGACTTGACTTATATCAGATTACACAACAAATCGGTGAATTCCGGTCACAAAGTAATGACTAAAAGAAGGACTCACCAGATAGATAACTACACTCACCCCTTAATTTACAGGAATGATAACAACATAACGGAAGATAAATAAAAAAGACAATTGTGAATGAAAGATATAGTTCGAAGAGTATACAATTTACCTTTTATAAACGGTTAACAATATGGGCGAACAACCTAACTGGAGAAATATATAACGCGAAAACACAGAAAACAACGTTAGAATTTCAGGTAAAAGAGGTGAGACGATAATTAAAGTAAATCACATAAAAATGAAATCAATAACATTAAAAATCAAGATAACCAATAAAGAAAATAAAGGATTCAAAAAACCATCTTCAAGGGAGACCTCACTCACCTCAAGGAAGTAAAAAGAGGTCTTAACCCACTACTAAGAATAATGGTAAGGAAACTTGAAGAATAGTCCACTTAATAAATACAAGTAAAATAATCCAGGGGGAGGGTTCCCGTTCTTTTCATCTTTATTTGTTTGTCTTGATATAGTTTTATTTTTCCTGAAACGTATAATTTCTTTTGGTGGTTGGTTTGTCTTTCCGTTGGATGACTTAGGTTCTTCTATAAACACTGATGATGTAGGTTATTCCTCAACTATAGGTTTTATATCTCTCTTGAGTATATTAAGTTATATTTCTTTTTAACAAAAATTTTACCGGTCTCCTGGAGTTGACTGTAAAAATGTGTCTTTTGTATACCTACTTTTTCCCCGTGTAACTTTCTATTTGTCGTAGTGATTGTCCCTTTATATTTAGTTTTAGTCTTACTCTATAGTGGAGTATGGTAAGTCTTATGGATAGTAGTTTTATGTTATGTTACAAACACTTTTACACCTCTTTTCCCTTGAGAGTACGTGACAACCACCTTTATATTTAACCACTTCGGTAATATTTGTTGTCATATCTCCAAGGAGTTTTTTGATTTTTCTCTCTATAATATACTAGGTCGTTAAGATGAAGATCCATAAATAGGTTTTTATGATTGAATTTATATATATATACATGGGTATACGTATGAGAACCCCGAGTCGGTCATTTCTTAGGAGGACGTGACACCCTTTGGACCCAAGTTAGGGACCCGACCCTTAAAGGGGACCTCTTCCTTTTCTGAGAAGGAGTGAGGTCATAGGACCGGACCTCCTAATGTACCTGATATATCAGGTACCCTAGCGTTTCTCAACCTGTACTGACTCGAAAGTGAAAGTGTACATATGATATGGTGATAAATGTTGACTGTTTTAAGTCTTCTTTGGATTCATAAGTAGATATCTACTTACCCACTTCTTTTACACCCCTTATATGTACGATAATGAATCTGTATTTATTCTTGTTTTAGAACAGTAAAGGTCGTTGTATGTACTTAAACCTTGTAAAATACGATGTACTTTATTCAAGTCAAGTCAACGAGTCAGTACAGGCTAAGAAACTCTGGGGTACTTACTTTATTCAATCACCTTTTGTTTATGGTTTACTATAGAGAATGTACACCCTAGATTTTGTTTCTTTTAATCACCAAAGGTTTACCTTTTCTCCCCTCTTATACCTTTTTTATCTACTCCCCTAACTCTTTATATTTAAAAGTTTAAATTCTATTTATTCAGTTACCGGATTTAGTTTAGGTAATTCTAATATCTCTCCTTCACTGTTTATCTGAGTTCCCTAATCTAGACTCTCTGTCTCACGGACTTTGGATACGTACCTGTAACCACTATAACATGTCCTCCGTCACTAGTTTTGGTAGGGATTCTTTTCTTTACGTTTTTCCGTTTTACCAACAGACCTCTCCGGAATGTTTATCGACTCCTTTCTTATCTACGATTTCCGTTTCCTACTTTCCTTTCTATATGGGTAGATTTACGTCTCAAGGTTTCTTATCGTTCCTCTCTATTCTTTCGGAAGGAGTCACTAGTTACGTTTCTTTATCTCCCTTTGTTAACTTACCCTTTGATCTTTAGAGTTCTTGTAATCTCTTTGGTTCCGTTATAAAGTACGTTTCTACCCGAACTATTTCCTGTCTTTACCATACCTGGATTGTCTCCTTCTTCTATAATTCTTCTCCACCGTTCTTATGTTCTTCTTAATATGTTTTTTCTAGAAATACTGGGTCTATTAGTGATAATACACTAGGGAGGAATCCTTCGTACGGATGGTTATTTCGATCACCTCCACTCCCTTGAGGTCAACTCGAGAAATTTTAGGATTTTCTACTACGACACTTTCACGACGTGAGTTATACGGTTGTTTAAACCTTTTGAGTCGTCACCGGTGTCATGACCCTTTCCAGTCAAAAATAAGGTTAGAGTTTCTTTCCGTTACAGTTTCTTACAAGTTTGATGGTGTGTTGATGTGATTAGAGTATACGATCACTTTATTACGAATGTTAAGAGGTTCGGTCCGAAGTTCTGATGTATTTGGTTCTTGAAGGTTTACATGTTCGACCTAAAACTTTTCCGTCTCCTTGTTCTCCCGTTTTACGGTTAGGTGACCTAGTAACTTTTTCGGTCTCTCAAGGTCTTTTTGTAGATGAAGACGAAGTAACTGACAACACTTTTGAAACTGACACACCCAGTGTTGTTTGACACTTTTTAAGACTTTCTCTACCTTTATGGTCCGGTGGAATGGACGGAGGACTATTACACATACTTCCAGTTCTTTGTTGTCAATCTTGACCCGGACCTTGTTACCTGACCAAGGTTTAATCCTTTCCTCATGCTGTTCCGATATATAACAGTAGGACGAATAAATTGAAGATGTGTATCATGAAGTAATCTTTACGTTTGAACCTACTTCGTGTTCGACCTTAGTTCTACCGACCCTCTCCATAGTTGTTGGAGTCTATACGTCTACTGTGGTGGGAATAACGTCTTTCGTTTCTTCTTGATTTCTCGGAGAACCTCTTTCACTTTCTCCTCTCACTTTTTCGTTCGGATTTTGAGTTGTAAGTTTTTGATTCTAGTACCAGCGTAGAGAAGTACCGTTTATCTACACCTTTGTTACTTTTGACTCTGTCTGAAATAAAAGAAGTCGAGGTATTAGTGACGTCTACCACTGACGTCGGTACCTTAATTTTCTACGAACGAGGAACCTTCTTTTCGATCCTGGTTGGATCTGTCGTATAATTTTTCGTCTCTGATGAAACGGTTGTTTCCAGGTAGATCAGTTTCGATACTAAAAAGGTCGCCAGTACATACCTACACTCTCAAACTGACACTTCTTCCGACTCGTGGTTTCTTAACTACGAAAACTTGACACCACAACCTCTTCTGAGAACTTTCAGGGAACCTGAGGTTCCCCTAGGTTGGTCAGCTAAGATTTGCTCTAGTCAGGACCCACAAGTAACCTTCCTGACTGCGACTTCGACTTTGACGTTATGAAACCAGTGGAGTTACCTTCTCAACTGAGTAACCTTTTCTGGGACTACGACCGACCCAAACCCCCGTCCTCCTCTTCCCCTGCTGTCTCCTACTCTGCCGACCTACCGTAGTAGCTGAACTACCTGTACTAAAACTCACTTGAGGCCCTCAACCACTACCTGTCTCTCCGGACCGTACGACACTAAGTACCCCAGTGTTTCTCAGTCTGTGTTGACTATCTGACTTAAATTGACTGACTTCAGTGTCCCTATCTTTAGTAATATCCTTATACTAGTGATTATGATATTGTTGAACATATCGATCTGACTAACACCACTAGTAAAGTATTACACATTTTTATGAATTAGTGATACGACATACGGACATTACTTATATCGTACGTACGATTTCACGAAGTCAGTACAAGTTGACAAAGGCTGGAATACCTGACATCGGGTGATCCGAGGAGACGGGTACCCTAAGAGGTCAGTTCTTGTGACCTCACCCGACGGTACGGAGAGAAGACCCCTAGAAGGACTGGGTCCCTAGTTTGGGGGTACAGAATGTAGAGGACATAACCGTCTCTCCAAGAAATGGTGATCACGGTGGACCTTTCGGGTTACTTGTATTGTGTTTTACAATTAATATTTAGATATTTTAAACATTATTTTCTTTTCAGGAACGGTTTGGGTTCCAGGAGATCTAAAAACATATACAACAGATAGTCTTAAAATATAAAAAAGAAAGTGTAAGTCTAAGTATAAGACAGTTGAAAACGCTTTCCACATTCAAGACACAGACTTAAGAAAAAAAAAAAAAAAAAAAAAACGGACACCTACAGGTCAACAAGGTTGTGGTAAACGACTTTTCTGATAAAAAAAGGAGGTAACATAATGGTAACAAGGAAACAGTTCCACTGATATAAACGTACCCAGATTAGACCCGAGAGACGAGACAAGATAATTAGATAAAAAGATAAAAAAAATTAACGTGACAGAACTAATAACAACGAAATATTTCATTCAGAAATTCACTCTTTCACAGTTAGGAAGTTGTGACTAGAAGAGGAAGTTATAGCAGAACCGATAAGACCCAGAATCCGTAGAGATATATTTAAAATCTTAGTCAAACGATTACTGGTGTTTTATTGAACGACTCTAACATGACTTAGTATCTAGTACGACCCTTCTTGATTGTAAACTGTTAAACTCACAAGGATAGGTAATTATACCTGAGGGTCCATCACGGTTACTATTTCTTGGACGGACGGTTCCGTCCTCTGGATTCTATGTACCCAAGTTAGGGACCCAGTTCTTCTAGGGGACCTCCTCCCGTACCGTTGGGTGAGACCACAAGAAAGGACCTTTTAGGGTACCTGTCTCCTCGGACCGTCCGATATCCGGTATTTTAATACTTCTCAACCTGTTCTGACTTCAGTGAATCGTACGTACTTATATTTTATAAAAAGTGTCCCAAGAAAACACTAAAGAAAGTAATTTCAAAATATCTAAAGGAGAACACCTCGAACATGTATAAAAAAATCTAAACGTGGAATCATAAACTAAACACCTCCAAGATTATATTAAAAAAAAAATTAAAGTTTAAAATGAACCAGTAACAACCAGATGGTCCTTCGTTGACTAAAACATGTCGTTAAAAATAGAGTGGTGTTGATACGATATTAATTAATAATCAAAGTCTTCGTAAAAAAAAAACAGTTAAGAAAGATGTATCTATTAGTACAGTAGACGGTTCTTCTTCAAAATAAGGAAAGAAGAGTTAGACAGATGACAAACAAAGGAAAAGAACAGAATGACGGAACCGATCATGAAGGTAACACAACAACAACTTTTACTAAACACTCTCTCCTGTAATAAGGAACAACGACTAGGATCCCTCCTTCACAGATCAAAGAGTGGTAATTTGTAACATAATCGAAAAGGGAAATTTTATAAAGATTTTCTCGAAATCTTTAATTCCTACAAGGGGAGAGACTCATCTATATAAAATTTGAAACCGTACTTATTTATCTTTGATGTCAACATCCTTAATTATTTGTATACAATTGTTTAAAGTTTTTTTTTTTTTTTCACGACTCTATAGAGAAATGGGATTGTTTAGAACTTCGTTTCTCAAATTTATCCTTTACCTTTCATGATTTTATCTGAAAAGAGGGTCTTTGATCCAAAATAAAAGTATAAGTGACTTTTTTTATGTTACACACACACACACACATACATGTATTATAAGAATAAATACATCTGATACCTCCTTCCTTAAATCTCGACCTTCAATGGTTTAAAACAGTTTTACAAATAAACAGAACAAAAAATTTGTTACACGATAAATAACTCACATACGAGTCACCACATCATTCTGGTTCTTTCTACTTATTTTATTAAAGATTGAAGTCTCCTGCGATCCTGTACAGATGTATTTTATTATATATTATTGTGACTTACTTCCTTTTGTTCATACGTTGTATTATCTTACTCTAATCCCTTTAGATCTGATTTATAAAATTCGTATGAAATGAGGACTTGATACAGAAGGTAAGTTAGGGTGACGACCCGTATGTGTGGCTCCTTTGGTCTTAACTTTCTCTGTACACATGGGGTTACAAGTAACGTCGTGACAAATATCATCGGTCCTGTACCTTTGTTGGATCTACAGGTAGTCGTCTACTTACCTATTCTTTCGACACCATGTACACGTGTTACCCCATAATGAGTCGGCAATTTTTCTTAAGTAAACTTAGTCAAGATTACTCTACCTACTTTGACGTCGGCTAATATGTCTCACTTCATTCGGTCTTTCTTTTTGTGGTTATGTCATACGATTGTGTATATATACCTTAAATCTTTCTACCATTACTACTGGGACATACGTTCTATCGTTTTCTCTGTGTCTACACATCTCACCTGAAAACCTGAGACTCCCTCTCCCTCTCCCACCCTACTAAACCCTCTTACCGTAACTTTGTACATATGATAGTACATTCTCTGCTGCTTAGCGGTCAGATACAAACTATGTCCTATGTCCTACGAACCCCGACCACGTGCCCCTACTAGGTCTCTCTACTATACCCCACCCTTCACCCTCCCCCTAAGTCCTAACCCTTGAGNCCTTAAATCTTTCTACCATTACTACTGGGACATACGTTCTATCGTTTTCTCTGTGTCTACACATCTCGCCTGAAAACCTGAGACTCCCTCTCCCTCTCCCACCCTACTAAGCCCTCTTACCGTAACTTTGTACATATGATAGTACATTCTCTGCTGCTTAGTGGTCAGATACAAACTATGTCCTATGTCCTACGAACCCCGACCACGTGCCCCTACTAGGTCTCTCTACTATACCCCACCCTTCACCCTCCCCCCAAGTCCTAACCCTTGAGTACATGTGGACACCGCCTAAGTACAGTTACATACCGTTTTGGTTATGTCATAACATTTCGTTTTATTTCATTTTTATTTTTAAAATTTTTAATTTTTTTTTTAATAAACGTATCTTAGTGAGTGACCATCTTTATGGACGACTAATACCTTCTTCTACTTACCTGAACTAATTTCTTCGTATAAAAGATTATTTGAAGGTCTTCATTACTAAGTCTACTCCCGTACCGTTAAGTGAGGGTATAAGAACAGACACTTAGGGTACCTGTCTCCTCGGACCATCGGACATCAGGTATCGTAGTGTCTCAGTCTATGGTGACTTCTCTGGACCCTGTGTGCGTCATTTTGAAGTACGAATCAAGATTACCCTTTGTCAAAGTATATTTTCCGTACAGATGAAATAAAAAAAATTGTAGGAAAGTTCTAGTTGACGGAACATGAAAAGGTACTCTTCCATGATATGATCCGTGAATAATTTTTAGTTAATATGAAGAACATTAGGGATAGTCTTTTCTAGTCTTCTGTAGAGTTATAGGTATTGTATCTTCGATCCTTATTAAAAATATCAGAGAAAGATGTGATCAGAAAGTTTAGAAATAAGTAGATGGATATTTAACGACGTATAAAACGGTCTAAGAAACGAGTCGACGAGGAAACTAGAGGGTAGACAAGTAAAGAAAGAGAGGTTAACTTCTTTGTTCTTCACAAACACCGATACATGAGGTGACTCTTCGGTGTTCCGTTTTCTGCCTACACATACTTACTTTACTAAAGTTGGATTTCACGTAAAAAAGACTTTTATAAACTTTAGTACAACTAAACTAAAAGACACTTCTGTCTTACTGGTCTACACTATAAAATTCTTTAAAAGAGTCAAAATTGGTAAGACGATATCATAAGATATTTAAAGTTTTGGGAAAATTTTCCTGTCGTTACAAACGGTCTGCTTTTTTTTTTAAAAAAATTATGAGAAGTCACCGAAGAAAACGTGGACCTTATTTTGGATTTAAAAATAGTACCGGACTTTTAAAATACGGAATAGTAGTGATCGGAGAAAACAAGTGTTAAGAGGTTTTTATATTCGGATAAAGTCAAACGAATCGTATGGGAGGGGTAAAGGTAGGACTCGAGGAGGATGTACGTCAATTTGATCGGACTTCGTTAAAAAAGGTTGAGAAGTGTAAACTAAGAAGGAGTCGGAAATCTAGAATTGAACCAACAGTAGGTATGAAAAAGATAGAGGGAACTTTTGTTCAGAAGGGGTCAAATAACGGAATTCTTTCACTCATATCATGGTACTACTTCTTCTCGTACCTGAGATAAATTTTATTATCCTAATCACAGTAAGACGGTGACTTTTGATACCAACACTTGTTAAATAAATCTGAGAGACACGGAGTGAAAGTATTAGATATTTTACCTCTACTATTATTGTGGAGTATCTACCAATCCAATTTATTTGATTATTTTGTATTATGACGGACCTCATTTTGTTTTATATCAGTCACAAACAGTAGTTATATCATCGTAGGATGAATAAAGAAGGTTTAAAGAATATTGTAGTACCTAAATAAAAAGTTTAATTTAAAATAGACAGATGGTACTATCTGAACCAAAATTTTAAAGACTCCCCTTCCTGACATGATTAGAACAAAGTAGGAACAAAAGGGTTTACCTAATTTCAAGGACTGTATATTATCCCAAACTTTTATAAATAACTTACCTACTGTCTACAGACCCCAGCAATAACCCTATCGGACAGATACTTACCCAACTTGACCACTTATAAAGGAGAAGAAGGGGAATGGTTAGTTTGAAAAGTTAATTCTTGACTATTATCGTGTGAAGTCTTAAATCAACTGAGTACATCAACGAAAGTATTATGTCGATTGAAAAGGACATCGTACTCATTTTGTCCACGAAGAGATAAGGGATTATGATCTGGTAGATACACTAGTTACGAAGGTTTACTCTTCCGTTTTGGGTACAAATTTCCTTTCTTAGAAATGAGTTTTAGGTGTGTGTATACCTGTGGAATAGAAACTGTTTCCTCCGTTCTTATATGTTACCTCATTTCTGTTAGAGAAATTGTTCACCACGACCCTTTTGACCAGTTGGTGAACATTTTCTTACTTTGATCTAGTGAAAGATTGTGGCGTGTGTTTTTATTTGAGTTTTACCTAATTTCTAGATTTACATTCTAGTCTTTGATATTTTGAGGATCTCCTCTTGTATCCGTTTTGTGAGAGTCTGTATTTAGTGTCGTCCTAGGAGATACTAGGTGGAGGGTCTTAAGACCTTTATTTTCGTTTTTATTTGTTTACCCTAGATTAATTTTAATTTTCGAAGACGTGTTGTTTCCCTTTTATATTCGTTCCACTTTTCTGTCGGAAGACTTACCCTCTTTTATTATCGTTTACTTCGTTGACTGTTTGTTGATTAGAGTTTTATATGTTTGTTGAAGACGTCGAGTTAAGGTCTTTTTATTTGCTGGGTTAGTTTTTTACCCGGTTTCTTGATTTATCTGTAAAGAGGTTTCTTCTGTATGCCTACCGATTGTTTGTGTACTTTTCTACGAGTTGTAGTGAGTAATAATCTCTTTACGTTTAGTTTTGGTGTTACTCCATGGTGAAGTGTGGTCAGTCTTACCGACGCTAGGTTTTTAGACGTTCGTTATTTACGACCTCTCCCACACCGTTTTTCCCTTGGGAGGATGTGACAACCACCCTTACGTTTGATCATGTCGGTGATACCTCTTGTCACACCTCTAAGGAATTTTTTAACGTTTATCTTGATGGAATACTGGGTCGTTAGGGTGACGACCCGTATGTGTGGCTCCTTTGGTCTTAACTTTCTCTGTGTACATGGGGTTACAAGTAACGTCGTGATAAATATTATCGATCCTGTACCTTTGTTGGATCTGCAGGTAGTCGTCTACTTACCTATTCTTTCGACACCATGTATATGTGTTACCTCATAATGAGTCGGCAATTTTTCTTAAGTAAACTTAGTCAAGACTACTCTACCTACTTTGACCTCGGCTAATATGTCTCACTTCATTCGGTCTTTCTTTTTGTGGTTATGTCATATGATTGTGTATATATACCTTAAATCCTTCTACCGTTACTGCTGGGACATACGTTCTGTCCCTTTCTCTGTGTCTACACATATTACCTGAAAACCTGAGTCTCCCTCCCTCTCCCACCCTACTAAACCCTCTTACTGTAAGATTGTACATATGATAGTACATTCTTAACTTAGCGGTCAGATACAGACTACGTCCTATGTCGTACGAACCTCGACCACGTACCCCTACTGGGTCTCTCTACAATACCCCTCCCTCCACCCTCCCCCCAAGTACAAACCCTTGCGTACATTCTTAATTTCTAAAATTTTAAATTTTTTTTATTATTATTATTTTAAATTTTTTTTTACCGTAATATTTTACAATAGGGACTTCTTTCCATTTCTGGTAAAAACATTCTACACCAATCAAGTGTTTACTAATCTTTACTTTGGTCGACCTTGTGTCTCCATTTACCGTCCCACACACAACCGTAAGTGACCAAGAGAAAAAAGGTGAAAACTTTTACTTTCACAATCAACGAGTCAGTACAGTTTGAGAAAAACTAGGGTACCTGACATGTCAGACGGTCCGAGAAGATGGGTATTCTAAGAGATCCGTTCTTATGACCTCACCGGACGGTAAGGGAAGAGGTCCCCTAGAAGGGATGGGTCGTTAGTTTGTGTCCAGAACGTGTGACGTTCGTTTAAGAAATGGTAGACTCGGTGTCTCTCTGTAAAATATGGACGTTAAAGATATTTTATCTCTATTTGAGTTTCATCTCGATTGGTAAGACGATACACAGGAATGGGACGTTAGACACACTGATTTATAGTGTTTATCCTTGAAAGGTCCCGGTGTTTTTTTGGGTTGACGAAGACGTGAGATTTAAGTTTACCAACAGATACTACTGAAATTTGGACTTTGAGACACACACACACACACACACACACACACACACACACAATCCACGAGTCAGCACGGACTGAGACGTTGGGGTATCTGACATCGGGTGGTCCGGGGAGACAGATACCCTAAGAGGTCCGTTCTTGTGACCTCACCCAACGGTAAGGGAAGAGGTAAAAGAAGAGGTCTATTTCAGATATAGGAGGATCTTTCCTGTCCTTTTCTGAACAGAAGAGTGAGTTCGGTAACAAAAGTCCCAGTTCTCAAATTCTTTCTTCGAATCGTCATTTCGAAAACTAAACCACCATTTAAAATCCCTTGTCGTTAATGACTAGTGTCATTAATCTTAACTTCGAAAATTTTATTCTTCATTTACTGTTCTCCAGGGTACGAATCTGGATATAGTTTTGTTTTAAGACAGACACCAATGAATTGGTTCCTTAATTAACCTTCGCTCTCTGACCTTAAGATGATTTTAAAACCTGTCTTTAAACCACTTTTATTCTTGTTCTATTAAAATTCTATTATGTTTGGAGTGACTATATACCTGGACACGTTTTTGTTAGTAAACCGAAGTCTGGACTTTATCGTCCTTCACTAGACACGGTAAAGGAAGAAGTGGGACGTCATGGACCTAGATCCGTTCTGTTATGAAACGGTTGTTTCCAGGTAGATCAGTTTCGAGACCAAAAAAGGTCATCAGTATACACCTACACTCAACCTGATATTTCTTTCGACTCGTGGTTTCTCAACTGTGAAAACTTGACTCCACAACCTTTTCTGAGAACTCTCAGGGAACCTGACGTTCCTCTAGGTTCGTCAGGTAGGATTTCCTTTAGTCAGGACTTATAAGTAACCTTTCTGACTACGACTACGACTTTAAGGATGTGAAACCGGTGGACTATATTTCTTGACTGTGTGATCTTTTCTGGGACTACGGCCCTTTCTAACTTCCACCCTTCTCTTCCCCTGCTGTCTCCTACTCTACCAACCTAACGTAGTGACCAAACTACCTGTACTCAAACTTATTCGAGACCCGCAACTACTACCTGTCCTTTTGGACCGTAAGACGTCAAGCACCCCAACGTTTCTCAGTCTGTGTTGACACGGTGACTTGACTTGACTATTCTTATACAATATTATTGCGAAAAAGATAGTACATGACTATTAAAATTCTTCGTATCATAGTGTAATACTAAAATCTTGTTTTGGAACAAAAGATCCGATATCAAATTACTTTCACTAATATCTTACACATACACACGGACGACATGTGTTTACACACATACGTATATGGATCTGTATCTTTTTTATACGTAAAGACCTATACCACTCATATTTGTATTTAAATTGTTAAACAATGTTAAGGTAAACAAAATCACCCTTGAAAAGACTTGGGGTTCTAAAACGTTTAATTTATTTAGATAATCCGACAGTGTCGTCCAAATGAAAGATTTCTTTACTGTCCGAACTAATCATTCATACGGGAAATAGACATTTCAAGAATAAACAGATGGTAAAGTGTCGTTCGTTAAGACTACTTATCGTGTTAATTGGAAAGGCAATAATTTTGTTAATTAACGTTTTTAATTTCTGTACTGTCTCTGTTTATAATTACGTATTTAATAATCCAAGTCTTTAATATTAATAATTAGGTACATGATATTAACACCGTGTTTGTTACTTGTTAATAATACGATTTTAGATACTATTTTAAAAACGAAAAGTGAAGGAAGGAACCAGTTCTATACTGATGAAGTGCGACCCGTACCTCAGATCTTCTCTTAATCATAGAAGATCCATGACGACTTATTATTTTTATTATTATTATTTCTTATAACTAATCTATATTTGAATTTCTGGATATGTATGTTTTCACACGAAAAATCTTATTGGTTGAACTTTATATATATATTATATATATATATATACGTACTACAATATGACTATAGATGGGTTTTTCAGTCCTTATAAAAAAAACTACAAACGGAGATTCTTAGTCTTATAAATTCGATGTAAGTGTTAGGACGGAAAATGATCGGTATATCTCCATTAAAGAAACTTGAAGTCCAAATTCTTTTGTTATATCTTGAAGAAATGAACGAAAAGTAGTCGAAACATTATTTGTCCATTATATACTCTTTCATCAAAATTTACAGTTACATCGTGTGTTTAGACTTGATGATAATAAAATAGTTTTGTTTACCCAAGTCTTATTAGATAAAACGTGACGAGTTTTATCATCGGTGATAGGTGAACACCAACAATTCGTGAACTATGCACTGACTCTTTGTCTTAAAAACTAAAAAATTTTTTTAATAAAGTAAATTTAAATTCGTCGGTTCATATGACTTGGGAGATATACGAAGAACGAGAAAAAGGTCCTTAACGATTCAAATAGACAGTCAAAACTCCGTGACTAACCTGGTGTTATTGATCATCCAATCTAGTACAAAAATCCCCCTCATGTAATTGGTCACACGATGAGAAAGGTTATGGGTAACACTAGGAAAACGTGGATGTTCTTAAAATTTGTTTTCATTCAAAACCGAAAAGGACTCAGACAACGAGTAGGTGGTAAATGGAGTGCTTTGAAAGTGGAACTTAAGTAAACATGTTCCACTTCTAAAAAGGTGGGGTCTTGATCTGAAAATCCAAACTTTTCGAATTATGTACTTTGAATATGTCTTTGTTGACATATCCAGTTGGATATTACGTTCTCCTTATTGATAAACGAAATATCATGATAGGTTTATGAAAAGTTCAGTCAGTACATTTGACACTGTTAAAAAAGTTTTACTATGTCGTTAGAACGTTATTATTGTGAACTATTAAACAAAACAATTTCCTTTTACCCTACTAACTCCTAAAACTAAATTTACGTACGAACCTTTGTATTATTCGATGTTTTTGATAAACTCCTCTATTTTCTCGATTTCATAATGAAAATATAGAAGATCTATTTATTATCTGTCTGTCCGTCATTTATATATGATAAAGTAACTAAGAGACTTTCTTTTTAAAATATAACATGTGTCTTATGAGAACTCACGTTTTTCAATTTCATTACCCTTCTAAACTTCTAAATTGAGTCGTAAAATACGATTAATGTATAATCCCAGATTTGTGTAGACACAACTAAGTTTCCTTATAAATAGAAAACCCTTCTAAAAGTTCAAAACGTAAACAAAATAGTAAGAACATCGTCGTTTATACTTATATGTCCCGTCAAGTAGTTCATCTAGTTCCCGTGGGTTTAATTAATTTCTCTTATAAGTTATCAGTGGTACCCAATGTATACGTTTACTGTTCCAAAACAAAGTTTGTCTTTAATAATTATATGAATCCTACAGGAAAGGACTACACACTAGTTTTCGTCAACAATAAGTAGAGAAATTAAGTCCACTTCAAAACCCCTTCTCCGTTCTTTGTCCATCTTGTATACCAAGGACCCCGAAAGACAAGTTACTACGTGGAGTTTGTGTCACTTTGAAACTAGACGGACTGAACCTCCTTGACCTACGACTTTTAGTCACAAACAATAAAGAAAAATTCATCTTGTTTAATCGTTTTTATAAAAATTTCACCTGTCTTGAATTCTTATTTATACAAAAGAGTATAAAAAGAGGAGTTTGATTCAAATTTTCTCATTTTCCTTTATCTTTAATGTAAAGATGAATATTTTATAATAAATAAGTTATGTGTTTCAGGATAAATATAACTGAAATGAAAATCGTGACACCATTAAATCTTTATTCTGATTCATAAAATTGGGTAGATTTCGTATGGGAATAGAATCAATTGAGGATGGACCGAAGTACACCATGTGGAAATAGTTTAAGGTGAAAAATATGTAAATTTTCTCTTTGTATTAAGGTGTCACTTTGAAAGTTTTTTGAAATTTTTAGTGAATATACGTTGAGGATCGGGTAAGAAAAGAGTCTTTACTTTGGATACTTTGATTTTTATTAAGATGGACGGAAATTGAATAGTACCACGGAAGTTACTTTTACACTTTTTCACAAGTCTTACGTTGATACCATAGAGTTGTCGTAGTACATAATCATTGTCACGTCTCAAGAGATCTCTTTTTTTAGTTATCCTACATCTTCCTGTCTCTCTCCCCCTCCTTTTCTCTCTCCTCTCTCTCCCTCTCTAAAAATTTTTAACCGAGTCCTCTACCACCTCCGAACCGTTCAGATGATTAAACGTCTCATCCGACGGTCCGACCTCTGGGTCCTTTCTCCACTGCGACATCAAGTTCGGGTTTCTATTAGACGACAGTCTTAAGGGAAAGGAAAGTCTTTATAGTCAGAAAATGACAGTTCCGGAAGTTGATTTATCTCTTTCAAATGGGTGTTATACTTTCCATCAGACGAAATGAACTTTCACTTTCACTCTTTCACTTCAGCGAGTCAGCACAGGCTGAGAAACGCTGGGGCACCTAACATCAGGTGGTTCGAGGGGACAGGTACCCTAAGAGGTCCGTTCTTATGACCTCGCCCAACGGTAAAGGAAGAGGTCCCCTAGAAAGACTGGGTCCCTAGCCTGGGTCCCTAGCTTGGGTCCAGAAGGAGTAACGTCCGTCTGCGAAATTGGAGACTCGGTGGCCCCTTCGGACTGAATTTACAATTAAATTAGATGTTTTTACGGAAGTTTCTTTATAGATCTTATTATAAACTTGTTTATAGACTCATGGTTCCCGATTCAACTGTGTATTTTAATCAATTGTGTATATATTTTATAAATTTCGATTTATTCAGTCGAGGCGGGGGGGGGGTTTTTTTTCTCATCAAGTACAATAAACTTCTCAAAACCATTAGTGAAATTTAATCAAAAATTTTTACATACGGAAAATCAATGTATTTTACTCTTCAGTAAGTCAATACTAGTTAACTATTAGAAGAGTTGATGTCCTTCTTAAATGATTATGAAAGTATTAGAAGAGGATTTGAGTCGGACTAAAGACTTTACGAATGATTTTCTTATTCCGTCATTTAGTTGTAAGAGTTGTAGTAATCATGTAAAAGTTAAATTAATTTATACCAATTTAGGGTCCTATTAAAAGAGTTCAAGTGAGATGAATGATTCAAACAGTATCAACTAGTTTAAAACTAAAACTATATGGTCTAAATATAACTTTTCTTTATTCCTCCGTAATAGTTGATTCTAACAAGATTAATATTAAATTATAATTTAAAGAGTTTATAATGGTTCACGGAATATTACGTAAAAACATAACAATCAGGACACAGGACCAAGATTGTAATGGAGTAGATGTACGTGTATCGTTTACAGTTAGTATATATAAATAGGTACTCTAAAATCAAACATCAAAGTGATTATCCTTTTGTGTGTGATTTTCTAAAGTTTCTTCTTACATTGAATAATGTCCGTCGTCAACTCTTTATACGGTACCAATCGTAAGACGTTTATACGTCAGAACAATATAACACTTTACGATATTATGATACGGGAAAAGATTTTATGTCAAATGATCTCGTACCGTCCTTCTTCCGTCCTCAGGTTTTTGACCTTGTCCGTTAATATATTACATTCAATAAAAAGAGTAAAGATTTTATTTTTAAAGAAATTGAAGATTAGGTTAGAAATAGTATTATACAGTACGGATTGTGGGGATACCTGTATCTTTTAAATTATCAGTACGAAATGACGTAGGTAAATAAATTAACAAAAAGGAACTTGTCAAAATTTTTAAATTAAACTCTAAAAAGATTGTTGACTTTATATATCCAAATAAAGGAAAAAAAGGAAACATTCAGAAATTTTTAAAGACACATGTTATCAAAATCGTTTACAATACATTCATTTTAACAAAGGTATAAATAATATCGATAATGTACATATATGATATTTAAGGTTAAACAAACCTTAAAAGTCCGTTATAAACATTCTTGATAAATAGGTTGAAGTGTTTTTGAGATACGACGTGTATTTATATCGTAAGGGAAGAAAGTGAACGGTTCAAATTTATGGACCTGTAACGTTTGAGATCTTAAAGTGAATTTTATTGTCGGAGAATATATAAGATAATATATATTATTCAGCCAGTATAGTCCTTGGGTTAATTAAATTTTTCGTTATAAATAACTTAGATTAAGACAAAATAATTTAAAGTATTATTTCGAAACAGGGTTTAGAAGTTTACACCAAACATGAATCAAATTACATACTTAATATTACGAAATTAAAAGAGTCTTAAATCTAGTTAAACGTAAAGTTTTATGTTTTTTAATCCTCTACTATTTAGATTCGGTTACCAACTTTCTAATACGACCGAGATGACAGGTACTATAATTATCTGATTTAATAAGGATTAATGATTTAAATAACCTTTATTTTAATTCAAGATGAATACACAATTTACGACAAGATGTGTAAATCAGAAATTATTTGAGTCAGTTATAAATATCTTAATGTATAATATATACATTAATACATATATTATACATTAACGTATAATACATACACATATAAAAATACGTCCTCTACTTTTCTGACTTGTAGTTGTAAAATCCTTAGTCATTTGATTTTACCTACTCTTACTCGTTTATATTAATTGTCCTGTTAATATTGATGATGACAACCCTTCTTGGGGAACCTTCTTTACCTTATCAGGAGTGGTAGTTGTTCTCAGGTTTTACGTCACGAAACCACGTCAGAGCTTCTGCTGTTTTACTAGAGGTAAGCAGAGGTTCCTTTTATTAAGTTGTAGTGTCCTTAGGTTGAGATACGGAGTTGGTGATTACGGTTTTTTCCACTTCAAGTTACCAAGATACTTCTGGATGTTCTGAAGGATCTTAATTGTTGTTCTTTTCTATATAAAAGTAATGTCCCCTAAGCTTACGTTTTCATCTTTCAGTTCTCTGTGGGTCTTATTGTCTCTTCAAATCGGAACATCATGTTTTACTTCGTCTCGTTTCCGATTGTCTAAAAGGGTTCTCTTGTGTGACCAAAATCGTTTGTAAGGAAAGGTTGTTGGGTTCTCTACTGAGATGTGTACCTGTCGTTGTCTATCAGTCATGACTTTAGTCTGACTTTTATAATAAACGTCGGTTTCTACTTCTTATAGATATGTCAGTCGTTTTTGTTAGACCCTCGACTGATCTCGAGTCCATTACTCGATGAATAACTTTTTAAGTCCGAATTTAATTTCATTCATCCCTTCTGGTGATTTGGTAAGTCCATACTGGATTCAGTTTAGGGAATATTAATATGTCACTTCCAATGTTTATCTATGTTCTCTAATCTAGACCATCTGTCTCATGGACTTCTTGATACCTACCTCCAAACATTATAACGTATCCTCCGTCCCTAATTTTGGTGGGGGTACTTTTTCTTTACGTTTTTCCGTTTCACCAACAGACTGCTCCGGAATGTTTATCGACTCTTTTCTTCTTTTCGTTTCCCGTTTACTCCTTCTCTTTCTATGTGAGTCTACTTACGTCTTAAGGTCTCTTGTCGTTCCTCTCTATTCTTGTGGAATTTAATTGTTACGTTTCTTTATCTCCTTTTATTGTTTTACCCTTTCTGATCTCTAGAGAGTTCTTTAAACCTTTATGGTTTCTTTATAAAATACGTTTCTACCCGTTTTGTTTCCTGTCTTGACCGTTCCTGAATTGTCTTCGTCTTCTCTAATTCTTCTCCACCGTTTTTATGTGTTTTATTGATATGTTTTTTCCAAAATTACTAGGTCTTTTGGTATCACCACACCAGTGAGTGGATCTCGGTTTGTAGGACCTTACACCTGAGTTCACCCCGTATTCTTTATAACGATACTTGTTTCGGTCACCTCCACTACCTTAAAGCCAACTCGTTAAAATTTAGGATTTTCTACTACGACCATTTCACGATGTGAGTTATACGGTCATTTAAACCTTTTGAGTCGTCACCGGTGTCCTGATGTTTTCCAGTCAACAGTAAGATTAGGGTTTCTTCCCATTACTGTTTTGTACAAGTTTGATGACATGTTAACCCCTGAAAAGTATATGTTTGTTCATTTAATAGTTTTGGAAGTTCGATCCGAAGTCGTCATGTACTTGGTTCTTGAAAGTCTACATGTTCGACCCTAGTTTAACGATTATAACCGGTTTTTTGGAGATGACGAGTAACTGATACGATTTCGGAAATTGACACACCCAGTGTTATTTGACCTTTTAAAAATTACATTTTCTTATGGTCTGGTGTAATGGACGAAGGACTCTTTGGACATACGTCCAGTTCTCCGTTGTCGGTCTTGGTCGGTACCTTGTTGACTGACCAAATTTTAACTCTTTCCTCATGTAGTTCCGACATACAACAGTGAGACGAATAAATTGAATATACGTCTCATGTAGTACGTTTTATGACCCGTCTTACTTAGTGTTTGGACTTAGGTCTAATAACCCTCTTTATAGTTGTTAGAGTATATACGTCTACTATGATGAGATTACCGTCTGTCTCATATTCTTAATTTCTCGGACAACTACTTCCATTCTCTTCTCACACCTTTTCGACCGAATTTTGAGCCGTAAGTTTTTTGCTTCTCGTACCGTAGACCCGTGTAGTTAAACACCGTTTATCTTGCCCTTTTTAACCTTTGTCACTGTCTAAAATAAAAGAACTCGAGGTTTTAATGACACCAGTTACTAAGTTCGGTACTTTAACTTTCTACGAACGAGGAACCCCTTTTGTGATGCTGTTTGGATCTGTCATATAATCTTTGTTTGTTATAATGAAACGACTGTTTACAGACATATCAGTTTCAATACTAAAAAGGTCATCAGCACATACCTACACTATCGACCTGGTATTTCTTCCGACTCACGACTTCTTAGTTACGAAAACTTGACACCAAAAACCTCTTCTGACCTCTCAGTGAGCCGGACGTCCCTCTAGTTTGGTCAGTCAGGATTTCCTTTAGTTGGGACTTATAACTTACCTTCCTGACTACGACTTCGACTTTGAGGTTATGAAACCGATGGATCATGTTTCTCGACTGAGTAACCTTTTCTTGGGACTACGATCCTTTCTAACTTCCGTCCTCCTCTTTCCCTGTTGTCTCCTACTCTACCAACTTACCATAGTGAGTTACCTATGTACAAACTCGTTTGAGACCCTCTGTCACTACCTGTCCCTTCGGACCGTACGACGTCAGGTACCCCAACGTTTCTCAACCTGTACTGACTCGTTGACTCGTACGTTTTATTAATATATACAATAAGTAATATATAGACATACTTAGACATTATGTAGTACGATTGGTTATAAAGAGAGTAGTAAGTCGAAACAAAACGTTGATAATCATCATGTAATAGAGGTCTAAAAATAAAACGATTACAGAAACTTGTGGATTGGAGTTAAAGAAACCATTGAGATCACCCAATGAGATAATTGTACCAATATGACTTTTGATGAAAAGGGTCTTAGAGGAGGGGATATACTAAAGTTCAAGCTCTGACTACTTTGATTTCAACGTTCGTTAAACGGTTCGTCCTTACTTTGTCGTCAGTGTTATGTCGTCTCTATGTCCTTCACGGTCTCCAAACAGGTCCTAAAGACTAGAGGACCTATCGAGAAGAAGAGTTTATGCTAGGAATGACTGGTTGGTATTACTGTCCTAGCGATAGGATGTCGAACCAACATTTGAGTTCCTCGACCATCGGTCCTTCCAATCATTTGAATACGTCTGGAGGACCTTAGTAGAAAAGGTTGAGAAGACACAAAACATTTCTTCGTTTCGTTTGTGATTATTGTCTTTATCGACTTAAGAATATCCGGAAGAGTTTAGAACTTTCTTTTTAAGAAGCATTATAATTTCGGGTTTAAAAACCTATTCATCGATTCTCTTACGTTTGATTTTTCGTCCCTAATAGACTTGATCTTTCACAGACTTACTCTCTTCTGGTTTCAACACAAATAAAACTTCGACCCCTCAGTGTTACGCTAAGAAGTTTTCGTCCCTTATGTGGTTTCCTAATCAATCTATGTCGAGTGAATCTAGTCCAAAAATGTAAAAGTCCCCTTACTTGTAGAATCAAAATTACATCGTGTCGATAATTAATCTCCGTGTCCTAAATTCTTAGATTCTCAAAACTGAATCGATGTCCTTCAATGGTACGCATCGGAGGTCGTCGTGTTCTGTTTATGACGTTGGTGAGTCCGTTTCTCTTTCCGGTTGTCTCCAACTTTCCAAAATCGTCCGAAGACTACTGACCTGTAAAATAAAGTGTTGTGAAGGAGACTTCTCGTCTCTTAAACAAATTCTTCTTCACGAATTTTTGTTACGGATATAAAAATATGTTTCAAGAAACGTTACGAATTTTTAGGTTAATGTTGTTCGTCGTTGCATACTTTCCACTGTTCCTTCATCTTGAACCTCACTTTTCAAAACGTAAAACAAACCAAACGTAAATTAAATGGTGTGTTTATGTCTTGAAAGTGTGACCTTTCTTTTACTACTTTTTAGGTATGTACCTCAAATAAATAATATAATTAACTTTTGTTCAATGTGTACTGATTCCTAAGTTCAATTATTTAGGAAGTATTCACACACGGTACAAGATACGTGACGAAATCTAAGATCTTTACAATATTTTAGTTTTTTAGTTTTGTAAATCAAACAATTTTTGATAGTGAGATAGCCATACAAGATTAGAGTTAAGTATTCCACTCTGTTTTAAATCGTTAAATTATTAAATATAAGACATCATATATCAATGATTTCACTTATGAGTTCTCAATATTTTTATTAAAACACTATTTTGTTGTCAGTTTTAATACTCTCAAAAACCAACAAGATAGAAGAAATAGTTGGTCTCCTTATGACCATTTTAGAGTAATATCTTTTAATTTATACCCCGTATTAAGATACTGGTTGGATCTGTTGTATAATTTTCGTCTCTGTAACGAAACTGTCTTTTCCAGGTAGATCAGCCTCGATACCAAAAAGGTATCAGTACATACCTACACTCTTAACCCGATATTTCTTTCGACTCACGGTTTCTTCACTACGAAAACTTGACACCACAACCTCTTCTGAGAACTCTCAGGGAACCTAACGTTCCTCTAGGTTGGTCAGGTAGGATTTCCTCTAGTCAGGACTCTCAAGTAACCTTCCTGATTACGACTTCGACTTTGAGGTTTTGAAACCGGTGAACTACGCTTCTCGACTGAGTGAACTTTTCTGGGACTACGACCCTTTCTAACTTGTGTCTTCCTCTTCCCCCACTGTCTCCAACTCTACCAACCTACCGTAGTGGTTGAGTTACCTATACTCAAACCAATTTGAGGCCCTCAACCACTACTTGTCCTTCCGGACCGTACGGCGTCAGGTACCCCAGCGTTTATCAACCTGTACTGACTCGCTGACTTGACTATGATTACGACACGTAGACATGGAAACCGAACTAAAGTACTATCCACTTCGTATAGATGGACGGATAATTGAGACTCGTACTAGTATGTTCAGAGAAACCGGTTACTCGATAACCGTGTGTATCATGTTTTACTCCAAACAACACACGGAGACACTGACTCGAACAGACGAGAAACGAGAGGATTGTTATGCCCACCACCAAATCAGCGACAGTACAGGTTGAGAACTCTAGGACACATGACATCGGACAGTCCGAGGAGACAGGTACCCTAAGAGGTCCGTTATTATAACTTCACCCAACGGTAAAGGAAGAGGTCCCCAGAAGGATTGGGTCCTTAACTTGGACCCAAAGGGTGTGACATCCGTCTACGAAATGGTAAACTCGTAACGTCCGTCTACTAGATGGTTGACTCGATACTTCCTTCGGGGTTGTAATGAAATATTAAGGATTGTAATGACCTTCTACAGTTTCGATCGAACAAGTAGGTCCCTTTTTACTCTTTGAACCTGGGTTAGACATTAACCTTGGACCTAGACGGTTGGTGTCAGTGGGATTTGTACACACTCATTGATTCATACGGTGACTTATGAACCGACCAGCTAATTTGTCGTGACAACACCGTTGTACCTTACCATATTGTTAAATACGTTTTATAGGGATGGTATATATTGTAACCAAAACTTTGTTCCGTCTTTCAATGATCTTTAATAATATTCTCCAATCCTCTAACTATTCTTTTGATAACATATTCCTACCTTTTTTACCACTGTATATGACGTATCATAATTATTTCGGTAGTGGACTCTATTGACCCTTCTTTCTTTTACATAGGTTACTTAAACATCCTAATCCTTCCCTAAAGTTCCGATCGACATAAATTTTCCTATGATGCTCTTTCTAATTCGATCTTTGTTTGACCAAACATACGTTTATTTTAACTAAATTATTCATCATCTTAAACCTATTACATTCTCAAAGAATGGTTTATATTCCAGTAGAGTAATTTTCTTAGGATTTAGAAATGATCGTCGTGTCATAGTACACCGGTATACACACACATACACCCACACCCACATCCACACACCGTTTAAAATACATTCGCACTATGTAGTAAGGACAAGTCTGTAAACGATTGATTAACTGGAGTCTTTTCAGTGTTCACGAAGTCGAAAGATTAAAGATTGGACCCCTATTTTCACTTTTACAATCGAAGAATCAAGACAGGTTGAGAAACGTTGGGGTATCTGACATCGAGAGGTCCGAAGAGACAGGTACCTTAAGAGGTCCGTTCTTATCACCTTACCCATCGGTAAGGGAGGAGGTTACCTAGAAGGGATGGGACCCAGATGAAGTAACGTCCCTTTAAGAAATGGTCACTCGTCCCTTATGTATCCTAAGAAAACACCCAAAAAAACTATATAGTTTACTTTATTAGTTTATTTTAAAATTTCCCGGACTGTACTCAAACCCATTTGAGGTCTTCAACCATTACCTGTCCCTCCGGACCACACGACACCAAGTACCCCAGTGTTTCTCAGTCTGTACTGACTCACTGACTTGACTTGAATGTGTGTAATTCGTGAACTATTTTAAAATATACATAGTATACATATATATGTTGACAATAATAATCAATACCCTAATATTAATTTTAAAATCATTATCATCTGAAAAATTTTTTAAATAACTGGATTGATAAGATGGATATAAGACCATTATATTATTCTACTAGGTTGATGGGACTTTTTACAGGAATCTATATGTTTTATGACCTTTTTTATTTTGGAATCGATGTGTGAACAAGGTTTCTAACGGTAGGTATAAAGTAGCAATCTTGTAAGATATATTTTATGAATTATACTTGGGTGAGGTCACGAGTTGTGACACCGAGACATATTTCTCGGACCGAATGTACCAGGAATCGGGATCCTTGAAGTAATATTCATGTTTTGTTTTGATTTTAAAAGTCTTAAGAGAAACATAAATTCCTTAGGAAAATATATTTACTAACTAAGGTAACAGAAGGACGGGAAGGTCTAAACATATAGTTAGAGATCAGAACAGTTGAGTTTGTGAAAAATAAAGGAGTGAATTTACAACGTTGTCCTTTCATATGAAGAACATACACACCCGAATGAGGTTTAAATATTATGGGTTGAGGTGAAACGAGGTAGATTCAACGTCTATGTCGTTGAAAAAGGTTGAACCCGTAGGTGACAGAAGTAACAGTTGTCTATAGTAGTTGATGAAAGGATGATTTCCCTGAGAGATTAAAAGACTGTTTAAATATTTAGGTTCTTAGACACAAATCGGTAACGAACTATGAAAGGCAAGTTTTTAAAGGACTATTGATAAAAAATTAAATAGAAAAAATATAAAGTTTAATAGAACAAATTAATATCGATGTGTATCGTCCCCTTGTTTTAAACGGTTGGGTTTTATAGAGACCGTGTGTTTAATAAAACTCGACTTTTGTTAGTTTCCGAGTTTTCTGAGTCCTTCTTTGAGACTATAAAGGAGAATGACAGACTTCATAAATCTGTCATCTAGACAATTTTCTTATCTAGATAATGGTTTCTATAGACGTTTCTTATACTCTATTAACAACACCCCTTTTTAAGTCTCTAGTCTCAGATTAGACACAGAGTGTCAGACGTCCCAGGTCGTTTACGAAGAAAAACTTTGTAGACAAAAGGAGGAGGGACACTGAACGGAAGGAAGGGAAACCTTAAAATTTGATGGGGATTAAAGAAAACAGAAATCGACTCCTACCATAAATTGCAGTCCTAATTTAAAACCTCTCAATAGGTCAAGAGGACCTAGAGAAACTGTATAGTCAAGTCAATCCAACGACTCAGTACAAACTGACAAACGTCGAGGTAACCTAATGTCTTGTAGTCCGAAGAAAGTCAAGTCAGTGAGTCAGTACAGGCTGAGAAACGTTGGGGTACTTGACGTCGGGTGGTCGGGAGGGACAGGTAGTGGTTGAGGGTCTCAAGTGGGTTTGAGTACAGGTAACTCAACCACTACGGTAGGTTGGTAGAGTAGGATACAACAGGGGAAGAGGAGAACGGAAGTTAGAAAGGGTCGTAGTCCCAGAAAAGGTTTCTCAGTCGAGAAGTGTAGTCCACCGGTTTCCTAACCTCAAAGTCGAAGTTGTAGTAAGGAAGGTTTCTTGTGGGTCCTGACTAGAGGAAATTCTACCTGACCAACCTAGAGGAAGGTCAGGTTCCCTGAGAAGTCTCAGAAGAGGTTGTAGTGTCAAGTTTTCGTAGTTAAGAAACTACGAGTCGAAAGAAATATCCGGTTGAGAGTGTAGGTTTGTATTGATGACCTTTTTGGTTTCGGAACTGATCTGCCTGGAAACAACTGTTTCATTACAGAGACGAAAAATTATACGACAGATCCAACCAGTATTGAAAGGAAGGTTCAACATTCGTAGAAAATTAAAGTACCGACGTTAGTGGTAGACGTCACTAAAACCTCGGGTCTTTTTATTTCGGTCGGTGACAAAGGGGTAGATAAACGGTACTTCACTACCCTACGGTACTAGAATCAAAAAACTTACAACTCGAAATTCAGTTGAAAAAGTGTGAGAAGAAAATGAAAATAGTTTTCCGAGAAATAAAAGAAGTGAAAGACGGTATTCCCACCACAGTAGACGTATAGACTCCAATAACTATAAAGAGGACTGGTTGGATCTATCGTATAATTTTTCGTCTCTGTAATGAAACGATTGTTTCTAGTCAGATCAGTTTCGATACCAAAAAGGTCATCAGTACATACCTACACTCTAAACCTCATATTTCTTTCGACTCTCGGTTTCTTAACTACGAAAACTTAACACCACAACCACTTCTGAGAACTCTCAGGGAACCTGTCGTTCCTCTAGGTTGGTCAGGTGGGATTTCCTTTGATCAGGACTTATAAATAACCTTCTTGACTACAACTTCGACTTTGAGGTTGTGAAACAGAGGTTATGAAAGTGGACTACACTTCTCGACTGAGGAAACTTTTCTGGGACTACGACCCTTTCTAACTTCCACCCTCCTCTCCCCCTGTTGTCTCCTACTTTACCATCCTACCGTAATGTCTGAGTTACCTGTACACAAACTCATTTGAGGTCCTCAACCACTACCTGTTCCTTCGGACCACACGACGTCAGTTACCCCAGTGTTTCTCAGTCTGTGCTGACTCGTTGACTTGACTCGACTAGAATTTTTAATGAACCAATTTAGACACAAAAGGTCCACATTCTTTTTGGAAGAGGAGTTTGATTAATACTGGTATTAAACCATTCTAATATCAAATATTTGTTTAACTTTGTAAATTACAAAAGAGAGATGGACTTGGGAGGTCTCTAACCTTTGAGAATCAAAGGTCGTTTAAATAATCTACTCAATCCTTTCAATAGAGTGATTGTCCATGTCTTTAAAGTACCGTAAAACCTCTAGAACTCTTCCCTCCTTAAATGAATCTAGAAAATCCGTTTTAGACACTATTCAGAAACCGTACTGAAAGGATTGGGATTTCCAAAATAAAATTTTCAAGTCAGACTCTGAAATATTTTCAAAGTCATTTCTTTTTTACAGATCCTAGTTAATACCAATATATTTAGTAGTCAGGTCCTCATAACTCTGGTCTGGATATAGTGTTTGTTCAGAATTAAACCAATATAAACCATTTCTACTACCCACTAAAATCCCTCTTTTTCTACAAAGTCACTTACAATTTAGTAGTAAAAAATTACCTCCAAACAGAGATGATTCTGAGTAAAGGACCTATCAAGAAATGACAATCCAATATAATTACATTTTAAATTAACTTAATAATTTCCTGTGAGATCCCAACAAAGACTTCGAATAGAGTCATCAGACAGAAACCTACTTCTAGTCCACGGAGTAGGTACTGGACGTTGGTTGTGACCCTCTTTTGTATTAAATTCCTGGACAGAAGTTGGACTTACCTTCCTTGAAAGATAGTCCATGAAAATTGATCGACCCGACCAGTTATCTCCCCTGACGACTAGAGTTTGAGTGCAATTTTGTTACGAGTTTGTCTCCTTTGATGTGTTATGATCCTGCTCTTGTTCTACTGTAGTCTTCATCTGGGGCGAACGGGTTCTACCACTAGACTGAACATATTAGTAAATTTTACAAAAGAATTAAGGAACCTGGATACGGATAGTTAGTTTACAAAAGATAGTACCTGTACTAAGATACGATTAAATTTTGAGTTGGGTGAACAACCCAACACCGGTCAATGGACACAGATCATGGAGACCCAATGGAACCACCTAAAGAAAAGAGATCCCGAGACTAACTTATGGGGGATCCTTTAAATAAAATCAACTTACAAGTCAGGACAAGATAGACAAGTACTATAATAATCCACCCTAGGAGAGTGGACCGGTTAATTCTTATGGACGAGACTACAATCGGTATCTAAATTCAATAGAGAATCACAGTAAGTTTAAGTTGGTCTCACTACTCTATTCAGAGTTTTTTTTTTTTTTTTTTTTTTTTTTTTTTNTTTTTTTTTTTTTTTTTTTTTTTTTTTGTCTTTCTTTCTTTCTTTTTCTTTTTGTAATTAGAGAGTAGATAACTTTTCCTTTGAGGGTTCTAATACCCCACCTAGATGTACCAATTGTGATCCAATAGTAACCTTCCTGACTGCAGCTTCGACTTTAAGGTTATGAAACCGGTGGACTACGTTTCTCGACTGAGTAAACTTTTCTGGGACTACGACCCTTTCTAACTCCCGTCCTCCTCTTCCCCTACTATCTCCTTCTCTACCAACCTACCGTAGTGGCTGAGTTACCTGTACTCAAACTCATTTGAGACCCTCAACCACTACATGTCCCTCCGGACCGTGCGACGTCAGGTACCCTAGAGTTTGTCAGCCTGTGCTGACTCACTAACTTGACTTGACTTGACTTGACTACCAGTAAATTCAAATTTTCGATGAGATACAACCCTACCGAATTTAGTATGATTTTTACTAGTCGGACCATTAATACTCTGTTCTGACCCACGAAATACTTGATACGGATAATAATGGGAATCTCTCTCACTAACCATACCTTAAGTCACCTAAACACCGTGATTAAATACCGGAACTGTAGATGTCCCTACTTATACTTCCACATCGGACCATAAGGGTACTTAAATTCCAGTTTGTACAATTCTTTAATCTCCATAGGGGTTTGTTAGATGGTGATCATACTAGAGTTACCCAGTTTCTAGACATAAGATGACCAAACTAGTAAATTGTCGAAAAACATGCACACATACACACGGAAGTTACCCCAATCTCCTACGTTAGCCGGTATAGATTGTTGAAAGTATTCGAAATTTACTATCATTAGTCCGATAATCAGATAACTTAAGACTCTAGAGATACTACTCTTTCCGTCACGATGTGTTGACGTTTCGGATTATAATAGAGTCCCTCTACAGACACGATATTAAGTTTTACTTACGATATAAAAGTATGGACTATTTAGGAAATTACATTGTGTAAACTACTTGGTGTAGTTTTTATTTTAAAGACGAAATTCACTGGGTAAGGGATCAGAAGTACTAGAATTTATTTATTTGTTTATTTATTTTGACCAAACCACACCCTCCGAGTACCATTTTTTAATTTCATAAATGGAAATAAAGGTAATTATAGTAATTGATATGGTAAACATAAACGAAGAAAGTGTTCTAACAATAAAGAACATAATGGTTCACATACTGACTCGAAGGTTACTTTTATTACTACTGATCTGAACTTCGTCAACTATTTTACATATCGAGTTATATACTAGTTACTAACATTATCACATTGAGACCTATACCCTTCTACGTTTCTTTCCCCTTGTGAAAGGACCTACTATTGATCTTCTGTCCACAGGTCTCTAGAAACTGGTAATTGTACATCAGGTTATTATCGTGTGACTTAGCGGATAGTTGTTTTTGAAAGAAGTCTTGACCCCTACTCGGAAGGGACGTTGTGTCATGTTTTTTCCAGTACTTTACAGGGGGTTTCATACCGACCTAAATACTGGTGTTCCCCTAACACAGTTGATGTTTAACAGTGAATGGTTCTCGTAATGGTTGGTGACTTGTTGTTTCCGTAAATGGTAGACGGGTATACCTCTGACTTTGGGTACCACGTTATCGACAACTCGAAGTTGTTTGGGACTCCCTCAAGTCCTACCCTACTCCGTGAGACACGAGGTCCCTTAGACCACCCTGTCCAAAAATCTATCAACCTATAAAAATCCTTGTCTAAAATACTAGAGTAAGGAACGTAGAGGAGTATAGATCTCTTCGTGATTTAGGGAAGTACCACTGGAGTCTAGGAGTACTGATTGTTGTTGTTGTTGTTGTTTTTTGGAAAACATTTTACCTATAAAGTACCATACCTTGAGGGGGAAGTAGTTTTGGAATATATGACTGGAAGGGGGGTGACGACGAAACCTCGTCACAGAGTCTCGAAAGACTCTACGACGGAGGGTCCGACGTCAGGAGTAAAACGGGGTTTATTTTGAATTGAGTCTTGAGAGTTCAACATTTAGAAAAAATCAGTTGTCATAAGTCCTGACTAAAGGAAATCCTAACTGATCAAACAAGAGTATATGTTCAATAATTTAAATAAACAATAAAGGAAGACAATTAGACAGAGTACGGTCAACTTAATAATTTGGTCCGTCTTCTTGGACTTTCCCCTCTCCTCTTAAAGAAGGAGAAATTAAAACAGAGGAGACATACAGTCGAAAGAAAAGAGAAGACAACAAGATATAAGAAAATTCAATATGGGTGATCTACAAACAAGAGGACTCCCAAACAAGAACCGAGAGTCTTGAGAAATAGATTTACCAAAATTGAGTGGATAAATGGGACTGTTTAAGGTTTGATGACGGTTGGGACTTTAGAGAATACGAGGGGGTGGATCAAAAGCCCGACGAGTGTCACGACAGAATTTTGAGTCAATCAGGGGTTTAAATTAACAAAGGGAACTTAGAATTAGCAAAAGAAGAGGTAACATAATCACTAGTAAAAATAACGATAAAGAAACCAAAAGATTGGATATTTGTGACTATATTGGAAAAAAGACGGGACATGATTGGTCATCATACCGGAGTGTCTATTCTACTTGAGACTCGTCTCTATACTCATTTGTTCCCTCCTTCATTATGGATATAGATACCCGTTTCGCAAAATCGGTCTCTCGCTCTCTCCTTCTTTTTGTTTCCCAGCTTCCGTGATCACACAGAATCCTTACGGTTCCTCCAGTCACACTCGTCAGTCTTCGTCATTCTCTCTTTTACAATCTTCTTTTTCTGTGCGTCAGGCGTCTTTTGAAGTTCAAAATGTGTAGATAAGTAAAAGACGGACTCGGACTTTTCGTCTTGCCGACGTTTACCCGCATATAAACGTATTAGCAAAAGGAAACACGGAAAGAAGGACCCACTGGATCTTACGGAAACGAATTTTTTTCTTTTTTTCGGGAGTTATGATCCAGGGTTCGAAGGGACCATCGAGTCGACTATTTCTTAGGAGGACGTTATGTCCTCTGGGACCAAGTTAAGGACCCAACCCTTCTAGGGGACCTCTTCCCTATCGGATGGGTCCGGTCATAAGAAACGAAGGGACCACCGAGTCTACCGTTTTTTAGACGGACGTTATTCCGTCTAGACCCAAACTAAGGACGAAACTCTTCTAGGGACCTCCTCCCGTACCGTTGAGTGAGGTCATGAGAACGGAGTTCTTAAGGGTACCTGTCTCCTCGGACCGTCCCAACGTTTCTCAGTCTGGACTGACTCGTTGTTTCGTGTCGTGCGTTGTGTCATTACTCGTTACTTCAAATGAGCCAAAAAACAACCGAAAAAGGGTCAGAAGTCTATGTTTGTTTTACGACTTAACACTTGATTGCTTCAACTCACATCACAACAATTGTTATATACAGTACTAGATACACCTTATAATTATCTGTTCCTTTTTAATGCCACAAACCTAACGAAGGTTAAAGAGGATGTCATCACAGTTTATCTACTCTCCCTGTTGAACCCTTCTACTATCACCTTCCTTCAATACTTAAATAAAAGCATCTTATAGGACTTTTATGGGAATTTACGAGAGAGACCTAACGGAGTTACTATTGAAACGGTCTCTAGTCCTTAAAGAAAGTGTAGTATGGATATTCGATCATTGAAGAAAGGACCTTCTTTTTGACTTTTAAGGAGGTCCTTCGAGTATTTCAGTCGACCAAAGATTGTGATCCGATCGACTGTGGTTTTCATTAAACAGGGGAGTGATTGTCCAGGAAGAATACGTACGGGATTATTTTCTCTTTTGTTGTCTTCAGACTAAAGGAAAAGACCTTATATGGAAGTCCTCCGGACGGTTCTTCTCGTGACGACAGGAAAGTACTTAGAGAAACGTCTCCTATTCTCTGACCCCCGTCTCCCGAGTCAGTGAAGAACGTCTGAGGACTAAACAACGGAGAATATTTTAAACAAGGAATAAGACACACTGTGAGACAAGACGGTGCACGGTTGGACTCTTCCTTCGTCAGAGTATATTTATAACGTAAAAATAAGGGTGTTCAGAAACATTTTAGAGGGAAAACAACTCAGTCTGAACTAGAACCTATAGCTGAACTAAAGGTACCTTACTTCTTTACGGTCCTCCTATTAATGAGGAAGATTGACAGATATCGTTTAACTAGACATAAAGTATCTAAATGTAAGGAGATATGTCCATCCCTGACACCGATATCTTTCGACCTCCAAACCCCTCCTTAGGAGGGGTCCCTGAGTATGGTAGGAAGTACATTCGAAAGTTTCACTATATCCGAATCGACTCTGATAATGAGACTAAGTAGTGTGTTAGTGTGAATTCTTAATTTTAACGTTCATTTAGTCTCTATACCATTTTACTCTCCAAGGACTTCCTTTTCCTTTACAGGAAACTATAAAGGTTCCTGTGAGGGAGACGATACAAGATTCGGTGTGGTTAAACTGTTACGAAAGATATCAATTGTTATTTCGTCTTCGGATGTGTTTCGGTAGTGACTCTTGGGCAAATAGATGTAACAAGTCGACAGAAGGATACGGAAAGGAACTACCAAAACTTATCTTTTGTAGGGAGCGATGCTATCTGGTGTTATCAAAGAATAAAAAATTATCCCCCGTTCAAGACGGAAAGACGGAGACGATGACATGGGACTTATTAAAGTAGAGTTTTACAGGAAACAACTGATATCTCCGTCACTCTTTAAAGTAAAATGATAAATCATCGTTTTGGATATCAAGAAACGGTGTGAAGAAAGACATCATTCACAAAATATAGGAGTGTTATTACCTTATAAAAAGTATGGATTTGTTAGATGACACATTATATATTATATGTTTTACTATCCGATATATCTATCTATCTATCTATATTCGTATGAGAAACATCTATATCAAAGGTGTCCATTCAAACATGGGTTCTCAACGAATGTTATCTCTATTCCTGTCGGATTTTGAAAATTTAAAGAATAAACGCATTACGTTATTTTACTAAAATTTTAACGATTGTGGGACGGGTCCATACTAGTTAGCGACGATTGGACGGATGTTGAATCATTTAATACTTAGACTTCTCTAATGTTGACAGTAGAAGTAGAGAACGTGACTGTTCTCTAAGTATAAAGTTTAGACCCGATAGAAACGTATGTTAAGTCACAATATAACAGGACGGTGGATGATTAGTACTAAACCTTTCTACTACTCAGAAGGTTTACGTTTGTATGTAAAAGGAGAATAGTGTCGTCGTGTCAAGTGAAATCGTCTCAATTCCATCGTAGTCATAAAGGTAATATTTGAGGACTAAAGTTCCCCAATACAATACTTTCAGACTTCATCCTTCTTTATACAGTATATGTCACACAAGACCTTATGAATTATTTCATTGTGACATGATTTTTTAGAATTCAGACTTTAACACAGAAAATTTATGTAAAAATACTGACTTTTGAGTCATTTAATAAAAGTAGAATGTTTACTATGACGAAAGGAGTAGTGTTTTGTTCTTTAATAAATACTTTCCATCAAAACCTTGTTTTATCTACCGTAACTTGTTATTTAGTTTCAATTTGTAATTTAGAAAGATGTAGTACACCCAGTTGTAAACTAGGTTTGTATTGGTTAGTTTCTTGACATAGGAGGTTGGTTTCGTCAACAAGACCCTAGGTCCTGTATACTAGATCGGGTGTTAGATACTCTTACTTCAGGTTATTAAACCCCTGCTCAGATCTTTCCACAGGTTTAGAAATGACACTCTGTACTCGGAGTCTCTCTAACTACAACCTCGAGGACATCCGTAGAAATGTAGGTCTCTTCTCTCTGACCTGGACCGTCTACACTGCTGCACGTCGAGATCCAAATCCGGTCGTGTTTCACTCCGTCCAAGGTCTCTTTTAAATCAGGATTACCGTAGTAAACTCAGGAGGTTCAGTAGTAAAGATTGACGTTGAGGTGTATACCTACAAAAGCAATGTACTGGACTATTTGAGTTAAATAAGAGAGGGAAAGGGAGGGAGGAAGGAAAGAATTTGGTATTTCAATCAAAATAAAAAAAGACACTGGATTTCGATTTACAGAGAATTAACTATGTCGTAGGATTAGGTAGAGAAGGTAGACCCGAGATCCGAGAAAGTCAAATTAAGTCAAGTCAGTGAGTCAGTACAATCCGAGAATTTAGTAGAACTTAAAAGAATGGACTGAGTAGAAGGATCCTCGTATGAATTAGTACAGTAAGAGACAAATTTTTTTTGTTTCTCATTCCTTTTTTATGTGGTGGAGGTTGTTTCGGGTGACGTAGTTCAGATTTCGGTCTAAGATTTGGGAAGGAAACACGGAGTGTTTTATACGTTCGAATAAGGTTCGTTAGACATATGTTCAAGGTCAATTTTTTTATAAAGAAAAGAAGAACGAAACAAATTTGAGGTACAAAGACAAGTATAAAGGATAAGGACCTTACTGGATATAATAGGAGAAGTGTATGTCTTTGAGAAGAATTTAAAATTCCTGGATATAAGAGATTCGGAAAGAGTTTATGATATAAAGTTACTAGAAGTCGAGGAAGATTAAAACTAACAGATAGATACCAGACATAGAAACGTGATTTATAAAGGAATGTAAAGATCTATTACAAAAAGGACTTAGGTCACTGGTACTAAATTATTAATTAAATTTACGGATATAATCCATTCTGAGAAAATGAAATCCATTATCCTAAGTGGAATTTGTTCTCTCCGTTAGTAAAATATTCTCAATATTTTACGAATTTCCTTCGGTCTCTTCCATTAAGTTCCGATTCTTTCGACATGTTTGTTTGAAAGAATGAATAAGTTGTCAGACGATAGGGTTCGGGTTCAGTGAAACGATTTAGAAGTGTTCATTAGTAAAGAAACAGGTTTTTACTATCACAACAAAACCGGTGAAGCTCCCAAGGTAAAGATACTCTAAAGGTCCGTAACTTAGTTTAACAGAAAAGAAAAAAAGGGAGAGGACAATTAGATAGAACATAGTTAAATAAATAATATAGTAGGTTTTCTTGAGTATTCTATACCCCCGTTTAGGGGGAAAGGGATTGTCTTCGATATTGGATTCTACCCTCCACACCTCGGATTACTTTACAAGCCGAAGGATAAGGTTCGTCTGGTTCTCTCTACTAGTGTCGAGAGTCTCACCACCGTCTTCTGACTTTAACTAGCTACGACGTTACTAGACTACTAGCTCATCGTGCACGGATCTCCCTCGTCGTCCTTATTCTCGAGTACCTTGGTTCTGATGTGAGTCCCGAGGTTTTGGAGGACATGTCCCACAAGAACGGACCTCTTAGGGTCCTTGCCCCCTCGGACCACCCGACGGTAGATACCCCAGCGTGTCTCAGTCTGTGCTGACTTCGCTGAATCGTCGTCGTCGTCGTCTTTTTCAATTTGTTTGCCTATTTTAAATATGACAATGACATTAAGTATGATTGAACGACAGATTCATGTCCTTCTTCTTTTAGTTTCTTTTTCTTCTCCTCCTTCTACTCCTCTTTTCCTCCTTATTCTTCTTTCTGTTAACGGAACGTATACTTTTGTACACGGGACAAGGGAAGGGTGTTGGTTCCCTATGGGATGAAGTAACCAAGAGTATGATACTGGGTATTTGGGTGTAGACAGACGACTACTGATCGTCTACGTCACTACACCTTTACGTCTTGTTTAGATCGAAATATTCATTTTTACGGTACGACTAGATGTATTTACTATTATTCGAAAAATTTCTTATTATAGACTCTTCATTGTCTTTGGCTCACAAGTCAAGTCAAGTCGAGTCAAGTCAAGTAAGTGAGTCAACACAGGTTGAGATACGTTGTGGTATCTGACCTCGTGTGTTCTGGAGGGACAGGTAGTGGTTGAGGGACTCGAACGAGTTTGAGTACAGGTAGGTCAGTAACTACGGTAGGTTGGTAGAGTAGGAGACTGCAGGGGAAGAGGAGGATGGAAGTTAGAAAGGGTCGTAGTCTCAGAAAAGGTTACTCAGTCAAGAAACGTCGTCTACCGATTTCATAACCTCAAAGTCGAAGTCGTAGTCAGGAAGGTTACTTATAAGACCTGAGTAAAGGAAATCCTACCTGACCAACCTAGAGGAATGACAGGTTCCCTGAGAGTTCACAGAAAAGATTGTGGTGTCAAGTTTTCGTAGTTAAGAAGTCACAAGTCGAAAGAAATACCAGGTTGTAAGTGTAGGTATGCACTGATGACCTTTTTAGTATCGAAACTCATCTACCTGAAAACAACCGTTTCATTACAGAGACGTAAAATTATACGATAGATCCAACCAGTATCGAAAAGATTCCTCGTTCGTAGAAAATTAAAGTACCGACGTCATTGGTAGACGTCACTAAAACCTCGGGGTTTTATACTTCACGAAGTAACAAAGGTAACGAAGGGACAGATAAACGGTACTTCACTACCCTGGCCTACGGTACTAAAATCAAAAGACTTACTACTCAATCGAACCACAGAATCGAACCAGATATATTGGTTTTTATGGTACTCGACCCACCAAATTTATTATGTGTAAATGATAAATGTTAAGATCTCCGACTCTTCGGGTTTTAGTCCCACGGTGTTACCAACTCGAAAGAAGGACCGGACGTCAACTGACGAAAGAACTACATAAGAATATCTCGTATCTCTCGAGGAGGAGAAGAATATTCCGGTAAGTACTTAGAGTAGACCTCCGGAAGTGACAGTACTAGAGTAGATTTGGATCAATAGACGGTTTCCGGGGTGGAGGATTTCGGTGGTATACGATCTCGAAGTTGCATATTTAAACCTCCTCTGTGTTCGTAAGTCAAATATTGTAAGTCTAAAAAAGACACTTAAGTATTACGTCTTAGAGTTATAATTAATAAATTTAATAAAAAGAATTACATTTATTTATATATAGTAATGTATAAAGTTTTCATTTCTTTTTCTTCTTATTTTATTAGAAATTATCAGTACAGAAACTGATGACTTTTATAAGACCACTTAAAAAAAAGAGGTCGAAATTCATATACACACTTTAAATTTGTTTAAGTACAAATTTGTGAATTTAAATTTATAATTTAAGTACAAATTTATAAATTTGTAAGTATCCAGACCTCAAATTTAAGATATACATACCTAAAATTTGTTTTATTACCAGTGTACTTTATATACTATTAGAAAAATGAGTTTTATTTGTACAATGTACAGAAATTTATAACGAATTAAAAATAAAATTATTGATATTGTATATAGAAGGTATATCAGATATATAATGAAAAGACAAAACGATTGTAATTTAATGAAAAAAAGATTATACTATTTATATAAAAATTATGAATCCATAAGGATAGAGATTTATAAAGAACTATTATTTAAAGTATGTATCCGTAAAATTCATAGAAGTAATTATAACGTTTTAAATACAGTCTTTACAATGTTGTTTAAGTCTGAGAGTGACAAATGTTATTTCACGAAAGTATGACTAGAAAATTTTTATGATTAAGAATAAAATAAAACAATGAACGGTTAACATGACTTTAAGAAAGATAATATAAAATTGTTTCAACATTAACAAAATCTATAAATACCGTCGTATAAATGACCAATGTTTTGGATTGAGGTTTATATTTTAATTCCTGTGTAAATTTACGGTAAAATACTTTCACAAAATCAGATGAAATTTTATAACGAACTCTTTGTCTTTATTAAGAATAATCTTTTGAAAAGACTCTCGTTTTCATGTCGTTGTTTACATAAAGGAAATTGATGTTTGATCTTTTTGTAATTAAGTTTGGACTTAATGGAAATTCTAGTGTTCGATTACGTAAATATCCAATAGTGAACTTAAAATAAAATGTAAATCTTTTGTTATCTTTTATATTGAAGAGTAACATTATCCGATATAAAATCAAAATTACACTCATATAATGTTTTTCCTCTTCCGTTACCGTGGGGTGAGGTCATGAGAACGGACCTTTTAGAGTACCTACCTTCTCGGACCATCCGACGTCAGGTACCCCAGTGATTGTCCACCTGTGCTGAAGTGAAAGTGAAAAGTGAAAGTACGTAACCTCTTCCTTACCGTTGGATGAGGTCACAAGAACGGACCTCTTAGGGTCCCTGCCTCCACGGACCACCCGACGACAGATACCCCAGCGTGTCTCAGCCCGTACTGACTTCGCTGAATCGTCGTCGTCGTCGTATAATGTTTTTTCGTAGGAATATATACCTTTTGAGGATCAAAAATTCTTTGGATTTTAGAATACAAAGATGAGAGGGTAACGTTAGGGAGAATTTTATTAAATCAAGGATAACCTCTGATGAGTTCCCTCCCTTAGAAAAGATTGTTAAGTCTAATTGACAATCTAATTTTATAACTACAAGTTTTTATTAAGAATTTTCATTTATATAAATAATAGTTATTCAGTATTTAATTTCTTAAAATCTTGGTCTTTACCGTAATTTCTAATAGATCGACTTCTGAGGAGTTTTCTAAAAAAGAGAGAGAGGGAGAGAGAGAGCGATAAGTCACAGTCATATTGGTAAATAAGTTTACATCAGAATATTCCTTGGGGTTATGTATGTTTCTATTGTCGTCTCCGTTAGACCCCATTTATCCACTACTCAGGGAGTGAGGTCGAAGACTCCGACTCGTCCTTACGATAATGAGGTGTACCACGAAGACACGGATAAACTTTTTATATCAGAGGAAATTCTGATAAGATAATCAACCTGTGAGTACATTGTATGATTAAAACAGTATGTTAGTAAATAATAATATGGAACGGTTATAAAAGAGTCGTACGTACCATAGATACCCCATATCACTGTGACAACACGTGTCAACTCGGACGTGTACACTAGTCACCTGGGACTACATTGTAACTCCAAGATCTGTCGTGTCATCAGATTTGTTGTCTAGACCAGTTTGAGGGAACAAAAAGTTTACCTCTACTGGGTCAAGTAGACTCGGTTCTCAGGGAATGATCTGTCTGTACGTGAATCTTTCATGTATAAGACGAAAAAAAAAAAAAGAAAGGTATTATTGGGATATCGAAACGTACCTTATTTTGTTGACTTTCCTTTATGTCTCTAATTGTTTTAATTTAAAGTATAACACTAATTAACGATAGTTTTAGTTTCCACTACTCTTTGTTCTCAAAGAAACCGGACTCTTCCTAATTTTTCCATCTACTCCTTCTTCATCAACCGGACGACCTTTCCTTTATCTTTTACGTGTTTGAGAGAACTTTATTTCCGTTAAGTAAACTTCTCCTATCCTTCTCTTAGGGATATTTTTCGTACTAATACCTCAGTATCGGATGTTTATTTACCTGTCCTACTACCCTTAAAAGTCTCCGTTATCATAGATCTACATTCCAATAAGACGAAAAGTCCTTGTCCTATTTATTTTCATCGATATTATATTCATTTCTGTATACTCGATAAAATAATTTGATAAACCACTTCTCTACTCACTCTGTTTCTCTCATTGACTGTTTTGTATACCCACATTAAGGGAAAATCGGTTTTCAAAGTATCAGAAAAGGTACCAAGGTTTTATTTATATTGATGTATAATACTACCAGTCAGTCAAGTCAAGTGAGCGAGACAGTACAGGTCGAGAAACGCTGGGGTACTTGACGTCGTACGGTTCGAAGGGACAAGTAGTGGTAGAGGACCTCGAACGAGTATGAGTACGGGTAATTCAGTCATTACGGTAGGTTGGTAGAGTAGGAACCAGTAAGGGAAAAGGAAGACAAAAGTTAGAACGGGTCGTAGTCCCAGAAAGGGTCACTCAGTCAAGAAGTATCGTCCACCGGTTTTATAACCTCGAAGTCAAAGTCGTAGTCGGTCAGGTTACTTATAAGTTCTGACTAAAGGAAATCCTAACTGACTAAACTAGAGGAACGACAAGTTCCCTGAGAGTTCTCAGAAGAGGTTGTGATGTCAAGTTTTCGTAGTCAAGAAGTCGTGAGTCGAAAGAAATACCAGGTTGAGAGTATAGGTATGTACTGATGACCTTTTTGGTATCGAAACTGATATACCTGGAAACAGTCGTTTCATTACAGAAACAAAAAAATTATACGACAGATCCAACCAGTATTAAAAAGAAGGTTCCTCGTTCTCAGAAAATTAAAGTACTGACCTCAGTGGTATACGACACTAAAACCTCGTCTTCTTTTATTTCAGACAGTCACAAAGGTAATTAAAGGGTAGATAGACGGTACTTCACTACCCTGGTTTACAGTACCAGAAGTAAAAAGTTTACAACTTAAATTTCTGATGAAAAAGTGAGAGGAGAAAACGAAAGTAGTTCTCCGAGAAATCAAGGAAAAGTGAGAGACGGTATTCCGACTACAGTAGACATATGGACTCCAATAACTATAAAGAGAGTCGTTAGAAGTAAGATAGAACACGAAGTAGGTTGGACCGTAACGTGTACCACATGAGACGTATATTCAATTTATTTGTCCCACTGTTATATGTCGAAACTACATGAGGAACGGACTAAACATTGGTCAGACAACAAAGTACAGGTCAAGATTGACAATGAAGAACTAGACGTATGACTAAAGAGTCCTCCATCCATTCCACCAGACCATAAGGGTAGAGAAAGTCTTAAAAGGTGTCAAACAGTACTAGGTGTGTCAGTTTCCGAAACCGTATCAGTTACTTCGTCTTTATTTATAAAAAGACCTTCAGAGAACGAAAAGTTACTGGGTTGCCTACAACCGTTAAACTAGAGACCAAGGAGACGGAAAAGATTTAGGTCGAACTGTAGACCTTCAAGAATCAAGTACATGACAACTTTGAATCGAACCTCTTACAACTCGTAATGCAACGATGATACACTCTACTCATATCAACACTCCATCAAACTTGTAAGAAACCGTAACGGGAAGAAACCCTAACCTTACTTTCGACTGAAAAGGTCAGGACACCGGTGACGATTCAAGAGGTTTAAACGACCATATAACTCACGTTGTGAAAGTGTCGTAGTACAAAATCCTAAACTTTATAGAATCGACCTTAAGATAACGGAGGTGATCGAAACAAGCATCACTTAGAAGGGTTCCGGGTAAACTGAAGTGCGAGGTCCTACAGACCGAAATACACTCACTGGTACGGTAACACTCATGGACCCCGTAATTCTAGTAAAAACATCTCAAGAAGAAACATAACAACGGTAGAACACGAAGACAATACAGGTATGGTAAGACTAGGAATAAACGCGGGTACAAACACATTTTATAAAGGAACCGTAGGGATCAAAAGAACTTCTCTAGACATCATAAAGAGTAAATAACAAAAGAAGATAGAGAAACGAAAGAAGATAAAGAAACGAAAGAGAAACAAAAGAAGACAGAGATAACTAGTGAATCCTTCCGAAAGAGTAGAGAGGAACGATAAGAAACCTTGAGACGTAAGTCTACCTATATAGAAAAGAAAAGAGGAAACGAAAAACGAAGAGAAGAGAAGAGTCGGTAGACATTCCGGAGGAGTCTGTTGGTAAAACTGAAAAACTTAAAGAAGAAGAAACCCTAACAAAAGTAGTGGTGGAAGACATGTTACAATATTTGGAGATAAGTATCAAAGTCTGTGAGATAGAAAGTGTAGATTAGGGAACTTGGATAAACAGTGAAGGTGACATATTAGTGAAGGTGAGATCCTCGAAAGGACCACCGAGTCGACCATTTCTTAAGTGGACGTTACGCCCTCTGGACCCAAGGTAAGGACCCAACCCTTATAGGGGACCTTTTCCCTTACCGATGGGTGAACTGATACTCCTCGTCACTGGGGGTGTTCTCTGACCCGGTCTAAACGGATACTCACAGGTCCGGAGGGATCGTGTCCGTACCCAGTTGTCACCGGACGGGACCTCAGTCCCCGTGACTTATGTTGTCAGGTTCGATTCAGTAAAACTTCCTCCTGGATTGAGATGGTAATCGGGATGGTATAAAACCGGAGTCCGATTTGAGGTCCTTCACTTGTCTCGGGATGGGTAGTTATCTTTTAAAGTAATTTCTAAATGACTCTTACCGGGACGGGTAGTCTCCTTCTGGGTCTAAGAGGGTCTCGGTCAGGGAGGGTAGTCCTTCGAAGATGTTCGGAGAATAGGAATAGGTAGTCTTCCGTCTGTCTTATCTTTGGTCTTTTAATTGATTTGACTAGTGAACCTAGTGTCGGAACAGATTGAGTTACTTTGATACTCGGTACAACCCATCCCGACGGGTTCTACCAAAACAAGATTATTTTGCACCATGTGACCTCTTCCCTTACCGTTTTGTGAAGTCATAAAAACGGAACTCTTGGGGGTACTTGTCGTACTTTTCCGTTTTTTATATACTGTGACTTTCTACTTGAGGGTTACAACCATCCACCGGTTATACGATGCCCTCTTCTCACCTCTTTATCGAGGTCTTTCTTACTTCTTCACTCGGTCTCACTTTTACTGGTCGACAACTACACTGACCACTACCTTCGTTTCAGACTACGACATCTCTTGTTATAACGTATCCTTGGACCTTACAATCCAGGTACTTAGTCCATTTGACCTTCACCAGTTTGTCCTCTACCGTTCTGACTTGTAACCGTAAAATCCTTAGTCACCTACTTTTACCTGGTCTTACCCACTTAAATTAAGTCTACTGTTAATATAATACTCCCATTAATTGAATTTTTTTTGAAATTTCCCTTTTTCATGGGGAGTTTTGTTCTCTCTATTTGGAATTCTAATAAACGTCCGCAAATACGGATCCTTTTTCGTGTCTTTCAAAGTCTATTCAAATGTCCATAAGTCCCTTATTGATTCTCTCATTATTCTCGGGTCTTCCCCTATCTCCAGAAGATTTTTCGTCGTCGTCATTTCCCGAAACGTGTCTCACCTTTAGACGTCTTCTGTGTTCTTTCTTTTTCGTTAATCGTCGTCTTACGTCATTTTACGGTTTCTTTCCTTTCTGTGTCTTCCTTTCCTTCTTAGAGTCTCTAATTTTTTACCCTTCGAATATTTTATACCTGTCGTGACATTATTTTTTATTATTAACCAGAAACTCCATATAAACAGACTAAGTACTTTACCTTCCTTCCTTCCCTCCCTCCTTCACTCTTTCCTTCCTTCCCCCCTTTTTTCCTCCACATGTCCTTTTCTTCCTCCTTTCCTCTCTTTCTACTAGTTTTATTGTCCGGATTTTGTACTGGAATGATCTCTTGTATATAGTTGAGGGAGGGAGACACTTCTTCCGGAGGACCGGTTTCATTTGAAATGTTAAGTTATCATATAACCATTAATCAACTTTACAAATTAAATTGCCAAATCATTTAAGTCAATTATCAAATAGAGTTCACACACTAATTCAATAAGAACTCCTTTAAGAAAAAAAAAAAATAATGTTTAGAGTTAATTCTAAAGATTGTACCATAACCAAGAAAGTTGTGTAGGGTTAAGTCTTTTTCTTTATTCAACCTAGACATAGAATTAGACACAAACTTTTGTACAAAGTCTACCTAGTTTCTGGATCTACGTGTTTGATTTAAGTCTTTTAACGGTTCTCATCGTTTTGAATGTTCAACATATATTTTTGAAAAATGTATTAGTCTCATCCTTTCCGTTTTATAATATATTTAGGTCCTCGGGATTCCTTTTCTGACTATTCAAATAAGTGAAACTCAAAAATTTTAAGACTGAGTGTCCTTTTTAGAATTTCATTTTCTTTGTCAACTTATAATCTTCCTTTATGTGCCTTACATACTACCTGTTTTTCATTTAAGAATCATGAATGTTTTGAGATGTATTAGTCGAAAAATTTTTCTTTTTAGTGACTTACTATTTTTATCTGTTAGGTGTCGATAATTCATGAACCAATTATAAATCTGAACGAATACCACATTATGTTTCATTTTGTGGTAACTATATGGTATAAGAGAATCGTTTGACCGTTTAATAGTTTCCAACCTATTGTGTTAAACAATCACTCTAACCTCTTTCTCTTTGTCCGTGAGAGTTTATACAATTATATTAATAATTTTACATAAACGTTAAATGAATTAGAGGGGGAGGTGGGGTTAAGGTTGAGATCCTGAAAAACCATGTCTAATAGTATTTGATACTTCCTAGACTCTAAAAGGGGATGAAGACTCTTTTGTCAATTGAACGGTGTCAAAGTACCTTCGACCGTCTTCTGATCTCTAAAGGTTCCGTCTTTACTTGGTGAAAAGGTGAAATAGTACTCTATCTTAGTGGGACTCAACGGACAATGGTAGTCAAAGGAAAGTTCAGGGTGTTCCCACTTTTCCTTCCTGAGTTTACCTACGAGATACAGGAGACACGAACGTAGTGTCGACTCCTTAGAACTCCAATTCTTGGACTTAGTAATACGATTGATTATTGACGGGGACGAGAGGAAGGTGTCCCTGAATGGTAGAGATAGAAGGTACCCGATGAACGGCATGTTTGGAGGAACTGTTTTGTCAGACCTTATTTTACCGTTAATCACGGAGATGAGTGTCTGGGTGTCTTATAACGGAAGATTATGTCCATAGAGTATATCGAAATACACAAAGAATTAACAGTCAAGTCAAGTCAAGTCAGCGAGTCGGCACAGGCTGAAAAACACTGGGGTACTTAGCGTCGTGCGGTCCGGAGGGACAGGTGGTGGTTGGGGGTCTCAAGTGGCTCTGAGTACAGGTAGCTCAGTCACTATAGTAGGTCGGTAGAGTAGGAGACAGCAGGGGAAGAGGAGGATGGGGGTTAGGGAGGGTCGTAGTCTCAGAAAAGGTTACCCAGTTTAGAAGTGTACTCCACCGGTTTCATGACCTTAAAGTCGAAACCGTAGTAAGGAAGGTTTCTTTAGGGTCCCGACTAGAGGAAGTCTTACCTGACCAACCTAGAGGAACGTCAGGTTCCCTGGGAGTTCTCAGAGGAGGTTGGGGTGTCAAGTTTTCGTAGTTAAGAGACCGCGAGTCGGAAGAAGTGTCAGGTTGAGAGTGTAGGTATGTACTGATGACCTTTTTGGTATCGGAACTGATCTGCCTGGAATCAGTCGTTTCATTACAGAGACGAAAACTTAGACGATTCAACCAGTATTGAAAAGAAAGTTCCTCATTCGCAGAAAATTAAAGTACCGACGTCAGTGGTAGACGTCACTAAAACCTCGGGGGGTTTTATTTCAGACTGTGACAAAGGTGACAAAGGGGTAGATAAAGGGTACTTCACTACGCTGGCCTACGGTATTAGAAGTAAAAGACTTACAACTCGAAATTCGGTTGAAAAAGCGAGAGGAGAAAGTGAAAGTAGTTCTCCGAAAACTCAAGGAGAAGTGAAAGACGGTATTCCCACCACAGTAGACGTATAGACTCCAATAACTATAAAGAGGGATGTTAGATCTAAGGTCGAACAAAGAGTACTACATGAGACATATATTCAATTTACTCGTCCCACTGTTATGTGTCGGAACTGCATGAGAACAAGGTTAAACCTTGGTCAGACAACAAGGTACAGGTCAAGATTGACAACGAAGGACTAGACGTATGTCCAAAGAGTTCTCCGTCCAGTCGACCAGACCATAAGGGTAGAGAAAGTCTTAAAAGGTGTCAAATAACACTCGGTGTGTCAGTTTCCGAAACCGTATCAGTTATTTCGTCTTTATCTATAAAAAGACCTAGAGAGGACGAAAAAGGTACTAGGTCGTCTACAACCGTTAAACTAGAGACCAAGGAGACGGAAAAGATTTTGGTCGAACTTATAGTCCTTCAAGTGCCAAGTACATGACGACTTCGGACCGAACCTCTTAAAACTCGTAGTGAAATGATCGCAGTCTACTCACGTTAACATGCCATCAAACTCGTAAGAAACCGTAACGGAAAGAAACCCTAACCTTACTTTTGACTGGAAAAGGTCAGGACACCGGTGACGACTCCAAAGGTTTAAACGACCGTATAACTCACGTCGTGAAAGTGTCGTCGTAGAAAGTCCTAAACTTTATCGAGTTGACCTTAAGGTAGTGGAGGTGATCGAAACAAGTATCACTACGAAAGATTCCGGGTGAACTGAAGTGTAAGGTTCTACAGACCGAGATCCACTCACTAGTGTGGTAGCACTAATAGACCCAACACTTCTAGAAAAAACATGTCAAGAAGACACATAAGAACGGTGGAGACGAATTATAGAAGACGAAGACAATCCAGGTCTGGTAAAGACAGGAAATAGCTCGGGTAGAAACGTATTTTACAAAGGAACCATAGAGATTAAAAGAACTTCGCTAGAAATCAGAAAGGGTAAGACAAGAAAAGGAGATAAAGAAACGTAACTAGTGACTTCTTCCGAAAGAATAGAGAAGAACGATAAGAGACCTTGAGACGTAAGTCTACGAATATAGAAAGGAAAAGAGGAAACGAAAAACGAAGAGAAGAAAAGTGTCGATAAACATTCCGGAGGGGTCTGTCGGTAAAACGAAAAAACGTAAAGAAAAGGTAACCCTACCAGAACATGGGACAGAGGACATGTTACAGTGTTTGGAGGCAGGTATCAAGTACTCCGTGAGATAGATAGTCTAGATCCGGGAATTTAGATAAAGAGTGAAGGTGACATATTAGTATTCCCTAAACTAAATCTAGTATGGACTTACCAGATCACCAAAAGGGATGAAAGAAGTTAAATTCAGACTTAAACCATTATTCCTCGAGTACTAGACTCGGTGTTAGTGTCATGGAGACATCTTTTTGTTTGGTAATGTTTATAAATTCGAGATTTATATAATAACTCAAACATATACAAACAACCTCTGGTCCCGTCCGGTGGGGTTTTATACTGTATAACTAATAAAAGTCAATTACAGTGAAATCTCTTCCGACTTCGTTCTCCCTGTGAAACTGAAAGAAAAGAGAAAGGGGTTTTCGTTCTTTGTTTGGGAATGGTGGTCTTATCTCTTAAGACCCGATTCCTCGGACATATTTGTTTGAAACAATGAAGAAATTAAATGATGGGGTTTGGGTTTGAGATATATCTTAGAAGTGATTCGTGGGTTTGGGATTTAAAGAAGTAGGACAGTTGAGGTTTATTTAAGTAACAAAGAAACAGATTTTCCATATTGTGAACGAACGAAACCGATGAAAAATCCAGGATAAAGATACTCTGGAGGTACACGTGTTTAAGTTCAAACAAATAAGAAGAACACAAAATAATAATCAGGTTAACTAATCTTAAATTCTCCTCATCTCCCCCCTAAAGGAGAAGGGACTGTGACTATAATAGTTACATATTATTTCCGTCCTTTAACCATATAGAGATAGAGAAAAGGTTCAGAATAAAAGGTCTTCGATTCAAGTAAGTACATTACTTAACTTTTTTTTTTTTTTGATCGTTTAGTGACATGGATCCTTTCCTTCGACGTAATAAACCCCGTACACTCCTTCTTTTAAACGAAAATGATAAAAAAAAAAAAAAACAGAAAACTTAAAATATAAATGGTTAAGTCTTTTAACCAGTAGAAAATTTTTATAAGACTATATGAATTAACAAGAACGGTGACCTGAGTCCAACTCCGTACCGGGGTGAGACTATGAGTGAATAAGAATTTATCATTTCTCTTTATCCATTTTCCGAAGATTTGGTGACTTATATATCATCTTGGAATGGTGGTAATAAAAAGTAGAGTTCTAGGTAAAAAAAAAGGATGTTTTATGAATAGTGTTCACATCTGTGAAATAGATCACCAAATAAACTAAAATAAGACGAGGGAGTGCCTCCCATGAGATTAGAGATGATACATCAAGTATGTCATTTCGGTGACATTTTTTATCTCTTTAATATAACATTGGCCTCTTCCGTCACCGTGGGGTGAGGTCATGAGAACGGACGTTTTAGGGTACCTGCCTCCTCGGACCATCCGACGCCAGGTACCCCAGCGCTTCTCAGCCTGTGCTGACTTCGCTGAATCGTCGTCGTCATCGTCGTATAAAATTGTACATTGATTTGTCATTCGAGACTATATACTGACGATAAGACAACATGTTTACATTCTCATCTCATTAGTCTAATTATTTCCCCAACATAACAAATTCTCTAATTATGTTTATAAGTAGTCCTTAATAGGGTTGAGTTTCCTCACTATCGTTATAGAGTATGATTATATAACTACACTTATTGTCGTTATCTAAGAATAATCAATCTACAAAGAATAAGACCTCGTCTTAAATGTCCTGATGTCCGGTGTCCGGTTTAGGTTGGATGGGTGGATGAAAAAAAATTATCTTGTGTTGGTGTAAGTAAATAAATTTATAACATACACTGGCGACAGTGTGATGTTGTCGTCTCCACTTACAACGTTGTCTCTAGTGTTTAGGACTTTGTAAATGGTAGACCGGGAAATGTCTTTTACAAACGACTGACGACAAGATCTCCAAGAAACACTACGAAGTTTATTACCCCTCTTATCTACGAAGGTAGTTGTAATGTCTCTTTGACCCATTGGTTGTCGTAGTCCTGCTTCCGATGAGTTACAGGAAACAGACCTTTCCTTTCCTTATTTCAAGAGTATACTTGTGAGCGATTTTTTTTTAGGGAACTTTTATTGTCGACAAATCAGAGTCCAATTCTATATTCCGTTCTTCGTACCCATCACTCTTTGAGTGCACACAAAAATCTGTACCAGAGGACTCCGTTATGATCAGATTAACAAATAAGTTCCCTAGTAAAACACAATTCTGTGTTGAGTCAGAGATCTTTACCTTCCACTAACGGTAAAAGTACAAGAGTTAATCAAGAGTCTCAAATTGTCAGAAAAGAAGGAGTTGTATTAAAGCGAATAATTTCATGACTACTGGTTGTTCGTTAAATTCGCTTGTCCTCTTGAAGATTAACGTTTCGTTGTACCGATAAAGAAAGTCCGGGTGTCCGAGGGAAGACAAATTCCACTCCGAGTTTGAGACTTTATCCATACTATAGACAAGTGGTAGTAATTTCCATGACGAAACTAACACAATACTCACAAATCTGTAGGTAGATGCTTTTAGTCTCGACTCTAAAAGTTGTGTAAGTAAACCCACAAGGACTTTCTCGAAACTTTCTACTGAAAATTAGTTATCGTTGAATCGATATATAAAAAAATTTACTGGATCTCCATTTTTATAAGAAGACTTTGGATATAATAAGTTGGGTATGTAGAGGAGTCGGACTTGCATTGAGTGAGTAAAAACAAATACAAAATACTTTATTATTACAAGGTCTGTCACCCATTCTTTACGAATAAACGGGTCCCCAGTGTGAAGTCTCGAATATACGTGGGACTACCTGTCCACTCCCTCGAAGTTAAACGAAAATTTTTCGTTCTATTTTTTTCTATTTCCTTCCCTTTGTCGCAAGAGTCAACTAGTCAAACTAGTGAAAATATCTAACGAACAGTCTCCCTCTTTTCTTTAGTATCTGTAACGAAGTTCAAAAGTTTCCTAATCGTAACCTGATTCAACAAGGGATTTGGGGAAGAATGGTAATATGGAGTTAATAAACTGAAAAGACAATCGTTTGCGGTTAGTGAGGGTCCACAGGAAGTAATAGTTCAGTTTGGTAAAAGGAAGAGTTTGGAGTCTTACGTCGTAAAGGGTTCCGAATGACTACCAAAATTCCCCTTGGTTTGAAAGTCTATTCTATAAAATATGAAACTTTTAGGAAAATTCTTGTCGTACGACATTCATACACTATAATTAAGAGAGAGGTAGTGTGTGTCTATTTCAACCCTCCAAACAGATGATATTAGTCCTCTCGAAAAAGACAATGTCATTGGGAAAGACTGATACTACATCGAAGGCTTACAAGTGTTTTATTTCCCCTTTTTCTCGAAACTACGTCATTCGGTATTGACAGCATATGACAATTTTTGACGTTACTACTGTCCACTGTCTACTGTCCACTGTATACAATTTAATAAACCCATGTAGTTTAATTGATCTAAACGAGAAAAGTCTGTCTGTAGTTACGACTATAAAACATCAAGTCACACATACGTTGAATTTAGGTTTGATGACATTTTGTCTCTCTCGATCACAAATACGTAAAGATAAATCTTTACAGGTTTAATTTCCATTTATAAACGTGTAGTTAGGTCCGATTAGTCCGTAGGAATAATTTACCATTTCGATCACGAAATGAGTTTCAAATTGTACCTTACCAATTTCCGTTCCTGTTGAAAGTCTACGGGAATAGTTGTATAATCGGGGTTAACGTAAAAGGTTTATACAATAGTTTTACCATTAAGACACGAAAGGAAAGACATCGACCTGATCCAAAGTATTTCCATCTTAATAATGATATTTATATAACCCCCCTTTGATAAAGTTAATGACCCTCTTATACATTGAGGTTCAGATAAATAAAGTTAAATAAGTTGACAGAACTATATAAGCACGTGTCTTGAAATATTTCTTACTTATTTAAGTGGAACTTTAACATGGTTAACTGAAACCGACCCGATCTGACACTCTCCTTAGTCTCGTGGAAAAACTTTATTCGGAACTGTTATGACTAGTTTTGTTTCTCCGATAAGTAAATAATTTGACTGTCGAGTTGGGGTCGAAGTTCGAATACCCTGCTACCCCGGACCCCACAAACAGTACCGGACCCCACGACCGGAGATGGTCTATGTAAAAACGATGAGTGTGTGAGTCTCGGATATAGACTACCACACTGTAAAGGATCCCGTGATCGTCGACAAGTCTACAGTTCGTCAACCACACTCTTGATAGTAGGTAAGATCCAATAACAAGGTACTCACTGTACAATCGGGTGTCTTAAAAAAGTATTTTGGTATAACCAAAGGGAAATCAATGAATGTTAGATAGTCTTTAAAGTCGTTTCTCTATACAATACCTATTGTTGAGATAATTTCGTTTTAACTCGTACGTTGGTAGTCCGGTCTATTATCACAGATAATAATGTCCCAACACTTTGAACAATGATAGCAATTACCTGGTTTACAACACTTATTTAGTAAATAAAACTTTCACTATCACTTGGGTTGAAAGGTAAATGATTACATTTTCTAATTTCGTGACATTACAAATACGGTAAGACCTATGAGAGTCTTATGACGTATTTGGTCTTATTATAACCCATACTATTATTTACACTCAACCCGTGTGTCTTTGTAGTGATGGATGGGTACACACTGGTAGGTTTTCGACATTTTAGTATACCTTACCGTTTTGTACTATTTGTACCTGTGTCATGTAATTCCAAAGTCGGTAGATTTCGTAATAGAATCGAAAAATTCATGTAAATCGTTGTAAAATCACTTTCGAAAGAGAGAACCTTGTGACCAATAAGATACGATTTGGTTTCCGAAAGATGAAGATTCTTATAGGATAAAATTTTAGTTATGATTAAGTGATTTATGTTCAAGACTTGGTCGTATTCAATCACAGTCTTACACTAACAACAACCTTTTTCTCATTTCATAGAAAAAATTTTTTATTTTATCAGACTTTTCTTACTTCGACTACTTCCTAGTTTTACGAACATATTTTGGAAATTTACTCCTATCCTTTCGTATTGTTGTGAGAATTGATCTCCGATCTGTAGGGGTCTCGAATATCTTGTAGATCCCAGGGAAGTTTTCTGTTCGAATAAGTGTAAATGAGTTCTACCGTCTTTGTTTAAATATTTACATTTCGGGAAAATCATTTCGATCTTGTTACACGACACTATTTGTATATCTACGATTATAACGATTAAAGGTAAGAAAGTATAGAACGACTTGTAAGTGTGTACGAGGAAGTACTTGTGTGTTCATAAGTGGTAGTATATCAACTAAAATAAAATAAAAAGGGATCTAAGGAGAACTTTGAAAACATTGTAATATGTAAAGAGAGTTCTGGTTCCCCTGTTCATACACTGGACCCAAATATACTTAGTGACGGAACGTTTGGAGATTTACACCGTATACTAAGATTAACCCGGTTTAAATCAGGACTTTAAGATTATACTTAATCACTCCGACATTCAGTAAGAGGAATGACATGATGTCTCACCTGAAGAGACTTTTCATTGACTAATGTCTTACTTTTTGTTTGTGCCTTTTCTTGGACCACTGTATGTAACTCTAGGTCTTAAATAGGAATTGACTTTGATTTGTATAGAAAGTCAATATATTCGTTTGTTTAAGAGATAAAGTAATTCGGTTAAACGTTACTAAAACAATAAACATGGACTGTTTACAAATTAAAAATAATTCAAGAGAAAACTTTCAAGAAGAAGTTTAAGACAAACCTTTCCTTTTTATAATTTTATCTATATACAGTTATAAACTGTCTAAAGTGAATGTAAAAAACGGACGCGAAATTCTCTTTTTGTATGAAATTTTACCACGATCTATTGACTTGTAGGTCTACGTTTTTTTTTTTTTTCATAGATCTGTGTCTCGAATAGGGGAAATGTTTTTAATAAAGTTTTACCTGGTTTCAGAATTTTCGTCGATTCCTGTTTTCTGTCCATAGAAGTTTCCTGACTGTAGATCTTACTTTAACTAAATGATCTTTTTGTTTTAGGTCTTTTGTTACCTTACGATAAGAAGTTTTTAGACTTTTTATTTACTTATTTTTATTTATTTCGGTAAATATGTCTTAAGGTGTAGGTCGTTTTTGTAGATGTCTCTTACTTTTACTTTATGTCTATAAGAGTCTACTTTTGTTCTATTTATTATTTTTCCTTTTGGACCCTCTTAATTAGTGGTAGTCCGAACATCATTTCCTATAAAACTTTTCTTAACAAGTTCACCTTCTTATAACTCGTGTCTTCCTTCGATCTTACTTCCTTCCGTTTATTATTTCTCACTGATTCATGTTTTTGTTGGAATTTTACCTAGTGTCTGGTTTACATTTTTTGTTTTGTATTTCGAGGATCGTCGATTGTATCCTCTTTTGGATCCTCTGGAACACATACCATTACTGTAAAATCTATGTCGCGTTTCTGTACTAGGTACTTTCTTTATCAACTATTCAATCTGTAGTGATTTTAAAACTTTTACAGACAAGACATTTTCTATTACAGTTTTTTACTCTTCTACTGGGTTTCTGACCCTCTTTTATAAATATTTTCTGTCGACTATTTTCTGACTATAGGTTTCATACGTTTATCGAGAGTTGTTGTTAATTTTTTTTTTTTTTTTTCTGTTGGAATACCCGGTTTCTGGAATCGTCTGTTCTCTATCTTATATGTCTACTGTTTATTTGTACTTTTATATGAAGTACAGTATACAGTGGTCCTTTAATGTTTAATTTTATTGTCACTCTATGGTCTTGTATGGATAATCTCACCGGTTTTAGACTTTGTAACCGTTGTTGTCACGACCCACTTCTTCGTCGTGACAGTCTTGAGGGTAAGTAATGACCGACCTTACGTTTTCCCGTTCCGGTTAAACTTCTGTTAAACCGTCTAACAATGTTTGAATTTGTATGAGAATAATATGTTATGTCCTTAGGGTGAGGGACCATAAATGGGTGTACTCAATTTTTCAAAACAGTGTCAGAATTCAGGAATGTTTTTGGATGTGTACCTGTAAATATCGTTGAAATATTCATCCCTACTCATCTGATTCGTGTCTCCTCAAAATCCCGTCACTTTAATGAGACATAAAAAACTTTTATGGTATTATGGTGTATTGTACAACAATATACATACGTTCGTACGATTCAGTGAAGTCGACACAGACTGAGAAGTATTGGGATACCTGACATCGGGAGGTCCGAGGAGACAGGTACCCTAAGAGATCCGTTCTTATGACCTCACCCAACGGTACGGGAGGAGATCCCCTAGAAGGACTGGGTTCCTGGTTTGGGTCTATAGTTCAGAGGACGTAACCGTCTACCCAAGAAATGATGATCACTAGACCCCTCCGAGTGTAAAACAATGTGTAAACAGGTTCGGGTGTTTTACATGTTACAGTTCTCACTTGGTATTACATTTGATACTTGAAACTCACTAATACTACAAACCCACAGTTATATCTAGGTAGGTAACATTGTTCATATTGAGACCACCTCTTACAACTATTACTTCTTATTGCTTCACCCAACAGGAGGAGGTCCCCTTATATTTATATAAGAGTGAAAATATCAATAAAAGTTATAGAAGAAAATTAGGATGGAAAAGAAACTTACAAAGATGACAAATGAATTGATACTATTGACAACGGATTTATAAAAAACGAACATAAAACCAAAGAACTAGTCTACCTTATAAATTACTTGTACTTTCACTTCAGTGAGTCAACATAGGTTGAGAAACGTTTGGGTACCTGATATACATCGGATGGTCCGAGGAGGCAGACATCTTAAAAGGTCCGTTTTCATGACCTCACCCAACGGTAAAGGAATTATAAATTATGATTAGTTTCTTTGTGTTCGACCTTAGTTCTAACGGCCCTCTTTATAGTTATTGGAGTCTATACGTCTACTGTGGTGGGAATACCGTCTTTCACTTCTCCTTGAGTTTTCGGAGAACTTCTTTCACTTTCACCTCTCACTTTTTCAACCGAATTTCGAGTCGTAAGTCTTTTGTTTCTAGTACCGTAGACCAGGGTAGTGAAGTACCCTTTATCTACCCCTTTGTCACCTTTGTCACAGTCTGAAATAAAACCCCCGAGGTTTTAGTGACGTCTACCACTGACGTCGGTTCTTTAATTTTCTGCGAATGAGGAACCTTCCTTTCAATACTGTTTGGATCTGTCGTATAAGTTTTCGTCTCTGTAATGAAACGGCTGATTCCAGGCAGATCAGTTCCGATACCAAAAAGGTCATCAGTACATACCTACACTGTCAACCTGACACTTCTTCCGACTCGTGGTTTCTTAACTACGAAAACTTGACACCACAACCTCCTCTGAGAACTCTCAGGGAACCTGACGTTCCTCTAGGTTGGTCAGGTAAGACTTCCTCTAGTCGGGACCCTAAAGAAACCTTCCTTACTACGGTTTCGACTTTGAGGTCATGAAACCGGTGGAGTACACTTCTCAACTGAGTGACCTTTTCTGAGACTACGATCCTCCCTAACCTCCGTCCTCTTCCCCCGCTGTCTCCCACTCTACCAACCTACCGTAGTGGCTGAACTACCTGCACTCAAACCCACTTGAGGCCCTCAATCACTACCTGTCCCTTCGGACCGCACGACGCTAAGTACCCCAGAGTTTCTCAGTCTGTACTGACTCTCTGACTTTACTTGACTTGACTTAGTGATTTTGTTATAAATAATCTTTAAAAGTAAACTAATAAGAGTAACAATCTAAAAAGGATAATGTATAACTTAATATCAGAAAGTTTATTTGTATACATACATATATGTATCTATAAACATACTATATACATATATATATATCTAAAAACAACAAACAGATACCTCTCCTTTTTCTTATCTCTCTTTCTCTTTTTGTATGTCTCCCTCTCTCGTGGTATTCGATTATGAACGACTTTAAATCTGATACCTCGAAGAGAGAAGAAATTAAAATTTTATACGAGATTAATGTCCTCCGTTCCTTCTCCTCCTTGTGCAATTCCATAAACGTAAATGAAATTCAGTTTCCTAAATTGACAAAAAACATGACATAAAAATTCCCTTCCTCACTACGATCCTACTCCGTCATCTTCTCAAGTATTCGGAGAAACTGGGGATCAGAACACACTACAAGTTACAATAATTGACCATAGACGATCTGTCTTTATTTAATGGTATACTCGTTGGTACCAAAACTTTGGTACTTCATGTGTGTCGTCCTTTGTTAATGTAATTGTTTACACAAACAGAAGACATATGATACATTATAATCGTACTCTATCTTACAACACTATATAAACATTAAAAAGTGAAACAGGTTTTAAATTTTGTTTGAGTCTAAAAACTGAGTCAATTTTCACTAATAGATAGGTATTAGGTTAAGACAAAATCTAAAGTACGTCAGAAGTATTAATGAAACTAGTTTCACTCCTTTTAAGTCGAATACTCCTAAGAAAAAGTAAAAGAATAAATTCTGGTCTGATCCTTTCACCGGTAAAGAATGTTAAAACAAATAAGAATATAATGATTGTTTAATACATTTTATAAAAATTATTAACCTAGGACATCTTAGTCCGTTTTCGAACTATAAAAGAGAAAAATTTTATAGGTCGACTACCCTCAGACTACAAAAAGACAAAAGTTTTTAGATGTAGTTTAGGTATGTTTACAGAACAAGGTGTAGTGATACTTTTATTAAGTTGATCCTTTTTTTAGGGAAAAATACACATACATGTTTCATGAGTAAACATAGTCTCTTCCGTTGTTAAGACACCCCCTTTTTACACTAAAGATTTCTTAGAAAGTATATAAAAATCGAATCTAGGAATAAATAGTTTATATTCAAAAGTACGTATAAGGAGTCCTTTATTTCCCATACTTTGTAGAGAAATAGTAAATGATGATGGTCAACTGAACGGAACTAAATACAATAACTTTTATGACAAAGGATAAATGGTGAAGGTTTGTAAATAGAAGGAAAGACAAGGAAAATAAAAACAGTAAACAAAGGAACAAACGAACAAAACAACAACAACAAAAAATATTAAAATACAAAAAATCTTTCTACTTTATTAACTTCTTAAACTTTTAAAACACACCTCGACTTATCGATTGGATGTCAGGTTAGGAGTATAGGAGAATGAGAACTCTCTCTTATTTTGACGGGTATAAGAAATCTATTGTTCTAAAAGGAAAGTATGACGACCAAAAATAAAGGGGGAGGAGTCGTTTTGACGACTGGTTCACAGTCCAAGGTAAATTCATCGAATTCTCGTGTTAAACAGCCAATATTGAGACCTTTTACAGGGGTCAAATGATATTGACAGAAGAGAGTCCACCGTCGTTAGTTGACTGTCACTATAGTCTTCACAAAGGATAATCTCGTTACGTAAATCTAAGAGGTCGGAAGAGTCTGTTATGGTATATGTTCACTATTGCTTGTTAGACTGTTAATTTAACTATGGTAAAAACTCTACGATATAGTTGTCGTCCTGTGTCTGAATAATGAATTAATTGTCTTATGGTCGACTATCTTTTTTCGGTTGTAAAAAAGATTACACACCTGAGATCTTCTCAGGGAACCTTAACTAAGGAAATAGATGTATGAACCTAATTTCGTACGGTACCACTTTACTTTTTGTGTGAAGTATACGAATCGGACGGTTGTACAAGGGAAAGAGGATGGATTATGATGTCTATCCTTAATAGGTAATAAATGAACATTGATTTTTAACTTTTTTTTACACATGTATCAAAGTATCGACGATGATGAATACTTTTTCCTTTCTTTATACAGGAACGAATTTTTTTTTTTTTAAAGATGTAAGTGTAATTTGATTAAGGGGAAGACTTAAGTCATACTCCTTGGTCCTCATCTAGCCTTCACTTTTGAAAAATTTTTTAATTCATTAAGATTCTCCATATAGTTTATAAGTTTAAGTCAAGTCAAGTCAATAAGTCAGTACAGGTTGAGAAACGTTGTGGTATCTGACGTCGTGCGGTCCGAAGGGACAGGTAGTGGTTGAGGACCTCGAACGAGTTTGAGTACAGGTAGCTCATCCATTACGGTAGGTTGGTAGAATAGGAGACAACAGGGGAAGAGGAGGGTGGAAGTTAAAAAGGGTTGTAGTCCCAGAAAAGGTTACTCACTCAAGAAGTGTAGTTCACCGGTTTAATAACGTCAAAGTCGAAATCGTAGTTGGGAAGGTTACTTATAAGTCCTGACTAAAGTAAATCCTACCTGATCAACCTAGAGGAACGACAAGTTCCCTGACAGTTCTCAGAATAGGTTGTTGTGTCAAGTTTCAGTAGTCAAGAAATCACGAGTCCAAAGAAATATCAGGTTGATAGTGTAGGTGTGTACTAATGACCTCTTTGGTATCGAAACTTATCTGTCTGGAAACAACCATTTCATTGCGGAGACTAAAATTGTACGACAGATCCGACCAGTATCCAAAAGAAGGTTCCTCGTTCACACAAAATTAAAGTACCGACATCGGTGGTAGACCTCTCTAAAACTTCGGGAGATTTTATTTCAGACAGTGACAAAGACAACGAAGGGGTAGATAAACGGTACTTCACTACCCTGGCCTACGGTACTAGAAACAAAAGAATTACAACTTAAAATTCGGTTAAATAAGTGAGAGGAGAAAGTGAAAGTAGTTCTCCGAGAAATCAAAAAGAAGTGAAAGACGGTATCCCACCACAGTAGACGTATAGACTCCGATAACTATAAAGAGGATCGTTAGAACAAAGGTCGAACACGAAGTAGGTCGGTCGTAAAGAGTACTACATGTGAGATATATTCAATTTATTCGTCCCACTGTTATATGTCGGAACTCCATGAAGAAAGGACTAAACCTTGGTCAGACAAGGTACAGGTCAAGATTTACAACAAAGAACTGGACGAATGTCTAAAGAGTCCTCCGTCCATTCCACCATACTATAAGGATATATAACTTCTTAAAAGGTCAAACGACACTGGGTGTGTCATTTTCCGAAACCGCATCAGTTTTGCGTTTTCATTTACAAACAGACCTTGAGAGAACGAAAAAGCTACTAGTTTGTCTACAACCGTTAAACTAGAGACCAAGGAGACGGAAAAATTTAGGTCGAACCGGTAGACCTTCAAGTGCTAAGTACATGACAACTTCGGACCGAACCTCTTAAAACTCGTAATGAAACGATCGTACACTCCACTCCCGTTAAAACACCATCAAACTTTTAAGAAACCGTAACGGAAAGAAACCCTAACCTTACTTTTAACTAAAATGATCAGGACACCGGTGACGACAAAAGGTTTAAACAACCGTATAACTCATGTCGTGAAAGTGTCGTAGTAGAAAATCCCAAACTTTATCGAGTTGACTTTAAGGTAATGGAGGTGATCGAAACAAACATCACTGCCCGGAGGATTCCGGGTGAACTGAAGTGTAAGGTCCTACAGACCGAGGATTCTGGGTGAACTGAAGTGTAAGGTTCCACAGGTCCTAGTGAGACCACACTCACTAGTGTGGTAGTACCCATAGACCCCGTAATTCTAGAAAAAACATATCGAGAAGAACATAATAACGGTGGAGAAGAATTATTGAAGATGAAGATAATCCAGGCATGGTAAAGACAGGAAATAACACGGGTAGAAACGTACTTTACAAGGGAACCATAGAGATTAAAGAACTTCTCTAGAGATCAGAAAGGGTAAGATAACAAAGGAGATAAAGAAACGTAACTAGTGATACCTTCCGAAAGAATAGAGGGGAACGATAAGAAACTTTGGGACGTTATCTTACCTATATAGAAAGGATAAGAGGAAACGAAAATCGAAGAGAAGAGAGAGTCGATAAACATTCCGGAGGAGTCTGTTAGTAAAACGGAACAACGTAAAGAAAAAGAACCCCTACCACAACTAGTGACGGAGTACATGTTACAGTACTTGAAGACAGGTGTCAAGAAATCTGTGAGATAATCTAAATTAAGGAAGTTAGAAATACAGTGAAGGTGACATATTAGTATTCCCTAAAATAAATCCAGTATGGACTTACTAGATCACCAAAAGGGATGAAAGAAGTTGATTGACTTAAAATGTTCTTCCCCAAGTACTAGACTCGGTTCAGTCGAGGGTCAGAACAAACGACTGATATATCTCCAAGAGGTAGAAACCGACGTTTCTTATATTAGTTAGACTAAAGCCATAACTGGTAGACCACTACAGGTATACATCTCAAAAGAGAACACAACAACCTTCTCCTACACACGCTACTGGTCACACAAGAGAACCATTTTGAGACAATCGGAAACGGGACAAAGCAAAATATGGAGTTCCGGTTTAAACGGACAATGAGGTTCATAGAGAACTAAAGATGAAAACGTAAGGTCAGGGGAAATTACTTTTCCTGTAGAAAAAACTCATAATCAAGATCTTCCAGAATATCCAGAAGTATCTTGGTAAAATGAAATCGAAAATCCGTAATGACCAACCCCGTCTCTGAACCTAATCACACTATAACTTATCGAATGGAATCTTTGCTTATCTCTAGGAAAACAACAAAAACTCTAACGTGGGTACATGACGTAAAAACATAGAAAACAACTGACTCTACCGATGAGGTAAAGAAGATTCCCTAAGAACGGGTGTCATCATCTATATTACCAAGTCAAGTCAAATCAGCGAGTCAGTACAGACTGAGAAACACTGGGGTACTTGACGTCGTACTGTCCGGAGGGACAGGTAGTGGTTGAGGACCTCAAGTGTGTTTGAGTACAGGTAACTCAGTCGTTACGGTGGGTCGGTAGAGTAGGAAACAACAGGGGAAGAGGAGGACGGAAGTTAGGAAAGGTCGTAGTCTCAGAAAAGGTTTCTCAGTTGAGAAGGGTACTCCACTGGTTTCATAACCTCAAAGTCGGAGTTGTAGTCAGGAAGGTATCTTGTGGGTCCTGACTAGGGGAAATCTTACCTGACCAACCTAGAGGAACGTCAGGTTCCCTGAGGGTTCTCAGAAGAGGTTGTGGTGTCAAGTTTTCGTAGTTAAGAAACCACGAGTCGGAAGAAGTGTCAGGTTCAGAGTATAGGTATAACCAGTAGACTCAATTTAAGTGGGAAAGGCCAGGTAAAATCAAGTGACTAAGGATTTTACAGCTACAAGTGAGAACGGTAGAGGACAAACTGGTGAAGGTTAAATGGAACTAAGTACCTGGATTGTAAGGTCTAAGGATACGTTATAACAAGAAATGTCGTAGCCTGAAATGAAAGTTCTGGGTAGTGTAGGTGTTGACCCACGACAAAAACGAAACCTAGGTAGAGAAGTAAGAAAGACCTGAATAAAGAAGTCACAAGAGATCATCGAATAACCCTGGAAGACTAGACCCCTCAAGTAGAAAGTCATAGGATAGTAAAACGGAAAAGTATGACAAGTACCACAAGAGTTCCGTTCTTATGACTTCATCAAACGGTAGGGGAAGAGGTCACCTGGTAAAACAGTCTTGAGAGGTCGTACTGGGTAGGTAGAACCCACCGGGATGTGTCGAACCAAGTAACAATGTAACTCAATCTGTTCGACCACCAGGTACACTAGTAAAACTAATCAAAAGACACTAACACCAAAAGTAAGACAGTAGGAATAGGGTAGCTCCCGCCGACACTGTCGCGTGTCTCACGTCGGTTCTCCTCGACGGGGTGCTGGCTCCAGTCCCCATCTTCGACCCTCCTGGGTAACGGACTCCCCACCGTCGGCTCTCCTCGATGGGGTGCAGACTCCAGTCCCCACCACCGGGTCTCCTCGATGAGACGTAGGTTCCAGTCCCCGGCACCGGTCCTCCTCGATGGGATGTAGGTTCCAGTCCCCACCACCGACTCTCACGGTCCGACGGTACCGCGTCCTCGTCGGTTCTCCTCGATGGGATGTAGACTCCAACCCCGCCGCCTGATCTCCTCGGTATGGGGGGGGTGGGGGGCGGACTCCGGTCCCCGTCGCAGGTCCTCCTCGATGGGGTAAGGAGTCCGGTCCCCGTCACCGGTCCTCCTTGTTGGGGTGTAGTTTCCTCACCACCGACGTGCCCACGTCCTTCTGGATCTCCTCGAATAAGGTACAACTCCCAGTCCTCCCCGTCACCACTCCTCTATGGGGAGTAGGTTCCATTCCTCGTCACCGACACGAAACGACCTTATCGGTACTTCTCTATGGGGTGCACGTTCCATTCTCTTTGGGTTCATTCTGCCATCCACATCGTTCTCCCGTAGTCTCCCGTCTGTGTGACTTTGGTATGAATGTCTTTTGATTAGTTAGATTAGTGTGATCCTGGTGTCGGAACAGATTGAGTTACTTTTTCTCGGTACGGGTACCCCGGTGGATTCTACTCGCCCAGTACCACCTCTCCAGACTGTCTTACACCAGGTGACCTATTCTCTTACCGTTTGGTGAAGTCATAAGAACGTAACTATTGGGGTACTTGTCATACTTTTCCGTTTTACTATCCTATGACTTCCTCCTTGAGGGGTCCAGTCATCCACGGGTTATACGATGACCTCTAGTTACCTCTTTATTGAGGTCTTTCTTACTTCCCTATCTCGGTCTCGTTTTTGTTATGGGTCGATGCCTACACTGACCACTATCTTCGTTCCAGACTACGACATTTCTCGTTATAACGTATGTTTGGACCTTACAGTCCAGGTACTTAGTTCCGTTTAACCTTCACCAGTTTGTCCTCTACCGTTCCCACTTGCAGCTGTAAGATCCTTAGTCGCTTGATTTTACCTGACCTTTCCCACTTAAATTGAGTCTACTGGTAATATAGATGATGACACCCGTCCTTAGGGAAACTTCTTTACCTCATCGGTAGTACCAGTTGTTTTCTCAGACTTTACGTCATGAACTTATGTTAGAGTTTTTACTGTCTTCCTAGAGATAAACAAAGGTTCCCTTTGGTAAGTTATAGTGGTATTAAGTTCAGATACGGGGTTGGTCATTGTGACTTCTTCGACTTCAACTTGTCAAGATACTTCTGGATGTTCTGAAAAATCTTGATTGTGGGTTTTTTCTATAGGAAGAGTAATATCCCCTGACCTTACGTTTTCATCCTTCAGTTCTTTGTGGACCTTATTGTCCGTTTAAACCGGAACCTTACACCTTACTTCGTCCCGTTTCTGATTATCTCAAAACGATTCTTTTACGTGACCAGTATCGTTTGTGGGAGAAGGTTGTTGTGTTCTCTTTTGAGATGTATACCTGTAGTAGTCTACCAGTTGTGGTTTGAGTCTAACTAATATAAGAAACGTCGGTTTCTACCTCTTCGAGATATGTCAGTTGTTTTTGTTCTGGTCCTCGACTGACACCGAGTCTAGTACTTGAGGAATAACGGTTTAAGTTTGAATTTAACTTCTTTCATCCCTTTTGGTGATCTGGTAAGTCCATACTGGATTTAGTTTACGGAATACTAATATGTCACCTTCACTCTTTATCTAAATTCCCTGTTCTAGACTATCTATCTCACGGACTACTTGATACCTGTCTCTAAGTACTGTAACATGTCCTCTGTCCCTAGTTCTGGTAGAGGTACCTTTTCTTTACGTTTTTTCGTTTTACCGACAGACTCCCCCGGAATGTTTATCGACACTTTTCTTCTCTTCGTTTTTCGTTTCCTCTTTTCCTTTCTATATTCGTAGACTTACGTCTCAAGGTTTCTTATCGTTCTTCTCTATTCTTTCGGAAGGAGTCACTAGTTACGTTTCTATATCTCCTTTTGTTGTCTTACCTTTTCTGATCTCTAGAGAAGTACCTCTTCCTTTACCGTTGGGTGAGGTCGCAAGAACGGACCTCTTAGGGTCCCTGTCCCCTCGGACCACCCGACGGCAGATACCCCAGTGTATCTCAATCTGTGCTGACTTCACTGAATCGTCGTCTCTAGAGAAGTTCTTTTGATCTCTATGGTTCCCTTGTAAAGTACGTTTCTACCCGAGTTATTTCCTGTCTTTACCAGACCTTGATTGTCTTCGTCTATAATTCTTCTCCACCGTTCTTATGTGTCTTCTTGACATGTTTTTTCTAGAAGTACTGGGTCTATTAGTGTTACCACACTAGTGAGTGGATCTCGGTCTGTATGACCTTACACTTCAGTTCACCCGGAATCTTTCGTAGTGATACTTATTTCGATCGCCTCCACTACCTTAAGGTCAACTCGATAAAGTGTAGGACTGTCTACTAAGACACTTTCACGACGTGAGTTATACGGTCGTTTAAACCTTTGGAGTCGTCACCGGTGTCCTGACCTTTTCCAGGTAAAAGTAAGGTTAGGGTTTCTTTCCGTTACGGTTTCTTACGAGTTTGATGGCGTGTTAACGTGAGTAGAGTGTACGATCATTTCATTACGAGTTTTAAGAGGTTAGTCCGAAGTCCTTATACACTTGACACCTGAAGGTCCACAAGTTCGACCAAAATCTTTTCCGTCTCCTTTGTCTCTAGTTTAACGGTTGTAGGCGACCTAGTACCTTTTTCGTTCTCTCAAGGTCTTTTTGTAGATAAAGACGAAATAACTGATACGGTTTCGGAAACTAACACACCTAGTGTTATTTGACACCTTTTAAGACTTTCTCTAACCCTATGGTCTGGTGGAATGGACGGAGAACTCTTTGAATATACGTCCAGTCCTTCGTTGTCAATCTTGACCTGTACCTTGTTGTCTGACCAAGGTTTATCCTTTTCCTCATACAGTTCCGACATATAACAGTGAGAGGAATAAATTGAATATACGACTCATGTAGTACTCTTTTCGACCCGACCTTCTTCGTGTTCGACCCTAGTTCTAACGGCCTTGTTTATAGTTATTGGAGTCTATACGTCTACTGTGATGGGAATACACTTCTCCTTGATTTTTCGGAGAACTACTTTCACTTTCACCTCTCACTTTTTCAACCGAATCTCGAGTCGTAAGTCTTTTACTTCTATTACTGTAGACCAGGGTAGTGAAGTACCCTTTATCTACCCCTTTGTCACCTTTGTCACAGTCTGAAATAAAAAACCCCGAGGTTTTAGTGACGTCTACCACTTACGTCGGTACTTTAACTTTCTGTGAATGAGGAACCTTCTTTTCAATACTGGTTGAATCTATCGTATAAGTTTTCGTCTCTGTAATGAAACGGTTGTTTCCAGACAGATCAGTTCCGATACCAAAAAGGTCACCAGTACATACCTACACTCTCAACCTGACACTTCTTTCGACTCACGACTTCTTAACTACGAAAACTTGACACCACAACCTCTTCTGAGAACTCTCAGGGAACCTGACGTTCCTCTAGGTTGGTCAGGTAAGAATTCCTCTAGTCGGGACCCTAAAGAAACCTTCCTTACTACAATTTCGACTTTGAGATCATGAAACCAGTGGAATACACTTCTCAACTGAGTAACCTTTTCCGACACTACGACCCTCCCTAACCCCCGTCCTCTTCTTCCCCTACTGTCTCCTACTCTACCAACCTACCGTAGTGTCTGAGCTATCTGCACTCAGACTCACTTGAGGTCCTCAACCACTACCTGTCCCTCCGGACCGTACGACGCTAAGTACCGAGCGTTTCTCAGCCTGTGCTGGCTCGCTGACTTGACTTGACTTGACTTACTTCTATTACCACTGCAGGAAGTTTCTAGGACACGTGTGTGACGTCGTGACGCGCGGAGCCTTGGAAGTCACACGGTGGCGGTAGGGTGCGGAGGTGGTCTCTGAGAACCTGTGAGTGTCCGGTCAGATTCAGTCAGAGAATCCGCCCAGTGACGAGGAAAGAAGACTCAGGACCACGTATGTTCCAAAACAACACGGGAGGTTTTAAAAAAAAAAGGGGTCAGGACACATTCAAGACCGCCGAGAAACCACCCCAATTACCACTAGAGGAGGTTCTCCCGAATACGGTATGGGACCAGACACCATGACTCTCGGAGACGGGGACACTGTCCGGTGACGACTGGTCATGGAGGTGTCCTCTACGAGTTTGTGAGTTTCCGTCCAGACCGAGTCAAAGACACCCCAGAGGACCACATGTGTTTCTAAAATAGACTCGGGAACCTCGTAGAGAACACACATACCCCAAACTAAGATTTATGCTAAAAAGGGGAGGATGGTAGAACGACCCCAAAGAGGAAACGGGAACCTGTACGCCATAGAGAAAAACTTAAATTGTAAATAAATCTAAATTATAAGTTCAATTTAAAACATTTTTATAATAAGAGAACAAGTTTAGAGGATGATGACAGATCACCTACTGACTTACTATGTCTTGATCATTCATTAAAGAGTGTACATACTAGTGACAGTCTAAAGAAGTCTGAGACAAAATTTGGATTTGAGATACTCCTGCAACCCGAAGGGTCCACCACGATCACCATCTCTTGGGTGGACGGTTATGTCCTCTGTATTCCGTACACCCGAGTCAGGGACCCCTCCCTTCTAGGGGACCTCTTCCCGAACCATTAGGTGAGGTCATAAGAACGGACCTCTTAGGATACCTGTCCTTTGACCGTCCGCTGTATCCCACCGTATCTCAGTCTGTGTTGATTCGTTGATTCTGTATGTATGTGTGCACATAATCTTGAAATTCGGTGTCTTACCAGTTAATTGTATGATTAGCTCAGTCGACCCAAAAATGTGCAATTTTGTAGTATGTTACATAACTTTACTTTTCATTCTTTCGGAGATCACGATATAAAAATGAATCTTGTTGATTAAATGAACCCTCTTTTACCCACTTAGAACTATGAAAAGAAAAGTTAAAACAGTTCGAGAAACAAATTTCGGATGTAAATATGTCATTTTACCTGTCAATCTTTTACGGTGTTTACATTGAGTACAAAAATAATAACGAAACAAAGGAAAATGTAAGTTCTTTGATATACATTATACTTCATTTTTGTTATCTTAACTATTATGTGTTTTCTACCCCCCTGATACCTTTCTACTGATTTGATAAACAACAACAACGACAAATCAGTGACAAGTCAGCGATTTGGTACAGACTGAGACACTGGGGTACCTGAAGTCGTGTGGTCCGAGGTGACAGGAGGTGACAAAGGTCCTCGACCGAGTTTAAGTACAGGTAACACAGTCAGTACGATAAATTTGTAGAGTAAGAGTCAACGGGGTAAGAGGATAACGGAAGTTAGAATGACTCGTAGCCCAGAAAACGTTACTCACCCGAGAAGTGTAGTCTACTGGTTTCATAACCTCGAAGTCGAAGTCGTAATCAGGAAGGTTACTTATAAGTCCCAACTAAAGATAATCTTGACTGACCAAACTAGAGGAATGACAGGTTCCCTGAGAGTTCTCAGAAGAGGTCGTGGTGTTAATCTTTCATAGTTAAGAAATGGTCAGTCGGAAGACCTGGTTGAGAATGTAGGTATGTACTGATGACCTTTTTGGTGTCGGAACTGATATCCCTGGAAACGACCGTTTCACTATATAGACGAAAAATTATACGAGAGATCCAAACGGTGTCGAAAGAAAAGTTCTTCGTTCACCCAAAAACAAACAAACAAACAAAATTTAAAGTACCGACGTCAGTGGCAGGTGTCACTAAAATCTCGGGTTCTTTTATCTTGGATAGTAACAAAGGTGACAACGGGAAAGATAAATGGTACTTCACTTCCCTGACGTACGATACTACTAAATCAAAAGAAAAGTTACAACTCAAAGTTCTGTCGTAAAAGTGAGAGTGTGAGTAGTTCTCAGAGAAGTCAAGGAAAAGTGAAAGATGGTGATCTCACCATAGTAGACGTATACACTCCAACAACTTAAAAGAGGGTTGTTATAACTAAGGTCGAACACTAAGTATGTCGACAGTAAAGTGTACTACATGAGACGTATATTCAATTTATTCGTCCAACTGTTATATATCGACACAGTATATGGAACGGGTTAAAACTTGATCAGATTATTTAGAGACACTCGATATCGGAGGTATGGTAATTATGTATACATACCTTCTGGAAATGTCTTTATCAATTTTAGGAACAAAGGGATTCGTATAGACAAGAAACTGTGAATTGAACTTTCGACGTTGTAGTAACGTCATAGACAGTAGTAATATTATACTTCAACGTATTTGACGAATACTAAAATCCAATTGACAAAAGAAGATTCTTTCCCCATATATTATTCAAGAAATTTTACACGGTTTACAATTTTATATTTTACTCTATTTCACTCGTTATTTATTTTAATAAATAGTTTACCTTATTAATAAATGATTAATAAGTGAAATTCGAAAATTTTACACCATGTCACAAACATAAACATTATTGAGAAAGTAAAAAGTATACTCTCGTATAGGTATTTATAAACAGATTCATTTCTGGACGTGACACATGTTTACTGACAACTTTAACTCACGAACCTTTTTCTAGAAGTCACAAAAGTGACTCTTTATTACTTTTGTATAAACTATTTATTAAGTAAATGTGGACGACACGTATTATTAGTGAGTACTACAACCTCGAGAAAGACTTTATCAAGTGGTTTATTCATCAGGAAACGTCACAACAAAGGTCACTTCTCTGAACTTTCAAACACTATAAAGTCATTCGTACAACCAGATCCTTCATTATGTTATTTTAATGAGGGACTTCGAAACACATTTACTAAAATAGAATTTACACGTTTACCGAACCAGTTCCAAATTTATTTTTAAGACACTTTTCTTATCGTAATACGTCTAGGATTTAGTTCGATGTGAAAAATGAAAGAAGTTTATAGATAACTACACCGTATAATTTGTATATCTTACAAAAATTTTATCTACATTTTCTTTCATAATAATTTCACAATAATTATAATATACGGATTCGAAGGGTCACCCACCAGAAGATTCTTCGGAGTTGATCCTTACACGATCTTTACGTTTAAGAGTCAGAGAAGGAGTCTAGATGGTGACATAGTCCTTGAGACTCTCACTGTGGGTCACTAGACTCACATTGTTTAGGACGTCCCTTACAACTACGAACAAGTTTAAATTCATAAGGGTCAATGTAATACTCCCACGGTATAACCCCTACCCCCCGTTTCTAAAGATATGATAATCGTACAGTATTTATAAATCGTACAGAACTTCTAATTCTTAAATACTTTGTAAATATATATGTTTGTAAAGGTAAACGTGAACTTACACTTTTTCATAAAAACATTGAAATATAAATTTATTAAAAGTATATTCGTCTGTGATTCAGAAAAGTGGAAAGTAAAAGTTTTGAAAAAAAAAAAAACCTAAAGTGTAAAGTATTCTTAGACGGACGTTACGTCCTCTGGTTGGTCCCAATCTAGGGACACAACCTTTCTAGGGGACTTCTTCCTTTACAGTTAGGTAAGATCATAAGAATAGACCTCTTAAGGTACCTGTTTCTTCGAACCTCCCGATGTCAGTGCCCCAGAGTTTCTCAGTCTGTGTTGACTCTTTGACTGAAAGTGAAAGTTCTTATATACAAAATTCTCCCAAGACTCCTCCATGTTTATATATTGTAAAAAGTGTCATTTTTTTTCTGGAAAAAAACAAAGAAAAGACACAAATCGATAACTTATTTATGTCAAGAAAGTATGAAAGTATTATAAATATAACCACTTTCTAGTTTATTAACTCTAAAGGACATGACCTCCCAATTATTTTTCTTAGTACTCAGTATGTGTTTTGTTACTCTAAAAATCTACTTTATTTAACTCTATTTTACATTATTCTACGGTCGTTTAAGTTTATTTCCTCTCGTCTTTAATAGGGAAATAAGACTAGGACTTGTCTTTAATAGGGAAATAAGACAAAACTTGTCAATGAGTAATCAAACCTTAGATATAAGGAATCCGTAAATGAATCATCTTTAATAAAGAAGGACGGGTTTGTACGAAAGGGTATGTGATTACAGTGACGATTTTATTGAATCTTTAAAGAAAAGATTGTTATTGACAAAAGTTATTTAGAATCCCACTTATTTACTTTCTCCAACGGGATCGTCAGTGGTTCAAGACCCTATAGAAACTCCTCATTTCTGACAATTATACGTATATAACGAATGATGTCAATAGATCCCATATTTTTGATTGAACCGTCGATGATCATTATCTACTATTAATTTTAATACCTCACTAACTCTGAGCCCCTTTTATCTCGATTGTCTTTTGGATTCTGTTTTTTACATCCACGAGTTATAATCTTTTTTCATTTATTGTCTTTTTTTATTATTTTAGTCTTTTTATGTCCTTATTATTTTTAACATAATTTTCGTAGATCGATCTACTAGTGTTCGACCTTAGTTCTAACGACCCTCTTTATAGTTGTTGGAGTCCATACGTCTAATATGGTGGGATTACCGTCTTTCGTTTCTCCTTGTTTTCTCGGAGAACTACTTCCACTTTCTTCTCTCCCTTTTTTGACCGAATTTTGAATTATAAGTCTTTTAACTGTAAGTCAGGGTAGTGAAGTATCGTTTATCATCCTCCTTTTTACCTTTGTCACTGTCTAAAATAAAGGACCCGATGTTTAGTGACACCTCTCACTGAGATCGGTACTTTAATTTTCTACGAACAAGGAATCTTCCTTTCGATACTGTTTGGATCTGGATAATTTGGATCATATACTTTTTCCCTTCTGTAATCAAACGGTTCTTTCCAGGTGTATCAGTTTCGATATCAAAAAGGTCATCAGTACATACTTACCCTCTCGGCCTGGTCTTTCTTTCGACTTGAGGTTTCTTGACTACGAAAGTTTGACACAACGACCTCTTCTGAGAACTAGTAAGGAACCTGTCATTCCTCTAGTTTGGATAGTTAGGATTTCCTTTAATTAAGACTTATAAGTAACCTTCCTGACTACGACTTCAAGGTTATGAAACTGGTGGACTACGATTCTCGGTCGAGTAACCTTTTCTGAGAGTACGACCCCCTCTGACTCCCGTTCTTCTCTTCCTCCGTTGTCTCCTACATTACTAACCTACCGTAGTGGCTGAGTTACCTGTACTCAAACTTGTTTGAGGGTCTCTATTACTTTATAAACATTCGGACCGTACGGTGTCAGGTACCCCAGTGTTTCTTAGTGTACGCTGAATCGTTGACTTGTTGTTTTTATTTTCGCTAACCCAATATTCTGTTTAATACCAAAGTAACGATATTCTCACCGTATTTCTTTTGTTTTTCACTTCCTTTATCTTACCTCTCAGAGTTTTTAGTTTCTATTGAATTTGTCCTGGAACTTTTTTCACTCTCGTTTTACAACTCCTCTTTGATTTATTGTTAACGATAAAAATACGTCTTTCAGTAAAACCTTAAAATATTGGTATTCTCTCTTTTAAAAGTATCGTCGTACTCTTGAAGTGACTTATTTCACCTCGGATTTAAATTCCCACTATATTATAGATTTTCCGACTATAACATCTCAATTGGAGTAATCTATATAAAATAGATATTCAGGTCATATGAAAGATTATAGAATTTACCCGAATTATCGGTTTATGAAGTTTATACGAACAATATATTTCAATATATATTAGGAGGGATTATGGACTCTGAACTTGGTCTACAAGACGATTTTGGTCTAACTTTAGTAAGGTTCGTAGAAAAGACTGGTATTACGTAATTCTAATCTAGAGTTAATGTCCTCTTTTTGATAATTTTTAAGGTTGTATACCTCCGACTTGTTGTGCGACGACTTATTGGTTGTTTAGTGTCTTCTTCAGTTTTTTCTTTAGTTTTATACGTATCTTTGCTTACTTTTACTTGTGTGTTGTTGGATTTTGGACACCCTGTGACATTGTCGTCACGATTCCCCTTTCAAGTATCGTTATGTCCGTATGGAGTTCTTTGTTCTTTTTTCAGTTTATTTATTGGATTGAGATGTGGATTGTGTCGATCTTTTCCTTCTTTACTTCTTGGGGTCCCAATCATCTTTCTTTCTTTAGAATTTTTAATCTCGTCTTTATTTACGTTTTCTTTGTTTTCTCTGGTATCGTTTTTAGTTGTTTCGGTTTTCGACCAAGAAACTTTCCTATTTATTTTAACTGTTTGGTAATCGGTCTGAGTAGTTCTTTGTTTCTCTCTTTTTAGTTTAGTTATTTTAATCTTTACTTTTACCTCTCTAGTGTTGTCTTTTGTGTCTTTATGTTTCCTAGTATTCTCTGATGATAGTCGTTAATATACGGTTATTTTACCTGTTGCACGTTCTTTACCTGTTTAAGAATCTTTTCATGTTGAAAGGTTTTGACTTGGTCCTTCTTTATCTTTTAGAATTGTCTGGGTAGTGTTCGTGCCTTTAACTTTGACATTGGTCTTTAGAAGGTCGGTTGTTTTCGGGTCCAGGTCTGCCCAAGTGTCGACTTGAGATGGTTTTTAAATCTCTTCTAGATTGTGGATAGGATGAGTTTGAGAAGGTCTTTTAACGTCTCCTTCCATTTGAAGGTTTGAGTAAGATACTCCGGTGGTAGTGGGATTATGGTTTTGGAATGTTTCTACGGTGTTTTTTTCTTTTGATGTCCGGTCATAGTGACTACTTGTATCTACATTTTTAGGAATTGTTTTAAGATTGTTAGTCTTATGTTGTTGTGTAATTTTTCTAGTATGTGGTACTGGTTCACCCGAAATAGGGTCCCTACGTTCCTAAGAAGTTATAGGTCTTTAGTTAGTTACATTATGTGGTGTAATTGTTTAACTTTTTATTTAGGTATACTAATAGAATTATCTACGTCTCTTTCGAAAACTGTTTTAAGTTGTAGGTAAATACTGTTTTTGAGAGGTCTTTCGTCCTTATCTTCCTTGTATGGAGTTGTATTATTTTCGATATATACTGTTTGGGTGTCGTTTGTAATAGGAGTCACCACTTTTAACTTTCGTAAAGGGGATTCCAGTCCTTGTTCTGTTCCCACGGGTGAAAGTCGTGATGATAAGTTGTATCAAGACCTTCAAAACAGGTGTCGTTAGTCTCGTCTTTTTCGTTATTTTCCTTAGGTTTAACCTTTTCTTCTTCATTTTGAGAGTGACAAACGTCTACTGTACTAGGAAATGTATCTATTGGGATTTCTGTGGTGGTCTTTTAATGATCTTGATTAGTTACTTATATCATTTCAACGTCCTATATTTTAGTTGTGTGTCTTTAGGGAACGTAAGGATATGTGATTATTACTCTTTTATCTTTAATTCCTTTGTTAAGGTGAGTGGTAACGTTGTTTTTCTTATTTTATGAATCCTTATATAGATGGATTTCTTTGATTTCTGGATATATATCTTTTGATATATATCAAAATTTGATATATATCACTTTCTTTAGTTTCTCCTGTGCTTATCTACCTCTTTATATGGTACAAATACCTAGTCTTATTAATTATATGACTTTTACTCATATGATGGGTTTCGTTAGATATCTAAGTTACGTTAGGGATAGTTCGATGGTTGCCATAAAAAGTGTCTCGATCTTGTTTATTAAAGTGTTAAACATACCTTTATGTTTTTTGGAACTTATCGGTTTCGTCAGAACTCTTTCTTCTTACCTTGGTCTCCTTAGTTGGACGGACTGGAGTCGGGGATGATGTTTAAGTATCAGTAGTTCTGTCATACCATGACCGTGTTTCTGTCTTTATATCCAGTTACCTTGTTTTATCTTTCGGGTCTCTATTTAGGTGCATGGATACCTGTGGAATAGAAACTGTTTCCTCCGTTCTTATATGTTACCTAATTTCTGTTAGAGAAATTATTCACCACGACCCTTTTGACCAGTTGGTGAACATTTTCTTACTTTGATTGTGAAAGATTGTGGTATGTGTTTTTATTTGAGTTTTACCTAATTTCTAGATTTGTATTCTGGTCTTTGATATTGTGAGGATCTCCTCTTGTATCCGTTTTGTGAAAGGCTGTGTGTAGTGTCGTCCTAGGAGATACTGGGTAGAGGGTCTTATAACCTTTATTTTCGTTTTTATTTGTTTACCCTAGATTAATTTTAATTTTCGAAGACGTGTTGTTTCCTTTTATATTCGTTCCACTTTTCTGTCGGAAGACTTACCCTCTTTTATTATTGTTTACTTCGTTAACTGTTTGTTGATTAGAGTTTTTATGTGTTCGTTGAGGACGTCGAGTTAAAGTCTTTTTATTTGCTGGGTTAGTTTTTTACCCGTTTTCTTGATTTATCTGTAAAGAGGTTTCTTCTGTATGCCTACCGATTGTTTGTGTACTTTTCTACGAGTTGTAGTGAGTAATAGTCTCTTTACGTTTAGTTCTGGTGTTACTCCATGGTAAAGTGCGGTCAGTCTTACCGACACTAGGTTTTCAGATGCCCGTTATTTACGACCTCTCCCACACCTCTTTTCCCTTGGGAGATGTGACAACCACGCTTACGTTTGATCATGTCGGTGATACCTCTTGTCACACCTCTAAGGAATTTTTTGACCTTTATCTTGACGGAATACGGGGTCATTAGGGTGACGACCCGTATGTGTGGTTCTTTTGGTCTTAACTTTCTCTGTGCACATGGGGTGTCAAGTGACGTTGTGACAAATATTATCGGTCCTGTACCTTCGTTGGATCTACAGGTAGTTGTCTACTTACCTATTCTTTCGACACCATGTATATGTGTTACCTCATAATGAGTCGGTAATTTTTCTTATGTAAACTTAGTCAAGATTACTCCACCTACTTTGACCTCGGAAAATATGTCTCACTTCATTCAGTCTTTCTTTTTGTGGTTACGTCATATGATTGTGTATATATACCTTAAATCTTTCTACCATTACTATTAGGACATACGTTCTGTCGTTTTCTCTGCGTCTACATATCTTATCAGAAAACCTGAGGTACCCTCTCCTTCTCCCACCCTACTAAACCCTCTTGCCGTAACTTTGTGCATATTATAGTATATACTTTGCTTAGCGGTCAGGTCCAAGCTACGTACTATGACCTACGAACCCCGACCACGTGACTCTACTGGGTCTCCCTACCATGCCCCTCCCTCCGTCTTCCCCCCAAGTCCTACCCCTTATACACATATGGACACCGTCTAAGTACAACTACATACCGTTTTGGTTATGTTATAACATTTCATTAATTGAAGGTTAATTTTATTTATTTAAATATAATTTTTTTTTGAAATTTGTTGACTTCCGTTGTAAACTAAAATAAACTAGAATTTTTAGGTACATATAGAAAGCTGTTGTCCCGGAAAAATAACATTCACAACGATTGTTCGACACTTTGAAAGAGTTAATCAAATCTTTCATTAAATTAGTGATGGTAGGGTTGGTACCGTGTCAGAATCACTAGTTGTTTATGACCAGTACTTTCGGTTAATTAGGATGGGAACTTTCGAGACAAACCGTCCATGTAATCTCTGCGTAATCTCTACCGGTGACCTCTCTGGTACATCCTCTAAACGTACGTTGACACGTTTCTGCAGAGGACTGTCTTACATTTCGACTCTTGACGGAAGTGTTCAAATCAAAGAGACTCAAAAACAAACAAACCAAAAATCAAACAAAACAGGTCTCGTCACCACGACTCTCGACGACGACACTTACAAACAAAGACGTCTTGACGTGTGGACTAACTGTACAGAACTATGATCATTAAACGGAACCACGTCATGCAACAGTGAATACCTCCATTGGAACTGGTGTCGAGACCAAACAATCATACACGTCAAAAAGGTATAGCAGGAGTGGGGTTGTTAGATAATCCACAAAGACTTTCTTCTCTGACTTTAAATTTATATAAAAGAAATTTGGAAAAATAACCTTTTATAGTGAACATTTTTTTATATCGTATTTTAAAATAGTATTTATGAACACATAAGTAGTAAATCTAATTCTTTAACTCGTAACGTTCGTTGGATCTTTAGGTTAGGGTATGAGGGAGCGTTGATAGGTGAGGGTTGTCGATTTGCTATTGACTTAAAGTATCGTCAGTGAAATATATAAGAAATATTAAATATGTTTAGATCGAATTTTGAGATTATTGGTGAACGAATTAAAAACTTTATACATATTTACTATAGTATAAGAAAATACAGACCATAGTAGGTTGGTTATAATATAAACATTCCAAATCAGTATAACGAGTCACATCGATATCTGGAAAGTAAAAGTAATTAAATACCGTGAGATAATAAACGTGCGTACTGTTAAAGTAAATAGGTTTACAAGATGTATTACAACGACACTTATAAGAACATGTACAGAGAATATGGATAATAAGAAACGATGTATAGATCCCCATAGTAAAGACCTCCCCCTTTACCGTTGGGTGAGGTCATAAAAACGGAACTTTTAGGGTGACTATTTCCTCAGACCTCCCGATGTCAGGTACCCCAACGTCTCTGAGCCTGTACTGATTCGCTGACTCGTCCTCATATTAACGATCTTTTACCACATACGTTTGCAAATGTTAATCCTCTCTCGTGGTGTAACTAAAGGGGAATGAGAGAGAAGACATTACATACTCTCGAGGACCCTAAGATGTGAAAACGGTGTGAAAATGTAAAATTGGTAAAGTTACCTATGTATCACCACAGAGTAGTACAAAGGGACTTATGGTCATTCTAAATTCTTAAAAAAGTCTAAAAATAAGCTGTAGACCTATAGAATACCCTATAGAAAGGGTATAAAGAATGTTCAAGAAAACCCAATAAAAGAATAATTAATCATCGTCAAGAAACGTATAAGACCTATGATCAGGAAACGGACAAATACATAACATTTATTTAAGAGGGTGAAACACTTGAAAAAAAAAAAAGTAAAATGACCGTAACGAACTTTTATTCAAGAATTTAGATTACAGGTTAAATAGTTATAAAAGAAAATACCAAATGTAAAAACACACAGGATAAATTCTTTATAACGGGGTAAGGTAATATTTCTATAAGAAGTTATCATAGAAAAATCTTCAAAACAATAAAGCGTGAATTTAAATATTAAAGGACCTTAATTAAAAAGTTATACCATGTTCCATCGTTAGTTCAACGTGATAAAAGGTATACCTTTTAGTTGTCGACGTGGTTGTAAACACTTCTGTTAAAATAAAGAATAACGATAAGTAATGGTGAATGTCAACTTAACCCAGGTATATACTTGTTTAGATAAGTGACATCATAGAATACAAGTTGACTAATAGATAAGAACGTCTTTACTGTGTACAAAGGAAATGACGTTACACTATAGTCAAGACTAACTATCTCGTACAGGAGGGAAAACGGGAAGAAGAAACTCCGTCTCACATTACCGATAATAATCGTAAATCGTAAAAGTACAGTCAAAGTCCCATCCAGGTAGTATAAGGTATTTTGAGGAGATGACCTTAAAATGACTCTAACATCACTGAGATTTCCACTTGAATCCCTTTTAATCTTAAAAATGTTATTACTTACAAAATGAGGTATTTGTACTATCTGTGTAGTTATATAAAGGAAATGTAAGAGAGTTATTACAAAACATCAAAGAAGGTCTCTCCATAAAGAGAAACAGACGATCTGAATAATAAACTATACAAAATACAATAAAATTTACTATGACAAAATCTTAAAGAAAAGGAAACGTTAACTCAAAATACTAAATTGAACGTTTGTCTTTTAGACGATTTCATCAAATAACTAAAATTATGAAATAAACATAAGAAAACAAATATAGATATGTAATAGTATACACCTATTTCTTCTAAGGAAAAGTCAAGGTAAGAAAAACAAAGAAGAAAATCGAACCACTTGACAAGTTTAGAGGTTATTCTAAGATTACCGACCATCATCGTCCATGGATACAGAGGTAAAGTTTCCCTACTGATTTTATACCAAAATGGTCATCAGTACATACCTACACTCTCAACCTGATATTTCTTTCGACTCGTACTTTCTTAACTACGAAAACTTGACACCATAACCTCATCCGAGAACTTTCAGGGAACCTGATGTTCCTCTAGGTTGGTCAGGTACGATTTCCTCTAGTCAGGACCCACAAGTAACCTTTCTGACTATAACTTCGACTTCGAGGTCATGAAACCGGTGGAGTACGCTTCTCGACTGAGTAAACTTTTCTGGCACTAAGACCCTGTCTAACTCCCGTCCTCTTCTTCCCCTGCTGTCTCCTACTTTACCAACCTACCATAGTGGTTGAGTTACCTGTACTCAAACCCATCCGCAACCCTCAACCACTACCTGTCCCTCCGGACCGCACGAAGTTAAGCACCCCAGCATTTCTCAGTCTGTCCTGACTCACTAACTTGACTTGACTTGACTTTTTAAAGTTATAGTTCGTGATACAAACACTATCGTGAAAAAAAAACAGTATAAGTAAATGATCTAACTTCCGTAAGTAAAATAAGAACTAAAAGATGAAAAATTTTTATTACTCATATATACTTTACTACATTTAATTTACAATAGTTTATAATAGGACATTGTAAAAATTCTACTATATTAAGAATAAAAAGGACAATTACAATGTAATTATTTAAAAGACTATAATTTGATTGGAATATAAGAGGTTTATTATAATTTGATCAATACTACAGCCTCTTCCGTTACCGTTGGGTGAGGTCATGAGAACGGACCTTTTAGGGTACCTACCTCCTCGGACCATCCGACGTCATTCACCCCAGCGATTCTCAGCCCGTACTGACTCGCTGGAGTGAAAGTACGTGACCTCTTCCTTTACCGTTGGGTGAGGTCACAAGAACGGACCTCTTAGGGTCCCTGTCCCCTCGGACCACCCGACGGCAGATACCCCAGCGTGTCTCAGCCTGTGCTGACTGCACTGAATCGTCGTCGTCGTCGTCAATACTACATAGTGGGAAAAATCATTGAAGGATTTGATTCAGACGATTATAAATAATCTAAAACTTAAGATATAAGTATGAATTCTATCCGTATTTTTACAGGAAAGGCGTTCACAACACAATAGTGTTGTAAACACGACACCCGAAAAATAAGGGGGATCTCCCAAAACTTGTTTTGATTTAATAAATAACGAATTTATAAACATTAACAAGTGGTTTGCTTTCGTAGATCTGGATTTAAAAACAAAACGTACCGAAACTTTACAAAAGGAATATAAACTTCTTTTTTTCAAACAACTTTCCGAAAATTGATCCCTAATTTAAATCAGTCATAAATATCCTAATGAGTTTAATGATAAAGATGACACAGCCGATTTAACGGTATAATAACTAAAGTTCTAAAGTAATGTAAGAGAATAGAGTATATAAAGACTCTTGAAAAGATAATTTCAAAAGAGAAAATTTCGTCAAATCAAAGTGTCATTTTAGTTCTTGTATGTCTCTGAAGAGTATATGAGTTATGGGAGTGTGTATGTAAACAACAACAATGAATCAGGGATTCATTACAGACTGAGAAACGCTGAGGTACCCGACATTACCGAGTCACCATTTTTTTTTTTTTTTTTTTTTTTAGACGGAACGGTTCGTCCTCTACGTTCAAAGTTAGGGACCCATCCCTTCTAGGGGACCTCCTCTTTTACCGTTGGGTGAGGTCATAAGAACGGACTTCTTAGGGTACCCGTCTCCTCGCACCACCCGATGTCAGGTACGCCAGTGTTTCTTACCCTGTACTGAAGGGCCGATTTGTTGTGGTGTGGACGTTTCGGAGAGGGCAGTAGTTGTCGGGTGTGGTCTCACCAGGTATACAGCGTGGTGTATTGTTGGTGGGTTTCAGATATCAAATATAATTCTAAGTGAGAACCACAAGATATCCTCTTCTGCTACCGGGGGGAGAGGTCATGAGGACGGACCTTTTAGGGTACCTACCTCCTCGGACCACCCGACGCCAGGTACCCCAGCGATTCTCAGTCTGCACTGACTCGCTGAAGTGAAAGTGAAAAGTGAAAGTACGTAATCTCTTCCTGCACGGTTGGGTGAGGTCACAAGAACGGACCCCTTAGGGTCCCTGCCCCCTCGGACCACCCGACGGCAGATACCCCCAACGTGTCTCAGCCTGTACTGACTTCGCTGAATCGTCGTCGTCGTCGTCGTCGTCGAACCATAAGATATAATATACACGACGTATGGACGAGTCAGTACAGGTTGAGAAAGGATCAAATACCTGACATCGGACGGTCCGAGGAGACAGGTACTCTAATGAGGTCCGTTCTTATGACCTCACTCAAGGGTAAAAGGGAAGGTCCCCTATAAGGGTTAGTTTGGACACAGAGGACGTGACCGTCCGTCTAAGAAATGGTGACTCGGTGGATCCTTCGGGTGAGACAATATACCTAAACCTGTTACATATAAGTAACATGGGTAGTAATATCCTAGTCTCTCTTATAAATGTGACAGGTTTTTAAGGACCAGGAGGTGTTAATACGGGAAGTGGAATTGTGAGGATTAGGGTCGTTAGTTACTAGAGAAATGATAGAGGTATCAAAACAGAAAAAGTCTTACAGTTAATCAATCTTAAAGATTCTTAAAATAAGAACTTTAACCGGTAAAAGAGAGAGACGAGACAGACAGAGAGAAAGGGATTTGTATGGTTCCAAACAGTCAAAATACCTAGAAAACTCACAATAAAATAAGAAAGACCAAATAATTGAGATAATAAAATGAGATTAAGAGGATATAAACCTTTTGTATGTTTAATGACAATATATTGAAGAACTCTTCCTACGAACCAGGTAACTAAGACAGAAAGAAGAAAAGTTTAAGTACGTCACTTTCTGTTTTTAAGATTCGTTTCTAAAAAGACGTTCCAAACCACACAATAAAAATAATAGTAAGTCTAATTTTAGACTAGATCAGATATAATACCGAAAAGGGAAACTGAAAACTCAATAAATCTTCATAAAGGGAATCAACGGTTTATATAACTCCGAAGAATAAATTGAAACATTGAACAAAAATATTTTTATTAAACACCGATTTCGTAAAAGAAAAATACTATAGATAAAAAACCGGAATTCATTTTTGTTGGGTTAGATACATTGAAAACATTTACTCACATGAACTTTCTTACGAACAAAGACATAAACAACCCACATTGTAAAATATGTATTATAGGTAAAATAGTTCAAACGATTAACAAAAAACTTATAAGATATCGTGACTAAAAACTAGGTTAAAATATTTGTCAAGGGTGATAGAAACACCTGGACGAAAAAAGACGATCTCACGATATTTAAAGGAAAAAATATATAATGACTTATGATTTATTAAATATATTAAAATCTGTATAATATAGAGTAGTCACTTAATTTTGACTATACCTGACAGATGGAAATAGAGAAAATGGAAATTAATATTATAAATATAGTAATTATATTGAGTCTTAAAGTTCATAAAACATACTTGATGGAAAACAAGGGAGAAGAAAACTATTATAGATAGTAAAAAATTGTTGAGTGATTAAGTTTGACATATAGAAATATAAAAACTGTACAATGAGATCTTCAATAAAAGACGTTAGACTTTTAGGAACACAAAATTAACTTTGTAAATTAGATAAACAACAACAACGACAAGTCAACAATTCAACACAGATTGAGAAACACTAGGGTACCTGATCGTACGGTCCGAGGAAACAGGAGGTAATAGAGGACCTCGAATAAATTTAAGGACTGGTTGACCCCTTTGATGAAACTAGGGATGTCGGGGGAAGAAAATGGTAGTTATAAAGGGTCGTAGTCCCAAAAAAAAGGTCAATCAGTCTAGAAACGTATTTCACCGGTTTCATAACCTCGAAGTCGAAATCGTAGTCAAGTAGGTTACTTATAAGTCCTGACTAAAGGAAATCCTAACTGACCTATCTAGAGGAACGGTAGGTTCTCTGAGAGGTCTCAGAAGAGGTCGTGGTGTCACACTTTCGTAGTTAAGAAACCGGGAGTCGGAAGAAATGCTAGGTTGAGAGTGTAGGTGTGTACTGACGACCTTTTTCGTATCGAAACTGATTAATCTGGAAATAGTCGTTTCCTTACGGAGAGGAAAAATTTCACAACAGATCCAAACAGTATCGATAGGAAGGTTCCTTGTTCTCGGAAAACTAAAGTACCGACGTCAGTGACAGGTGTCACTAAAACCTCGGGTTCATTTATTTTAGACAGTGACGAAGATGAAAAAAAAAAAGAAAAAAGGGGAAGATAAATGGAACTTCAATACCCTAGTCTACGGTACTAGAACCAAAAAATTACAACTCAAAGTTCGGTCGAAAAAGTGAAAGGAGAAAATGGGAGTAGTTCTTCGAAAAATCAAGGAGAAATGAAAGACGGTAATCTCATCATAGACGTATATATATATGTGTATATATAAATATATTGACTTAAATTTATATGATATAAAAAGTTAGCAGAGATATATACGGTAAAAAGACAAAAGAATAAAAGGTAGAGAGTTGAAGAAACGAACTTTCGAAAATACTAAGTGAGAGAGGGAGAAAAATAAGATCAATACTCGAGAAAAAAAAATTTGAGAACACGGATTGGAGATAATGACATTCGACACGATTTGGAATATTCTGTAGGAATAAAAACAAATTACTTCAATTATAAGAATGTCTATATGGGTCTATAAAGGGGGAAGGACCATAAGAATAAAGACACATTAAAGGACGACAGAAACTTCGTTCAAAGGAAGAGGACTTTATTAAAGAAATCACAAATGACACGTAGAAGGACATTATTTAAGAGAGTAAAGAGTAAAAAAGACTTTTGTAGAAATAAAAATGATATAAAGACTTAATGTCAAAACGACTCATATTTTAAACAACTTTAAACATAAGAAAGTAGTAAATTTCTACAGTAAGGTTACATAAGACCGAAGGTAGTAAAAATAACTTTTAAGTTAACAATTAGTATGACAAGAAACCTTGTATTGTACAGACTACCTAAAATTGAGGCCAAGAAATATAAAAATAGAGTCGTCAAAAATTTATATTTTGACTCAAAGTTAAATAAAAATAGTATAACTCCAAACATCACGAGGGCTAAGACACTGAACTATTGAACTACGGAAAAAGGTCAAAGTAAGTCAAGTCTCGGTAGAAGTCTATAATGAAGACGGGGTAAAGGATAGGTTAAAAGGAACCTAATGTTAAAGTCTTTCCTTCTGGACGAAAGACACACTAGATACAGTGTAAGGTAATAAGACATTAAAAGTAAAAAACGAAGAGACACGAAGTAAGACCTGTAAATGAAGATTCTATAGGAGAAACCTAATTAAGAGAAAAGTTGACACAGATCGTACACAACTTGAATAGAATAACCAAAGAAGTAAACTTAAATAACTTTAAGACATAAAAATGAACCATAAAATTTAAAAAATCAGAAGACATTCATGAGTTGTAAACGAAATCGAAGAAAACTGTCTCTCTCTAGTAATAAAGTTGTAGACACAGATTATTGGAATGGTAAGCTTTGAATCACCCGAACAAAGATAGAAGATGACGAAAATAATGAAAAGAAGTAGTACGCAAGAGTTGAGGATAAGAACCACTAAAAAGATGACACATGAAAAAAAAAAAATTACAAATATCTAGTAAACTGAAGAGTCTACTATTGTAGAATGAGGTCTCAAAATTATAAACAAGACGGACAGAGATCTCTCTGGTCGTCATTCTAATGGCGTTAAGTTAAGGTCTATACTCTCTTATTTTTTGACTCGACGTTAGTGACGACCCATGATGCAAGTCAAGAAGGTATAGGGATACTACAGTGGGACCTGTGGATAGGAAAGGGAGAATCAAGTGTTTTCGAAAGTCTTCTTAACAAGTTGGGAAATAGTGGAGTAAGTCCTTGACCTTTTGTAGGTACCCCTTTTTGTAAGACCGTACTTAGAAGGAAAACCATCGATGGATAATTAAGACAATGAAAGATAATGTAGAGAGGTAAAAGATAATAAATGAAAACCATCGATCGATAATTAAGACAACGAAAGATAATGTAGAGAGGTAAAAGATAATAAATCAACAGGAGCCGTCTTTTTGAAACAGGCTTAATAAATGAGATGGAAATGATCTTTGAGGTGACGTGACAAAAACAAAAAAAGAAAATCAAATACTGTGACCGTATCGAGGTTTGTCTTGGTATTCCCTCCGTTATTCTTGTGCATCCACAATGTTTTTGACGTTTGTCACAACAACACCTTAAAGAAAAAAAAAATCAACTCTGATAATAGGAGTAACTTAGTTTGGTGAGAAAAGAGTCGGTTTTATAGTATTTATTCTTATGTTTATTCTAAAGAACACTTAAAGTTTCAAAAGTATAGAGAGCGATTTAAAATTTAATTTTTATACTCAAATAATATTGTATTTAGTTTGACATAATATTTTATAAATAGTTTTAAAACTTAATTTTACATTTTCGTTGGTTGAAATTTGTATAAACGTATTTTATATAAACGATTAAAAAAAGAAAAAAGTATAATTTGATAAGAGTCTACTAGACGTAATATTATAAACTCTCAAAATCGAAATATGATCACAAAATCCTGGTTTTCACTTCCTGTATAAACCTTTTATATTTGAACCCTAAAAAAAGAAATTAGTTTACTAGAACTTTTGGTCATCCATGAACGTCTCATGGTTCTTTGACCCTTCACTTAACCCTCCGTTTTTAATCACCTCTTTCTCCATCTCTTCTCAAGCTCAGTTTGATACTAGAACTGTTTCTTATGTCCCCGTATTTGCTTTTTACGACAAATTTTTATAAGTTCAATTATATATCATAAAGGTGACAGACGACAAATAATAGGTTGTGGTGGTTCATTAAGATGTCAAATGTGACTTGGAACTCACCCAAAGGATGTTGAAATCGAGTCAAGACTGACAGTTGGATGACAGTCTAAGGTGTCCACTTCTGCGACAGGATGTTCTGGCGGGGGTCAAGTCTACGGTTAGTGTTCAAGTCCAACAATGGACAAGAAGACTGACTGTCCAATACTTAACTTCTAAAGATAACCAGGAAGGACCCAAGATTATCGAGAAATCTCGTCTCCAAAGGTTGGAAGATCCGCGACGACGACGATTCAGTGGAGTCAGCACAGGCTGAGACACGCTGGGGTATCTGCCGTCGGGTGGTCCGAAGGGGCAGGGACCCTAAGAGGTCCGTTCTTGTGACCTTACCCAACGGTAAAGGAAGAGGTTACGTACTTTCACTTTTCACTTTCACTTCAGCAAGTCAGTACAAGTTGAGAATCGCTGGAGTACCTGACGTCGGGTGGTCCGAGGAGGCAGGTACCCTGAACGGTCCGTTCTCTTTGGCCAAAACACTTTCTGTCCAAAAGATACCTAACCCCACAACCCCACGAAAGTTCTACTAAGTTCGGATACTGAAATGACGCATGAAATAAAGATAAGAATAATGTAGTCGAGGTGAAGTCTAGTAGACCGTACTCTAAGGTCTCTAACCCCTCGGGACCTGGTCTAAGCGAATGTCTTGAGACCTTTGGTCAAATGATTAGTTGAATGACGAAATAATGTGTCCTATAAGTTCCTGTATTCACTCATCCGATTAATTTTCTACCTCCTTATGAAGTAAAATAGTGAGAAACGAAATAACGTGAAGTGTCTATGACGTCAAAAATGTTTAATTTCCAGACACCGTTGGGACGTAACTCATTCAGATGCCCCGGTGAAAACGTTGTGGTAAATGAACGATACATAGACACAGGGTAAAACCATCAAGAGTGTTATAAAGTGTAAAAAGGTGAGAACAATATAAAGAATACCACTAGTCACTAGAAACTACAAAGATAGTAATAACAAAACTCCACGGTTTATAAATTATCACACAAAATTACTGACTAGATGGTTGGTTGATGACAGGAGAGTGATTGGGGTTCTGGGTTGTTATGACTTTAATCCTGTGGAGGTTCCTAAGTACCCGTCCCTTCCCATCGTGTAGAGAGTGAAGTTTAGTTTCCGAGAGTGAGGTTTAGTAATTCAAATGGTTCGTTCCGTACAACTTTCAACTCTATTCGGTTACAATCCAGAGAACAATCCAGAGAAGTGTGAATTGGTTCGACACTTGTGTTCTCTGTTCAAGGACTTCCTTTGACTGTCACGATGAGGTCACTTGTGTACTGAGTATCCTTTCGTGTTGTCGGAATAACGACTGTTGTTTCAAAGTCACTAGACCTGTCTTTTAGATTGGTCGGTGTGTAGGGTAATTTTTCTTTGAACTAGGTTTCTTTCCGGAAAAGAAGTTAAGGTGCTTACGATTCTCTCCACTCCTTCGGTGTCTTCTTTTCAAACTTCGATCGTCTCCAACCAAGTACCCCCAATTCTTTTCTTCGGTGGAGATATTGTATTTTTACGTTTTACTTCGGAGTTCATGACTATACTTTCGACGTCGTTCAATAGGTCTTCTAGATGGATTCTTTTAAGAATTTTCACCGATGTGATTTGTCTAAAAGTTTCATCAGTTTTATTGGAAGATAACCTTCTTGTACGGTAGACTCTGAATGTGTAGATCTCTTCTCTGCAGTTGTGGACGGAAGTTTTGTAATTTTCTCGCCCGATTAAAAGAACGATCCGTGATTCCGGTGACCACTGAAATTCAACTTCGGTTACGAGTAACTGGTAAGACTTTTAGGGTCGTGGGAGTTCTTAATACAATTTTTATGAAGCCAACACCTCATTGTTTCTGTCTTACTGATGTGTAGACAACTATTGTACCAAATAACTCATCAATTTCGAGTGATAACTCTGGATGAGAGTCTTTTTTTTTTTTTTTTAGGTTTTATCACGAGTGACCGTTATATGGATCAGTGGGGTCTCGAAACTATCTCTACAAGTTACTCTAATTAAGACGAAAATACGGACTATTGTATTGTAGGTAAGACGTCGAGAACCTAGTTCTTATTTAAACTGAAAGTTCAGAATAATAATTTCTTTATGTAAAGTATTCCGATAACGACGGTATGGATTACTAAAGAGACTACCTAGACCCTTTTAAGTTAATTTTTATAAGACCTTTCCTAAGTGGTAAGGACTACGGTAATTATTGCAAATACTAAGTACTCTTCTCCAGTTTAGTAGCACTTGTCTTTAAACCTTCGTCAACTAACGTTGAGAGGACTTCAGAACCTCCCCTATTTCTGAAGTTCTCACTTTTATTAACGTCTAAACCACTTTTGTCGTTCTCTTGATCTAAACTTTCTTACACGTATATACTGAACTTAAGGACTTCAGAGTACTACTTTGAAATTACCTATTCCCCAACGAAGAATACTTACTCGTTTCTTTTACCAAAGAACTCTACCTGAGATAGGGGTTATTATACGACACTTTAAACAACTTTACTTTTGTTTCATAAATATGATAATATAATTGAATTAACATTCAATTCCGTCGTGGTGAAACTCTCCTAATTGAGTTAAAAAAGTTCTTCAAGATGACACCTTTTTCAATACCCTACCCCTCCCTCCACTCTCCCCCCAAGTCTTACCTCTTGTGTACATGTGGGTACCGACTAAGTACAGTTACATATCGTTTTTGGTGATGTTATAACATTTCATTAATCGGAGGTCAATTTTATTTATTTAATCAAAAATTCAATAGTTTGTCGTGACGTACGGTGTCTCTTTAATAAATGTTTCCCTTGTCAGTTATCTGTGTCGTTTGAAGAAAGACAGAATAAAAGTTTTGACGGTGTCGATGGGGTTGGAAGTCGTTGGTGGGACTAGTCAATCACCGGTATTGTAGTTCCGTTCTGGGATGTGATCGTTTTTCTAAGGTTGAGTGACTTACGAGTCTACTACCAATCGTAAAAAATCAGTATTTCTGAAAAATGATTCATAGGTGTAATAAAAGAAATCTTTATGACAATAACTTACGAATTATCTGATAATCATGTTCCAACTCTTTGGTTTTTTAGCACACTGAGTGACATAACTCTTTAAGTGAAATAACGTCACCAGACCTTCGTTTACAAGTCATAGAGTCCCTATCCAGACACGTACCACGTTCTAGACCTTCCCAGAACTTATGCTCTCGAAGACAAGGTCAGAAATCTAAGTAAGACCAAGTCGTTGGTTTCAAGTCCTTCGTGTAGTTTCGGACAGGAAATTTCGAAAATACTTCAGAAGTAATGTCCCCGTCCATAGTCATTTAGTAGGGACTTGAGTTATAGGTCCGGAAGAAGGAAAGGACCTAGTAAAAAGGACCGTTGGTCGGGGAGGAATTCCCAAAAGGTTTTCAATGGAGTAATTGTATTGGAGTCATAACCAACTTTCCCTGTACAATACTTATTGTTTATCATGAGAAAAGTGGGAATAATGAGACAGTAAATACTTTAAGGTTCCAAAATCGGAGAGACCACTATCTTTCCCTGATTCTGGTTTATACATAAAGAAAAAAATTTATAAAGAATATTTAGTATCACAGTGTTTACGTTTTTGTTTTTGTTAAACACTTTCGATCTTTTACCGTAATTTTTATTAAATTTTCATTCGAGTAGATTACAAACAGAAGAATAGAGTATCTTTTGGGTAGGTGAGATTTATAGACTAAATTAAAATAATTACATACATATACATTTGAAACTAGATAGTTCTTTCCTAAATACGAATAAAGGTTCATAGTCTATAAAGTTGCTGTCGTATCCAGACACTCCTTATGAACTTCAAATGCTTAAGGTAGTTATATTCGTCTAATTTCCGTTCACAGTGTTTACCATCCTTATTACAAATTCTTCCTTTTAATAAGAAAAGTTAATAAATAAATAAAAACGTACTTCCAAGTTATGAACAAATGAGTCATTTCGACGGACAATGGGTCATTCTCTGGTCTTTGTTTGAGAATCTTAATGGAATTCGAGGATGACTTTCACTTCTAAGGTGCCTTTCGGATAGGATACTGACAATTATCGTATGTTGTGTCTTAAGGGAAATATTGTACGAGAGTTCTACTGACAAATGGTGACTTCAAAAGTTTAATACGATCATTTCGGATTCCTGGGAGAGGTAGTGGTATTTTAGGTGACTACTTAAGATATCACTTCTAACGACGACTAATGATAGACTTCGGGTGCTTTGTTTTCGTTCTGTAGGATTGTTATGAAATGGAATCTATAATCGGTGTAGGAACCCCAACACTAACCGTCTCGTGCTTCTTGTGTCTTTGTTTTAGAAAACAAATGAAGATTTTAACTGCCGTTGTTAAACTTGACCTGTTCCTTGTTGCTTGACCAAGTTTTAACCCTTTACTCTTACAGTTCCTACATATAACAGAGGGACGAATAAATGAAGATACATCTCATGTAGTACACTTTACGACCTGACCTACTTCGTGATCGGTCTTATTTCTAACGGTCCTCTTAATAGTCATTGGAGTCTATACTTCTACTGTGGTGTCAATACCGACTTTTGTTTCTCCTTCCTTTCTCGGAGAACCACTTCGATTTTCTCCTGTCACTTTTTCGACCGAATTCTGAGTTGTAAGTTTTTTACTTCTAGTATCGTAGGCCAGGGTAGTAAAGTGCCGTTTATCTGTTTATCTACCCCTTTTGTTACCTTCGTTCCTGTCTAAAAAAAGGAACCTGAGGTTTTAGTGACGTCTACCACTGACATCGGTACTTTAATTTTCTACAAACGAGGAACCTTCTTTTCGATACTGTTTGGATCTTTCGTATAATTTTTCGTCTCTGTAACGAAACGGTATTTTCCAGACGTATCAGTTTCGATACCAAAAAGGTCATCAGTACATACCTACACTCAACCTGGTATTTCTTTCGACTCGTGACTTCTTGACTACGAAAACTTGACACCATAACCCCTTAACTCTCAGGGAAACTGTCGTTCTTTTAGTTTAGTCAGTTAGGATTTCCTTTAGTCAGGACTTATAAATAACCTTCCTGACTACGACTCCGACTTCGAGGTTATGAAACCGGTGGACAACGCTTTTCGACTGAGTAACCTTTTCTGGGACTACGACCCTTTCTAACTTCCGTCCTCTTCTTCCCCTACTGTCTTCTACTCTACAAACCTACCGTAGTGACTGAGTTACCTGTACTCAAACTCGTTCGAGGCCCTCTACCACTATCTGTCCCTTCGGACCACACGACGTCAGGTACCCCAGTGTTTCTCGACCTGTACTAACTCACTGACTTGTTGTTCTAACTGAGTCAAGATCCAAGGACTCCAACTTTCTCTTTTAAATAAATTGTCTATTTATCTATATTATCTATCAAATATCTATCTATATGAGGAAAGTGTAATGAGTTGATAAATTCATCTTACAGAGATAAAAGGGAAGATTTTTCACTGTAGTGTATTGTGAATAGTGATATACTCTATCTAAAGATCTGATGACGTATTAATGAATTAAATTTAATATGGGACTTATTATGAATCGTTTGTTCCATAAGTGAAAACCCCTATCCAAATAAAACAAATTTTTCTGTTTTCAAGTATGATAATTTCGTTATGAAAACTTGTCGAGGTGGATATTAGGTCGGAGGACACATCAAATACTAAGAGTATAACGAGTTATAAAAATAATATTTCCGTCATGTGTATCCCACACGGGTGTAGTAGTATCCGTTTTCATGTACTTCGGGTTTTTTCTTGACTCATTAGTCTCTACTGTTTACATTTCGTATTAAGTTTTCTGTTTCATAATTGTGTACTTGATAAACCTATTGTAAATCTATTGTAGACTTCATATTATAACTACGTACTGATTAGTCATAAAATCACGAACACTAACCCTTGGTTTGTTTGTACTCAACTTAAGACCGAAACGTTTCACTAAAGCCTTTCACTGAATGAAAGACTCCTTTTGAATCTCGAGAGTCGTTTTTTTTTTTTTTTTTTTTTTCATCCTATTTTACAATGAATAAAGGGTCATCCATGACTCCAGGTCGTCTCATAAGTAATGTATTTCCGTTCTTGAAAAGACTGAAAAAGTAACGATATAACGTTCGTGGATGTTGTTATAGAGCCTATACCGTCCGTCAGCTGTTTATTAATTACCTACTTTATTGAGTTATACGCTCTGCAAATCACGTAACACATCGTTATAATCATTCTAGATTTATTCAGTATCAATAGTAATAACAATAACGATAGCCAAAGTTCTATGAATATTATTATATAACTGGTAAATTGTTTTGGTAAACACAAGTAAGAGATATATAAAGATTATGTAAGGTCAATTGAATAATTATTTTCACTTTTCACTTCAACGAGTCAACACAGGCTGAAACATCAGGGTACCTGACATCGGATGGTCTGAGGAGGTAGACACCTTAAAAGATCCGTTCTCATGACCTCACCCAACGGTAAAGGAAGAGGTCCCATAGAAAGACTGGGTCCCTAACTTGGACTCAGAGGGTGTAACGTTCGTCTGTGAAGTGGTAGACTCGGCGGGACCCTCCACTTTTTATAAATCCGACTACATCTCTTTACTATGTCCTTAATTAGAAATATTTGAGTGTAGAGAGATCTCCTTTAACGTTAAATGAAACGTACTTGGAAAATATTACTCTCTGACTCTTCAAATAATTTGTAAACCTATAAAGATTCAATATTTCTTTGTAAATTCCTATATGAAATATAAGTATAATAATGGTACTCTTTAGATTTTTCCTTTTATTTCTTTTTAAAGTCTATATATCTAAGTAACCTCAACAAAGTTTTGTCTTACGTGTCTAGAAATAACTTTACCTTTTGATATTTCTATAGTAGTCAGTATAAACGGAATTCTTCATTCAGTGTTCGGTCGTGTTTAAGACGGAGTCACGATTCTAAATGCAAAGAAGATACGTGTAAAATATACAGACCATAATGTTGTGATTTTGTACGTTTTTAACAAATAATGATAGATATCATAATTTTTTAGATGCAGTTTTTTGGGGAGTCGTTGTGCACGCGAAACGTAAACTCTTGGAATGTTTAAATCTCTTGACTTTCTATTTCTATCTGCGTATACTTAGATCGTGACACCAATCCTCTAAATGTATCCTCAGTATATAAAACTTGAGTTTACAACTCTAAAAAGAGAATAATCGACACACTAAAACGTGTTAAATTTGAGAAGTTCGGAATCAAAGAGATAATTTTCATATAAGTATTTTATTCTTGGACTATTTTCGGTTAAAATGAAAAATATATTTAAGTTCTGTTGAGTGTTGACATAGATGTATAAGTACTAATCCTTTAATTTTAATTAACGTTCTAATAGCACTTTACTTAGATCGACTATTTCAGAAGAATATATATGATAATCCTTTATGTTCATAGAAAATCGTGATATATTTGATAGTTAAGGGTATTTTTAAGGTTCTTTCCGTTCATTTTATCTTTTCCGTTTTCTTTTTCTAGATGTACAACGGATACTCTTCAGTCGTTGAAAACATTCGGAAAACATGATGGTTATTACGAATAAAATAGTGTTATTTATTACTTTTAAATAAAGGGTCCTGTAAATTAAAGTTCTATAATTAACGGACAATAAAATCAATAAAAAACATCATAGGAACCTAATATGTCTTACTTTATATGATTGTGAAATTCTGAATAATTGTCTATTCAAGTTTAAAACCCGACCAGATAAAAAAGAAAGTTTACGGTAAATTTTAGGTAAGGTGTCCAAGTTGAATAAAGATGATTTTTTATAGGTTCAGTCAAAATTAATTTAATATGACAAAAAGTATACAGTCCAGTTAAGGGAAGACAGAACAAACTTACCAGTGACAGATAAATTATCGTAATCTTTACTTACCTCTGTTGAAATAAAGAATCATATATTAGTAATAATTTTATAAATGATGATTTATATTTCTAATCCGAAGATTATTGTAGTAAATGGTAAGATTTGGTGTCTTATGAGAAGTTGATTAGTATTTGATAAATTTATCGAGGGTAAAGACGTATTTAATGATTACGATTTTAACTCTGTAAATAGTACCTATAATAGTATGTCTTAAAAATGGATTGAAATGAAAAGGATGGATTGAAAATGAGGCGAATAGAACTGTTTTGTTTGTTTTATGTAAAACCAAAGACTACCTCATCACACTCACTCTTTCTGATTCTCTTCGAAGTACAAAGACCTATTCTTTAGAAATAGTGTTCATTGAATTTATGTACCCGTTTTAAAGTAAGTTTAGTATCAGGACGAGGTTAGGTGAAGGGTCAGTCTAATAATGTGTTAAAATTGAAATGGTCAGATTTACATTTTATAAGGTCTTGTTCGGTCTAGAAAAGTGTCGAGGATCTGTAACAAAGTCGTGGAAGTAGACATATAATCAAGAGATGACAGTTTATCCTTATATAAAGATTCTAAGATCACCCAAAATGAATTAAAACGTTTACTGAAATATAAAATATTTCAATTTCTAGTCTGTGTAATAGGAAAACACAGTAAGTTACATAGACGGAGGATAGAAGAATCTTGAATTAAAGATCTTATCTGAAAGTAAATAAAAATAGTGAGTAAGTGGTTATTATCAGATATACAAACACCATAACCTCTTTCTCATGTCACACCACTCCGCGAGTTCGAAGTCACAGTTAGAGTTCAAGTCGGTGTTCAAGACGAACCACTTTGACAAAGTGGAATCAGTACAACGAACTATAGAGATGCAAAGTCAATAGACAAGACATTTAATATTGTTTATCTTCCGTTTTCAATCGGTACATTATCCAAGGAATTTTCTAATACTTCTCTATATTTACTTTATTACCCCTGTTTCGGGATCCTTTCAAAGACCTTTCTTATTCGAAAATTACGGCAGCGGTGATAATGATGTCACAACGACGATAAAACCGCATAGACCGTACAAAATGTTATGACAGAAAAGGATGACGAAATTTACACAGTCACTTAGTTTTCAGTTAAGAACACATATATTCCAATTGTCGTTAGGTTGGATTATACCTCACGGGGGGGTTGTGATATTAGTCAAAAAGAGGAAACACGGAGAGTGTTATCGTAAGAGTAAAAAACATGAGAGAGAAAGGAGTACGACAAAAAGTTGAACATTAAAAAAGGATGGTGAACAACAATTACTTAAATTCCTTTTCTTTCCCGTACTTATCTCAGGTACCTCCTGTGATAGGAACCATTTGTTATACCTAAGTATCCACTAAGTATACCCTATCTCCTCTTATATTGAATTTCTCTATGTCGTTTCTGATCTCAACTTCTTCTATCACGTCTTTGGTTTCATATTTTATTTCCACAACTCTCGAATCTGATTCAAGTACCGTTAGTTTCACCTTTTTATTTCTTAGATTCTCAGTAACGATCATTTTTTAACTATGTTAATCTCCGACTAATAGATATATCGAGTAATTTTATACTTATACGAAATTTTATTCTTTATATTCGTACTTCATCCATTCTCAATCGTTTCTGTCGTTAGTTGATTCTTTGTAGACACAGAAGATGTATACGATTAAAATTTTAGACCCATTACACACACATTCACACACATAAACATACATATACAAACACAAACACACAGACACACTCACAACTAACCCCTCTTTTTCCTTACACGGTTTACTTATGTAAATACTGTAACTTTATTTTTACGAAGTCTTCTCATTTCACTTGACTTGGACACAAAGACCCCTGAGTTATATCAAACGTTGTCAAATAATCCTTAAATGCTACACGGTCCGCGACCATTTCTGACGGATATGTCGTGATTCGTCCTATTTGTGCGTTGATGGAAGTAACAGGAGATAAAACGTTCCCCTCCGTTGACCGTTTCAATTCTGTTAGTCATTTATTATATTTGAATCAATACTCATAAGTAATGTACACCTATAATCGCATCTAATTTAAAATGTCGTCTCTTACCCCAGACACACATAGATAACATTCACATGATGTATCATTGTACACATACGAATGTCATTTAATGGTCACCACTAGTTTAAATTAGACTTTAAGTCTGACATGTTGAAGTGTAATGATGTGTGATGTACGTTCTTTTAACTTCTTATTGTTATAACAACAATAGCTTTCATCATAACCATCGTCGTTGTTGCGAGATTTTACATGAAAATCGAGAGTTCTTATTCTACGTTTGACGTGAGTAATAATTCTCGGTCTATATAAGATACTCGGTATATAAATAACGGTATAAATTGGAAATTTTATCGGAATATTCAAAGTATTATAATAAGAAGGATATGACATTTTCTCTAATATAAGATATTGTAAAGTAATACCTGTTTTGAAAACTCCATTTACGGAATAAAAAAAGACTTGTTACTTATTTTTACTGATATGTTTACTTTCTTTAATAATATTAAAAGTCTAGTACTGTAAAAATTGTAATCGAAAATATATTTTAAATATAAAACTGTCTAACAATTTTGGGATACTCTTTTCTACCACAGTGGTCTTTTCTTCGGGGTCAATGGAGATGGGTGAAAGATATGAGTATAGAGAGAAAGTCTCTAAAGGTTAGTACATATCTGAACCACCCCACCTCAATTAAGGATGGTTGTCTTTTTTGTGGTTTAGGAGGAAGAGGGATCATGTACCTCCTTTGTTTGTACGGAGTTCGAGTCAATCTATTTGAGAAAGAACTGTTTAAAACTCTCACTATATTAGAATTCTCACTTTTGAACTCTTGTGTTGTATTCCTGTACTCCAGTGTAAATAACCTCGTTTTCCGTCGAAGACATCCTGATCTGAAAGATCCCTTACTCTAGATAGGACGAAGAAAGACATAAACGATAATCAGAGATTCGACCCGAGGTTGAAATCCGATTGTTACTGATTTAATCTGATTTATGTTGACCGGGTAACACTTTGTATTAATTCCTCTATACACTAATTGACTATTATATTAGTGTCTAAGTAGGAAATTTACCGATGTATGACATAGTTGAAAGATAAATATAAATTCTATTTATTACAAAATAACACATTGATGTTAGAAGGAGAATTATAATGAATCCTATTTTTATAGTATAAATAAAGGTCCACGATGACGATAAACGATAAACTAACGGTATGAGGTAAAACTCAATATCCTTGTTTAATCTTTCTTTTTTTTTGTGGTTTTAGTCCTTTTTCGTAAGAATTTTTAGATTTGGTACGTCTACATTCTGTGACTATAAAGAAAATGGTGTCGTAGGGATTACATTCGTAAGAAGAGGTCCTACATGAACCGAACTCTTACATCTCGTTATGTCGATTTGATATCACTTCCCTCCCTTCGGACGGTACGACGACAGGTGCCCCAGAGTTTCTTATTCTGTGTCGAATCGCTGACTTGTTCTTGTTGTCTATTCGATGTTGGATTTTTCTTATCAGGGGTAGTAGTTAGAAGAGTTTGGGAGATAAACCTTTTGATTGTATAGTCATAAAATTCAACGGAAGATCATAAAAGGATAATGACAAGGTATCGTGAAAGTTTCGTAAACAAAATGATTAAAACCGATCTCGAACCAACTATTAACTAAAAAGGTATGACAAAGTTTTAAAAACGTAAACCCAAGTATAATCTGTCTCCGATTCCGGTACACTCTTAGTTATAGATTATGTAAAGACTTACATCAAGTGTCATAAAAATAGAACTTAATTTTGTTGAACTTCACAAGTGTCATGGTGGAAATTAGTTCACATTGATATTTGATGTTTCTTAACTTTTACTTTACTCATACTCTATAAAGTGTGGGGTTCGTCAGTCTACTATTACAAAGGTGGACAATTGTATAATTATTATCACAATTTCTCGTGTTACACGGACTCCATAATGTTCAGACACGTTAAAAGGTACACAGTTCTTTACCAAACGAACAATCGTTGACCAATCTCATAGTTTCGTCTCACTTAAGGTACCCCTTTGACTAACGCATTATTCCTTTACCCCCTTTAGAAGTAAAAGAACTTAGTAAAGTTCATTGGTCACTTTTCGTGTCCTATTATGTCGTTCCGGACCGGAGACCTCCCATAATCTGTTGGATGTCATTATCTAGTAAAGGTAGGGATTACAGACACTAATTATATAGTATTAAAACTTACCACATAAGTCCTTCTTCTCTCGGTGACTTATGATTATGTTTCTCTGTTCGGTATCGCGTCTCTTCCCCGCAGGTCATGATCACTGACTCTATTATTCCGATCCGTCTCGTATACCTCTGTAGAAGAGAAGTATTCTCTAACCAATTTGATACGAAGATTCTAATAGGATAAAAGAAGAATACATAAAAAGAGACAAATAATCGAAATTTGAACAAAATCGTGATTTGAGTTTTACACTGATATTTCTTTTTTGCCTTGTACTACATCAAATGGATGTTAAAAAATTTTATTATAATTTACAATTTATTTCCCGTTTCTTTTTTAGTTTCACATTGTTATAATGGTAATTCGAGAAAATAACAACCTTTCATCTTTTATTTACAAATACTTTACCTTTGCAAGATGTAATTACACTCCTTGTTCATAAAGAAAAACAAATAAACGAAAATATGTAAATAACTACTTATTTACATGAAATAAATAAAAAAACTTATTTGGATGAAATTTTTTTAATTCTACTAAAACAAGTCGTATAACATTTTGTAAACCTGAAGAGTATTACACGGTCGTATAAAGGATCTGATATAGTGTGTAAAAAAGGAAGTTGCTCTATTGGGGTTCTTATTATGGTTAGGGTTGATAGGTATTGATTTTTAACGATTAGACAACCAACTGACGAGTAACTGATAAGTAAACCCGATAATAGATATAGATTAATTATATTATCTCTTGTAAATTACAACTTACCTTTTACCTCGATCGATAACTTAATATCCATTAAAAAATGTCAAATAGAAAGTCTTATTATACTTTTGGTACATTCTAGTACTATCTTTAGTTCAGTATATTATTCTTCTATTTGATCGTGTTATTTGTCATTTCTTTAACAATAATTTTATTAGTTCCAAAGGGATTTTTTTCTCTCCACCGGAATTGCTAATGGATAACACGTCGTTCTGACTTGGATATAAAGTTCGTTGATATTTGTCATAAGTATATTTCGGTCGATATCTTTTTTCTTATATATGTATATAAAGATATATATTCTAAATATAAGTATATATACACACAAATACATGTATACATACACACATATAGAAGGAACCATCGAGTCTGATATTATTTAGACGAACGTTACACCCTCTACGTCCAAGTTAGGGACCTAACCTTTCTGGGAACCTTTTCCCTTACCGATGGGTGAGGTTATAAGAACTGACCGCCCGATGTCCGGTGTCTCAGTATTTCTCAACCTGTACTGACCCACTGATAGTGAAACTGAAAAGTATATATACATACACACACACACACACACACACACACACACATACACACACACACGGAAGAGTTTACCACAAGACACCCTATCCCCACTTATCGTGATACACCGCCTTTTTGACAGGGTATACCTTTATACGCACTCTTCAAGTCGAACATAAGAAAGAAAATTTTGACATGGCACTACATCCGATGGTGTAATTTCCGAGTTGACTAAGTTGTATCCACCTCTACCCTAGAAGAAAAACTTCTATAGATAGTTATTTAAAAAGATTGTTACAAAGAAATTTGTTTAGACTCCTCGAGTTAGATTAGTTAATGTCTTAACTTCTACCAAAAATTCTCAATCTTTTTCATTATTAAAAGGTATGGATTCTCTTTCTAGTTATCTTTTATTAAACTCATTTTATCTCACAAACTTTATAAAAACCAGAAATACAAGAAACTTCTCGGACAATAAGAAAGGTTTTCAGGGTCTATTTTAAGAAATCGAATAATATACTCTTCGAACATGATATATTTGATGATATAGAGGATTTTTTACAATCGTTCTAAAAATATATATGTATATATATGTGTATATATACGTATATATATATAGTAACGAAATAAAAAAAATGAAATAATATTTTTCGACTTTTCATAACAGTTTTCTAATGTATCTTGTATCTAATTTGTGTAGTAAGTTTGGTAGACTTTGATTTTCTTTTTTTCTAAGTTTAGTTAAAGAGAGGATTCTATAAAATAGGGGTCTATTTGTCGGGGACCGTTTCTATTAAAATTTGTTAACGTCATAAACATCGATAACGTTTGTGTAAACCGGATTTAGTCTCATTATTGGATATTGACCACAGACGTTAAATAAGAGATATGGTTTGACTTTACGTAAACTTTACAGTGAGTCTAGTATTATAAGGGAAGGATAATGTATCTCTGATATTAAGTTTCAACAACGGTACAGTGTTTTTCCGGGAAAATCATTTGATCAGGAACAGATGAAAAAGTGATATATAGAATGGTAAAGGGGTGGAACGAAAAATCCTAAGTGGTTGTGACCGGAATATTAACAAGAGTATTACTGATGTAATACCGAGAACGGGGGTAACAAGTAAGACGGACTTTTCAAGAAAAAGATCTGGAACTATATCAGTTAAAGATCTTGTCTTAAGTCGAGTACATTAACAGTATAGAGTTTCTCTTGAAATAATTGGTGTTATAGATTTATTCATATGGACGTCCGTACCAGCAACATGTATTAAAATAAAATAGTATCTCTAATAACGATAGACTTCAGTAGAGTAAAAAAAAGAGGAGAGAGGTAGTCTTATATTTGAGACTTTTCTTCATTGACGAGACTGAAGTGTTGAAGTAGAGATTTTGGATCTCTTTTAGTGGACTTGATATTTTATATGAGTGATTTATAAACCCCCTAATGATCGTTAGGATCACCGTTGGATCAAATTTAGTAATATTTTTGTATTTAAACTAATTTTAAATTGAGGATGTTCCGAATATTAATCTGTTGTTAGATTTCATTTCCGTAAAGAAAACTATAGCATAGGGATTCCACATACGTACGCACGTACACACGATTCAACGAAGTCAGTACAGGGTGAGAAACGTTGGGATACCTGGCGTCGGGTGGTCCTGGGGGACGAGTACACTAAGAGATTCGTTCTTATGATCTCAACAAACGGTACCGAGGAGGTCCTTTAGAAAGACAGGGTCCCTAGTTTGGGTGGAGAGAATTCAGAGGACGGAACTGTCCACCGAAGAAATGGTGATCGAGGTGGACCCTTCGGGGATTCCACGTATCAATTAAGTTTTTTACATTAAAATGAAAAACAAACTTAACACACACGGAAGGGGAGTATCTACAAGTAAATTAAACTACCGGTATTATTTTTGAGTATTAAAGAGAATTAGTCAAAATAAATATTCTAAACAAAAATTAATTACCTTATATAAAGTTGATAACTTCGTAAACTGAGGATTCTTGAACGAAATCTTTAGTTTGAGATATAAGATATTTACATAATCTTGTCTGGTCTACCTATATATAATTGATACATACTTGTTTATCGTCCGGTTGTAAGAGGTTCGGTCCGAAGTTGTCGTACACTTGACACTTGAAGGTATACAAGTTCGACCTAAATCTTTTCCGTCTCCCTGCTCTCTAGTTTAACGGTTGTAGGTGACCTAGTAGTTTTTTCGTTCTCAAGATCTTTTTTGTAGATAAAGACGAAATAACTGATACGGTTTCGGAAACTGACACACTCAGTGTTCTTTGACACTTTTTAAGACTTTCTCTACCCTTATGTTTTGGTGGCTGGACGGAGACCAAGGTTTATCCTTTTTCTCATGCAGTTCCGACAGATAACAGTGGGACAAATAAATTGAATATACGTCTTATGTAGTACTCTTTACGACCCGACCTTCTTCGTGTTCGACTTTAGTTCTAACGGCCCTCTTTATAGTTAGTGGAGTCTATACGTCTACTGTGGTGGGAATACCGTCTTTCACTTCTCCTTGATTTTTCGGAGAACTACTTTTCACTTTCTCCTCTCACTTTTTCAACCGAATTCCGAGTTGTAAGTCTTTGATTCTAGTACCGTAGGTCAGGGTAGTGAAGTACCGTCCATTTACCCCTTTGTCACCTTTGTCACAGTCTGAAATAAAAAACCCGAGGTTTTAGTGACGTCTACCACTGACGTCGGTACTTTAATTTTCTGCGAATGAGGAACCTTCTTTCCAATACTGGTTGGATCTATCGTATAAGTTTTCGTCTCTGTAATGAAACGGTTGTTTCCATACAGATCAGTTCCGATACCAAAAAGGTCAGTAGTACATACTTACACTCTCAACCTGACACTTCTTTCGACTCTCGGCTTCTTAACTACGAAAACTTGACACCACAACCTCTTCTGAGAACTCTCAGGGAACCTGACACTCCTCTAGGTTGGTCAGGTAAGACTTCCTCTAGTTGGGACTCTGAAGAAACCTTACGATTTCGACTTTGAAGTCATGAAACCGATGGAGTTCGCTTCTCAACTGAGTAACCTTTTCTGAGACTACGACCCTCTCTAACTCCCGTCCTCCTTTTCTCCTGCCGTCCCCTACTCTACCGACCTAACGTAGTGGCTGAGTTACCTGCACTCAAACTCACTTGAGTCCCTCAACCACTACCTGTCCCTCCGGACCGCACGACGCTAAGTACCTCAACGTCTCAGTCTGTGTTGACTCACTGACTTGACTTGACTGGACAGAGAACTCTTTAAACATACGTCTAGTCCTTCGTTGTCAATCTTGACCTGTACCTTGTTGTCTGGTCAACGTTTATCCCTTTCCTCGTGCGTTCCTACATACAACAGAGGGACGAATAAATTGAATATATGCCTCATGTGGTACTCTTTACGACCCGACCTACTTAGTGTTCGACCTTAGTTCTAACGGTCCTCTTTGTAATTGTTGGAATCTATGTGTCTACTGTGGTGGGAATACCATCTTACGCTTCTTCTTGTTTTCTCGGAGAACTTTCACTTTCCCCTCTCACTTTTTCAACCGAATTTTGAGTTGTAAGTCTTTTGATTCTAGTACCGTAGACCGGGGTGTAAAAGTACCCTTTATCTACCCCTTTGTCACCTTTGTCACCGTCTGAAATAAAAACCCCAGAGGTTTTAGTGACGTCTACCACTGACATCGGTACTTAAATTTTCTACGAATGAGGAACCTTCCTTTCAATACTGGTTGGATCTGTCGTAAGTACAACCACATACCGTTTTGGTTATGTTATAACATTGCATTAATTGGAGGTTAATTTTATTTATTTAAATATAAAATTTTTTATTTAATTAAAATTTTTTATTTTTTTCGATTGACTTTTGTATAGTATCTGGATTTTTTTTTTTTCGTCTATGTAATGAAACGGTTGTTTCCAGGTAGATCACTTTCGATGCCAAAAAGGTCATCAGTACTTTCCTACACTCTCAAACTGATATTTCTTTCGACTCGTGGTTTCTTGACAACGAAACTTGACACCATAACCTCTTCTGAGGACTCTCAGGGAACCTGACGATCCTCTGGGTTGGTCAGGTAGGATTTCCTTTAGTCAGGACTTATAATTAACCTTCCTGACTACGACTTCGACTTTGAGGTCATGAAACCGGTGGAGTACGGTTCTCGACTGAGTAAACTTTTCTGGGACTACGACCCTTTCTAACTTCCACCCTCCTCTTCCCCTGTTGTCTCCTACTTTACCACCCTCCCATAGTGACTGAGTTACCTGTACTCAAACTCTTTTGAGGCCCTCAACCACTACCTGTCCCTCCGGACCGCACGACGTCAGGTACCCCAACGTTTCTCAACCTGTGTTGACTCGTTGACTTGACTTGACTTTGTCATCCGGACGAACTAAGTATCCTTTTATAATTCAACACAGGTACCGTCACATCGTTTGGGAGTTACGTATCCTAACGGTTGTTACATAAAACATACAAATTATAAAATGATTAAATCTTAATATTTTACTAGAGACTTATAGTTTAAGATTAATATATTGTCAAGATAGAATTAGACCTTACCTCGATAAAGTATGGTCACGGTCGGTGACCTTGTAAGACACACCATCTTGTCAGATTAAAAGTTTTCTTCCCTCAACACTTAACGTAATTCTTCTTTGTTTTTTCGGTAATTGTACTAAGAATTTGTACGATTTTATAATCCACGGTATTTACTTTTAAAACAAAACTAAAAGTCTTGAAATATTCGTTTCATGACATCTTTATAGAAAATAAACTACAAGAAGGATAACATCGTTTGTAAGTACTAAGTTTTATTAATATTCGTTTACCGTAGATTTCCTTCTTTTATTATAAGACACTCCCTGTATCTAAAATCTTTTAAGGGATATAATAAAAAATGTCCACTGTCGTTATATTACTTAAGGTTATCTAAATAAATAAAGAGGAGTTTATCTTTTTCTGACATGATACGGTATATACTAGAAAAATACTTTGAAACCGGTAGACACTCACCATTAATACTTTGTCAAACTACGACGGTAGGTAATATAAAAACTATTTGAATATTATCTAGTTCAATTAATCCAAACTGTAAGAGATGGTGTAGAAGTTTTCTTCTACGAGAGTAGATTCTTAACCTATAACTAGGAAGAAATTTATGTCTGTTTATCGGACATCGGTATCATATGTGTGAAGAGTTTAAGTCCGTTTTTATGTTGACAGGGATGACAAAAAGTCGTTTTTTACATTAAAACAATTACAATGTGACTAGATAAAAATACTACCAAACCCTCTACTTTTGTATAATATTTTACCTTATAGTTATTTCAATGACGGTGGAAACAAAGTATTTAAGAAAAATTTTTAGATTATCTTTATGATAAAATCTTACAATTCATGTCGAATAAAAGTTGTATAAGTAAAAATTTTGGTTTTTTGTTAATCACCATTTGTAAGATAAGTGTTCTATTACATCAAAGAATTTTAATTTCTTAAGTACGTTTATATATATTAATTCAGATTTAGTATGGAGTCACAGATAGAAAGAAAAGGGGTCTATTGTGTCTAATTTGAGTTCGATACAAAGGTCTTCCACGTTTACACAAACAGGTTTTGTTAAAAGATTTATACTCCATACTTTAGAGTTTAGTTTCATTATTAGAAACTTCATGAACATAAACATAGGGAAACCATGAACCAGAATGTCTTCTAATACATATATATGTATATTATATATACTCATATATATATATAAATACAAAAATTTAATTCTGTTGATAACCGTTTTATGGGAAATGTGTCAATTAAATAGTTCATTAGAAACTAACACTTTACCTCGACTGAAATAGTGAAGACAGGTAGATGTATGATATTGAAAAGGTTTGAATAGGAACTTCAATAAAAAATCTGATATAAAACATTTTATTATGTTATCTCCTTTCAAATATTTTATATTTACTAATCGAATCGTGTATTAATATTTCTCTAACCGGTACATTAATAGTGTCGTTTCTACGGACGCCAGGTCTTCACGGAATGGAAGGGTTAATGTGGAGAAGGGTTAACTTGGAAATTTAGATGAAAGTGAAAATGGAAGAATTAAGGAGAAAATATCAAAATGATCGACCAATACGTATGAAGTTTGCAACAAATTGACACAAAAGTTGAGATATCAAAAAAATACTAAGTAAAGATATAACGTACCTTTATATTAATTAAGATAAATGTTCTCTCATACGACACCTATATTATATATTATAATACTTTCAAACGATTTCATAAAATTAAAATTATTATACGAACATTTAAAATACTAAAGGATTGTGTATAAGTATAATGGGTGAAGTTACTTTCGACCGTAGAAGAGAAATCAAGGAAATCAAAAAAGGTCGGACAAACGAGATTCTGAAGGTCTTACTTTAATTTGTCGTAACCACTATGACTCTTGGGTGTAGAACTCGGACATGAACTTTCATTTCTAAAATTACAAGAAAACCCGTTAATTCATAAAATTCAAACCACAGACGTCACCCCACAGTACTCTATGAAACCAATAAAAATTTCCTAATTTTTTCAAGGAAAGAAAAGGATGAAACGACTCAAAAAATAATAATGTTTATATAATACTTAAATTATTAAAAAAGAAAAACTATTTTGAGAAATCTATTACTCAATAAACCATTACAACGTTTAATATCAATAATTAAAAATTTTTCGATTTACTTGGTACTTATAGACTTTATTCGTGGTTCACTCGTATCGAAAACAAATATCTATACAGAAAGAGTTAAATGAATTATCTGAATTTAAACACTGATACTGATTCTAATGGATTGTTATCATGAAAGAATTGGACCCGACCTTCTTCGTGTTCGACCTTAGTTCTAATGAACCTCTTTATAGTTATTGGAGTCTATACGTCTACTGTGGTGGGAATACCGTCTTTCACTTCTCCTTGAGTTTTCGGAGAACTACTTTCAATTTCTCCTCTCACTTTTTCAACCGAATTTCGAGTTGTAAGTCTTTTACTTCTAGTACCGTAGACCAGGGTAGTGAAGTACCGTCTATCTACCCCTTTGTCACCTTTGTCCCGGTCTGAAATAAAACCCCCCGAGGTTTTAGTGACGTATACCACTAACGTCGGTACTTTAATTTTCTGCGAATGAGGAACCTTCTTTCCAATACTGGTTGGATCTATCGTATAACTTTTCGTCCCTGTAATGAAACGGTTGTTTCCATACAGATCAGTTTCGATACCAAAAAGGTCACAAGTACATACCTACACTCTCAACCTGACACTTTTTTTGACTCTCGACTTCTTAACTACGAAAACTTGACACCACAACCTCTTCTGAGAACTCTCAGGGAACCTGACGTTCCTTTAGGTTGGTCAGGTAAGACTTCTTCTAGTCAGGACCTACAAGTGACCTTCCTGATTACAACTTCGACTTTGAGGTTATGAAACCGGTGGAGTACTCTTCTCAACTGAGTAAACTTTTCTGGGACTACGGTCTTTTCTAACTCCCGTCCTCTTCTTCCCCTACTATCTCCAACTCTACAAACCTACCGGAGTGACTGAACTTCCTGTACCCAAAACCACCTGAGACCCTCAACCACTACCTGTCCCTCCGGACGGGACGACACCAAGTACACCAGCGTTTCTCAACCTGTACTGACTCATTGACTTGATTGACTTGACTTTGGTGTTGGTCCTTCCTCCTTCCTTTATTACTTAAAATGGTCTATGTTTACTTTTACCTATTTCTTTTTGTTGTCTTTTATTTGTCTTGTTTAGAGAAGTTTTTCTAGTTCTTATAAATGTTTGGTAATCGATGTAGTTGTTAATTCTTGTTTTTTCGACACCATGTATATGTGTTACCTCATAATGAGTCGGTAATTTTTCTTATGTAAACTTAGTCAAGATTACTCCACCTACTTTGAGCTCGGCTAATATGTCTCACTTCATTCGGTCTTTCTTTTTGTGGTTATGTCATATGACTGTGTATATATACCTTAAATCTTTCTACCATTACTACTGGGACATACGTTCTGTCGTTTTCTCTGTGTCTACATATCTTACCTGAAAACCTGAGACTCCCTCTCCCTTTCCCAACCTACTAAACCCTCTTACCGTAACTTTGTACATATGATAGTACATTCTTTGCTTAGCGGTCAGATGCAAGCTATTTCCTATGTCCTACGAACCCCGACCACGTACCCCTACTAGGTCTCTCTACTATACCCCACCCTCCACCCCCCCCTAAATCCTAACCCTCGAACATATGTGGGTGCCACCTAAGTACAGTTACATACCGTTTTGGTTATGTCATAGCATTTCATTTTATTTCATTTTTAAATTTTTTTTTTAATCTTTTTTTTCTTCTGTTGAAGAATATTGGTCTTTATTTTCTCTTTATTAGTTTAATGTCTAAAATTTTATATCCGATAAGTCAAGTCAAGTCCAGTGAACGAGTCAACTCAGACTGAGATGTGTACCTGCCGACGTGTGGTCCGAAGTATAGGTAGTGGTTGAGGGTCTTGAACGAGTTTGAAGTACAGGTAACTCAGTCACTACGGTAGGACGGAAGTTAGAAAGGGTTGTAGTCCCAGAAGAGGTTACTTACCAGAAAAGACGTAGTCCACCGGTTTCATAACCTCGAAGTCAAAGTTGTAGTCAGGAATGTTACTTATAAGTCCTGACTAAAGGAAATCCTACCTGACCAACCTAAAGGAACGTCAGGTTCCCTGAAAGTTCGTAGAAGTTTTGGAGTGTGTCAAGTTTGCGTAGTTAAGAAGTCACGAGTCGAAAGTAATACCAGATCAAGAGTGTAGGTATGTACTGATAACCTTTTTAGTATCGAAACTGATGTATCTTGAAATACCGTTTCATTACAGAGACGAAAAATTATCCGACAGATCCAAACAGTATCGAAAAGAAGGTTCCTCGTTCGTAGAAAATTAAAGTACCGACGACAGTGGCAGTCATTAAAACCTCGGGTTCATTTTGTCAGACAGTGATAAAGGGAACAAAAGGGTAGATAAACTGTACGTTACTACCCTGGCCTACAGTACTAGAAGTAAAAAACTTACAACTCAAAATTCGGATGTAAAAGAGAAAGGAGAAAGTGAAAGTGGTTCTCCGAGAAATCAAAGAGAAGTGAAAGACGGTATGAAAACCACAGTAGACGTATAGATCCAATGACTATATATGGGGTCGTTAGAACTAAGGTAGAACACAAAGTAGGTCCGTCCGTAAAACGTACCATGTGAGATGTATATTGAATTTATTCGTCCTACTGTTATACATCGGAATTGTATGAGGAAAGGGTTAAACTTGATCAGGTAACAAGGTACAGACCAAGATTGACAACGAAGAACTGGACGTATGTCTAAAGAGTCCTCGTCCATTCCACCAGACCATAAGGATAGAGAACTTCTTAAAAAGTCAAAAAAACACTAGGTGTATCAGTTTCCGAAATTTTCCTATCAGTTATTTTCTCTTCATCTACAAAAAGACCTTAAGAGAAAGAAAAAACTACTAGGTCGTCTACGACCGTTAAACTATAGACTAAGGAGAGGAAAAAGATTTAGGTCGAACTTGTAGACCTTCAAGAGTCAAGAGTAAGACAACTTAGGATCGAGTCTCTTAAAAACGTAATGAAGGGATCGTACACTCTACTCGTGGTGACACGTCATCAAACTTGAAAGAAACCGTAACGGAAAGAAACTCTGACCTTACTTTTGAATAGAAAAGGTCAGATCACCGGTGACCATACGAAAGGTTTCAACAACAACCGTATAACTCAAGTCATGAAAGTGTCGTAGTAGAAAATCCTAAACTTTATCAAGTCGACCTTAAGGTAGTGGGGGTGATCGAAAAAAGTGTCTCTACGAAGGATTTCGTGTGAACTGAAGTGTGAGGTCCTTCAGGCCGAGATCCACTCACTAGTATAGTAGCACCAATAGACCCAGTCCTCCTAGAACAAAACATATCAAAAAGACACATAATAACGGTGGAGTAGAATTATATTAGACGAAGACAATCCAGGTATAATAAAGACAGGAAATGACACGGGTAGAAACGTACTTTATAAGGGAACCATAGAGATTAAAAGAACTTCTCTATAATCAAAAAAGGTAAGATAACGAAAGGAGATAAAGAGACACAACTAGAGAATCCTTCGGAAAGAATAGAGAGGAACGATAAGAAACCTTAAGACGTAAGTCTACCTTTATAGTGAAGAAAAGAGGAAACGGAAAGTGAAAAGAAAAGAGTCGAGAGACATTCCGGAGGAGTCCGTTGGTAAAACAGAAAAACGTAAAGAAACAGAACTCCTACTAAAACTTGTGACGGACGACATGTTACAGTACTTGGAGACAGGTATGTATCAAGAAGTCCGTGAGATAGTCTAGATTGGGGGACTTAGATAAACAGTGAAGGTGACATATTAATATTCCCTAAACTAAATCCAGGATGGACTGACCAGACCACCAAAAGGGATGAAAGAAGTTAAATTCAGACTTAAACCGTTATTCCTCAAATAACGACTGACTCAGTGTCAGTCGAGGACTAGAACAAAAACGACTGAGATATCTCGAAGAGGTAGAACCGACGTTTCTTAAATAAGTTAAACTAAAACCATAAATAACTGGTAGATCACTATAGGTACACGTCTCAGTAGAGAACACAACAACCTTCTCCCACAAACGATACTGGTCACACAAGAGAATTGGTTTGAGACAATTGGAAACGGAACGAAGTAAAACTTGAGATTCCGCTTTGAACGGACAATGAGGTCCATAGAGACTGAAGGATGAAAAAGTAAGGTCGAGGTACACTACTTTTCCTGTATAAAAAACCCACATCAAGATCTTCAAGAACCTCGAGAAGTGTCTTGCTAAGTTGAAGTCGAAGAAACCGTAATCACCAACCCTGTATCTGAACCTAATGACACTATAACTTACCAAACGGAAACTTTCCTTGTCTCCAGTAAGACAGCAAAAACTCTAATGTGGGTACATGACGTAAAATCAGATAAAACAACTGATACTCACCATGAGGTAAAGAAGATACCTTAATGAAGGGTGTTGTCATCTACCTTACCAGTAGACTTAATTTAAGTGATTAAGGATTTTACAGTTACAAGTGAGAACGGTAGAGGACAAACTGGTGAAGGTTTAATTGAAGTAAGTACCTGGATTGTGAGGTCCAAGGATACGTTATGACAACAAATTTCGTGACCTGAAATGAAAGTAGTGGTCACCGACAACAAAAACGAAACCGAGTCGGAGAAGGGAAAAAGACCTCGATAAAGAGGTAAGAAGAGGTCATCGTAAAACACGTGAATGACTGGACCCCTTTAAGTAGAAGTCACCGTATAGAAAAACGGAAAAACATGAATAAGTGCCCCAAGAATTCCGTTCTTATGACTTCACCAGACGATAAGGAAAGATCTCACCTGGTACAAAACAGTCTTGAGAGGTGGTACTGGACAGGTTGAACCCACCGGGATGTACTGTACCGAGTATCTCCCTGTGTAGTATATCCTATAATCAACGTACTTGATACGGTTGTTTAATCTTTTAGATGTACTTTACATACTTAAGGGGATTTTTATATGTTTCAAGGTTTTGACTGAGTTTTTCTTTGTTCTTTAGACTTTCATGGATATTGTTCTTGTCTATGACTTGACCATTAATTTTGTTTTTTGTTTTAGGATTTCCTGCAGACCCGAAGGGTCCACCGAGTCACCATTTCTTAGGTGGACACTTCATCGTCTACGTCCATGTTACGAACCAGACCTTTTAGGGGACCTCTTCCCTTATCGCTGGGTGAGGTCGTAAGAACGGACCCCTTAAGGTACTTGTCTCCTCGGATCGCCCGATGTCAGGAATACCAGTGTCTTCTCAGTCTGTGTTGAACCACGGATTCGTTGTGATTGTTTCCTTCAGATCCTGGGATACCGAAGTGACGTTTAAGATAATTTATAAATTTCTAAATAGTGGTTAAAAAGTGTTTGATAATGGTTTTTCACTAAGAATAAAATACACCGTTTATACTATAGTTTTAGTCTATAGTTCCCCTTTTTTCATGTCAGGTTATAGGGGATATATACGAGTTGATTTATGGTCGTCTGTTTTAAGTCTTACATAATACTGGTTTACCTTAAATAGAATCCTTACCTTCTAACAAAGATGTATACTTTTAGTTGGTTATGTTACTTTCACTTCAGTGAGTCAGTACAGACTGAGAAACTCTGGGGTATCTGACATCGGATAGTCCAAGGAGACAGGTACCCTTGAAGATCCGTTATCATGACTTCACCTAACGGTAAAGGAAGAGGTCCCCTAGCAGGGTTGGGTCCCGAGCTTAGGCCCAGAGGACGTAACATCTGTCTGCGAAATGACAGACTCGGTGGTCCCTTCAGGTGTATTAAAATTCTCTTATTCCTGTCTTTAATGTACTATTAAAGTTATTTACGTTTGACTCGTAGATTGTGAGAGTACAAATTTTGACAGTTGTTTGAACCTCATTTTTCGTTTCAAGACTTGGACCATTTCTTGTACGTGTTTTTAGATGTCGATTGTATGTATTAATACTGTTTGATTATGAAAAAGGTAAATTCTAATCGTGATATTTATAACACGACCTTCAAGATCGTTCCTACTAATCATTCTTTTCCTCTATGTTGAACAGCTATATTCTTTCATTCTTCATTTGATAGAGATAAGGTCTACTGTATCAAAAAGTGTATCTTATAAGATTTTTTATACGGGTTTCACGTAAAATCTAGATTACTTTCTCAAGTCGTTCTAACTTTCTATCACTTTTACTTCAGTGAGTCAGCACAGACTGAGAATGAATATAAAGATTTGTGATTATTATTAATTCTTTAATTTCGTTTCCTTGTTAATGTAAATGTTATTTTGATTTTTCTCATTTTATTTATCTTTATTTATATTATCTTCACATTCTGACGTTTGATTATAGTATCTTTGATTTTTATGAAGTTATACATCTTTTTAGGACCCAAGTACCTAAATTTTAAATTGCAAAAATACTATTATTGTTAGGGGTTTAAATGAATGTCCAAGTCACATTAGAAATAGTTTTAATGTCAACGGAAAGACAGAAAGTATTTAAGTGTTAGACTGGGGTTTTAACTATACCTTTATGTCCCCTGGGTCTCGTCAGTTTTGTTAGTACTTTTTCTTGATTTAACCTCATGAGTGTTAAGGGTAACGTTTTCGCTGGTGTTACAACATTATTAGTTCTTACACACTGTCATGGCCGGGTTCCTCTATTAATAGTTAGTTCATCCTCACTCAGGTCTTTATGTGGAAATGTAAAGTAAAAGTTCCACGGTTTTCGTGAGTCACACCCTTCATATCGGAAGTTGTTACCACGACGTTATTGACCTGTATGTACATGTTTCATTATTTGAACCCAATGGTGAATAAACCTGATGGTGAATTATATGTTTTTATTATGTGGACCTAATTTATGTAATTTATATTCTTGACTTTGATGTTGAATAATCTTTTTTCGTATGTAAATTTAGAAACAGTGTAACTTCACCCATTACCAAAGAATCTATAATATGATTTTCGTGTTCGTTGGTTTAATTTTCTTAATTTTTAAACTTGTATTAAAAAATTATTTACATGAACTTTCCTATCGTAATTTCACTTTTCTGTCGAGTCTCTCACCTTCTTATATAAACGTTTATACAAACGTTTAGACTATTTCCTGAACACAGATCTTATATATTTATTAAGACTGTTTAGTTGTTATTTTTATTAGGTTAATTTTACCCGCTTATTAGACTTCTTTTTAAAGAGACCTTTTCTATCTGTTCACCGTTATTCGTGTACTCTCCTATAAGTTGTAATAATTGGTAGACATTTTAAAACAACTCAAAATTCTCATGAAATATTTGAGACTTATCTAAAGTTAATTTGGACTTTTTATGTAAGATTTATTGTTTATAATTCATCATAATTGACCTTTAGTAACTTTCCGTTATCAAGAATTTGAGTTAACACGTATACTTGATACATCTCAAGAACAAATTTTACGTATAAAAATTTAAAATTATTGTCCGTAGTCTCATTCTTATCCTTCCTATTGTTCCTTTTTTCCAGTAAAAAAGGAATAAATGGTACATAAAATTATTTCTAGTGAAACAGGTTATGACAATTGTATAGTCTTGTACAAATTTTAGACAAGATACGGGGGTTCAAAAAATTCAGTTAATTTTACTATACATTTTTGGTCCGGGGAGGTAGATACCCTAAAAAGTCCGTTCTCATGACCTCACCCAGCGGTAAAGGAAGAGGTCCCCTAGAAGGACTGGGTCCCTAGTTTGGACCCAGAGCCTAACTTGGGTCCAGAGGACACAACGTCCGTCTACGAAATGGGAGATTCGGTGGTCCCTAAAGGGGAATATTATGTAATTTACTAAGTTTATAAATAACTCGTGGATTAGATTTTGTGATACAACTAAGATAGTCATTTATTCTGTGAATCTTTTTTTTTGGGAAATTAATAAAAATTGTTAAATGTTCAAATATTTGATAATTTTAATTATAAACCAGAAATATAACCATTTTATATTTGTTATGTAAATTGTTAAAAAACGTTAATCACTTAAATCTCATCCAAAGATACAAGTTTTGTGATATAGATGAAAAGATTACTTTTTGTTTTACCGATGTATTTAACTTAAGTAGATCAATAACTTTTCACTTACTACTTAATTAATATAGTCATAGACAAAAATTAGATCAGTGTTTGATGAATATGGGTGTGTGTGTGTATGTGTGTCCACGGTAAGTTTTGATCTATACCTTCGTACGATAGGAATAATTAACAGTCTACAATTGACTCCTCCCTCACCATAATATTCTTTGACTATCATTACTTCTTCCTAAAAATAGGGAGAGAGACGTATAAAAAGTCAAACTTAAAAACGTTATTCATATTAACTAACTAAAATTTCACACTATTTTTCCATACTGTAAATAAGACATTACTTCTCAGTACCTTGTAAACATCCCACTGTTCGTAGTATTAACATCGACCCGAGATAAAAAAAAAAAAAAAAGGGGATCACTCGACATATCCTATTTAGTCAACCGTTCATCCCCTTTTCTTTTGACTTTTTTGTCAGGTCCGACAGAACTAAATCTCTTGTTGTCTCTCTGCCTTTACTTGACCAACGTACACACGGTATCCACCTAAAATTAAGTAATAATAAATACTTACTTTCACACTCTACTCCTCTTTCGTCTAAACTTATGTGCGAAAATTCATATTTACTGGTCCTTCTAGTACGATTGATTAAAATTTTGTTTTTTCCTGATTTTTACTCTTTAAGTCCAAACAATAACACACACATACATATACACTCTTCACCCTCCTTCCTCTCTCTCCATCCTTTTAAAATTGACCAAACATTCTAAAATTCTTTAGTTTCTGTTTTGTTCTTTTTCTTTTTTCTCATCTTGAAACCCTACTACTCACGAATGTATAGTAAACAATTGGACTTAAGAGACTCTATTTAAATCTTAATTCTATATTTCTTAGGTGTATATTTGTCCATATGTCAGACACCTTGGGAACTAAAACGACATATGAACGTAAATATGTCAAGAAAACGTGTGACTCAATATTACCTTTTACTTTCTTAATGTGTAATTAAACGTGTATATAAGATTGTACGAGTGTATCGACACACATCTTCTTTGTCAAACATTATTTTAACTGTAGAGATTTCAGTACTTCTCAAAAGAGGAAGGTTGGCTTAAATATACGTATCTCAACTATAAAGTCTACAATAAAAACACCACTCTATCAGAAAACCCTGAAGTCGATGACCCCTATTTTCCTCACACTACAACTATCTTAAGTTTTACGACAAACTTCTCCGTACGTTTTCACCTAGAGAGAATAATGGAAGTCTTTTTAACACCTTTTATCGTTAGATTACAGTTAATATAATTTATATGAATAAAATATAAAAGTCGTGATCCGAAACTTTAAAATTGGTCTAAATATACATTTACTATTCAATAGTACTATACTAAAATTATCGTGGTTGTGTAGTCTTTTTCTATTAATCGTAGAATGTGAAAGTCGGTAGGAACCTTTTAAATTTTATACGTCATCCTGAATCCGTAAACCATCAACAGATTATATCTTGTATAAATTTGTATTTACGAAAGATTTATGTTTAGTAACTGTCAATTTATACGTTACTAAGTATTTATTCATAAGACCGGAGGTTTTGAGACGATATATACACACATAGTTGTCGATAGAAGTCAGTATTTTTATATCCTTAACTAAATTTATATAAATGGTTCACCATTGTTATGTAATTCGATTTAAATTACTATTTATAGGTCTAGTGTGTTGTGGGTTCACAATTTTTCTCACAGATATGTTTAAAATTGTGCTTGAACAATGGAGAATCATCACATAGATGTTATTAGAAGTCAGGGTACGTCTAGATGTATCATTACTGTATATGGATAAATTCAGGGCAAGTAGTATTATGATCGATTACTTCTTTACCGGTTTTAGATAGTCGATTTCAGTTGTTTTACAATCTCTTTTGTAATTTATTCTATATTAACATTTTGTAAAGGACCCATAGATCCGTTTATTAATAGTAGAAACGGAACAATTTTCCGAGGTAAGTAAGTTGTTTACGAACACCTCAGGAGTGAGGTTTATCTATGATTAAATATGTGATTCGATCACTCCTGTTTTTCCATTGAGTAGACGTGTTTAACGACCTCTGACTGTTGTTTACTCTTTTTTGTCTGTTCTCAGAAGGTAAATTTGTAAATTCATGATACTTCTTTTACTGACATACATACACGTGTGTGTCCGTCATACACTTTGTTTTTCTTTTAAAACTAGAAAGTAGATTACCGTTGTTCATCTGTCGGTACATTTTTGTCTCATCCCCCTCGTTACAGGCGCCTCCTGTATGATATACATTACAGAAATCTAAGTTTTCTCGAACTATATCGACTTCCTCTTTGTCTTGTTACCTTTTGTCATTTTCTCTCCGTCTCTCCCTTCTCTGCTCTATCCTCCCCATTCCTGTAGAGTTGATAAGAAAAATTAAACTTTGCTGAATAACTTAAAAGTTTATGATCCCACTCCATGATACTAATAGTGTCCTTATATGTCAATAATTATATTTTTTTCAAGAATTTATTTTTAAAACTAACGTTGTCGTTTAAAAGATTTAGAAGGGTCTCGATAAGTTAGAAACTTTATGGTTATGTTAAAAGACTTTCATTTCATGATTGTATGGATATGACCTTGAGGTAGGTTTATCCACCACTGAGTTTTCATTAACAATGATAACGGTCCGAATAAAAAGTTTGAATTAAAAAGTGAGGTAGTATCAGTCACTAACTGATCTAACGGAATTCAGATAGTGTTTGAAATAAGATTCTTTAATGGGTTCATCTTGTAGAACAATGTGTTTAAAGTGACACAAACAACAGTGAATTTTAAAAAATAACTGAAAGAATAGGATCTAAAAGACGATTCCTGTAGACTTCTCTCTCAATGTACAATACGAAAGAGGAAAAGGTCAATTGAAAAGAGAGAGAGTACTACTGTCTCTTACAAGTCCAGGTCCTACCTTTATACCTTTTCGGGTCCAATATTAAAACAAGATTTTAAGAATTTTTTGTAGTTCTCCAATCCCTCGGTTTACTACTTCGAGTATCATCCGAACTCTCGACATATATTGTCGGATCCGATCCATGAGAATGGTCAATACTCTCTATTCATAGACGGTGTTAGTTACTTCGTTTCGTTTTGGAGTTGTCGACTTCGTAAGACTCTCTGGAAGTTTTTTTAGACAGAAGTAAAAGAGCATGTGAAATGGAGGGAGAAAAGGGAGGTTGTGTGAAGGGTTGAATGAACGTTCTAATATAAACTCAGTTACGATTAGTGTGAAGATTTTAATGATTTCCAACAGAGAAGTTATCGACAACCTGTGTAGTCAAGTCAGTGAGTCAGCACAGGTTAAGAAATGATGGGGTACCTAACGTTGTGCGGTCCGAAGGGACAGGTCGTGGTTGAGGGCCTCGAATGAGTTTGAGTACAGGTAGTTCAACCACTACGGTAGGTTGGTAGAGTAGGAGACAGTAGTGGAAGAGTAGGACGGAAGCTAGAAGGGGTCGACGTCCAAAAGAAGGTTACTCAGTTAAGAAGAATAGTCCACCGGTTTCATAACCTCGAAGTCGAAGTCATAGTCAGGAAGGTTACGTACAAGTCCTGACTAAAGGAATTCGTAACTGACCAAACTAGAGAAACGTCAGGTTCCCTGAAAGTTCTCAGAAGAGGTTGTTGTGTCAACTTTTCGTAGTTAAGAAGTTATTTAAGTAGTTATTTCGTAGTAAGTCGAAATAACACGGGTAGAAACGTACTTTACAAGGGAACCATAGAGATTGAAAGAACTTCTCTAGAGATCACAAAGGGTGAGACAACAAAAGGAGATAAATAAACGTAACTAGTGATTCCTTCCGAAAGAATAGAGAGGAACGATAAGAGACCTTGAGACGTAAGTTTACCCATAGAGAAAGGAAAAGAGGAAACGGAAATCGAAGAGAAGAAAAAGTAGACAAACATTCCGGAGGAGTCTTTTAGCAAAACGGAAAAACGTTAAAAAAAAGTACCGTTATCAGAACTAGTGACGGAGGACATGTTACAGTACTTGGAGGCAGGTATCAAGAAGTCCATAAGATACTTAGATAAACAGTGAAGGTGACATATTAGTATTCCCTAAAATAAATCGAATATGGATTTACCAGATCACCAAAAGTGATGAAAGTAGTTAAATTCAGATTTAAAACGTTATTCCTCAAGTACTAGACTCGGTGTCAATCGAGGACCAGAACAAAAACGACCGACATATCTCGAAGAGGTAGGAGCTGACATTTCTTATTTTAGTTAGATTAAAAACTATAACTGGTAAACCATTACAGGTACACATCTCAGGAGAGAACGTAACAACCTTCTCCCACAAACGATACTACTCATGCAAGAGAAGTGTTTTGAGACAATTGGAAACGGGACGAAGTAAAACATGAGGTTCCGGTTTGAACAGACTATGAGGTCCATAAAGGACTGAAGGATGAAAACGTAAGTTCAGGGGATACTACTTTTCCTGTAGAAAAAAAATACAATCAAGATCTTCTAAAAACATCCAGAAGTATCTTGGCAAGTTGAATTCGAAGAAGTCCTAATTACCAACCCCGTGTCTGAACCTACTGACCTTTGAATATCTTCACAGAAGACTTATTGCAACTTTTAGCCTGTTCTTCAAGGATTCTAAATCAATTTGACATCAAGAGGTCCTAAATACAACAACGTAAGAGTATTAAGGTTATTTACATAGGTATTTAAGAAATTCTACATTACTCTACAGTCTTCTATAAACCTCTTTGGTGAAGTAAAAACGGTTTTAAAGACTACCTACGGACAAAGCCTAGGGATACACTTCTTAGTGACTTGTGATTATTTACTGGACTCTAATTTCCATTTTTTATTAGAGATACATTCTGTTTTTACGGAAACTTTTCTAAAAAGGTAGATGAAGTACTGTTTTGTTTTATATGTCGGATAGTCCAATTCAAACTGAGTTTACGTGGACATTTGGATAAATGTCTTTTTATCTATAATACAAAAATGTGTGAATAGTGATAAATCCCACTCATGAGACCACTTGGTCACGGAAGCAGCTAGAACAGGAAGAGTTAAAGATGGGAGTGGGGACTGGTAGTTTTAGACGTGACTCAATATAAATTTGGTTACAAAAGTTATTTTTATATTTTATTGGTGTCCATACAATTTCACGAAATAAATGGTCCGTATAGACGTAAAATCATTGTTTGACATACAATATCTTTATTTTTCAGGACCACAAAAATTTCAATTTACTCCGTTAAGTTTATGAAGAGATTTCGACATCTCTACTGGTATGTCTTACCACTCTTTAACCTTTTAGTTTCAGTTACTGTAAGAATTCTATGGTTCAGTTTGATTAGTGTATACTTCAAGTCCGTATGTCATACCAATATGGTGTATTGACTATTTACGATGAGAGACCCGGGGTATATAGTTCGAAGAAGGTTACTTTTGTGAATCGAATATACGTTTAATGAGGTTTCGTAATGAATCTATCGGGTTCTTTTATTATCGTTGTTGTTGTTAATTAAAACTCCTCCTAAAATAGTTCTCAAATAGTACATGGTCTTCGACACAGTTTACGAAACACGGGTTATAGAGTGAATCAGGATCACTCGTCGGGTACTGTGATAAAACAAAGTACAAAAGACAAAGTTATCTGTTTCTTTACTGTAAGTCCCTCTAGTCTATAAATCAGAGACCAGAGTTCGATCACATACTGTCTTCATCTTAAATTTGGACATAGAGGAACTACTACTTAATGAGTCTTTGAGTGAGAATTCAGGGTAGGAGTGACTACTAAAGAAACTGATGAAAGAAACTGGAAAGGTCTTAAAGACGTGACACAAGATAGAGATAGGGAAATCAACGACTAGACTTAAAATTGGAGAGAGTGTGGTTATAGAACAGAAGGATGTATCTGAAAGGACGAAGACTTCGTATTGTCCGCTTACATTTGTGGTTACATTTTGAATAATGCTTAAATTTTTATAGTGAATAAAAGAGATGACCCTTATTAAAGACCGAAAAATAAATACACAATTATTATGAATATTCCTAAAAATAAAGAGATACAAAACATACCTTTAATATCAAATTATCAATAAATATAAATTAACTCAATAATTTAACAACCTTACATGTATGTATTTATCCTGAAATTATTGTTAAAAGAAAGACATCAAGAATTAAAGTAAGTAGGTGACCAACATACCTATTCCGGATTTCAAGTCTGTAGTTAGACGACTATTTACGAAAGAAAAGTTACAGAAAGTATAACGGAAAGAAGGAAGATGAGGTGGTCAGAAAAGAGATCCTTATAGTTGATAAACATTTATACTTAAATTGGAAAAAAGATAACAGGAAAGGAAATAATTAACATAAAAGAATAAGAGAGTTGTCCAACTTTCTATAGGATTTGAAGTAGGAAGTATCTTAAAGACTTGTTTGAAGACATTATTTTAAACAGACTAAAAACAAGGTTAAAATGTTATGAACCCACCTTATAAATAAAAAATTGTAAGTATAAAACTTTATAGGTTGAAGATTCAGTATATAAAAGGTTAAGAAAAAAAAACATCAATTTTGAATAAAAATTTTTATACAAGACAGAAGACTTATAATATCAGAAGTAAATAACAACTTTTTATGTATTCCAATTCAAGCACTGTAACACGTCCTCTGTCTCTAGTTCTGGTAGGTGTACCTTTTCTTTACGTTTTTTTCGTTTTACCGACAGACCCCTCCGGAATGTTTATCGACACTTCTCTTCTCTCCACTTTTCGTTTCCTCTTTTCCTTTCTATATCCGTACATTTACGTCTCAAGGTTTCTTCTCGTTCTTCTCTATTCTTTCGTAAGAAGTCACTAGTTACGTTTCTTTATCTCCTTTTGTTGTCTTACCCTTTTTGATCTCTAGAGAAGTTCTTTTAATCTCTATGTTTCCCTTGTAAAGTACGTCTCTACCTGAACTATTTCCTGTCTTTACCAGACCTGGATTGTCTTCGTCTTCTATAATTCTTCTCCACCGTTCTTATGTGCCTTCTTGACATGTATTTTCTGGAAGTGTTGGGTCTATGAGTACCACTATACTAGTGATTAGATCTTGGTCTGTAGAACCTTACACTTCAGTTCACCCGGAATCTTTCGTAGTGATGTTTGTTTCGATCACCTCCACTATCTTAAGGTTAACTCGAGAAAGTTTAGGACTTTCTACTACGACACTTTCACGACGTGAGTTATACGGTCGTTTAAACCTTTGGAGTCGTCACCGGTGTCCTGACCTTTTCCAGTCAAAAGTAAGGTTAAGGTTTCTTTCCGTTACCGTTTCTTACGAGTTTGATGGCGTGTTAACGTGAGTAGAGTGTACGATCATTTCATTACGAGTTTTAAGAGGTTCGGTCCGAAGTCGTCATGCACTTGGCCCTTGAGGGACTACAAGTTCGACCAATATCTTTTCCGTCTCCTTGGTCTATAGTTTAACGGTTGTAGGCTACCTAGTACCTTTTTCGTTCTCTCAAGGTCTTTTTGTGGATAAAGACGAAAGAACTGATACGGTTTCGGAAACTGACACACCTAGTGTTAGTTGACACCTTTTAAGACTTTCTCTACCCTTATGGTCTGGTGGACTGGACGGAGAACTCTTTAGACATACGTCCAGTCCTTTGTTGTCAATCTTGACCTGTACCTTGTTGTCTGACCAAGGTTTATCCTTTTCCTCATGCAGTTCCGACATATAACAGTGGGACGAATAAAGTGAATATACGTCTCATGTAGTACTCTTTGCGACCTGACCTTCTTTGTGTTCGACCTTAGTTCTAACGGTCCTCTTTATAGTTATTGGAGTCTATACGTCTACTGTGGTGGGAATACGGTCTTTCACTTCTCCTCGATTTTTCAGAGAACTACTTTCACTTTCTTCTCTCGCTTTTTCAACCGGATTTCGAGTTGTAAGTCTTTTGATTCTAGTACCGTAGGCCAGGGTAGTGAAGTACCCTTTATCTACCCCTTTGTCACCTTTGTAACAGTCTGAAATAAAACCCCCCGAGGTCTTAGTGACGTCTACCACTGACTTCGGTACTTTAATTTTCTGCGAATGAGGAACCTCCTTTTCAATACTGGTTGGATCTATCGTATAAGTTTTCGTCTCTGTAATGAAACGGTTGATTCCAGGCAGATCAGTTCCGATACCAAAAAGGTCACCAGTACATACCTACACTCTCAACCTGATACTTCTTCCGACTCGTGGCTTCTTAATTACGAAAACTTGACACCACAACCTCTTCTGAGAACTCTCAGAGAACCTGACGTTCCTCATGGTTGGTCAGGTAAAACTTCCTCTAGTTGGGACCCTAAAGAAACCTTCCTTACTACGATTTCGACTTTGAGATCATGAAACCGGTGGAGTACGTTTCTCAACGGAGTAATCTTTTCTGAAACTACGACCCTTCCTAACCCCCGTCTTCTTCTTCCCCTGCTGACTCCTACTCTACCGACCTACCGTAGTGACTGAGCTACCTGCACTCAGACTCACTTGAGGCCCTCAACCACTACCTGTCCCTCCGGACCGCACGACGCTAAGTACCCCAGTGTTTCTCAGTCTGTGCTGACTCGCTGACTTGACTTGACTTGAAACTTGACACTACAACTTCTTCTGAGAACTCTCAAGAAACTTGACGTTCCTCTAGTTTGGTCAGTTAGGTTTCCTTTAGTCAGGACTTATAAGTAACCTTCCTGATTACGACTTCGACTTCGAGGTTATGAAACCGGTGGACTACTCTTCTCGACTGAGTAGTCTTTTCTGGACTACGACCCTTTCTAACTTCCGTCCTAATCTTCCCCTACTGTCTCCTCCTCTACCAACCTACCGTAGTGATTGAGTTACCTGTACTCAAACTCGTTCGAGGCCCTCTACCACTTCCTGTCCCTTGGACCGTACGACGTCAGGTGTCCTAGTGTCTCAGTCTGTGTGGATGAGATATATATTCAATTTATTCGTCTCACTGTTATATGTCAGAACCCCATGAGCAAAGACTTAAACCTTGGTTAGTCAACAAGGTACAAGTCATGATTGTCAACCGAAGAACTTAGTTTATGTCCAAAGAGTCCTCTGTCCATTCCACCAGACCACAAGGGTCAAAAAGTTCTTAAAAGGTGTCTAAAAACAACACTAGGTGTGTCAGTTTCCGAAATGACATCAGTTACATCGTCTTCATCCACAAAAGGACCTTCAGGAAACGAAAGAGGTACTAAGTTGTTTACAACCGTTAAACTAGAGAAAGGAAATGGAAAAGATTTGGGTCGACGTGTAGATTTGCAAGAGTCAAGTATGTGACGACTTCGGTTCGACCTTCCTAAAATTCGTATTTGGACAATCGAACACTTTACTCACGTTAACACACCGTCAAACTTATAAAAAACCGTAACTAGAAGAAACCTTAACCTTACTTTTGACTAGAAAAGGTCAGAATACTGACGACGAGTCAAAAGATTCAAGAGGTTGTAGAACTCACGACGTGAAAATTCTAAAATTTATCGAGTCAACATTAAGGTAGTGGAGGTGATCGAAACAAGTACCATTACAAAGTATTCCAGGGGAACTGACGTGTGAGGTCCTACAGGTCAAGATCCATTTACTGGTGTGGTAACCAATAAGTCTAGTAATTTTGAAAAGAACATATCAAGAACATATCATAAGAACGGTGGAGAAAAATTGTAAAAGACGAAGAAAATCCAAGAATAACAAAGACAGGAAATGGTACGGGTAGGAACGAACTATATAAGGGATGCACAGAGGTTAAATGAACTCCTCTAGAGATCAGAAAGGAAAGGATAACAAAAGTAAATAAAAAACGTGACAAATAAATTCTTCCGAAAGAATAGGGAGGAACGATAGGAGACCTTAAGACGTAAGTCAAACCACGTAGAAAGGGAAAAAGGGAACGGAAAGTACAGAGAAGAAAAGAGTCGATAAACATTTCGGAGGAATCTGTTGGTGATTGAGCCAGGAGAACATAAACAAAAAGAAACCCTACCAAAATCAGTGATGGAGGACATGTTATAATGTTTGAAGGTAGGTCTCAAGAAGTCCGTGAGAAAGATGGACTAGATTAGGGGACTTAGATAAACAGTGTAGGTGACATATTAGTGTTCCCTAAACTAAATCCAATATGGACTTACGGGATCATCAAAAGGGATGAAAGAAGTTGAATTCGAACTTAGAACTTTATTTCACGAGTACTAGACTAGGTGTAAGTCGAGGTGTAGAGTAAAAACTACGGGTATACCTCGAAGAGGTCGACGTTTTTTGTATTAGTTAGACTAAAACCAAAAGTGATAGACCACTACAGGTAAACATCAGTAGAAAACCCAATAACATTTTGCCACAAATGATACCGGTCGAATAAGAGAACTGTTTTGAGATGATCAGAAACGGGACGAAGTAAAACATGAGGTTCCGGTTTGAACGGACAATAAAACCGATAGAGAAATGAAGGATGAAAACGTAAGGTTAGAAGATATTAATTTTACTGTGGAAAAAAACAACAACAACAATAAATATCTTCCACAACATCCAGAAGTATCTTGACCAGATGAAGTCGAAGAAATTATAATCACCAACCCCGTATCTGAACCTAATAAGACTACGACGGAACCTTTCTTTGGGTCTAGTAAGACAGTAAAACCCCCAACATGGGTTCATGATGTAAAGTCTGAGAATACAACTGATACTTTCAATGAGAGAAAGAAGATCCCCTTAGAACGGGCGTAAATTATCTATATTACCAGTGGACTTAATTTAAACGGGTAAGGACAGGTGAAATCAAGTGACTAAGGATCCTACAGCTATAAGTTACGATGGTAAAGGACGTACTGGTACGGGGTAAATGGAACTAAGTACCTAGATTTAAAATGTCAAAATGAAATATGAGATTTATCAGTTAATGTAAAAGGACACCAGTACATACCTACACTCTCAACCTGACACTTCTTCCGACTCGCAACTTCTTAACTACGAAAACTTGACACCACAACCTCTTCTGAGAACTCTCAGGGAACCTGACGTTCGTCTAGGTTGGTCAGGTAAGACTTCCTTTAGTCGGGACCCTCCTAAAGAAACCTTCCTTACTACGATTTCGACTTCGAGGTCACGAAACCGGTGGAGTACACTTCTCAACTGAGTAACCTTTTCTGAGACTACGACCCTCCCTAACCCCCGTCCTCCTCTTCCCCTGCTGTCTCCTACTCTACCAACCTACCGTAATGATTGAGCTACCTGTACTCAGACTCACTTGAGACCCTCAACCACTACCTGTCCCTCCGAACCGCACGATACCAAGTACCCCAGTGTTTCTCAACCTGTGCTGACTCGCTGACTTGACTTGACTTTATCAAGATTATGTGAATCCTATGTGTTCTGGTTTATAACTAAGGATAATATTCATCTTTGGTAAAGTTTAATGTTAATACTAGTGTTTTAATACTCTTAGAACCTTAAAAATAAGATGCATCGAAAGAGATATCTCTTATCATACAGTGGATGACACATTGTTCTATCAAGTACAAATTACGGTAGAAAATAGAAAGGTATAATAGGAAGAAAACGTAGGTATTAATGAACATAATATACAGGTGAAACGGTGAAAGGGTTCCCTTCATTATATTACAGGAATCGACGTTGGGACTTTTATATGTTGTATAATGGAACTGATATTTATCGGTTTGATGGAAACGTCTAAGTCTCTATTGTTTAGTTTCGTACTATTTATGGGAGTTAGGAGAAAACTGATTTTTCATCCTCCAATTAGACAAAGGGTAATAATGATCGTTCTTTTAGACGACGGTAACTTTTGTCTATAATCAAACAGAAGAACTGTCTTACAAACAAATATCTTCTGTAATTTACGTAGGAGTGATTTAAAAACAGTATTATTAGATTAGTCCGAGAAATTTTTACTTCCATTCTTTTTCTGAATATACACGAGATTTTTCATAGGTTTGGTAATTTGTATAGAATTTTAATACATTAATATAATACATATTTTTCTTTGTAATAAGGATAAGACACCACGAATACTCGTCTATCTTTACATACCCCTATTTATATAGTGTTCCATAATCCGTAAACAGTATCATGTTTTTGTTTCTTTCCTTTTTTATTATTTAATACTATCACAAAGGTATCAACATCTTCCACCACCCGTACCCTACGATTCTTCTCATTTACTCTCTTTTTTCCCTTTTTTTTTTTGATATTTACTTTGTCGTAAATTCTACCTAGAACTATTTACTTATCTTATCGTTTATACACATGGTGTTTTCGTTGGGTACAATTGACTTATAGTATCCGTTCCGGACTTATGAGAGTGATATATTAAATTAATTCTCTGGTTTTCAACCTCCTATATACACAGTCTCATCCTTTCGTTTATATAAACCAGATCGATGCCTGTTGCAACTCACGGTTTTATTACGTAAGTAGTAATTGAACCATTGATTCTTTCTCTTTAACTTTTGAAACTCGTACTTTGGATTGTTTTCTTCCATCCTTCAGGTGACCTTAAACATCCTTACGCAACTTTCTGATAAAACTATTAGATCCGTTCTTCTTTACTTTGAGATATGACTCCCCTTGATCAATATTGTCCACGGTCCATTGATAATCACATTGTTTGTGAACCGACATCGATTAAAGGGGTTTCTTTATGTCAGTCTTTCGGTTACACGACTTCTTTTAGTGTGTAATATCCCTCCCAGTCAACTTCTTTGATACAAACAAGTACATTAAAGAAAGTGAAAGACACATGATATTTTTATAAAAATTTTTCTGTTTCCGTTGGAACCGAATGGATATTTAATTGTGTACTTTAAGTAGTTCCCGTGAACACACACTATGGAGTGAATGATTATGCAGTTTTTCTGGTCAATGGGAGAGTTCTATCCGTAGACATTTTCTGTTTCTCCTTTGTTCACGAGTAGTTTTTACGCAAAAGAAAGAGGATGTCGTTGTAATTAATGTAACAACCGAACTCAGCCTTCCTTACTCTATCCGTCTTCGTTAGGCTAAGAGTAGAACAAATTTGAACAGTCAAGGTTTGACTTCAGTTGTCAATCCCTTTTTCCTCTTCCAGAGGAAGAAGTAAGTCTCTCTTTACCCTTCGGGTCGAGGACTTAAACAACAACAACAACAAACGAACAAAAAATTTTCCGCCAACGAGATGTCTTCGGTCAACGGAGAAAATATTTCATAATAATTAAGTCAGGGAGTGTACTGTGGGTGTCCGACGTTCGTTACAAAAAGTAGTCTTCTCTGAGGGTGAATGTCGTGACGGTACGTAGTAGACAACACGGAAACTGGGAGGTGACTTTCTTTTACATAGAGATTTCACGAATCCTCGACGACTCTGACTGTGTCTTTTAAAATCCAACTTGAAAACGAAGTTGGGTCACAAACATAAAGGATCGAGTCGACAAAACACAACGAACGATCCGTTGTGGTTCCAATCCCGTTGGTTCCAATAAAGTTGTTCACAAGTAAATAAACTCGACATTACTATTTTACCCCATACATGTATATACACACACACGTCTCTTTATCTTCTCTCTTCCCTCCTTACCCCCCTTTGGACTCCTTTCTTGTTTTATTATACTTGACACTTATAGATCTAGTAAGTCACTTCCCTCCCAATCTCTCATATTGTGTACCTACACTTTACTTCTCCGATTCTCCTTTTTGTCATGCACTAAACGTGGTCTCTGGTTTAGGGACAATGTATCGTACGTCATTTCCCTTATAATTTTTCGTCTCTGTAGTGAAACGGTTGTTACCAGACATATCAGTTTCGATACACCACAAAAAAAAAAAGTAATCAGCACATGTCTACACTCTCAACCTGGTATTTCTTCCGATTCGTGACTTCTCAACTCCGAAAGTTTACCACCACGACCCCTTCTGAGAACGCTCAGGGGACCTGTCGTTCCTCTAGTTTAGACAGTTAGACTTTCCTTTAGTTGGGACTTATAAGTAACCTTCCTGACTACGACTTCGAGATTAAGAAACCGGTGGACTACGTTTCTCGACTGAGTAACCATTTCTGGGTCTACGACCCTTTCTGACTGCCGTTCTCCTATGTCTCCACTTCCTCCTAACCTACCGTAGTGGTTGAGTTACCTGTACTCGAACTCGTTTGAAGTCCTCTATCACTTTTTGTCTCTTCGGACCATACGACGTCAGGTACCCCAGTCTCAGTCTGTACTGTCGTTGACTTGTTTTTGTTTACTCAAATTTCTAATACAGGTCAGTTCTCTAAAGAAAAGGAAGAGACAACTCGACACTTAAGTACTGAATGGGGGAGGGGTTATTTTCTGAATATAGATTAGTCCAATCTCTATTCAACTTATTTTACTTTTCATTTCCACAAAAAACAATGAGTAAAGAGATTATATTAAAGAAGGGTTTATTTCATTCATCTAAGTTTATTAGTGAATAATTTTAATAGACCCTGTTTCAAAATTTTACGGGTTTTGTATTTACTAAAATAATTCTAATTATACAAAGTGGTTTATGGTGGGTGAAGTGTGGATGTGACGAGACTACAGAGTGTCTTTCAAAAACCAAATCTATACGAAAATCTCATGTGAGAAATTTTTATAATCAAATTTGCAGTTAAAGAAAAAACTGTCTTCGAGTCTATATCATCATCACTCATAACTGAAATACCTTTATTCGGATAAGTGGTTACGAGACGGATGGTAAGACTACACGGTGAAGTCACTCTGGACTTTCACAATGGTAAAGGATTTAAGTCCAATCCCAGGCACCCGACCCTCTATTGTCAAGAGGTAATAGAAGAAGTATTGGACTCAGAATTTCCAGTCAATTACTACTGTTTCTCTTTACTCCTTTTTTCTGTCAGCTTTGTTTTAATTGTTTTTTCACAATAACAGTTAAAAATTTTTCATAGATTAAGACTATTCATTGTTTCTCAGGACTAAAAATTTTTCTTTCACGTAAATGGTTAAAAAGATTAGAGAAATTTCAAAAAGTTATCAAGATTTAATTTAGAGAAAGTGGGAATAGAGAAATAGGTAGTCTTTTAGGTTTCCCATAAACCTAAGTCTGTAGATAACGTGGTTTCTAGAAAGTAATGTGTCGTGTTTGTTCGTGAAAATAACTTGTTCTTGGGTTAATGAATTGGGTCGAAGTCGAAAGTAAGATGGGACTTCGCAGATGGGACTGTCTTCGGATGATTAGAGAAGACTACCTGTAACGATGTATAGTCAAGACTATGTGTTTCTACTAAGGATTGGAAGAACATCTCTTGGTGACTAATTTATTTGATTCTACGGGTAGAGTCGAAGGAACCTGGTTACTTATTGTTACTCTTTCTCACGTCCGTCTATACCTGGGAAAAGAGAAGACACACACCGTGTCCGTCTCTCTTTGACTGTCTCTCCTCATAAAAGAGACTCTTTTAATGGTCGTAAATGGTTTCAGAACATGATCGTAACGGATTCCAAGAGAGATTAAACAAAGATGAGAAATTCAATGAGAATATGAGGGGTGTAAAACCATCTACTATGTTTTTATTTAAGGAATTTCGAGAACATGGAACGACGACAGTAAGAAAAATAAAAAGTTTAAATGTTACAATTACTGTACTGTAAATATAGTCATTAAGAGTTGTAACTTACACGTAATCTTATTGGGTCCTTGGAATTTCTCCGGATTCAGGGTAAAGATCATGAAGACTAAATTAAGTAGTCCCAACACTGGACTCCTAATCATAAAAAATTTTAGAGATCTCCAATGACAGTATGTGTCAATTCCAACTCCTCTTGATGAACCACATTTATTGTTGTCTGTTTAAACAACTAATAATACAATTTTAATGCTTCTCCAAAAGTCTTAGTAAAGCAGATTAAAGTGAAGATCACGTCCTTATAGGATTTCTTTTGGGAGGCTTTTCAATGTGAGTACTGTGACAACAATGGAGTGTTCTTTCAGGTAAAGAAACCGAAGGAAAATTGTATTTAGGAATCTTTTTAAGAGGTTCTATCTATAAAGTTTCATAGTACGTAAGAGTTTATAGGAGGGGTATTGTTGTAACAAGTCAAGTCAAGTCAGCGCAGGCTGAGAAACGCTGGGGTACTTAGCGTCGTACGGTCCGGAGGAACAGGTAGTGGTTGAGGGTCTCAAGTGAGTCTGAGCGCAGGTAGCTCAGTCACTACGGTAGGTCGGTAGAGTAGGAGCTAGTAGGGGAAAAGGAGGACGGGGGTTAGGGAGGGTCGTAGTCTCAGAAAAGGCCACTCAGTTGAGAAGGGTACTCCACCGGTTTCATGACCTCAAAGTCGAAGTCATACTAAGGAAGGTTTCTTTAGGGTCCCAACTATAGGAAGTCTTACCTGACCAACCTAGAGGAACGTCAGGTTCCCTGAGAGTTCTCAGAAGTGTAAGTGTTTATTTGAGTTATTAAATTATAAATGGTCATTCCTTCACTTTAACCTATGATACATAAATATATTTTCTGTCTCCCAAGTCTTGTCCCTTATCCACCTGACGGAAGTCACATTTTACACTTATAGAAGTATTTATGTGTGGATATACATCTTACTGAAGGACTTCCTATAATATTTCTCACCAAAAGTTTTTCTATTCTGATCCGAAAACAAAAATCAAATACATAAAGATTAGTAAAGATAAATGATCAGTAAACATAATTAATGAAAGAATATAAAGTCAATTGTCTCCAATAAATCTATGACCCTATTTTCTAACACCCAAAAAAAGGAAATTAAGAGTGGTAGGAAGGTCATCACTTTACTTTAGACAATGGACACGAAAAGAAACCCAATGGTAAACCTCGATGTGTACTACTTCCCGGAAGACGCCGGGAAATCGATAAACTTTGTTGTGTTATTATAAAAGGAAACCACCTTTGATTAAAAAGATAAGAAGAAGCATAAGGAAGTTTCTGATATATGATACCCGAATCATAATGAACACCCTTAATTTCTTATATCCTTATTAAAGTGTTTATTAACTGTAATTCTTCGAATATAAGTTAGTTCCTCTATTTTTAATTCATTTTTATATCATTAAAGTAATGTTCAAATAAATATTGGTCTCCTTTACTCACGTGTCTCCCCTCAGATAAAAAAGTTTACCACCCGTCATTTATCCTCTCGCTTTGACCATTTTGTCCATACCTTGTGAAATTCTTTTTAAATAAAAAGTTCCGTTGTTTCGTAAAAATACACAATAAAATGACGTCAAAATATTTTCATGGTCTATAATAATAGTGGTAAAATATTGACACCTTTACCTTCAAGTACAATATTACCGATATTCTGCAAAAATAAGAGACATACACGAGAATAAGTAGTTACAACGAGTTCCCAGTTCTTAATTTCTATAAAGGATTTACGGCAGATTAGTCAAGTCTCCGTTCACTGTGAAGATCCAGGTGACTATAACTGTGATTTGGAGACTATTAAACGAAAGATGTCATCTTTCTCCCCTACTTTACCAGTTTCGTCGATACTTTCTTATTCGGGGATTCAGACGGACCCTTCTCAGTTAACATCGAAGTTTCTCCTTCTTACGACCAAACTCGACTTTAAACTTTCCGTTTCTTCTCGAAAGGTCCTTATGTTTGTCATCCACCAAGTAAAATCCGTCTCCGTTGTCGTGGTGGTCTTTGAGACGTACAACTCCGTCAAACCCACGAAAGTGTAACAATTCTCAACGTCCTGTCCTTGTTTCTCTGTTTACCCTTACTCCAATCTTTCTCTTTGTCTTCTGATTCGTAATCATAGAACCTTTAAACTGAGATAACCGTGATCTTTATTTGTTTTATTATTGAGTCAAATACAGGACCTTTTATGAACACACAATTTTCGACTTTTCGTTACTTCCGTACGTATTATCTCTTTGAGAGTCGATTTTATTTTACAGGTGTATTTATACCCATCGAAAATTCAACTTTACTGTTAAATAATGAAAACATTAAAAATGAGGGATAACCCTTGTGTCAATATGTGAAGACACTCTTTTCTAACAGAAAAAGTAATTCAATACTTACCATATCTTCTCAGTTGTCCAAGGATTATACTGACGAATACCAATCCTAGTGAAAGTTTAAACAAAACTGCATTATAAAGGTAGTCTTGTGAGATTCAGTCAATCATTTTTTATACCATGTGAAGGTAATCTACAGTAAATAACATCTATAAATGATACTAAAGAAACGAAAGTTAAAGAATAATTTACTTTCCGGTATAGAGTCGAAGAGGACTTGTTAAAACTCCAAATTGAAGTTATCATATCTATAGATGACGTATAAGATTTTTAACCCTAGGGATAACCCTTGATATCCTTAGGTGGTATTCCTTTCTTTTATGTGTCGTTATATATACTTCCTCTAAAAAAAAAGGAGAATCAGAATCATAAGAAATTCTATCGTACGACCAAAGGAGACTACACCTGTGTAAGAAATTTTCTGTGATTTGAATTCTAGAATTTGTTATGAGACAAGGAACTTTACGAATATTTTGTAAGTAAAAACTCTACTTTTTTAATATCCAATTCTTCATCAAAGTCTGTTATCGTCTTGTTTGGAGAAGATAAACCTTATGTTCTGGTTTTATAAAAATACTCTAGGTCACTAGTCTTAATACAACCAATGAAAATAAACTATCTTCATATTAAATATCATAGTCATATATCTAATTAATACTGAGTACAAAATAACAGTTTAAAGGAACCGATTATTTCGGTATCTATTACCCGACCGTCTACTCTAGTAAAACACGTCAAAAGTTCCAGTTATACAGTTAATTTTAACACCCGATTAAGTAATCATGACCCTTTTTTTTACTTGTACGACTCGATGACCTCTAACGTTCGGACCCTATAGTTTGTACACGTGACTGAATACTGTAGGAGTTTAAGAGGTAAAACACTCCACTAAATCTCCCTGTGTAATAAAAAAGTGATTAAACTGTTTCTACTTTGAAAGTTTTGATGTACTATGTTATACCCAAGTTTATGACTACGTAGTGTATTTAGTCACTTGGTACTATGTATATAACTCGGTATAAGAGGTTCCCGTATTTAAAAGGTAAAGTATATCGTCGTCGTACTTAGACAAAGTAAGTGAGTAAGTAAGTAGGTAACCTGTTTCTAAAAGTCAAATGACTTACACAATGAGACGTGTTTCAAAACACAATCGGTGGACCCCCCGTTTTGTTTTTTCTTCTGTACCGAAATGAGAGTGTATTAAATATCTGTCTATAATTTATTGATTCTCGTGTCCATCGACAATTAATATCAACCGTTTTCACGATGTTTCCCTTTCCGGACGTACTACAATGTCCTATGTTGATAAAAATGTATTATGGGTGTTTTGTACACCAGACTTGTATAATTATCTTATTAAATATCTACGATTAAATGATTCATTTATATTGATTCATAAATAGTTCTTGAGATGTAAGGTGAGTAAGATATCCACGACTTCTTTATTCCTTTGGTATGTTATATTGACCCGCTTTTCTATATACGTATCGTCTTACGTTTGCGGTTCCTTCGTGTCTGGCTTCCCGTCAAGGACTCTAATTTTTTACGTCTAAAATCTCTTCTTTAAGTAAGTAAATAAGTATCAAAGGAAACTGTAAACAGTATAAAGGTTGTTCCTTGAAATCCAGTCTTCAAAGACAGTTATTTTGTGTTGGAGACAGATATTTCCTACAGGTATTTCCTACTAAAAGGGGAGTTCCCTGAATTTCGTTACAGATCTCTGTAAAAAGAAACAGTGTTGACCCCTCTCCCACGATAACGGACCTATCTCCGATCTCTACGACAAAATTCAGGATGTTACGTTTCCTGTAAAACGTATATGTTCTTTATAAAAGGGAATGTTACCTATTAATAGGTGTGGTTTTACAGTTATCCCTGGTTCCAACTATTTATGAACTCTCTGTATCTCTTTATAAATGTTATGTCATCATAACCAGAACTTTATACTACTACCAAATTTTTTGATTCCTTTGATATCTCGCACTACCCGATCCGTTCCTTTTAGTTATATGATGACAACAAGAAATACCACTCTACTACCTTTCTGGACCCGATCCTGGTAGTGCTACTTTTATTATTCCAATTAAAAATTTACGCATACTCCCCTTTAGACTCCCCATTTTATTCATGACTATGTAACTCGTTAATACGCCACCTTTAAACCTCCCTTTTCCCCAACTTCTTCTACTTTCTCAGTTACTAAAGGAATTCTAAACGAATCAACCCACCATCCAATATCATAATTGTGATCGTTTGTGACCTTGTGTCCTCTTCCTCGTACAAAACTCCCTATAATCGTTACTATTATTTCTATTAGGAATGTAGGTGTCAGGGACCCAATGTTACCAAGTTGAATGTTAAACTGAAATGCTACCGTGTTTTCGTTATACGTAAGTTATCTTTGGTATGAAGTTTCAAACGTAAAACTAAAAGGAGTCGATTGTTATACGCCATGTTATGAGAGAACACTACGACCTGTCACCGTCGTTTAGTGTCGAAGGCAAGTCGGTACGGTAGTACTCCCATTTCTTGACTGCATGAATGTCGGTAAGACATAGGTATTCTGATAAGACGAAAAGTGAAAGTCCTGTCATAAGTTATTTAATGTACTATATCAGTTATGAAATAATATGTTATCCTAAATACAATCTATGAAAACGGGTTGGCATTCGATTAAATTCGTAAGACTCGTGAAAATTCCGTTCGATTCGATTCGATACTACGAGTCCACATAGAAAAAAAGAAAAAAAAAAAACCGACACGACCCAGAAGTTACTACACACACCTGAAAGAGATCAACACCATTCGGTCCGAATGAGAGATCAACGTTCCGTGTCCGAAGAGTAACGGTACTGAAGAGAACAACATTTCGTATCCGACATCCCGTGTGTCCGAAGTCATCAACGTCGTGTATCCGAGGTCTCGTACCCCAGACATCAACACTACATGTCCGGGTCAACAGGGTACCATACACCTTAGGAAGGTTTGGTCCCTATCTTGGGTACAAGGGACGTAACCGTCCATCTGAAGGTCGGTGACCTGGTGGTTCCTTCAGGGTCCAATCCATATGACTTACGTAAAAATCTGAATGTTGTAAAAGTTTAATGTTACCCAAATAACCCTGTTCGGAATAGTATTCAACTCCTACTGTACATACAATAATACATAATCACACGACCAGTCTTGTTTGTAATAATTTACACAGGATTGAGTAACATTCCTCCATCACAATAAATCTTAATCATATCAACCCGGAACTTGTTGGGTTCCCGAATCCCCGTGACTGAGGAGTGGGATTTTTCAGTTTTTAAGTACGTACCGGAATGTTAATTGGGAAACATAACCACCAAGGTATAGGTGACTAGGTTGGGTTGGAGACTAATGTGTCATGATATCATGTATAAATAACTTTTTATAGGTCAATTCACCTGGACACGTCGAGTTTAGACACAACAACTTCACAGTTGAGATGACAATAGGTGTTAAAAATTCTGTCTCATCCTTTCTAGTTTGTTTAACAAGTTTCAGTGTAACGAATACTTCTCGTTATAGGTCTAAGGTTAGCTCTAAAGAAAAGAGAATTTCGACTCCAAAAGTTGGAGAGACGAGTCTTCCTCTGATCTGTTAGGTATACCTCCAAAGTGTGTGACCTAAGTCTTGCGGACCGAAGAGGTTTGTCGTTTTGGACCACATTTTCGAATTTATGGTGATTAAATAATCCGTATGTTAAGGTCCCTTCGTATTCACTCCTCTTTAAACTTACTCAGTAACTATATCCCCTTCGTTTGTAAGTTATAATTCAGTTTGTGTGAACTGTGAAACTAATTTCCTCTTAGGAGATTCTCCGGTAAATTTAAAACGTAAAGTTCTATCAGGTACATCTTCTTCTTTTCCTCCGATAAGTTGGTCCAGAGTTGTTGTAATCACTTTACAAGTGAGGTTTTGGATATTAAGAGTACATGTTAATAGGAAATCAAGAGGATAGTCGAACCAGTATGGTTCTATGGTTTCCTGGAGTCACCGTCGTCTCTACTGGACCATGTCTTTCGTTCTCTTTATGTCGTACGTGTCTTCTATGACAACTCAACATGGACACTCTCAGTTAGTGTTCCTTCTATTATGTTTTATTCACCGGTTCAGGACCTCTGCTACGTCAACCCTTCGATACGTTACCATACATTCTACATTGACTATGTCGACCAGAGATGTTTACTGGTCGAAACAGTGAAAGAATTCAATACGGGTAGGACCCCAGAATTAAAGGAGTAACAAATTTTGCTTCTTTTTAGTATCCTGGATGAAACATTACAATACCCCTAATATTCTAAATTGTATGGACAATAACCGTAGTGACGGTAGTAACGATAACTCTTTCTCCTTTTTTTTTTTTTAGTAGACGAATATGNTACGTTACCATACATTCTACATTGACTATGTCGACCAGAGATGTTTACTGGTCGAAACAGTGAAAGAATTCAATACGGGTAGGACCCCAGAATTAAAGGAGTAACAAATTTTGCTTCTTTTTAGTATCCTGGATGAAACATTACAATACCCCTAATATTCTGAATTGTATGGACAATAACCGTAGTGACGGTAGTAACGATAACTCTTTCTCTTTTTTTTTTTTTTAGTAGACGAATATGACTTCTTGATTGACTGAGTTGTGGTTCCTTAACCACAACAATCCTCGACCGGACCGTAAACCGACTGGACCGATTCCTGTATTATAAGAGAACACTCATTTTCGTTAGAGTGTTTTTTGTGGTTCTAGGTTGTTCCAGTGAAACACTGATACTACTTCACTCTGTTTTTGTATTTTAATTCTGGTGAAGTATTAGTACATATTCGTATTTGTTTTTATACCAGTAATATGTTTGACCTTTACGGTTTTCGTTGGGAAGAGTCCCGACTATACTGTTCGACGAGAAGAAATAGTTAGTCTCGGAATCGGATCCAAATGTCAAGGAAGGAAGATCTAATTCTATGAGATAGTGTCTAAATCCGGACTAGAGGTTATCTAAGGTTAAGTCTCAGTTTGAGTTAAAGGAACTTGAGAGGAGTTTTAATAAATTCTGTTTGGGTTAGAATTAAGGAAAGTTTTGAGGAGAATGACTACACAGGGAGTCGAGGTGAGTACACAAGAGGGAGTGACCGACGACGATTCAGCGAAGTCAGCACAGGCTGAGACACGCTGGGGTATCCACCGTCGGGTGATCCGAGGGGGCAGGGAGCCTAAGAGATCCGTTCTTGTGACCTCACCCAACGGTAACGGAAGAAGTTCCGCACTTTCACTTCAGCGAGTCAGTACCTTACTTGTCATTTAGGTTGACACAAGTCGACATCCTCTCGTGAACCACCCGAAACTGACTTTCTGTAGTAATAGTAGTAGTAGTAGTAGAAGGAGAATAGTAGTAGATATTCCGATCTGTAATTAAATCGATATATAAACACTTGAAATCGGAAATTCAATGTACACTCTGTCTTCAGTACGTTCTATAATGAATACCTTTCTTACGGTTTAACGTCTTCATTTAACTGTTCTTAACTTGGTCCCTCTTATATGGTCGTAACTTCCCTGTTCAGTTTATTTTTCCTAACTAGGAAAACAAGTTATTTAGTTAGATAGAAATCAGTAATCTTCATTCTCAAATTGGATGTCTTACTTCCTCAAAATTCCTGCGGTATCAGGAAACACGTACAAAAAATTCACAGGTCTATATATTCGTGATCCCTTTCAGGGGACCTATTCTGTATTTCCCTCATGCTGTCAGTTATGACGTTTCACATAAACTTTACCCTTTTTATTCTCTACCCAATGTCACCCGTTTCACGATTCATTCTTTTACTCCTTTCGTCAGTAAAAACTTTACACTTACACTTTTCCTGGTTCTACCTTTAAATTGGACACCCTTTACATCGGGACGTCCCCCCTAACGAACACTGTCCCTGATTCTTTGTAAAATAAAACGAAATTCTTTCACAGACATACTTTCCTCTAGAAAAAACGTCTAGGTTTTTTCACTCCTTTTTAAACTACTTAATTCTGGGATCTTATACACTCTCCTTTTCTCTAATTCTTGTACCCACTTTTTGATTGGGATTTGCTAGTAAAAGACTTTGACCTCCTTACTTTCCCTCTATTTGATCATAAAGACTGACACTTCTGAGACAAAATCTCCGTCGATTCCGTAAATCAGTGACAACTGAACAAAAGAGTCAATCCTATATCAAGTTCTGTAGACAACTACCGTAGACTCGAACTATTGTGATCTTATCGGTGTAATTTTTGTTGTTGTTGTTGTTGTTGTTTGTTTGTTTGACCTCTGTTATTCGTCTTTTCCTTTTCTGACAGTCCGTAATAATTCTTACGTCGATCCTCCCTTCTCAGAGATGAGTGTCGGGGTTACCTGGTCTAGGTTCTCGATACACTACTAAGAGATCGTCAGGAGTCCTTGACTGTATTCCTATTCTGTTTATTTTACGAACCTGACTAGGAACAAAAACAAGTCAGTGATTCAGTACAGACTGAGAAACTCTTGGGTACCTAACATCGGGTGGTCAGAGAGACACGTACCCTAAAAGGTCCGTTCTCATGACCTCGCCCAACGATAAAGGATGAGGTCCCTTAGAAAGGTTGGGTCCCTAGCTGGAACCCAGAGGACGAAAAGTCCGTTTAAGAAATAGTAGACTCGGTTGTTCCACTACCTACTACTTCCCCTTGTTTTCTTATCTTTCGGGATGTTCTAGTACCAACTTGACTCTCTACTTTCACAGGTTCGATCTACTTGTCTTTTCTTTTTGGTCGATGTTTTATTGGATAATTCCCTCGAGTTTCAAGATTTCCAGTAACCACTACCTCCATATCTCCCTCACATCTTCCATTAGTCTCCCCTCCGACCCTCCTCAGACTTCACTCTCCCTTCCAGTTATTGATCCAAGTCATCGTCACGGTCACTTCCTTAAGTTTCCAACCTTCTTATCTCCTAAAGTGTACTTCTCAAATTCTAAAATCCTTTATCTTGACAACACCTCCTATCATTCTACTTATGTTACCAGATCTTTAAACCATAATTCCAGCACGTCCATGTACCTCCTTTCACTAATCTTTACTTCCAAAGGTTCTGTGAGTCAAGTCAAGTCAACGAGTCAGCACAGACTGAGAAACGTTGGGGTACTTGACGTCGTGTGGTCCGGAAGGACAAGTAGTGGTCGAGGGCGTCAAGTGGGTTTGGGTACAGGTAGCTCAGCCACTATGGTAGGTCGGTAGAGTAGGAGACAGCAGGGGAAGACGAGTAGGGGAGTTAGGGAGGGTCGTAGTCTCAGAAAAGGTTACTCAGTCGAGAAGTGTACTCCACCGGTTTCATGACCCCGAAGTCGAAATCGTAGTAAGGAAGGTTTCTTGTGGGTCCTAACTAGAGTCAATCTTACCTGACCGACCTAGAGGAACGTCAGGTACCCTAAGAGTTCTCAGAAGAGGTCGTGGCGTCAAGTTTTCGTAGTTAAGAAATCGTGAGTCGAAGAAGTGTCGAAGAAGTGGAGAGTGTAGGTATGTACTGGTGACCTTTTTGGTATCGGAACTGTCTGGAAACAACCGTTTCATTACAGGGACGAAAAGTTATACGATAGATCCAACCAGTATTGAAAGGAAGGTTCCTCATTCCCAGGAAATTAAAGTACCGACTTTAGTGGTAGACGTCACTAAAACCTCGGGGGGTTTTTTCAGACTATGACAAAGGTGACAAAGAGGTAGATAAACGGTACTTCACTACCCTGGTCTACGGTACTAGAAGTNGCCTGGACAGAGAATATGTGTAGATCTACACATATTCTCTGTCGAAGAAGTGTCGAAGAAGTGGAGAGTGTAGGTATGTACTGGTGACCTTTTTGGTATCGGAACTGCCTGGAAACAACCGTTTCATTACAGGGACGAAAAGTTATACGATAGATCCAACCAGTATTGAAAGGAAGGTTCCTCATTCGCAGAAAATTAAAGTACCGACTTTAGTGGTAGACGTCACTAAAACCTCGTGGGGTTTTTTCAGACTATGACAAAGGTGACAAAGAGGTAGATAAACGGTACTTCACTACCCTGGTCTACGGTACTAGAAGTAAAAGACTTACGACTCAAAATTCGGTTGAAAAAGTGAGAGGAGAAAGTGAAAGTAGTTCTCCGAAAAATCAAGGAGAAGTGAAAGACGGTATTCCCACCACAGTAGACGTATAGACTTCACTAACTATAAAGAGGGTCGTTAGAATTAAGGTCGAACACAAAGAAGGTCAGGTCGCAAAGAGTACTACATGAGACGTATCTTCAATTTATTCGTCCCACTGTTATATGTCGGAACTGCATGAGGAAAAGGATAAACCTTGGTCAGACAACAAGGTACAGGTCAAGATTGACAACGAAGGACTGGACGTATGTCTAAAGAATTCTCCGTCCAGTCCACCCGACCATAAGGTTAGAGAAGGTCTTAAAAGGTGTCAAATAACACTAGGTGTGTCAGTTTCCGAAACCGTATCAGTTATTTCGTCTTTAACTACAAAAGGACCTTGAGATAACGAAAAAACTACTAGGTCACCCACAACCGTTAAACTAGAGACCAAGGAGACGGAAAAGATTTTGGTCTAACTTGTAGACCTTCAAGTGCCAAGTGCATGACGACTTCGGACCGAACCTCTTAAAACTCGTAATGAAATTATCGTACACTCTACTTACGTTAACACACCATCAAACTCGTAAGAAACCGTAACGGAAACAAACCCTAACCTTACTTTTGACTGGAAAAGGTCAGGACACTGGTGACGCCTCAAAAGGTTTAAAAGACCGGATACCTCACGTCGTGAAAGTGTCGTAGTAGAAAGTCCTAAACTTTATCGAGTTGATCTTAAAGTAGTGGAGGTGGTCGAAACAAGTATCACTACGAAAGATTCCGGGTGAACTGAAGTGTAAGGTCCTACAGACCGAGATCCACTCACTAGTGTGGTCCCGTCGTTTCCATAAAGTACAATTGTCTTCTGTTTGAAAAAATTTTTAATGATTTATAATCGATAGGATAAAAGTGTCCCTTTTATCTTAAGGACAATGTGATATTTTTATATTTCCTTTTTCTTTTAGAGAGATTACAAAGTATGGTATTTAAGTCTTTTAAATAAATAAGTATATATAAGTATACGATGTACGAAGGGTCCACCGATCACTATTTCTTAAACGGATGGTTACGTCCTCTGAACCCAAGTTAGGAACGTAGTCCTTCTATGAGACATCTTCCTTTCCAGTTGAGTGAGGTCATAAGAACAGACCCTTTAGGGTACCTGTCTCCTTGGACTGCCCGATTTTAGGTACCCCAACGTTTCTCAGTCTATTGAATTACTGATTTGTTGTTATCGTTGTTGTATACGATGTATATCTGTAATAGAAGACTTCTTCTACAGTTTATCTAGACACACACGGGCTCCTGGGTGTGTATGACCTTTTTTTTTAGAGTGTATTGATTACGTAAAAGATCTCTTCTCGACTTGATTGACGACCATTGATGACTATGATGAAATTTTCTCTGAGTTTTCTAAATTCTTCGATGATGTAACAGTTATTTTACCATACACTAAGAACATGACGATAAGATGTGAACTCTAAGATTTGTCATTTCCACTGACCTATTTAAACCCCTGGAACTTTATGAACCATGATATTATGACTTCAAAATAAATCGGGACGTCTGTTTAAGTCATAAGATTGAACCACTTTAAAATTTCTTATTGGGTAATATTAAACAATAAGGTTTTATAGACCGAAAATTTCCAATAATTCATACAGTCTTTCATTTTGCATACTTATAAAATGAAAGATATTTGTTCTGACGTAAGAGTTAGATATAAAACTTTATAATTTAGTATATAAGTTTCTCTCTTCAATGGACCAATATAAGGACTCTATTAAGTACACACGATTAAGGATTGTATAAATAAAACGATGAAAACTATTATAGAATGAAATTCCACACGAAACAGGACGACGACTATATCTGTGACACCTTTATTAGTTTCGGTGATTCTCCTCTACCGTTTATTTACGGTTTATTATGAATCTATCTTGTATAACCATTTGGAACACGATAGACCCGTCAAAATGACATTATACATATTAAAAGAATTTTTTAATCTATAAATACCACATATTTTGATTCTTTGTCCTTTTTATTGTAAGAATATAAAAAAAGAAGACATTAGGGGTCCGTTATAATATTACCTGAGAGTTGAGTAAACTCACTCAAAAATTATTCTTCAGTTTTTCATCTGGTAAAAGTCCCAGAAAGGGTGCTTTTCCTCTATTAATTTATATCTATGTTTGGATTGAAGATTCTTATTAAAACACCAATTCAAAACTCTGTAAAGATTGATTAAAAGTAACTTGTATATACAGTAAGACTATGGGAGAGAAGAGAGGTAACCACTAATTCTACAGACGAATGAAGTAAGTGATAGTTTATACTTATTGAGAATAAAGTTTAAAGACTAAATGGATGTCTTGACTCTCGGAACAGTCAGTCAATGATGATCCTAAAATGAGACCATATCAGTGTTTTCAAAAGTGAGTTGCTAAAGTATGTATTCATTACTCAGATCCAACATACAATTATCGATTATGGATAGAGAGGAAAACGAAAACTTCACAATAATCTAAAATTTGGACTCTAGAAATGAGGACAGAGAATTCAAGGTGTATAGATAACCCTATTAGTCTTTAATACTTATACAGTACAAACTCATGGACCTTAATACGTACGTCACACCATCGATAATTAATAAACATCGATAACTCGGGAACTTTACACAACGATCAGACTTAATTCTACACGTTGTTCAAATTTTGTGTTTCACCTACCACTGCAGAATCATGTCTTTGTTACATTTTGTAGACAAAAATATAAGTAATCCACAAAGTTACTATTGTGAAAGTACATAAACGATTTTATTTTACCTGAAATAATTTTATTAAAACGGATGTCTATCCATCATGTCAAGATTTAAAAAATTTTAATGTATAACAGCACCCTCAAACATTAAAGGAGCCAAGACAGAACGGCGTAACTTTTAAACTTCGCTGTCTGTCTGGTCGTGATGTCGAGTCAAAATAAACCGTTCGTTTCCTTTTATGTATGAGCTTCACACTCCCGTCCAACTGGGTTTTCTGACCTTCTCTTCTCTCTGGTCTCCGGGTTAAAACAGAGAAGAAAAATATACCGAAAGGAGGAGACGGACTCGGACGGGACACATTTAACCCGATCGGTCCTCTCGACAAATGAAATGGACCACCAGAGTGAGGTCAGGAACCTGGAAGGAGACAAGATATAAGTGTCCGAAAAGGGAACAGAAAATCGATGGTAGTAAGATCTAAAGAAAAAGGATAAGATTGATGGATTGTAGGAGGGGAGTTCTCTACCATCCTGTTTAAGAAACCCTTATCCCCGTGGTTCCAGAGAGACCGATGAAGGACGACTCGACCCTACCGCTCCCCGTGACCCGGAGGGGGAGAACGATCAGAGTTCAGAGTCTCAGGAATATCACTACATATGGATTCCCACTCACTATAAAAGACACCAGTAACATCAAAGTATGTAGGAACAACTTGATCGTGACGTACACCATCGAACAACTGGACTCGTCCTGTTTTGACCAATCTGTTAATTCTTATGTACCTCGTTAGTGTTCGTCGTAGTTATGCCACTATTGTCTCTAATCATCCCCGTCTGTTATACAGAGTAAGTTCTACCGAGTTCAAGGAGGAACAAGTCCCTAGTCCTCTAGATAGAGGACAGATAAAATACAGCGGGGATGGTTCGACCCGACCGAGAAATCTCGATAGAACTCTTTAGAATAGGGGACTTTGAATTAAAACCCCCACAAGTAATCTTACTGTGAGTAAACAATAGGACTTATCCATAGGTCCTAGAGGGTCCCCGAGTGACCACATAACTCATAGGAGAAGGTAAAAGAAAGTGTCGAAATGAGTACTCATCACTTCGGTTCGCAGTTCAAGACCATGGACCTGTTGACCTCTTCGTGTGTCATAATGTCCCATCCCAACCTCACACCCAACCTGAACTCGCAAACCCCTGGGTAGAAAGTTGAAAGTAATCCTGAACTCACGGACCTCGTATGTCACCACAGAGAAATCTTAGAAAACTCGGGACCAACTGTGGGGTGTTCACATATAGAATAACCTTAACGGGTTACCGGTACCATATTCTGGGTTTCCAGACTCGGAGACCTAGATCCTTCTCCAGTAACTGTATTTGTTTCCCAGAGGGTATATCGTAGAGTATCCCTGATTCTGGTCGGACAAGGAATCCCCGTTATACCTACATCTCCTCTCGACAACCATTTCGGAGAAAGGTAGGGTCCCTCCAGAGGGCCCAATAGAAAAGATAGCGACTAAAATTCTTAACCACCCGAGAAAAGATGAAAAGGACTTATGACTCTGGAGGTCCGTGTCATCTCTATAATTCGTTACAGGTTACGAAATCTCTGGGGAACCCACTGGAACCTTCATTTACTATAGGGTGACAGTGAAATAATACTGGACCCGTCTGGCATAAAACTTTACTAAAGTACCTCGTCAAAAAGAAAGTAAAACAAAACAAAAAATGGTGGAGGAGTCGGAAGAGTCAGACCCACCCTTTCGGAAGTTAGGTAGGACACGTACACAGATAGTACTGATTATGTATAAATATGGGAACTTTTTGACCGTAGACCCACTTCAGGTAGACGGTCAGGAGACGACCCATCCAGGGTACGGTGACCTACCCGACCCGGTCGACCCCAGAAAATTTAGGAACCCCCAACAAATTAACCGTTCACCCTATTCCCCTCAGATGAACGGAATGTCAGGAAACCTCCGGACAAGGAGACTTCCTGTAAAGATCACTAGAAACCTCCCGGAAAAGGGGATTGACTCACCACCGTACGTTCCTCAATTTGGTGGCAGTAACCTCCAAGGGTCCGTCCTTTTCCTCAGGGAGGAAAACCTTGGTGGGGTATACTAGAACTTTCGGCAGTGAGAATCATAATTCTCAGAACGGAAGTCATATACTTCCTCAAAGACCGTTTACTCAGACACCTTGATTCCACCATTGGGGATAATCCAGTAACAAGACATTACGACGAGAGAATCGACGGACGAACCGACGAACCAAGGGAGTACGGTGAAGGCACGGAGGTAAAACCACAGGAAATGTTACGCTCTGACTTTGGAGTCGCCCGTCTACCTGATCTCTGATTCCTAAACTAGTGGTAAGAACTGACCCCTGGGATTCCACCAGTTCACCGGAGAAAGAAAGGTTTATCGTCGTACACGTACATCGTGGTCTTTCCGCATGAACTTCAGTTACATTTACCGATGAAAAAAAGGAAAAGGGTCGAGATTTCGAGTTCAGTCCCGATACTCGAGTCGATTAATCTGGACCACCGTTTCCAACTCGGAGACACCAGAGTTATAACCTCTGATGACGTATAGACCGAGAAAAAGGTAGGTTCTGTTTCGACAAAGGTAGTCACATGGTCTAAAGGAGTCCTAACCAGTCTCCTAGAAGACTATTAGGGAGAGTCCCAAAACAGGTCACCATGTCAAAGGTCCGTGCTCACTTTCCCCTCTCTCGTGGGATCCCTCATCCGTTCTCCTACCGACTCAATTCTTGGAGTGTCCCTCCATCTCAACCCGGACCTAAAAGGTAGTCTTGATGAACAATAGACTCCTAGGAAACTAGTCTGTAGGTATTTACCGGAGAGGGTAGGTCCTCAACAAAGTGAACCACCGACCATTTTTATCAATCAAACGGGGGTTCTGTCTCAAAATTTCGTAGAGGATAGTCCTGACGTTATCGACGTTCTAAATCTTCCGCCCCTTTCTAGAGAGGGGTCATTCCCTCATCCTGTGAGTCCCTGGTGGTCTTTGACCACCCTTTTTATAAACAGGTGGGGTAGTTGTTTCACGGGTTCACTTAGAAAAACATTAACAAAAAGGACATCGTGGGGTTTGACATGTCCAAAACCTCTTCTTCCGAGGCCACACCCTCCAGTCCTGTCTCATCCATCGGGGACACAGTTGGTTTTTTAAGAGTCTGGATAGACGGTGTAAGTCAACGTAGGCACCGAGGTCATGGTACTACCAATAGACACTGTCCACCCGACCGAACTCACCCGACGAAGTCATGTTAACTTGGTAGTACTCCCTTCTGAACTGCGAACTGGAACTCTGAGAACCCAGGGTTCCCATCTCACGGAAGGTTACAGGGTTGATTACTGTAAATATTCGACAAAATCCTCTGAACAGTGCCAAACCTGTGAGAAACCGGGTTACGGAGAGGACAGATGTCTAATCCGTAAACGGAGCACGGAACAGGAAGTTCCTGAACCCCAAAGGGTATCCCGAAGGAATCTCCCACCGGTCGTAGACCCGTACGGAACAGAGAAAGGAAAAGAGGGAGAGGACCCGGAAACAAAGGGAGAGGACAAGAGACAATACTTTCCATAAGCACCGACAGACCTGGTAGAGTAGATTTTTGTCCCAGGACGACGACATCGACAATATTGAAATAGGACTACAGACTATATGTGACCCTGTCCTTAAACAGGAAATTTTAGTGGACAGGGAGTATTCTCAGATTAAGGTCTAACCATTTGAAAACCTCTCAGAGAAAATCGGAAAGATGGTTTTTTTCCCCAAGAACGACCCGAGGACTCAATAACGACTCTGGTCCGTTCAGGGTGTTGATTATCCGAAGGAAGATAAAGGTACCCGTCTGAAGAATCCCTACTCAGTAAAACTTCGAATAGGATGGGTGATGAAAAGTTGGACTCTTGGTCGGTAGGGGTCCAGTCCCACGTCTAGAGGTCCGTCCGACTCCGTACTGTCGGAGGACCTCTAACTTAGGGGTCTGTACAACTCCGTCCAATTGGAGGACTTTTGACCGAGGGACCCGTCCAGTTCCGTACAATTGGAGGACCCTGGGGCTTGACCGTCTAAGGGCTCCTCCAACTCCGTACAGTTAGAAAACTTCTGGTCTATGAATCCGTCTAACTCCGTCCAGTTGGAGGAGCCTAGGGGCCTGACCTCAACCCATAGGGGTTACAGAGGTCACACTGGTCACGACCCATCCTAATTCCCCAACATTAGAATTGAACAACGACCAAACAATTGGTACTTACCCTTACCTATAGTACTGCATTTTGTTAGGTTCGGACACGAGACTCTGACCCTTGGACCCTTTATCAGTATTTGGAATAGGAGAATAACTAGACTCCCTTACATTCAGTGACTAAAGGAGGGGATCAAGAGGTATTCTTGTCGAATCCCACAGAGGTTACCCTTTGTAAAGTAACAGTATCTGGGTGAAATCCATTATTGTCTTCATTACTGTTTCCTCACCCAATAGATCAGGACAATCTCCGTAGTTCTCATAAATTATTATTCGTCCCCCCGCGTTACAACGGATGTTACCCCGTCACAGGACCAAAATGCTCAATCATTTACCGACTTCTTGTTTAACTATTCTCCGTCGTTTGGTATACAAGGTGTTTTCACCTCACCTCTAAACTAGTCCCCTTACAAACATTGAAATCCTCTTCCCACTATTACAAAACCGGGGTTGTCGGACGTCCCGATTGAGGGTTTCACCGTTTGTAATAGGGACCTTCGGGTTAACGGGAACTTACCTACGGTGGTTGTCTACTTGAAGATCGTCCGTAACACACGGACAGTGGGTGGGATCGTCCAAGTGACTCTCTACAACAACAACGTGTACAATATCCTTTGAACCTTCTACTTCTGGACTTATTGATCTCTCTAACCTATGATATATGATAAAGGGAGGGTTCCCCGTCGATAAAAGATCGAAAGGGAGTTCTTATAACATCTCCGTTGTAACAACTGGATCTATCCCGAGTTCTTTTCTTGTTCTTTGTCCTCCCTTCTCCCGTCCCGTGTTGAAAACTTTCCTACTGTATCGTGTTCCCGTATTGTATTCGGTTAATTTTAGTTTACCGATTTGAAACTAGGAATTAGACGTTCGATTTACTGTGTGGGTCTCCATCATCCTGTCAAGGTTCTGTGACAGTTTTCTGGTTCCTCACCCACAAAGGGGTTAACAACTTTACTAGGAGGGTGAGTAGTCGTAGACTTTAGTGGGTCGAGATTTTTTGATTGGTACGGTGCAAGGTGTCGGGGGACGAGAACTGGAGACGTTACCGGACATGGACCACCTCACGTAAAGAGAGATTTAGACCTGTTTAGATGGAGGATGGACAGTGACACATAGAGTAACTAAAAAAAAAAAAAAAAACGTTACTCTGTTAGTTCTCGGACTCGAAGTAATCCAGGATTTTGGTCCATGGTACCCAAAACCGGTCGAGTTCAAGGATAGTCTATTCTGACTCACTGATTCGTATCGTGTCTCAGAGATGGTGTACCCAAACTCAGGGTTAGAATCCATTTACCAAAGTTCGTGTCGAAAGTCTTTACCTTTCGACTACTGGATGGGTCATGAAACATTCATCACCGTATCTACCTCTCTCCTCGACTTCCTACCCTCCCTTTTTCGTCACCCTTTTTGTACGACTCCTTAGGGGAAGTATTGAACGGTCTTTTAGACGATTTATGGACTGGACACGAGTGTCAAAAGTAACTGGAATAGGAACCGTGTTTCTTCTAATTCCTGTCTTCTTGGGGATGGTCGAACCCGTTGTCGATGATTCATCGGAGACGGTCTCAGGGAGTCAACGTATGTGACGGTGAGAGGATAAACGTACCCCAAACTCTTTTGTTCTTTACTCTCTGACATTTCCTTAATTCTAAAACAATCTGTATACCGGAAGGTCAGTATCCCCACTCCTGAAGGATGGGGTTGGTTTCCAGAAGACCTTAGACTCTAACTCGACGTACCCGAAAACCGGCTCAAACAAAAACGACAGGGTCAAAAGTCGTGCGACCCGAAGAACAGTGAAGGTGACTCGACCTAAAAGAAGCGGAAGTCGAAGGTGACGTCCTCGAAAGTGATTCAACCCGAAGACGACAGAAACCGGACCCGGAGTGCCCCCGGTTCGACTCCAACAAAGTCGGTCCAATTTAGGTTCTTTACCGTGGTATCTACGGTACCCTCAAACATTAAAGGAACCAGGACAGAACGACGTCGTTTTTAAACTTCGTTGCCTACCTGGTCACAATATCGAGTCAAAATAAACCGTTCGTCTCCTTTTATGGGGGGACTCCACACTCCAGTCCGACTGGGTGTGGTTTTCTGAACTTTTCTTCTCTCTGGTCTCCGGGTTAAAACCGAGGAGAATAATATACAAAAAGGAGGAGGGGGACTCGGACGGGATACATTTAACCCGATCGGTCCTTCCGACAAACAAAATGAACTTCAAGAGTGAGGTTAGGAACCTGGAAGGAAACAAGATAAAAACTCCCGAAAAGGGAAGAAACAGAAAATCGGTGGTTCTAAGAGCTGAGGAAAAAGGATAAGATTGATGGATTGTTATACTAAGTATAAACACACAGAGTAATATTAGAATGACCTGTTATCACAAGATTTGATTTCAGACTTTAATCATGAGAACCGTTTACAAGATAAGGTGTCTTTGTTATATTTTGTTTGTTTGTTTGTTTTTTTGTCTATACACACCTATTATTACATTCCTTGGGGCACAGTATATACTCCTTATTTTTTTTAAAAAGGAGATGTGAAGATCTAAGAGTACTTCACTTCACTTCAGCGAGTCAGTACAGGCTGAGAAACGCTGGGGTATCTGACATCGGGCGGTCCGAGGAGACAGGTACCTTAAGAGGTCCGTCCTTATGATCTCACCCAACGGTAAAGGAAGAGGTCCCCTAGAAGGGCTGGGTCCCTAGTTTGGGTCCAGAGGTCGTAACGCCCGTCTGCGAAATTGGAGACTCGGTAGTCCCTTCGAGTACCGACTAGATTTTTTTAAATTAAAGATACTCTGTCTAATCGTCCTCTTTTATTTTCGACTTATTGTACATGTGTACCATCTCTGGGTCCTTTTGAATCATTGAGTGGTTTTGTTGGGTTCGGGAGTGTAATTAATAGTAGAAGTTAATGTCTATTTTATCCTACAATCTCAACACTGAACTCTGAGGCTTCCCCTCCTTCCGTTAAATGTACCTTTACCTTTTCGTTTACCATTTGGTTTAAAATGCCCTGACACATCTCTGTTCCCTGTGACCGTCCTGAAAGTTGTTTATCTGAAAAGATCCAAGGAGGGACAGGTGGTGTGGATCAAGTATGATGTCAATAGAGTACTATATAGAGAAGGACCAAGTCCAAGAGATATGAGAAAGTTCGTCAATCCCTCTTGAGTTTCCAAGAAAGACTCATAGACCCCGGAATTTTTATTAGTCGGATTCAATAAGGAGTGTAACTTCTTTAACTAAATCTCTACCGTTTAAAACGAGAGGAGATGGATGATTGACGGGACCGGAAAGATACCCAAAACGAAGAAGAGAGAGAAACTTTTATTGGTTCTAAAATTATCGTCGTTAAATTTCCATATCTAACTGTTCTTGGTTCAAAAATTTACGAAGTCTCACCTTGAGTTATTAATTCTGATACCAGAAAGATTACGAATGTTGTACTCCACAATAAGATATTCTTATTGTATAAGTTATATCAACTACTTCATACTTCAACTTCTCTTGGAGACACAGAACATGAAGATCGTAAGAAATCTGTAATTTTACCAATACGTTTCCGTCCCTTCTACTTTTTGATAAAGAATATAAACGAAAAGACGAGTGTTTACACGTTACTAATAAGTACGCCGCAAAACCTTCATGGGGTGACGACGTTCGTCATTTACTAAGTCGTGAGGAAACGAAGAATTATTAAGTATCCCCTTCACAGTATATGGTTTAAACAACCCAATACACTAAGGATGTCACGGAAATTTCGAACTAGATGTCTGAATAAGGGTAACACGATAAAAATGGTAGAAACACCCTCCTGTTGATGATACTATCTGTATTTTGGATTTTGATCAATTTACTATGACGTTTTACGAGGTATTTCAAATTCACGTTGCACCTTACTAAAGAGGTAAAGAAATTCACACTACTGGTTGGTACCCTAAGTACCTTTGTAGTTTAGAGACAAAATTTATTCCTACGAAAATTTCGTACCATTACAATTGAGACATTGGTAACTGTCGGATAATACTAAAAATTTTGAACTCAAAACAGTTGAGAAAGGGAATATAGAAGGATAGGAAAATAAAGGAAAATTATTAAAAATAATAAGAAAATTTTATTATTCCTTAGGTATAAGTAATATGGTTCAATGTTTATTTCATCTTTATGAACTAAAAAATAAAAATATTGTCTTTATTATAAACGATATTTTTTTCTTTAGAATTTTCAGATTTTTAAATTTTAAACGTTTGTAAACCAGGATAATAGGTAGTGTATACAGTTACTTCTAAATTATGGAGGTTTCGGTTAAAGAATGAGGATCTCAGTACTTCCAAATTTTCTAAAAAATAATACAAGTACACTTTAATTGAATAAACATCGTATATTAAATATGACCTTGATACTTTTCGTTCATACATTTACCTTTATTTAGAATTTGTAAATAAAGTCGTAACTTATAATGAGAAATCCATAAGTATACATATATATGTATACTTATTAATAGAACGGAGATACGAGATGAGGGTAAGTTAAAGAATCTAGTGTAACTTGTGAATCAACAGAACCCACATAGAGTTTAAGGTGTATAAATTTTAATTTGAAAACTATTGATATTGGTTTAAACTAATCACTAATGTAAGTCTAACCTTAGTAAGAATTATAGAAAGGAAGTAAAGGTTATAGGATAATTAGTCGTACAGAAAGTCAGATAGACTATTTATAAAGAATTTCGGTCAAAAGAGAGGTCGTTGTAGAGGTTGAGAGACCTGACTAAAGATAGCAGGGAATGGGTCTACTTCCATTATCGAAAGATTTACCAGAGGACCGTAGGTAATAACATGAGACAAGTAGGTATTCGTTTGATAAATAATTATAAATCTACACATTTAGTCTACTTCATTGTGGAACTGGTTTAAAGACGTAAAAGAAAGAAACGATAAATCTTTTTCAAGTTTTTTGATTTATCAGTAAGTTTTTTTCAAGTTTTCTGAAAACATGAATTTTTCAAGTTATTACATGAAAACGATGTTTAAAACCCGAGACGGATGGTACGGTGAAGAATTAAGTAATAAGGAGTGTCAAGTCTATAGATCCTTTTTAGTAAACGGGTTCTTTCGGAAAGACTGGAAGGACTGGTAACAGGAAAAGGAGTATTGTGGTACATAGAAATGAAGTATCCTCAATTACAATGTTAATGTATAATTAAGACTTTCTTCCTTATTTTATTATGTCGTTTTAATTTATATCTTTTGGGAATATAGATCTTGATTTGACGTCGAAGACTATGCGTAAATATAAATTGTCATAAGTCCGTTCGTTGTTGTTCTTAAACTGTTAGATTTATGTTTGGGGTGGGTGTTTTTATGTATGTGTCTTAGTTGATAACGTTGGGACCCGTCATATCTTTTGAATGTTGGAATCGGATTTTGTATGACTTTAGACATACCTCCTTCCCCTATGAGTAAAAGTTGTGATGGTAAGATTATATCGACACCTACTTTCCTTTCTTCTTGTAATTGGACTTTTACAGTTTCTTTTTTATGTAGTATGTTAGAACGATTTGGACTTTGAGACGATCCGACGATCTAGATCAAAACGAATGTCATGTCGATGTATCGTCTATTAGACTACCCTAACGGAATCCCCTACAGTGTTAAAAGGGTGTTTTAGTGAAAGTACTTATCTACAAAGTCCACCTACCTTTAATTTTTTGTCCTTCGTTTCTTTTTCTAGTGAAAGAGTCACCCGTGAAAGAGTCTCCCAGTGTGATGTAAATTTTATGTCTTGGTTGACCTTTCGGTAGCTTTATTGTTGGTAGACAATCTTACCAGTATCTCCTCATGTAAAAGAATGTCCTTTAGACTCAACTGAGTTGTCTTAGACTCTTACTTTCACCGTCTACCGAGGATTTCTGATGTAAAGTTCATTAAAATAAGATTGGACCTGTATATATTCTTCAATATTCGTCTTCTTTTTTTTTTTTTTCTACTTGACCGTAGACGACATAAACAAAACTGTATTACGTCCTAAATTCGTTGATTGTGAATTGAATTACTTCCTAAATTTAATAAGAAGTTTTCAAGACTATATCCAAATATGTGTAATATGTAAAATTTTATTTCACGTGTAAAAACGAATCAAACTAGTTAACGTGACGTTAGGAGGACTTCTCGTTCTCTGTTAGTAGCGGAACACCTTTTGGGGTTTACTTGAAAAACCGATTGGGTTAACATACTTTTAAATCGTTTTCGGGATTCATAAACAATACCTTACTTTACATAGAGGGGTCTTAAGAATACAAGTTCGAGATCAGGGAACACACTGACATAACCTCTACCCCACACACACACACACACACACACACACACACACACACACGTGCACACGCACACACACACACACAGACACACACAGACACAGACACACACACACACACACACACACACACACACACACACACACACACACACACACAGGGGTCCGACCTCACTCGTCACTAAAGGAAGAGGTCCCCTAGAAGGACTGGGTCCCTAGGTTGAGTCCAGGGGACGTAACCTTCGTCTAAGAAATGGTAGACAGTGGTCCTTTCGTACTCCGGAAATTCTTTCCGATTTACTTCAGTACTCGTATCCGAGATTAGGCTATATCCAGATTACAAGAAAATCTTTCTCTCGATCACGATAGAGTATGTACAAGAGAGAGAAGAAAGGATAGAGAAATTCGGGTTCGTGTCCCTTGTACAGTATACTCCTGTGTCGTTTTGTCACCGGGAGACTTTCGGTTCTGTCAAGAGTGGCCTTTGCTTGAGACCGTCATGGAACTAGAACCTGAGGACCCAAGGTCTAGATACTTTTTTACATAAAGACGACAAATTCGGTGGGTCAGACAACATTCGACAATAACATCAGGAACAACTGATTATGTCATAGACGTCTCTTCGACCACGAGAAACCGAAAAAGTAACAACAACACAAAACGAAAAAACCTTGTCTGGACACTATTAAACCTCTTTGGGTCTCATAAACACTCGTACGGATATTTGTATTACTATACTTCCAAAATCACACGGTTTTAATAAAAGTAAGACTTTTCCAAAAACGGAGTAGAGTTAAAGTATAACTTGATACAAACTGTATAATAGTTTTATATTATAGTTGTCATTTGAACTTTAAGATCTTTTCTACATATCGTTATTTTTCAAGATGACTTTTACGAACTGAATCTAATAGAGGAGTTACATTTATGACTGGATAGGAGTCGTTTTTACTGTGATTTTAGAGTACAATCATCGAACCTGTTCTGGTTCAAAACGTTTACTATAGAAATCGTCGTTACCATTCCACCGGTAGTGGAATGTTTAATCTATACTTACAATGAATCAATAGAAGTAAGTTTACTCATCAAAAGGATTTTGGAGTTTCAGGATCATCTGAAATCTTTACTTATACCCATGACTTTTTGTCCTTATTTCTCGTTATCTTTTTTGTTATCCCGTTTAATATATTTATGTGTTAGTCATATGATATAAATTTACGATTAATTGTAATATATTAAAAACGGATAGGTCAATAGTAATGAAAATTTAATTCTGAAATATAAAATCTGTGCAAATCGAAGTGTCGCATCTACCCTTCCATGTCCCGAAATGATACATAAGGTACTAAGGGATCTGTGAGTGGGATAGAGTAATGGTAGTTAGGGGTGGTATTACCGAGTAAACAATGTCGGTTACTTGAAATGTCACTGTATAATCTGTCAAATCAAGTCAGTGAGTCAACACGGACTGAGAAATGTTTCTCAGTCCTGAGAAACCTGACGTCGTACTGTCCGTAGGGACAGGTAGTGGTTGAGGGTCTCAAACGAGTTTGAGTACAGGTAGTTCATCCACAATGGTAGGTTGGTAGAGTAGGAGACAACAGGGGAAGAGGAGGACGGAAGTAGAAACGGGTCATAGTTCCAGAAAAGGTTACTAAGTCAAGAAACGTAGTTTATCGTTTTCATAACTTCAAAGTCGAGTCGTAGTCAGGAAGGTTACTCATGAGTCCTGACTAAAGGAAATCCTACCTGACCAACCTAGAGGAACGACAGGTTCCCTGAGGGTTCTCAGAAGAAGTTGTGATGTCGAGTTTTCGTAGTTATGAATTCGTGAGGCCAAAGAAATGCCAGGTTGAGAGTGTGGGTATGTACTGATGACCTTTTTGGTATCGAAACTGAGGTACCTGGAAACAACCGTTTCATTGCAGAGACGAAAAGTCATACGACATATCTAGCCAGTATCGAAAAGAAGGTTCCTCGTTCGAAGAAAATTAAAGTACCGACGTCAGTGGTAGACTTCACTAAAACCTTGGGGGGTTTTATTTCAGAGAGTGACAAAGGTAACAAAGGGGTAGACAAAAGGTACTTCACTATCCTGGTCTACGGTACTAGAAGCAAAAGACTGTCTTTACAACTCAAAATTCGAATATAAAAGTGAGAGGAGAAAGTGAAGGTAGTTCTCCTAAAAATCAATAATAAGTGAAAGACGGTGTTCCCACCACAGTAAACGTAATATAATAACTATAAAGAGGACTGTTAGGACTAAAGTCGAACACGAAGTAGGTTGAGTCGTAAAGTGTACTACACGAGACTTATATTCAATTTATTCGTCTCACTGTTATATGTTGGAACTGTATGAGGACAGGGTCAAATCTTGGTCAGACAATAAGGTACAGGTCAAGATTCATAACGAAGAACTGGACGTGTGTCTAAAGAGTCCTCCGTCCATTCCACAACACCATAAGGGTAGAAAACTTCGTAAAGGTATCAGACAACACCAGGTGTGTCAGTTTTCGAAACCGCATCAGTTATTTCGTCTTCATCTACAGAAAGACCTTGAGACGAAAAAACCACTAGGTCACCTACAACCCTTAAACTGGTACCAAGGAGACGGAAAAGATTTAGGTCGAACTTGTAGACATTCGAGTATCAAGTGTATGAAAACTTCGGACCGACCCTCTTAAAACTCCTAATGAAGTGATCGTACACTCTACTCACGTTTAAACACTATCAAACTTGTGAAAAACCATGACGGAAAGAGACCTAAACTTTACTTTTGACTGGAAAAGGTCAGGACACCGGTGACGACTCAAAAGGTTTAAACTTTTTAGAAAAAAATTAACAGACCTACATAATGTCAAATAAATAGATAAGTGTGAATCCCTGTGGATCCAACAAAAGTTCAAAACCGTTTATACTTGTTTCGATGATATTTATAGGTACACGTCCAAAAAAACACCCGTAGTTCAGAATCTGTATTATAAAGATGAGGAAACCTATTTATAGTTCTTCGAACTAACGACTTAATACATTATCATACTAAAAAAAAAAAAAATTCCGTTTGACGGAAGGTTTCACCGGACATGGTAAAACAAAAGGGTAGTCGTTACTTACTTTCATGAACAAGTAAATGTAGGTACTGTCGTAAACCATAACAGTCACAAAAAATAAAACCGGTGAGATTACAAACACTTCCTCTAGTTGAGACCCTGAAGAAACCTTCCTTACTACGATTTCGACTTTGAGGTCATGAAACCGGTTGAGTACTCTTCGCAACTGAGTAACCTTTTCTGAGACTGCGACCCTCCCTAACCCCCGTCCTCCTCTTACCCTGCTGGTTCCTACTCTACCGACCTACCGTAGTGACTGAGCTACCTGTACTCAGACTCATTTGAAGTCCTCTACCACTACTTGTCCCTCCGGACCGCACGACGCTAAGTACCCCAGTGCTTCTCAACCTGTGCTGACTCGTTGACTTGGCTTGACTTACAAACACCAACCAAGAGTAGAATTAGACATTAAGAGACCACTGTATACTATACTTCGTATACGAGTATAAGAATAAACGGTAGACATATGGAAGAAACCATTTTATAAACAATTCCAGAAACCAAGGAAAAAAATTAGTTCAACAAAGTAAGAATGACAACTGAGAACTCTCAACATATAAGACACATGATAAGGGAATATCTATACGAAAAACTTTAATAAAAAGTTACCTGGGGGTCAGATACTCAACATTAGAGTAAGAGGACTACAATAAAAAGTGTCTTGTTTTCTAAGATTATAATTTTTAGATGAAATAGTTAAGAGGTTCGGTCCGAAGTCGTTATGTACTTGACACTTTAAGGTCTACAAGTTCGACCAAAATCTTTTCCGTCTCCTTGGTCTCTAGTTTAACGGTTGTGGGGGACCTAGTACCTTTTTCGTTCTCTCAAGGTCTTTTTGTATATAAAGACAAAATAACTGATACGGTTTCGGAAACTGACACACCTAGTGTTAGTTGACACCTTTTAAGAAGTTCTCTACCCTTATGGTCTGGTGGACTGGACGGAGAACTCTTTGGACATACGTCTAGTCCTTCGTTGTCAATCTTGACCTGTCCCTTGTTGCTGATCAAGGTTTATCCTTTTCCTCATGAAGTTCCGACATACAACAGTAGGACGAATAAATTGAATATGTGTCTCATGTAGTACTCTTTGTGACACGACCTTCTTCGTGTTCGACCTTAGTTCTAACGGCCCTCTTTATAGTTAGTGGAGTCTATACATCTACTGTGGGGGGATACCGTCTTTTCACTTCTCCTTGATTTTTAGGAGAACTACTTTCACTTTCTCCTCTCACTTTTTCAACCGAATTTCGAGTTGTAAGTCTTTTGTTTCTAGTACCGTAGACCAGGGTAGTGAAGTACCGTTTATCTACCCCTTTGTCACCTTTGTCATAGTCTAAAATAAAAAACCAGAGGTTTTAGTGACGTCTACCACTAAAGTCGGTACTTTAATTTTCTGCGAATGAGGAACCTTCCTTTCAATACTGGTTGGATCTGTCGTATAAGTTTTCGTCTCTGTAATGAAACGGTTGTTTCCAGGTAGATCATTTCCGATACTAAAAAGGTCATCAGTACATACCTACACTCTCAACCTAACACTTCTTTCGACCCACGGCTTCTTACCTACGAAAACTTGACACCATAACCTCTTCTGAGAACTCTCAGGGAACCTGACGTTCCTCTAGGTTGGTCAGGTAAGATTTCCTCTAGTCAGGACCCACAAGAAACCTTCCTTACTACGATTTCGACTTTGAGATCATGAAACCGGTGGAGTACGTTTCTCAACTGAGTAACCCTCCCTAACCCCCATCCTCCTCTTCCCCTAGTGTCTTCTGCTCTACCGACCTACCGTAGTGGTTGAGTTACCTGCACTAAACTCACTTGAGACCCTCAGCCACTACCTGTCCATCCGGATCGTACGAGGACGGACCGAAGTACCCCAGCGTTTCTCAGCCTGTACTGACTCGTTGACTTGACTTGACTAGGTAACAAAGAAAGTATCTAAACGGAAACCATAACATAGATTTGACAGTAATGGTCAATCGTAGAAAATTCAAAGAAAAGACGTACATGCATATATGATTTTTACTAGTCTGAACGTTTTAAATTATATGTGTCTTTGTTTAATTAAAATAAAATTTTATTAACGGGTTATATGAGTTTAAGACACTATTAAATTTATTTAATATCGTATAAGTTACTGATTTGTAGTACATAAGTATTTTTCTAAACTCTTATAACTCTGTCTTTAATGACTATTATTTTAAAATTTCGTTTTATGGTTTCTGTACTTATTATAATTGATTTACATTTAAATTTTTAATAAAAATACGTTTCCAAAATTAATGAAAATTCTATAAAAGAGATTTATATTCCTAATACTTACAGAAATTATAATTAATAAGATAAAATTTGAAGAGGTTTAAAAATTTAATATTTTATGTTTGTCTTTAAGAAGGAAAATTTTTCCGTTAAATAAAAGTAATGAGATCCTTCACCTAGTTTTTTCTAGAACAAAGTTAAATACTGTCTTTCACAAGACGAATACAAAAGGAAATTCTCAAAATATTATATACCGGAATAAAAATCTAGAAATTAATATAAAACTCGAATAAAAAATCATACCATAATCCTTTACAAGATTAAATTAATAAATTGTACATCGACAAGTCAAAAGGGTCGTGGTGAATGACTTCTCTACAGAAGAAAGGGAACGTATAGGACCGGAGAAAACAGTATCTAATCAACCGGTATGTACACACCCAAATAGAGATCTGCAAGATAGTAAAGGGTGACTAGATATAAGGGCAAGTACCATGACCCGTCATGGTATTACAAAACTACTGAGATCGAAACATCATATCAGACTTCAGTCCCTCGGACTAAGGAGGGTAGAGATAAGAAAGAGTTCAAACGAAACCTATAAACCCCCAAAAAACCATAAAGGTATTTTTGACGTTTTAAAAACAAGATTAAGATACTTTTTTTTACGGTAACCTTTAAAATATCCCTAACGTAACTTAGACACCTAACGAAACCCATAATATGATTAATAGAACTATTATGACTAAGAATGTAGGTTCTTGAACTATACAGAGAGGTAGACAAACTCAGTAGAAATGAAAGAAAGTAGTAGTAGGATATCAAAAGACTCATGTCTAAAGCCGAGGAACTCATCTAAATAAGGATACATGAAATAACAAAACTAAGTCACCATTTACCCTAATAGATATATTTAAGATTTGTTTACCCAAGATGAATTTTCGAAGACGTGTCGTTTCCTTTGGTATTTGTTTTGTTTTTCCGTTCACTGTCTTACTCACTTTTATAAACGTTTAATCGTTAACTGTTCCCTAATTAGAAGGTTTATATTTTTTCGAGTATATTGAGTTATTACTTTTTGTGTTGAGTCAGTTTTGACCCGACGACGACGATTCAGCGAAGTCAGCACAGGTTGAGACACGCTGGGGTATCTGCGGTCGGGTGATCCGAGGGGGCAGGGACCCTAAGAGGTCCGTTCTTGTGACCTCACCCAACAGTAAAGGAAGAGGTTCCGTACTTTCACTTTTCACTTTCACTTCAGTGAGTCAGCACAGACTGAGAATCGTTGGGGTACCTGACGTCGGATGGTGAGAGGAGACAGGTACCCTAAAAGGTCCGTTCTCATGACCTCACCCAACGGTATTCTGTAAAGAGATTTTTTCTGTATGTCCACCGGAGGGGGGGGGTTTTTTTTCGGTGTGTGTGTGTGTGTACTTTTCTACGAGTTGTAGTGGTTAATAATCTCTTTACGTTGAGTTTTGATGTTACTCCGTAGTGGAGTATGGTTAGTCTTTCCAGTCATAGTTTTATAGATGTTTGGTATTTACGACCTCTCCGATACCTTTTGTCCCTTGGGAGGATGTGACAACCACCTCTACATTCACAATGTTGGTAATATCTCTTGTCATGCTTCAAAGGAATAATTTTTTTTTTTTTTTCTTTTGTTTATCTCAATAGTCTACTAGGTCGTTAGGGTGAAGACCCGTATATGGATCTCTTTTGGTATTAAACTTTTCTATGTATGTGGTGTTACAAGTAATGTCGTGATAAATGTTGTCGGTCCTGTACCTTCGTTCGTTTTACAGGTAACTGTTTCCTTACCTATTTCTTCTACACTAAGTACATATGTCACCCTATAATCAGTCGATAATTTTTTCTTGATTTATTATGGTAAATGTCGTTACACCTACTTGGATCTCTAACAGTATGACTCACTTCATTCAGTCTTTCTCTTTCTGATCATAGTATACTATGACGAATATATACTTTAGATTTTTTTACTATATTTACTTAAATAAATGTTTTGTCTTTGTCTCATTGTTTATCTGTTTTGTTAGAATACCAAAGGTCCCCCCCTACATTCCCACTATTTGACCTTCCGATCATAATTACATACGTGTAGTGATCTATATCATACGATGACGACGATTCAGTAAAGTCAACACAGGTTGAGACACGCTGGGGTATCTGCCGTCGGGTGGTCCGAGGAGGCAGGGACCCTAAGAGGTCCGTTCTTGTGACCTCACCCAACGGTAAAGATCACTTACTATATAAAAATTTCAAGTTCCATATATGAGGGTTTCGATACCATCCAGTATATCATTTTATGTACTTGTGAAAGATAGTGTAAGTAAATAGAATAATAGATGTCAAGTCCAAAAGGTCACTTACTAATTTTATTAAAAAATTTTTCATTGACTGTTAAGATTAATATATAAAGGGTCAACAGATTATGTAATTGATTTTATCTGAGACTCCTGTTCGTTTATCTCTAGGTAAGTTAGAGGGAAATCCATAGAAGTTATGACCTCTATTTGAGGTCATAAAGGAGTGTCAACTCAGAGTTCGTAGATAAAGGGCACGAAAATTACAATTGACCTCAGTCACAACGGAACAGAAGGAAATGTAAACAACACTTTACAAGACGGTGAAAAGAAAGGGGAAAGAACAACTTCAACAGTCTCAGATATAAAAAGGCGTCATAAAGTGAGTCAGAATTACTTTTAATTGAAGTGGCAGTTTTATTTTACTTCGATTACCTTCTTTTCTTCTTCTATTATTCAAGTATTCTTTTCACTACGGTATGGATCCTTTTAGTCACAGTTTCGACACTAGTTCAATAGTGAGCTACTACGGTGTAGTCATTGTGTCGACTACCTTTCGATAGGACTCATATTCACTAACTCGGACCCTCTTTGTGTCCGCACCTCACATATACGATGGGTGATCTAAGGTGAGTCTCAGAGACTTCCAGTATATAACAGTGGTGTAAAGTGTTGGAACACGGTTTTGTCTTCGTGACAACTACTATTTTCTATTCCGACTTCGTACTTACCTTTTAGTTAATGGAAAAAATATACACTTTCGAGTTTGACGTTCCATAAAGGTAAGGTTGCCTTTATATGAAGTGTTTAAGATGTCTAGTTATCAACTTTGAGAGTATATACCGTATACTCCTATAAAGAATAAGGTTAGATAAAGGGAAAGAGAGAGTGAAGGAGGGTGAGTCAAAGGAAGGAAAGAGAGAGGAGGAACTGTTGGTCTTGTGTAAGGAACAATTTAGTATGGTACACGTTATCAAACTAGTAACGGAATTTGTTATGTATAGTTAGTTTAGTTAAATAACTAGTTCGTGGTTTCTAAATGTTTTCCGAGATATTTTTTACCTCTTCCGTTACCGTTGGGTGAGGTCATGAGAACAGACCTTTTAGGGTACCTACCTCCTCGGACCATCCGACGTCAGGTACCCCAACGACCTTCAGTCTGTGCTGACTCGCTGAAGTGAAAGTGATAAGTGAAAGTACGGAACCTCTTCCTTTACCGTTGGGTGAGGTCACAAGAACGGACCTCTTAGGGTCCCTGCCCCCTCGGACCACCCGACGATAGATACCCCAGCGTGTCTCAGTCTGTGCTGACTTCGCTGAATCGTCGTCGTCGTCTCCTGTATAACGTTCAACTAATAACATTAGGATGTCGCAATAGAGTAGTCACTCGCCTAATTCCCTCGAGAGAGACGACTGCCCAGACTTATTCGTAAAAGTAAATGAGGAACGACCCAGTAACTGTTTACCTCCAAAATAGACCCTTATAAATTGTCGTATATGTTATTTGTTTGGATATCGAACGGACCGAGCTCAAGAAATGGTCTAGACGTGATAAAATCTTTCTTCCTACGGTAGGCCGGATCATATCGTCAGTCAACTAACGATAGGACATGGGGTCTCTCTCATAATATACGTCCAGTATCACCTCCCGTCCTCCCAATCTCTCTCTCGCTCTCGACCCAGACAGGATACTTTTTTATAGATAATCAAAGTTAAGTAAAGAGGAGAAAGAGAAAGGGAACCAAGTTCACGTCTGTAAGTCATAGTAAAAGATAGATTACGGGGAGGATCTACAAGGTTATTTCGACTTACCAATATATATTAGACTTACCAATATCGAATTCATCAACGGATCAAACCCTTTGCCTCTTCCGTTACCGTTGGGTGAAATCATGAGAACGGACCTTTTAGGGTACCTTCCTTCTCGGACCTTCCGACATCAAGTACCCCAGCGATTCTCAGCCCGTGCTGATTCACTGAAGTGAAAGTGAAAAGTGAAAGTACGTAACCTCTTCCTTTACCGTTGGATGAGGTCACAAGAACGGACCTCTTAGGGTCCCTGTCTCTTCGGATCACCCGACGGTAGATACCCCAGTGTGTCTCAGCCTGTGCTGACTTCGCTGAATTGTCGTCAAACCCTTTAGGATCAACCGTCAACACTAACCAACAAGATTCTAAAGTAAAAGAACCTAAACTCACGTAACTGGGACCGAATCCCAAACTGAAAGAATACATCTGATCGTTCCGTAATCTCGGTAGGGTAAGTTTACAGAAGGAACAATTTTATGAAATTATGGTCGTAGAAGAGACATCGAATTCACGTTTATATTGCGTCTCTCTGTTTTTGTCGGAATGAGTTAGTTCAGACAACCCTTATGAAGATTGGACTGGACATTATCATTTCCCTCCAAAGGACTACAAGTCGATAGAAAGAACAAATTAATAACCTATCTAATAAATCCTTACTTAAAATGGGATTGTCGTTATGTCAACTGATCCTTACTGTCTTGAAGCATTGTTCTATGAAATAACACAATTAATTCGTACCTGCATACGAGTCAACGAGTTAGCACAGACTGAGAAACGGTGGGGTACTTGATATATCTGGTGGTCTGAGGAAACAGGTACCTTAAAAGAATTGAGGTACCGACACTTACACGAAATTCCGTGTTAAAGCAATGGGGGATGAGGGGTAGAATCAAGAGACTACCGTATCGTTATGAAATTATTAAGAACGAAGTCAAGAAAGTTACTATTTAAATAAATTCGGTGTGGTAAATTAACCTTCTTGAAGAAAGATGGAAAAGGTTGAGAAAAGGTGGTCCTATTTACGTTTAGGATGGGGGTCTGTTCTTCGGATCTATAGTTGAAGAAAAGATAATTAATGTATTTCGACTTTCAATATTACTAAAACAAAAATGAACGACCGTTTATTTTTGTTCTGGGTATTATAGACACAAGTGACCTCAGTGTGTGAATTCTACGTGAGTTACTAATGTATAACTGACTACTCCTTTTCACGACTGATGATTTCCCTTACCTGTGGTAAGTAAAGGGGAATAAAAACAAACTTTTTCATACCATAAGTTGTATTCAGGATAATGTCCTTCACACGATTCAAATCTAGATGGATAATCGACTTTAGTCTCAAAGATCCGACTATTAGTCAATAAGTTATACAATTTTTTAATTTAGTTTACGTACACAGTTGTGGATTAATTCTTCCAGTAGTTCATTTCTCAATTCTGCACACGTAGAAGTGACATAATAATTCTTGAAGAGTTTCTCGACGAGAAGTCAGAGGTCCAAAGGTGACTTAGAAAAGAAACCTATGTCAAGAATTAGGTTCTAATTAAATAAGATTGAAATGGAAACACATTGCGGATAGTTGGAGTTCGTCCGAGATCACCCTGATGGTGTTGAGTCCCTAAGATGTTACAGTTTCACATTGTTATAATTTACAATTATACTTTTGTATACATAAAATAACCTTGTACAATTTTTTAGAAGTGTATATAAAACTAAATGTTTTATAAATCACTTTATTAAAAGAGGACTTTTTAGTTAAACGGTGTTCAAAACAGACAATTCCCGAAGGAAACACCGAGTCGACCATTTTTTAGGCGGACGTTACGCCCTCTGGACCCAAGCTAGGGACCTAACCCTTCTAGGGGACCTCTTTCCTTTCCAACGGGTGAGACCAGAAGACCAGAACTCTTCAGAACATATCAGGAACCCCAGTGTTTCTCAACCTACCCTAACTCCCTGAAAGTCAGAGTGAAAGTGAATGGACAATGTGTGACGTGTTATATAATTCATTATTCTTAAAATTGAACACGTCAAACGAAGAAAACTCTTTAAAGTTTATAACAAATATTTATACACTTGTAAAAGATTGTCAATGTTATCTTTTTATTAAAATAGACTCGAGGTGATTACAATATCACCCCTCTTACTTCTAGAAATACTTCCGATTCCCTTACAAAGAATCTCCATCTTAAACTTGGACGGACGGTTACGTCCTCTGCGTTCACTCCACTCAAACTAGGGACCCAACCCTTCTAGGGGACCTCTTTCTTTACCGTCGGGTGAGGTCAACAGAACGGACCTCTTAAAGTACCTACCTCATCGGACCACCCGATGGCATATACCCCAGTGTTTCTCAACCTGTACTGACTTCGTTGACTCGTGGTTCTAACCATTTGTCGTAAAACATTCCGCTTACCTTACTCTCGTTTATTTCTAACTAATGTTCATACTTCCAAAGACATGGAATAGTAGTGAGTGACCTTCTCCGTGTATTGACTCCACCCACTATGTCTTTTCATTTTAAGTCTGTCTATAAAATTTTTTGTCAAAAAATGTCCGTTATTTAAGTATGTTTATTTTGAACACAGTTAGTACATGACATACACACCTTTAAAGAAGTCTTTGATATTTTACATTAGATCAACGGTCAAAATTGATAATAGTAAGGAGAAGATATTAAACCTTTGGTTTTATTGTTACATTCTGAAATTTCTCTTGTATAGTTTTTCCAAATACGACCTCTATTCCAGGTGGTAATGTCCTTTCTAGGGTTCCGTCCGTTTTTTCGTCTACTTCATCCCCCTTATAATCCTACGTCCTTGACGTCCTTTTATTCCCCTTTTGTATAGAAGAGACGGACAAAAAACAAACGTACTCTTACGTGTGTATGCCAAAATGGACGTTACAATAAAAATAAAGTGTCAAGAATTATCTGTTCGATTGGATATTAATAGTTTCTTACTTACCTCATCAAAAAGTCTATCGTCCTGTGACCTTTGGGTAAATGTGGATTGTCCTCCACTAATCAACCATCTTACACAATCCTTTCGACGTTTAGGGTATGTTGTTTATAGTCAGGTAACTAAGTTCGTAAAAAAAAAAGGAGTGACAGACTTTTATGTCAGTTATGTAATTTGAGACGAATTCCAAAAATTTAACAAGGTTCCCACAATAGTACACACAAAGACATTATGGTGTATGGCACCTAACCTCCTCTGTGTCTTTATAATTATGTAATAACAACAAGTCAGTGATACAATACAGGTTGAGAAACGTTGGGGTACCTGTTCCAGGAGACATGAGATGACAGAGGACCTCAAACGAGTTTAAGTGCAGGTAACTCAAACACTACATTAGATTGGTAAAGTAGTAGACGACGGGAGAAGAGGAAAACGGGAGTTAGAATCAGTGGTAGTTCCAGAAAAGGTTACTCAACCGAGAAGGGTAGTCCACGAATCTCATAACCTCGAAACTGAAGTCGTTGTCAGGAAGGTTACTTATAAGTCCTAACTAAAGGAAATCCTAACTAACCAAACTAGAAGAACGTCCGGTTCCTTGAGAGTTCTCAGAAGAGGTCGTGGTGTTAAGCTTTCGTAGTTAAGAATCCACGAGTCGGAAGAAATTTCCAGGTTAAGAGTATACACGTGTACTGATGATCCTTTTGGTATCGAAGTTGATATGTCTGAAAACAGTCGTTTCACTACAGAGACGAAAAAGTATACGATTCGAACAGAGTCGAAAGGAAGGTTCCTCATTTGCAGAAAATTAAAGTACCTACTTCAGTGACAGGTGTCACTAAACTTCAGATTCTTTTATTTTAGAGAGTAGCGAAGATGAAAAAGGGAAGATAAACGGTACTTCACTACCCTACTTTACGGTACCAGAATCGAAATACTTACAACTCAAAGTTCGGTTGAAAAAGTGAGAGGAGAAAGTGGAAGTAGTTGTCCGAGAAATCAAGGAGAAGTGAAAGACGGTATTCGCACTAAAATGCATATATAGACTCCAACAATAAAAAGGGTCTTTAGAACTTAGGTCGACCACTGACTAGGTCTGGTCGTAAAACGTTCTACATGATGAGACGTATATTGAATTTATTCGTCCCACCGTTATATGTCGGAACTATATGAGGAAACGTTTAAACCTAGGTCAGTTAACAAAGTACATGTCAAAATTGACAACGAAGAACTGGACGTATGTCCAAAGAGTCCTTTGAACAGTTTTTATACACCAGTTTTTATTAACTTACTTGAACCTTTTCTTTATGTTTTTTCACTTTACCGACAGACTCCTCCGGAATGTTTATCGACACTTTTCTTCTCTTCACTTTTCGTTTCCTCTTTTCCTTCCTATAAGGGTAAACTTACGTCTCAAGGTTTCTCGTTCCTCTCTCTTCTTTCGGAAGGAGTCGTTAGTTACGTTTCTTTATCTCCTTTTGTTGTCTTACCCTTTCTGATTTCTAGAGAAGTTCTTTTAATCTCTATAGTTCCCTTGTACAGTCCGTTTCTACCCCTGTCATTTCCTGTCTTTACCATCCCTGGATTGTCTTCGTCTTCTATAATTCTTCTCCACAGTTCTTATATGTCCTCTTGACATGTTTTATCTAGAAGTGCTGGGTCTATTAGTGTTACCACACTAGTGAGTGGATCTCCGTCCGTAGGACCTTACACTTTAGTTCACCCGGAATCTTTCGTAGTGATACCTGTTTCGATCACCTCGACTACCTTAAGGTCAACTCGATAAAGTTTAGGACTTTCTACTACGACACTTTCACGACGTGAGTTATACGGTCGTTTAAACCTTTTGAGTCGTCACCGGTGTCCTGACCTTTTCCAGTCAAAAGTAAGGTTAGGGTTTCTTTGCGTTACGGTTTCTTACGAGTTTGATGGCGTGTTAACATGAGTAGAGTGTGCGATCTTTTAGTACGAGTTTTAAGAGTTTCGGTCCGAAGTAGTTATCTACTTGACACTTGAAGGTCTACAAGTTCGACCTAAATCTTTTCCGTCTCCTTGGTCTCTAGTTTAACGGTTGTAGACGACCTAGTACCTTTTTCGTTCTCTCAAGGTTTTTTTGAAGATAAAGACGAAATAACTGCTACGGTTTAGGAAACTAACACACCTAGTGTTATTTGACACCTTTTAAGAAATTCTCAACCCTTATACCCTTATGGTCTGGTGGACTGGACGGAGAACTCTTTGGATATACGTCCACTCCTTCGTTGTCAATCTTGGCCTGTGACTTGTTGTCTGACCACGGTTTATCCTTTTCCTCAATACAGTTCCGACATATAACAGTGGAACGAATAAATTGAATATACGTCTCATGTAGTACTCTTTACGATCCGACCTTCTTCGTGTTTGACCTTAGTTCTAACGGCCCTCTTTGTAGTTAGTGGAGTCTATACGTCTACTGTGGTGGGAATACCGTCTTTCACTTCTCCTTGATTTTTCGGAGAACTACTTTCACTTTCTCCTCTCACTCTTTCAACCGAATCTCGAGTTGTAAGTCTTTTGTTTCTAGTACCGTAGACCAGGTGGGTGAAGTACCCTTTATCTACCCCTTTGTCACAGTCTGAAATAAAACCCCCGAGGTTTTAGTGACGTCTACCACTGACGTCGGTACTTTAATTTTCTGTGAATGAGGAACCTTCCTTTCAATACTGGTTAAATCTATCGTGTAAGTTTTCGTCTCTGTAACGAAACGGTGGTTTCCAGGTAGATCAGTTCCGATACAAAAAAGGTCATCAGTACATACCTACACTCTCAACCTGACACTTCTGTCGACTCGTGGTTTCTTAACTACGAAAACTTGACACCACAACCTCTTCTGAGAACTCTCAGGGAACCTGACGTTCCTCTAGGTTGGTCAGGTAAAATTTCTAGTCAGGACCCACAAGAAACCTTCCTTAATACGATTTCGACTTTGAGGTCATGAAACCGGTAGAGTACCCTTCTCAACTGAGTAACCTTTTCTGGGATTACGACCCTCCCTAACCCCCGTCTTCCTCTTCCCCTGTTGTCTCATACTCTACCGACCCACCGTATGACAAATCTACCTGTACTCAAACTCATCTGAGACCCTCAACCACTACCTGTCCCTCCGGACCGCACGAGGCTAGGTACCCCAGTGTTTCTCAACCTGTGTTGACTCGTTGACTTGACTTAATATCAGAAAAAATTTATGATAGTTTGCCTTTACAGTTATAATTTATTATACTCAAAACCTAAGTTTTGATGTAATTTCCTAAAGAAAAATCAATTATACACCGTGTGTGACCCGTCTGTGTTTGTATATGTATTTTTAGCTAAAAGAGTGGTGAATCACTTTTTTTTATTCGTCCTTTGTTAAATTTTTTTTGATCATTATCTTCACCATTTCGTAAGACTTTTCTCCTCTTTAACTGATAAAACAACCACTTTTTTCCGTTCACTATTGACTTAATTTAGAATTTATTCTCAATAAAAGTAAAAAAAAGAAAAAAAACCCCCCCAAACAAAAATGAACTACTTTTCCTTCTCATGTACTATCCGTTTCCCTCTGTCACGTATATACACTGTTCCATTTAGGTGAAGTACAAAATCATTGTGGTTCGATAAGATACTCCAACCTCAAATCTGTGGCTTTTAACACCACTAACTATTCCGAGAAGATGAACTTTGTCCGTGACATAATTAGTCCAAGAGGTCTCTTTGACTTGGACATTCTGTGTATGTATGTATATGTACTCTAAATGACAGTCTTAACCGCATACGTCAATACCTCCGGACCTAGGGTGCGTCAGACGGGAAATGTTCAACCTCTTGGTCCTTTCGGTCACCATGTTAAATCAGGTTCCGATATGAGATCTCTTGACCATCGAGACTACAACTCCCGTCCTTTTCGATCCGTAAGGTCCAGTTCTTCTCTTTCTCACTTGGACGGGAATGAAGGGGAAAAACAAGGTAGAACTGGGAGTTGTATAACCTACTTCGGGTGGGTGTACCTACTCCTACCTAAAAAAGGGAGTCAGATGGTCTAGTTTGTGATTAGAGAAAGTCTTTGTGAAAGTGTCCTTGGTCTTTAGTACAAGGTAGTCGATAGGTCTGTAGGGAACCAGGTCACTTCATTGTTTATTACAGATATTAATTGGTAGTAGTGGTGGTGATCTGGGGTTTGAAGAGGGTTTTACTGTCGAAGAACAGCAAGTCCAAGACTAAATAAATAATGTCGGGGTAACACTAGGAGGGACTGTTAGATTTCGTTTTAGTATTGAAGAGGGGTTAGAAGGGTATAGTGGAATAAAATGAAAGTGAGATAAAAAACGTGGGATACTAAGTGGTTTTTCTGTAAACACTGAAGGAGTACTAGAAAACAATAAATGTATAATAAATAAATAACATACATATAAAGATGATTCTTATATTCAAATAATTCTTGTCCCAACTATAGAGACATGAATGAATGACCTTATAAGACTCCCCGATTGGATCTCTACATACAATATACATGTACTTTCGTTATGTTTTAAATTTTAGTAGTAAATCCTCTGACTAATAAAATTTTTATTCGTTCGTTTATCATGATAATAGTTTTCGACTTTATTACTTTCTTTATCATTAAGGGGTTTCTAGTGTCAGAGTAAGGTATCTATAAGTAAAGGATTCTTATGTACTATAAATGAGGTTTATTTTTAATAAGGTTTTTCATTATGATTACATAAAGAAAAGTCTTAATTGGTTTTTCTTTTACAAACTCCTTCTGTTTTTGACAATTTCACTTTCGTTTTTTATAAACTACGATTTTTGAATTTAGGTTTAAGAGAAAAGTTCAAAGTTCCTTTGACCTATGAATGTGTAAAGAATTATCTAGTTTTTGAAAATAGGATGATGTGGGTTAGGGTCATCGAAATTTTTAGTGTATTAATAGTTATAAGATGATTGTTTTTTTTTTTTTTGAGGTAATCGTAGATACAAATATTAAGATATTAAAAGAAAGACATGAGTAAGACCTTTCTCTAAACAGGGGGTTTCACATTACCAAAATTTGTACAGACGTTTGAGAGACTATAAGGAAAGTAGTTCTTCACCTCAGATACAAGGGAGGGAAGGAACTTAGACCAACCCGAACATTAAACGAATGTTGATTGTCTTACCCTGTCCGAAGGGAACTTCAAGTCTACCATTTCTTAGATAGACATTATGCCCTTTGGACCCAAACTAGGAACCCAACCCTTCTAGGGGACCTCTTCTCTTTCCGATGGGTGAGGCCATAAGACCGGACCTCTTAAGGTACCTGAAATATCAGGTACCCCAACGTTTCTCAACCTGTACTGACTCTCTGAAAGTGAAAGTGTTGTCTAACCCTGTCTTCTCTGTGGTAAACAAAAGACTCTGATCCAGTATTTTCAGATGATTACGTTACGTCGAAAACAAAATGGGTAACCTTATGAGTGAACGCCTTGAGCTGTACCGGAGCATTCTTAAATTGGTGAAACTCCTTCGGTACGAAACCCCTTAGACTTCTGTGTTACATCTGTGTTAGACTTCTGTAGTGTTACACTACTTCTGTAGTGTTACACTACTTCTGTGGTGTTACACTACTTCTGTGGTGTTACACTACTTCTGTGGTGTTACACTACTTCTGTAAGGTTCAATTCCAGGTTCGACTGTCGATTTTACTTGGTGATCTAAACACTTACTTCTATGGAGGAGCACTATGACCTATACGAGTAGAAGTATGCGGCAGATAGATCGATTTCAGAGTCTGCAGTGAATTGTCTCTTTTAGATCAAGACGACACTGGAAGTGTTTAAAAATTTGGTTTCTTAGTCACTAGTGTTGTCTTGACCAAAATTCAGTCACTTATGACCTCATTGACAATAGGTTGACCCTGTATGGAACAAAGTGGCACGGAGTGAAACAACACGAAGTGTCTATAACACGAAAAATGTCTAACTTCCAGACACCTTTGGGATGTGGTAGTCTAGTACCAATCGTAAAAAACAAATCGTTATTTCATGTAAAATTGATTCCATACGTGAAAAAAAAAAAAATTGGGTGAGGTCATAAGAACGGACCTCTTAGGGTCTCTGTCTCCTCGGATCACCCGACGATAGATACCCCAGCGTGTTTAAGCCTGTACAGACTTCGCTGAATCGTCGTCGTCGTCGTCGTACGTGACAAAATCTGTGTTACGATAACGTGTGACCTACCGTAGTGACTGAGCTACCTGCACTTAAACCCATTTAAACCCTCAACCACTACCTGTCCCTCCGGACAGCATGACACCAAGTACACCAGAGTTCCTCAGCCTTTGTTGACTCACTTACTTGGATTGACTTAGGGGGAGAGAGGATACCGTTCCGAGATTAAGAAAGTTTATGGAGTTTATTATTCTTTTTATAAACTAGACCTAGGTAAATACTTTTTATTTCATTTATTAAACAATAAACTTTATGTGGAAATAAAGAAGGGTAATTGAAATTAAGGTTTACGAATGTACGATGAAATTAAGTTATACGTCTAAATTAGTTTCAAATGGTTACGATCGTCGAAGGGAACACCGAGTCGACCATTTCTTAGGTGGACGTTACGTCCCTTGGACCCAGGATAGGGAGCCAAGTCTTCGAAGGGACCTCTTCCCTTTACTATGGGTGATTTCATAAGACCGGACCTCTTAAGGTACCTGACATATCAAGTACCCCAACGTTTCTCAACCTGTGATGACTCACTGAGTAAATAAATAAATAAATAAATGGTTATGATCTCTTTCTTTACATTATTTACTTACTGAGGAAACAGATTTAACAGTCGATATGTCTCTTAAGAAAATACTTGGAAGAGGGTAACTAGGGTGGGACGTAGGGTACTCAGTGAAGTGGTAAATTAGGACTAATTAAAAAGTACTAAGTCTACTGATAAAATTTTATACGATAACTGAATTTAGTCAATTGAACGAGTAACAAATAGAGACTGTAATATTATGTCCGAGACACTTGTGTTCGTGTAAATAAGGGAGTTCGTCGTCACGACAAGTCACGGACCTTTTTATGTATCGTGTAGTCTCCACGGGTTATTTATAAACGAATATATCAATTATTTATAGGACTATCGTCAAATTTTTCGTATCTGTGAGAAATTATGTTAAATGTGATTCTTTTAGTCAACTTTATAACAAGTCTTTTGAAGTGGACACTCAGTGACTGAAGAATCTGAGACAACTTCTTTGTTTTACTAAAAATTCAAGTATACCACATTAAGGAAATTTTCGTCCTTTAAGTCTCTACCTTTGGAAATGTAGACACTAGGATCCTATTCTATCTTCGAATAGGAAAAGGGGTCGATAGTGGATATCAGATAGATTACGTTACGATAATTAGGTTGTTTGTTGTTACAAAGAAAGAACGATAACTTTTTCGGAGAGTTTAAATTAATTTCAGTTATTTCTTTAATTTTCGAATTACTCTCGTTCTTAAGAGACTCACACAAGTACAACAATAGGAGGACACTACGACATTTTCTGTCCTAATACTAAAATAACGGTCTGTTGGTTTTCTTCTCTTTCTTATTGTTCCTCTCAACACTTTTTAGAGGACCACTCTCTGTAGAGTCTCGCTTTTTGACAATACGAATTAGTTCAGTTACCTCTTTAATTTATGTTTTCTCCACCGAAGACTTGTATTGGTGGATAACAAGATTTGTTTCTACCTTTTTGTTAAACTCTAATTAGATTCATTTTAATTTATGTTACACTTTAACACGTCCTTTAAGACCCTATCCCTGGTGGTAGGGAAGGGTTCCTTAGAAATTCACTAATCTCAACCGGACCTGGTCTTATATATATATATATAAAATCATAAAGTGAAAGTTTTACTGATAATATACTTGATCTTTAAGTGATATTTTAAACATTAAAGAACGTAAGTTTAATTCTGGTCGGGATTACTCCACAGTTTTAAAGACGTTGGAGTTAACACTCTACACACTACTGTTTTGACTTCAAAGGAATGGAGGGGTGGTAGAGACCTTTGTCATATGTCCCAGGGGGTCTAGGGTGTTTAATAGTGGTGCAGATGGACGAAACTTGAGTGGTGGAGACGTGGGAAACAAACACAAATAATACCTAGTCGTATTTTTCGGAACCCGAAGTGAATAAAGGGTGTAAAAGTGAGGTATCCGAGGCGTTTAGAGGATAAATCATGGGGAACGGTACGAAAGGTGTGTAGGATTTGAACGGTTGAATCCAAGAAACCTTAAGTGTCACGTAGTGGAAGTTTTTAAGGGTCATAGGAGTTCGAGTTGATGCTTACAAGGAAAGTACAACGAATTTCCTGGAGACCTAGAAGAGACTCCTATCACGAAAGGATTACCGAGTAACCAGAAAGAAGGAGAAAGGAATATGGGACCCCGGATCTCGACCCGACTCCCAGGAGAAATTCATAATAGAGATCAAGGTCTAACAAGGGAGAAGGAAGAGACATTTTACGAGATCGAAACTTAGTGCAGTAGTCTATAATAGTGTTTGGTGAGGAAGAAAATTAGTCAGGGACAGGGAGAACCGGAGGAAATAAGTTCTAAAATTTTGACTTTACTAATGTAATAAGAGTTTGAAAGGAACGAAAAATTAAGTGTTCAGATAAAACCGTGGAGTCCAAAAGACAAGACAACAGCTAACGGGACAGTAAAAGTTCATATACGGTACCGAAGGGACGGTACTTTTAGCAAGAGTAACAAGTAAATCATTCACTATGAGTCCTGAGACCGGAGGTCTTTCAGTCGTGAGGTCTTTTAATTAAAGACATTGATTCTCTCGATTTAGACGTCTAGAAGGTCTGTCACAGAGGACCGAGAAAAGGTGGAATTCGAGAAACGTAAACGGTGAAGGAGATGGACCTTACGAGACGAAACACAAAAACGTAACGATCGAAGTTAAGTCGTAAGTACAGAAACGAGTACTTTAACGTGAAGTCCCTTCAAAAGAGAATGGTGAGATCGGTCGTATCGGTATTAGTGAGAGAGATCGGTAGTGGGACAAAATGAAAAAAGTGTCATTTTATAAACTTTTAAGGAGTAAACGAGTAAATTACATAAAAGTACGAGTGACTAATGGAAGGGACTGATCCTACATTCGAGATCTTACACTAAGTGTCTAGAACAAGTGAAACTAAAGAGTAGTGATCTAGTCAGAAGTGTTTCCTTCACTAGTTATTCGTAAAAATTTATACTTATTTAGTCATAAAAACAGAAAGAACTAAAATTACCCACTTCTTTATCACTAGTCATACCGTTAAAGACGTAAAACAGACTTAAAGTTTTAAACCATCTCTTTGTAGATGGTATTAGAGAGTATCGTTTATATGATCCCACATAAAGGTCCAATAGAATCATCCTATATTTACTCTATCCATGTTCAAATGATTAAGATCGAGTTTACCATTTCTTAGACGGACATTACTCCTCTGGACCCAAGCTAGAGAACCTAACCTTTCTACGGGTCCTCTTCTTGTACCGTTGGGTGAGGTCATAAGAATGTAAGAGGTACCTGTCTCCTCGGACTATCCGATGTCAGGTACCTCAACGTTTCTCAACCTGTACTGACTCGTTCTTTGTGAAAGTGTCCTCTTCATGAGTCGTTTGTATTAGAATCAAAATCAGAGGATTAGAGTCAGAAATCTCCATGTTTAAAAAATACTATCTCGTCATAAAATGACAAACAACAATATATATGTATGTTTGTATGTAGGTATATACACATATATTTATAAATAGTTGTGTATGTATATTTGTATACGTACGTGTGTTTAGAACGAACAAAAGAATCCTAAGTTCCAATCTACTCATCTTCGTTCGACAGTCCGGTCGTTTATATGGAGTACTCTCTTTATGTCAAAAAGTGATTTACGGTATTTTGTGTGGGACTGTGAAACCACACAGTACGGGGTCGTTTAATCTTCCCGTAAGAATCAAGAATTCCATTTATGATTTCTAGATTAGAAAATATTTTACTATGAACATATATTTCGACCGTGAGTGAAGTCATATTTACACACCGTTTTATTTGACTTCTAACTACTGATCGTATATTTGTAAGGTTCCCTCTCTTGTACTACACATTTGGAGTACAAAGAATCTATTTGTTCTGTTCTGATTAGAGTCTCGACATGGTCTGAATTATCGTTATTATCATCAATCCTACGATTGTATGTAGTTATTGTTAGTTAATAAGTTAATGGAAAATTGAATAAGATTTAGAGATCAGAACTAACTCAATTAAGAATAGGATACTCCCGGGGTACATTTCCTATTAAAAATTTTAGTACGAAACAAAAAAATCTGGATTATATTAAGTTGAATAAGGTCTCGTTCCTTTAAATGTAAGGGTGTCTTTGTACGAACATTTATAAGTGTCGTCGAAATAAGTAGTATTGGTTTCTGATTTTGATTGGATCTGCAGGAAATTACCCCTTTACCAATTCGTTTGGTACCATGTTAGTATGGCACGTTACGGTGACTCGTTTTTTTTCTTAGGTGATGACTGTGTGTACTAAACATTCGTATAGGTCTCTAAATTCAACTCATTGTTTTTCAGTCATGACAGTCCCATGTATAACTTATTAAGGTGAATGTATCCAAAGAACATTGCTGTTATAAAATCTTTACTTCTTCATCACTAAGATCCTCAATGTCCTATAGTCTTCCATACAGATATTTTCCCGTTATTTTCCCTAAGAACATCATTACCTTTACAAAACATATAATTTACAAAGTGACAGTCATTGAACTACCAACGACACATCATATTAAAACGTTCTACGATGCAACCTTCGTTGACCCATTTCCTGTGTGTCCAAAGAGACATAATCAAGAATGTCAACGTACGTTTAGATATTAATAGAGTTTTATTTTTCAAATTATTTTTATTATACTGTTGACGGTTCTAGTTATACGAGATATTAATCTCATAGTTTTGGACCTTTAATTGAGAAAAATCTTATAAATATAAAAAGAAATTGACACAGGACAGTCTGATTACAAAGACTGATACATAAATATTCTGTTTATGAGTAAGTTTTGAATAATAATACAAATTATATTTATAAATTCGTTAATCCTCCAGTATAAAGTCAAGGTTTTAATATAAGGAAAACGATTTCTACACAGTTTACGTGTACTGATTCGACTACGGTCGAGTAGTCAATAGGACGTAGTATAGACTCTATCAGTTTATAGTCTATAGTAAAACTTTACCTTTAAAACACAAATTTATAACAAAGACTAAAACGTATTCGAAAGACAAATGAAAACAGAGGAATCGTAAAATTGTAAAACTTAAAGTCCTATTGACCAGACTCTTTCCTTTACAAATTGTAAAAGTTTGATCTCAAGTTCATGGAAGAATTACTATTGTATTATATCTAATTTATTGAAAGGACGAGACTCCGGTAAAGGAATCGAGACATTACCTTGACTCTGGATGGAGAATCCAAATGGTTCTTCTTTTCTTCTTTACAAAGTAACTTTGTTAAATTGAACCACGACTATGTACTGTCCACTAGTAAAATGACTAGTAATTCCGTAGGTAAGTTGTTTATAAAATATATCCAGTCTGTAAGTAGTTATTCGTTAGTAAGACCGAATATATCTTCCATGGAATATCATCCTTTCTACTCGTTGTTTTCTTTTTTAGTTTACTCGTTGACTGATATTTTTTTATTTTGTCTGATTACCTTTTTTCTCACGGACTTCTTCTCTTCGTTAGATTAAAAAGAGTCGGGAAACATATAACCTGTAAGGTAAACTTGTCTGTCTATTACGATATGTTATTTGTACGATACTAGTAAAAATATTTTAAGAACAATTAATTTACAAGAATGGTACTCTTCCAGAAGTATTCTAGGGGTTCCTACTCAAGGGACCACATCTTTTTTGTTTAGAATTTTAATCTTTATTACTCATAATTTGATATACTCTAAATCCAAAGTAAAGTTTAAATCTAAAGAAAAGGAAATTGAACTAGTCTGAATAAGTTTATTTTACTAATAGTGGTAAACTTATCAGTTTTGTGAAAATATAAATAACATTGTGATAAATGAAATTGGTTCACTTTTTATGTGGTTTGGGGTCCCACTTTTAGGAGTCTCTAAAAGGTGAAGATTAAGATGATACTTAAATTGGACATAACCGGAGTCAAAGGAACATTGTAGTATTTTAAACGAAGTCAACTTGATATCGTATAGACTTTAAGATTAATACAAGTTTCGATTCCGTTTCATTAAAATTGATTAAATTTATTTTCAAAATATGTACTACTAAGACTCTACGATTGGTGTGTGTGTGGATATGTGTTTCATAGTTCAACATTAAGTACATAGAGTATAAATTCGACCTCAAACTTCGATAACTTATTAAACGTTACTAAAATAAAGTTAGTTCTTTTCTTGTATAAAAGGAAGATGAAATCATAAGAATTATGACCTTCGGACTCTTCTTTGTCTTCTTTCTTTTAAGATTAAACAGGGTCTCACTAAATTTACGAAAATTTTCTTTGAAAACGAGTATCTTTTATAAATAAAGAAGTGATAAAGAAAAGAGTTGGGGATGGTGAAAAAAAGGGGGTGACGGTATGAAATTAAATTTAAACCTCATGGTTGAATCTTAGCTCGTTTTCGTTATCTAAAGTTTTTAGTCTTCCGACGACACTTAGTGAAAGGCATTCTCTTCTTTTTGTTTACTTTATGTCAGTCCCAATCCGAGACCTTAACTTTAATGTTCGTGAGACTCCTTATTAATATCATACACCAGGTTCCTAGGACGACGAATCCAGATAATTGTAACGTCTGGGACGACTTAATACTTTTACAAAGGTTCTAGATTGTAAAAATGTTTTTCTACGACTTTGGTTTAGGGATTTTATGAGGGAACTATTTATTTTTTCCAATATATTTTGAGTTATAAATATAACATCAGAATTCTTTTGAAATCCTATATGTCTATATAAAGTGTTCGATTTTTACCACTTTACAGACCATAATTTTACTTGTCCGTCTCGTTGACTTTTGAGGTAATTTATCTAGACTAAAATTTAAGGTAGTGGTTATCTTTTACTGAGACCATGAGGGTTTCATTATTTCGGTTCTCAAGAAAGACGCCTCGAGTCCTTACGTCTGGACCCCGTCCACTTTCAATGTCTTTCCGACTAAAGTAGAAGTATATTCCACCCTCACTACTACGTACTACTCTATCTCACGAAGGTCCCCGATATATGTTAATTTATCCCCTATCTATCGAAGACAATCTGTTGGATCTTTTCCGAAGACTGATCTCCAAGAGTCACGAAAAGGGGTGTAACTTCTAACATATTAAGACACGAAGACATTGGAAACATCACTGGGACGTCCTTATAAACTCTACGTTTGATTTAGACAATTATATGAAACTTATAGTTCAGGAATAATTCGTAAAAAAATTTTTGAACGGTACGAGAAGTACTTACATAGTACTAGTGAATGTGTACTCAGGAGTGTAAACCTCAAAGGATTCAGAGTTTGTACGAAATAGAGGAAGAGAAAAGGTCATTTAGGAGTTATATGATTTTCAGTAGTAATACGTAATGGAAGAAGTCCATAACAAATAATAGGGAGGGGGTGATACCTCTACCACAACGACGACGACGACGACGACGACACAACGACAACGACACAACGACGACGACGACGATTCAGTGAAGTCACCATAGGCTGAGACACGTTGGGGTATCTCCCGTCGACTGGTCCAAAGGGACAGGGACCCTAAGAGGTCCATTACACAAAGGTGTCTTGTACGTAACTAGAAGATTTCACGATGAAAAGTGTAACACAATATGAACAAAGGGAGTGATTTGGTGTCCGAAGTTATCCGTCATCGACACTAATGTTAATGTATATTTGTTTTTTAATCAGAACACTTTCGTGGTCAAGGTGTAATAAAAACACTATTTAAACTTTATAAAAACTATTTTTCGACTACTACGTCTTCAATTCGCTTGAATAAATAACTTCTGTAGTGTCTCGGTACTTTCATAAAATATAAGATACTTAAACAATGATTCTCCCTTTTTTCTAAAGAGGTGAGAAAAGATTATCGTATAACTTGTGGATGACTGGACCCCCCGAGTTGAAAGTCGCAGTATAGAAAAACGGAAGAGTATAACAAGTGTCCCAAGAGTTCTGTTCTTATGACTTCACCGAACGGTAAGGGAAGAGGTCACCTGGTACGAAACAGTCTTGAGAGGTGTCACTGGGTAGGAAGAACCCACCGGGACATACTGTACCGAGTATCAAAATAGGTCAATGTGTTCCGACACTAGGTACACTAGTAAGACTAATCAAAGGACACTAACATCAAAAATAAGATCGCCGTACCGTAACTTCAAGAACGAAGAAGACAGACGGAAGACTACTTACTGTTATTCTCCGAACACGTTCGAAGGACTACCCTCCGTGGTCGACACCCCTTTTGATCCAGAACGAGACCACCCATCCCGGTACGACTCATTTAGAAATTAGGTTAAAAGACGACTACCCACCCTAACACGAGGGAGGGACATCAAACCGGACCCCCCCCGGGTCAGAATCCCAGACGTGGGAGATACCATCCGATATCCGAAACCATCTCGATTACTACTAGAGGAGTATATGTCTACACTCTCAACCTGGTATTTCTTCCAACTCACGGTTTCTTGACTATGAAAGTTTGATAACACGACCTCTTCTGAGAGTTCTCAGGGAACCTATCGGTCCTCTAATTTGATCAGTTAGGATTTTCTTTGGTTGGGACTTATAAATAACCCTCCTGACTACGACTTCGACTTCGGGGTTATGAAACCAGTGAACTACACTTCTCGGCTGAGTAATCTTTTCTGGGACTACGACCCTTTCTAACTTCCGTTCTCCTATTCCCCCGTTATCTCCTACTCTACCATTCTACCGTAGTGACTGAGTTGTCTGTACTCAAAGTCGTTTGAGGTCCTCTATCACTTCCTATCCCTTCGGTCCACATTATGTCAGGTACCCCAACGTTTCTCAACCTGTACTGAATCACTGAGTTGTTGTTGTTTTTCTATGTCTTAAATAAGTTGTAATAAAATGGAGTTTGAGTAACGAAAAGTACCTCGTAGAATGTCCAGATCCCAAAGAAGATAAAATCTCTTGTGACTTGGTAAAGTAAGTGGTCAATGGATCTATCATGGACCGTATCTTATCTATACATTTTTTTGGATTAATGAAATCAATAATTTTATATTTGACTAAAGTTCAAAGAACTATTCATAGAGAGATGGAGGAGGTTTAATCAAAAATCTAATTTCCCTGAGACACTAATAAAAGACATAAGACTGAAGTCCTTAGGATAAACACCATATGAATCATTAAATTGAAAGTAGTCTTAATGAGTCCGTGACCCGTGTAGTATAGATAACTATGTACTCCGACATATAAGGTAATAATAAATCGTTAACTATCGTCAACAAAGCCTCTTCCGTTACTGTGGGTTGAGGTCATGAGAACGGACCTTTTAGGGTACCTGCCTCCTCGGGCCTTCCGCCGTCAGGTACCCCAGCGACTCCCAGTCTGTGCTGACTCGCTGAAGTGAAAGTGCGTAACCTCTTCCTTTACCGTTGGGTGAGGTCACAAGAACGGACCTCTTGTCCCCTCGGACCACCCGACGACAAACACCCCAACGTGTCTCAACCTGTGCTGACTTCGTTGAATCGTCGCCGTTAACAAAACTTTAATAAAAAGTAACTTGAATAACGATTTGCGAAGATTGAAATCACATAACTAACTTCACGAAGGAAAAGTTTGTTGGTTTTGACAAATATGAAAGAATATGTCTTGTGAAGTGTCCGTAAGGAAAATCCAAAGAGAGGAGACTCGATTTGTAGGATCGAGAGAATAAGGAAGAAGTTACACCAAAGGTCTAGAGGTTCGACTGTCGTTAGAACAATATTTAAAAATCGAATAGCTAAGACGATATAAGAAGGTTTCACATGAAGCTCAGTTCCATTTTATCTTAAAATTATAAAACCTTTCTATGGTGCCGAGTCAGGACACAAGAAATAAAGTGAGTATAACAAGGACGACGGGTCTTACTAAAAAGAAAAACGGAAGTGGAAAAGTTCGTAATAAATGGGTAACTCTATTTCGAGTTGGGGTGACGAACGGGTTGATGAAATCGATATTAAAGAAGGAAGGACAAGAGTCTACATAGTAAATTATAAACATCAGATGACAGTGTTAAGTCGAAAGTTTAAAGGACATAATAAGTGACTACAAGGTACACATAAAAAGAAATAAATGATTTTTCAATAATCTTCACACTGTCGTACGTGAAATGATAAATAAAGAGGTCTCGGGAAACTTTTTTCACGAGTATATGTACTTTTGTAGTTTTCGTACGTCGAACAAAGGACTGGTAGGTTCGAAAAGAGAAGTGACCTTCCTTCCCACCACATGACTTTCGGACTTTTACTCTAAAGATCTCAGAGGACGGGTCAAAGGAGTAACCGGGATATTTATCCTTCGTGACCATCCTTAAATCTTCCGTCTTCGCTCAGTTTTCAGTAAGACAAAAGTTGAGAGGTTCATCGTCTTTCTGTTGATGATCCCTTGACATCTGGGGTCGTAAAAGTCCATGGTCGTCGTCCACCTTCGTTCTGGTGAAGTCTTCGTCACGACACCGGATCGACACGACTCCTTCCCTGTCAAGGGGCGAAACTCCATTGTGGGTGAGAAGAGGAAAAGACGGGTAGATAGTGAAAACGTTTACACAAAGACGTAATTTTTGGAGAAACCCGGAAGGGACGACCGAGTCTCCCATTTCGTAGACGGACGTCATGCCCTCTGACCCAAGTTTGGGACCCAACCCTTCTAGGGGTCCTCTTCCTTTACCGTCGGGTGAGGCCTAAGAACGGACCTCTTAGGGTCCCTATCTCTCGGACCATCCGCTGTCAGGTGTCCCAGCGTTTCTCAGCCTGTGCTGACTCATTGAAGTGAAGTAAAACTCCCGTATGTTTACTGGTTATTTATACTTTTAGGTAGTCCCTTTATGTTTTATATTGGTATTACTTTATGGTCAATTATTAGTGATCGTATCGATAAGTCGTTTATTCTCCTTTTTTTTTTTAGGAGTTCACGACAACTCCTACATCTTGTTCTCTCTAAGAGTTCGTGTACAACATTTACCTTTGAACCGTGTTGGATCAGTGTATGGATAAAACGGTCGAAGATGACACACTGAGTCCTTAAAAGGTAGAGGTCCAAATACGAGAAATATTTACATACGTTTACAATTGGTTTTATACAAATTATCTTCCAAGTATCGAATGATAAACATTGTCGACTTTGGACCCATAAGTTTAGAAGTAATTATCGTCACTCTATTCAACTCTACATAAGTGTATTCCCCTATGATATATCGTTACTACAACTGAGATGTTGATGACATGCACGTCGTTATACTTACTTAGTATTTTACAACTCGCTTTCTGCAGTATGTAGTTTCACACGTATGACATAATAGGGAGTTTATTTTATTTTTGTTCGTATTCATAAGAGACGACAGTCTGCACTCCTATTAGTGGAAACCCCCTTCGTCGTCTCCCAGATGAACCCACTTTCACTTTCAGCGAGTCAGTGTAGACTGAGAAACGCTGAAGTACCTGATATATCAGGTACCTTAAGAGGTCCAGTCTTATTACCTCACCCTTCGACAAGGGAAGAGGTCTCCTAGAAGGATTGGGTCCCTAGTTTGGGTCCAGAGGGTGTAACGTCCACCTAAGAAACGGTCGTCTCGTCTAAGAGATGGTAAGACATGGTCATCCGATGTTCCCTTCGGATGAAGCCCATGATCCCCACTAAAGAAAGAAATGGACCAAGGGCACTGTGCCTATAACGTGTCCACTTTTAAGTTACTTGTCATGTTTTTTCACACATATAACATGAAGTTATGTCAAAACACAAACAAAAAATTCAAGAACCAGACGAAGTTTCATCCTATAAGCTCACTGAAACGGTTACGTATCGACCCCATTCAAATTGGACCTTTTTGCCTTTCGTTCATAAGATTTGTAAAGAAAACCGATAGTTTTATTTGTTTTTTCGTGATTATTTCACAGGAGTCTTGTAAACCTGAAGCGACCATCGAGTCTGTCATTTCTCAGACGGACGTTACGACCTCTGAGTCCAAACTAGGAACCCAACCCTTTTAGGGAACCTCTTCCTTTACCGTTGGATGAGGTCATAAGAACGGACCTCTTAAGGTACCTGTCTTCTCGGACCTCCCGATATCTGGTGTCCCAGTGTTTTTCAGTCTGTACTGATTTACTGATTATAAAAGTGAAAGTCTTATAAATGATATCAAAATTATAAAAATTAATTGAAAAAATCTTTGGATCTCACCAAAGATAGTAAAATAAATAACTATACATCGGAATAAATGAAAGGTTAAATCATATACTTAAAGAATACATGAATTTTAATCAATAATATGTATTTTATTGTTTTTTAAGGTCTTATATATACAATTTAAAAGACGGTTTTAAGTACTTCACAAAGTTTAGTGATTTTATTTTAAATCCAAAATTTTTATATATTACTTATAGTACACAAAAGTGTATACAAAATTTGTGGGGAGACAGAGAAGGTGTATAAATTTGCAAAAGTAAGTAATAGTGATAAAAGTGTTTTGGAGAACTCAGAAAGTAATCTTATTTTTAAAAGACGAAGGTCTGTCCCTTTTCCTTAGTAATTTATTTCATCTTAAATTTCTTTCTATTAAACAAAATAAGTTTAAATTAACAATTTATTTTAAGTCCTTGAGTTCTGATAAGGTACTAAAAAAAAAAAATTTGTTAACAATTGTACAAGAAATACCTGGAGGAGTAAGTATCCCTGTTTTTATATCTTTGTCGTATGTTATTTCGAAACGTTCCGGTAATATCGTCTGTTACTGGGATAATCAGTTAAAGAATCGAAAACATCTTTCACGAAGTCGTCTTACCCTTGGTAATAGTAAAGTTCACTGGTTTGGTTTTTTTCTCTAGGATGTATTTGACGTAGTACACAACCAGGGATTTATCATTTTCCTTGGTCTCTGTATGTCTACTTCCTCCTTGTAGTCCTAGTTTGAAACGTGACCTAAATACGTCGATTTTAAATTTTTAGGTTAGATTAAGTACTCAAATGGTCTATCGTTTTCTCAGTGTTTAGGGAACATATAATTCAAGAATTTCAAAATATTAAATGATGAAAATAAAAAAGGGAGACGAATATAAAAAATTTTTAATTGAATAAATTAACCTCCGATTAATGAATGTTTTAACATCACCCAAAACGGTCTGTAACTGTACTCGGTCGGTACCCACATGTACACAAGGGGTGGGGTAGGGAGTCCCAACAGGGTCACGTGGCCGAAACTCACGGGATAAAGTACGTAGCTTGAACCTGATTACTAGATTAAGTGTGTACCATTATATCTATAAATTTACCATAAAAGAATTTAATAGGGTGGGAGTGGAAGAGGGTGTCTCAGATTTCAAGCAAGAAACATAGCCACAGAGAAAACGACAGAGCGTATATCCCAGTAACAGTGGTAGAAAGATTTAAGGTATATATCGTAATTATATGACATAACTACAAAAAGAGAGACTGAATGAAGTGAGACATATTAAAACGTCACTCATACAACAAATATCCATAAAGTTCGGAACATTTTAAACTTTCATAAAGATGACGGAAACAGGTACTTTCTGTGGAACGGAGTCGTACTTTAAAACCATGTGGTAAAAGGAAAGTTTACGATTATTTTAAAACACAAAATTCATCTTAAGATTGCGACTTGAGGAAACTGGGAAAATCAATTGAAATATTAGAAAGATCTTTGAATATTCTAAAGGGGAAAAAAGAAATGTCAATTTTTTTTTTTCTACACAGTTATTCCCAGAAATAGGTAATTAAAATGAATGTTACATAGTATGTAGAAAGAACCTAAAACAAAAATCAAATTTGAACACTCATTCATTAAAGATATTCAATGTATTTTGTATTTTCTTCGTTGACCAAGGAAAAACAAAATAAATCTTGTAATTTAATTGATACATCAGGATAGTTATGAAACGGAAAGGGTTGAACTCTTATTATTTGTCTAATCATATTGAAGGAAAGGAGAATAGTCAAGAGTTTGCGTGATAACATAGTCGTAGAGTTTGTTAAAATAACACAGTTAATGGAGAAGTTAAGTAGTAGATGTAGTCCCAAAGAGTTGGAACCGTCATAGTTGTAAACCCTACTATAAAGAAACACCACCCCGACATGGTAAGTAATATTTAATGAATCACGAGGATGAGGGATGTGTGCTCTACGGATATGGGTGGAGAGTTGGGTACTTTTCACTTTTACAATTAGTGAGACAACATAGACTGAGAAACGTTGGGGTACCTCGTCTATCGGGCGGTCCGAGAAGACAGGTCCCATAAGAGGTCCGTTCTTATGACTTCATAAGGAAATAGGTCCCTAGAAGGACTGCGTCCTAACTTGGGTCAGAGGACGTAAAGTCCGTCTGAGTAATGGTAGACTCGGTGGTCCCTTCAGGTGTCATTGTTAGTTTAACAGAGGTCTGTAAAAGTCAACAGTGGACTCTGTTTTTAATAGGGAAAACTCTTGACGACCCGATATAGTGACGATCTCACCAGAAAGATTTTATGAGTAATCTAAATACATAAATAACAAATTTATTAAAGAAAATTGTTAAGAAGAAGTAGAAAATCTAATAGGTCCTGAAAATGTATTACGAACTATAAGTAAAGTTTTTAATTTAGGAATAGGGTAAACGAAGTTGTTGTTTCTTGATAAACAGAGAGTTTGTTATGTGAGGTGAGACAATAACGATGACACAAAAACGAATACGAATAGAGAGTTGTACCTAACAGAAAAGAAGGAATAGAAGACCCTTTTCACACTGATTAAATAATTTTGTTCAATTTTATAGTGTAGATACGTCAAAAAGAAAGTGCCTATGGATCACAACCTATAACGCACGTACATCTTTTATGAGAGAAGTAATGAAAAACGGGTTTCAGTAAAAATGATAAACCTTGGAGTTGTTTTGAAATAGTAAAATCTCTTGTTATATATTACTTTGGTTGTAATAAGATTGTGAACAATTAGTCTTTTTGTCTTAGGCGATGTCCTATCTTAATAAAGATGGATAGTTTAATATAAACGAGTCTCTCTCTGAGTAGACTACGTGCAGACGGGGGAGTATTTCGGGAGTCCGTATCAAAAAGTTAAACCGTAAAAGTGAGGGTCTTCTCGGATCAAAGTAGACGTGTGAACTTCTAAAGTGACCCGAGACAGGGAAGATTGAGTAAATATTTGGGTAAGTTGTCATAGTTAGGGATCACTTACGTCCCTTTTTAAGACATTTTTTCTTCGTGAAATAGACTTTTACATTGAGTCCAGTGATCATGTGTATAAACGTAACCTGTCTATGGTGTACGAAACCCAGTCGTGACGACTTACCTTGAAAGACACTACTACCTTTTCAAGATGTGAATGCGATAAGTCATACCGTCGGTTTACACCGATCACTCGTTAACTCTACACGGAGTAAACTAATTATTTGACTCAAAATTTAATTTAAATTAAATTAAAATTAAGTTTATCGGTATACGTCGATTTCACGTTTCTACATCCGGTACCCTACTTCTAAGGTCCTCTTCCCCACCCCTCTCCTCTTCTGGTCTCGAGACTGGTGGAAGTACCAATACGGGTCACTTGATCTCTTTTTATCGACGAACAAGGGAAAAGTGCCACTACATAAACACTGTCAACTATTCAACTTTTTACATCCTTGGTTCGTAACATCTGTGTATGACAGTCTGACGATCGTTGTCAATCTTCTTGAGTCTGTACTTTCATTTCAAGAAACAATCAAAAACGACAATAGAATTTTGTTGTTGTTGTTGTTGTTGTTGTTGTTGTTTTTTTTGGAGGTATGAGAAAAGAACCTAAAAGTAATTTTTTCCTTAAACTTCCTTAAACTTAATAGGAAAAGGTTAATCAGTAGTGTATAGTCTACTCTCAAGATCCTCTTTTTCCATTAAAAATAGTGACATAGGAGGGTGGAGAATATAATAGTTGAGGTCAATGTCCATACTTTTTATTCTTTTCATCCAGACTCGTTGTCATCTGTATTAATTTAAGTTTTGGTAGAGACATTTTTGTCTTGAGAATCAATGAGTACTCTTCAACTTTTTTGTTCCTTTTTTTTAAAACTAATGTAAGTTAAATAACTACGTAATGTATTAAAGGGGATTTTTATACTAAATAACTCCCATGAGATCTTTTTTATTTCTCTCTTTCAATCACAAACCGTTTCGAAAAGTCTTCCTTTACAAAAACATTTGTGATTCCCCTTCTCTTGTTCTTTCAGGTCACTCAGGTTTCTCTATACATCGTTCGTGAACGGTTACCAATCATTCTTTTTATCGTACTCCCAGTATCTCGGTCTCTTCATTGACCACAGATATTTTCGGATACTAAATCGTACTGAATTCTATCATAAAAGGTCGAGACTATTCCCTTCTCTTTACCGATTTTACCTTGAACTCTATCTACCAAGAACATCAAAATGCATTGTGCTGACCTACTCCCCTCTTAATGTTTTTCTTACAAAGTTTCACGTCTCAGTTTTCTTTCCCGGTTTCCTACTTTGTCTTTTCTCTTTTAACTTTTTGGTCTCATGAAATATTTAGTTAATAAAGGGTGTTGTATAAATGAGCAAAATTCTTTCGTTTGGACGATTGTCGTGACACTACATAAGATTAAATAGAGAGAAGATGTCATGTTAAAGAGATCGGTATTAAATTTTAAATTAATACAAGAATTAATCGGTAAAGACGAGTTCCTCACTATACGGGTATCTCACCGTCATTTGTTAATAAGTAAGTGGTTCAAGTATAACTCGTGAAAGGTACAATAATGGTCACGAGGCATCGATCTTTACACTGAAGGTCGATCCACTAGTATTTCTGAAGTTTCACCTTCACCCTAGATTTAACTGAAACTACCTACCTATCCTTTATTCCGTTGTACTGAAACATACAGGGTAGTCACAATAGGGTCCTTTATCAATTTATCTGGGTGGGTTGTTTAAAAAAAAAAATTAAAAGATCGTCCTATGTCGAAACAAGTTGTATAATAGTTAATAATAAATCCCTGGTCTGAGATTTAAACGTACAACTGAACCTCTGAACATCCTTTCAATGATTGAAACATAGAGTGGAGTTACCTTACTCAAACTCGTTCGAAGTCCTCAACGACTACCTGTCCCTTTGGATCACATCATGTTTCTCAACCTGTACTGACTCGCTGACTTGACTTGATCTTTAGAATAAGGTTATAAAAGGGAAATGAGGGTTATGGATTCAACAAGGAGTTACGAGTCCATCTCCCCTAGTTCACTATTTTATGTCTTACCTATATACATTCTTTTTACTTCCTTTTAGGAAAAAAAGAAGTGATTTAAGTGGTTATAGATGAGACTTATTTTCTTATCGAACTACGTTACTGTGATCTACTGGATATCAATCTACTTCGTTTATAAGGTGGTTTTATTGTAATGTTCCTTCGACTTGTGTCTTATTATATATGTCAAATACATGTAATGTTTTCTCGGTTTTGATTACATACTACAATTTCCTTCACTAATAAGAACATGTCACTCCCGCGTCATCGACTTTCCCTCACATTCTCCTGAACCACCCCACGATCATTACAAGACTAATGACCATACACATATCAAATACTTTTAAGTAGGACAAATTCTGTTCACGTGAAAAGACTTTCAGTTAAGATGGTGTTATTTTTAATCGTATGTATAGTGTTCACAAAATTTTACAAGTATTATTTTTCTTCCTTGTCAAAAAGAAATCTAAAACCTAGACCACGTTAGAATGGACACAGTATAAATCTAAACAGAAGTGATATATATACTACAGATGTTCCAGGTATTAAAGAAAGAGTTTCTTGACAGTGGTAATTGGGTGATAACATACAACAGAAGACCGTTTATACAGTGGAAGGGACGTACTTGATATGGGCTATATACCCTGGAATCTTAAAGTTAAGGATATTTCACAGTGTTCACTCAGGTTTATATAAACTAATCTTTATATTTACGTCTTAGAAAGATCAAAAGATACTAAAATAGGTTTATAAAATGTTAATAGGATAGTATTGACTAAACTGTCTTTGTACAAACCTCTCTCTTTACATAGTAAATGTTTCAAACATTGAATGAAAAGTTCCTTTTATTAAATAAAAGTTGAATAGTTGACTGAAAATACATGAATTCAAAATATTATCAGTGTCTTTTTTTAAAACAAATCCATGTTGAAAGAGAAACGTTAGTATAACGAGTTAACTAACTATTTTTCTCACGTTTTTCGAAGATCAGATGATGGACACACACTCCTCGGGTCATACTTATAGTCCACAGAAAATCTCTCTCTACACCTGTTGTACCAACTTACTCCTTTTGATGAAGTCACCTCCCTCCAATTCACTTCTGTCCAGTCCCTATAAAGACGGTATCACGTTAAACCAACTTTGTCGTATTTCTCGTCTTAAACTTAACTACAAGTATCAATGTAGTTATGACCTTGTACCTCCCGAGATTTAGTATCCGATAACTCAAAAACATAATAAAAATGACGAAGTTCTTTGATCCTTCCTAAAAAAAACTCGTTCATTCACTGTGTCAATTTTAAAACAAAGTTTATTAAAGTAGACCTTCATACCACATTTAACTTTTCTTATTCTTCAATAGTCGAGTAGGGTCCCTATTCCGACAGGTTTCATCCTCTACTCCTTCCTGCTTTATGTAAGAAGTTGTTCACATGGTAATCACTTTTACTGTCTTGAACCTTTGGTTTGGGTGTATGTCACTTTGTAACATATTTTGTACGTCCTTTTTTTTTAAGAGATTGAGTGGATCCTTAAGAAGGTACTTACATTTATTATTGACTAGTTATCAGTTAGAGAAGTTGTTATAACCGGTTTTCATCGTGAAGTTACTAGATAACTACAGTTTGGGGTTTACGTCTAAGAAATTTGTAACAAGAAAAAAAAAAAGGGGTTGAAGTATTTTGACTCGATAAGACATTTTCCTTAACAAGTTCAAAAGAAAAAGAAGGGATTTATTCAATGTTGAAAAAAAAACTGCCAAACGAGATGAGTTCATGTCACCATGATAAAAGATTACAGTCAACTTCAACTTACCTATGATAATGAGTACGCTGTTAATTTCTCAACACCCTTAAAAAAATTTTTTGTGACTACATAAAAAGGTTACCAAAGTTCATACGAGATTCTTGATAATCTGTTGATTTGAAGATCCAACTTAATTTTTACCGAGTTACACGAGATAGTAATGAGGTAATTGATTTTTCCTTGTGTGTCCAACTTCTATGTTCGAATTTTCTTCAGACATTGACGGTTTGTTATCTTCCGGGACAAGTGTAAAATTTTTAGAATTTTCCAACAGACCTTATTTTTACTTTTATACTTCCGTTTTACAGGGTGTTTCTCGACCCGAGGATATCCCCATGAAAAAAAAAAAAAAGTCAATCTCTTGTCCATCCATATAAAGAATTCAACACGAATTTCTACAAAAATAAATGGTTGTAAACCTAACGGTCACATAATTCGAAAAATCTTAATATGTGTGAGTCACCTGAAAAAAAAAGAAAAAGAATCGTTTGATTTACACTGAAAAGGTTTCCTTAATGAGAACCAAGTGGACCTTCTCTACCTTACGACTAAAAGAAATTTTAAGGAATGACAATCTCCCCTCTTGACTTCCACATTCCACCCTTTGGTAACAAAAATCATTAAGGGTATTATCCGGCATTCTCAGATACTTCCACTTTTGTCTTATTATAATGAGAAGACCGAAAGGAATAATATTGTTCTACAGTGACCAGGGGTTGTCACTCTGAGAAGACTCGACGGTCCGAAAACGGATCTGACTTAGTACGAGGGGATCTCGAGGCGAAACATTCGTCTTCGGTGATTATTTTCCCTGGAATTACCGACTAGACCCCCGAATGTTACGTGGACGTAGGAGTGACCCGGTCGGTACTCGTCGTCGTCCACCTCCACCCGAGACGACACTCGTAAGTCTACAGCAATTGCCTAGTGACTCAGTTGTCTAATACCGTCGAGGAAACCTTTTGAGGTCGAGGTGCAATTGTGTGAGACGGGTCCCTCAATCTCTCTGAAATTGTCGAGTGTCACACTGAATTTCTTTAAGTTCTCCTTTTTCCCTACACAAAGTCGTTTCAGTTTTATTATCTAATAGATTCTCTGATGTATGTTTAGAATTTATTTGTCTGTTGACTCCGTTTCTTTTTAATTATATTTCACGTAAGAACCACAAAACTAGAGGAATTTTGTATTTATAGGAATTGTTTATTTACTTATTGATCTTGAAATTACAAAAAGGAGAGCTACGAATTTGCTACGTTTGTAAAAAGAGGGGAAATGACTATATAAACAAAAAAAATCAGAGAAAGAGTCTTTATGATTTGGTGTACTGAGAAATTAAGAAAACCAGATTCTGGTAAAATACATATCCAGAACAATTATAAAATTAACAAAGTTTCCATAAAAAATTTTATGTACTAATTTCTCAAACACGGTTCCGGAGATTCAATCCTAGTTGCACTTCTCCAAGTAGGTAATTTATTTAGTCAGTGAACATCCGGGAGAACCAAATAGACTCACCTTTCGTCGGTAGCAGAAGAAAACACATGACTTGTATTAAAGGTAGTGATTATAGACTTCCTATACACTTCCTCTTGATTTTAATCTTTTACACTAAACTTGAAGTCCTTTTCAAATGATTGAAAAGGATTAGTATCTTAGATAAGTAAAAGGACAAATTGTTATAAAAACTTTTGTATACCTATGGTTCCCTCCCTTCCTCCCCTACCCCACTTTAACCCTCTAACGCCAACTGTGTATATGTGATAACTATGATACGTATTTTATCTATTGATTACTCTTGGACGACAAATCGTGTCCCTTGAGACGAATTACGAGACACCACTGGATTTACGATTCCTTTAGGTTTTTTCTCCTCTATATACATATGTATTTCGACTAAGAGACCACCGGGTCTCACATTTCTTAGACGGACGTTACACCCTCTGGGTCCTAGTTAAGGACCCAACCCTTCTAGGGGACCTCTTCCCTTACCGTTGGGTGATGTCATAAGAACGGACCTCTTAAGGTACCTGTCTCCTCGGACCTCTCTAATGTCAGGTACCCCAGCGTTTCTCAATCTGTACTGACCGCTGATTGTGTGTGTATCGACTGAGTGAGACGACTTGTCGTCTCTGATTGTGTTGTAAATTTCGTTGATGTGAAGGTATTTTTAAAACATTTATATTTAATAATTAAAATTTTATCGTTGGTAATCATCATCGGACTCCGACTCACTGTAACATGAGTCAGAAAATGGTATCATAATAAAATGGTGTAATAAAAATATAGACTTTATTGATGTATATACCGTGAAGGGGATACAATATTTATTCTCTTTACTCTCTTCCTAGAATGGGTCAGAGTATGAGGATTCTCCAAGGTCTCGGTCACTAAGGGTCGGTTTAAATAGTGTAACCTCAAATACTAAGACTTCATCCTAAATGTCGTGTTTTCAAATCAACACAAGAAAAGAGTAGACCTCTTCCGTCACCGTGGGGTGAGGTGATGAGAACGGACCTTTTAGGGTACCTACCTCCTCGGACCATCCGACGTCAGGTGCCCCAGCGATTCTCAGCCTGTGCTGACTCGCTGAAGTGAAAGTGAAAAGTGAAGTACGTAACCTCTTCCTTTACCGTTGGGTGAGGTCATGAGAACGGACCTCTTGGGGTCCTTGACCCCTCGGACCACCCGACGGCAGATACCCCACCGTGTGTCCGCCTGTGCTGACTTCGCTGAGTCGTCGTCGTCGTCATTGAGAGGAGCAGTGACGAAATTTCGTCGCCAAGAAGTCAGATGTGGTCGGAGTCTTAGTGGACCTCTTGAACAATTTTGTCTGAAGATCCAGGGTAGGCATCACAAAGACTGAGTCATTTGAACACCATCATAAGCTCTTAAACGTAAAATTTTCCGAGGGTCCACTACGATTATGGTGTGTAACCCTTATTGACGAAAGTTCGGCTTACTTTCCACTTCACTTATCATGACTCAGAAGGGTGGTGGACAAGTCTAATTAGTTTTATACGGGAAAGAACGTCGTGACAAAGAAATAGGGCAGAGAATGACATTCTCCTACGAATATAAGGAATCCCTATTTTTTATCTCCGTGGATACCAAATTTGTTAAGGAAATTTACAAAATACTTTTCGAAAAGTTTTGAAATGGTATCTGATGTACCCCTCCTTATACTCCCGACTCTTACTCCTTCATACACAAAGTAAAACGATCCGTAACCCAAAATAATAACGATAAATAGTGAAAGGAAGAAAATGTTATTTCCTTTATTATATAGGACCATTCATCATAAAGTTGAATTTACACAGTCTTTCATTTCAAAAAAAAAAGTGAAAATGTTTGTACTTTAACTTAAGAATCCTGTACACAAATAAATACATATCTAAAATACATGTTTCGTTTTGAGTTAGATATCTTGTACTCATAAAGATTTTGTTCAATAGTAATTTGTGTTTAGATATATAGTGAAACTTCCCTCATCGTCAGAACACTCTTTCGTGACATACTTTTTACGTTCGAACGATATATTGTCAACTTTGTAATAATTCTTCTGATAAAACGGTACTTAACCTTCTTCGAAAACCTTATCATCGGTAATTTTAAGTATGTAGTAACAAGTAAAAATTAGTAGATTATTATAAACTAACCTACCGTAGTAACTGAGTTACCTGTATTTAAACTTGTTTGTAGTCTTCAATCACTTCCCGTCCCTTCGGACTTACGATGTCAGGTATCCCAACGTTTCTCGACCTCTATCAAATCGTTAACTTGTTATTGTTTATTAGGAAAATCTCTATACAGTGACATTTAAACAGTTCCTTTTGTCGTAAATTAACAAGAGATATCTTACCAATTTCTCTACCCTTATGGTCTGGTGGACTGGACGGAGAACTCTTTGGACATACGTCTAGTCCTTTGTTGTCAATCTTGACTTGTACCTTGTTGTCTGATCAAGGTTTATCCTTTTCCTCATGCAGTTCCGACATATAACAGTGTGACGAATAAATTGAAGATACGTCTCATTCATGTAGTACTCTTTGCGACCCGACCTTCTTCGTGTTCGACCTTAGTTCTAAAGGTCCTCTTAATAGTTGGAGTCTATACTTCTATTGTGGTAGGAATACCGTTTTTCACTTCTCCTTGATTTTTCGGAGAACTACTTTCACTTTCTCCTCTCACTTTTTCAACCGAATTTCGAGTTGTAAGTCTTTTGATTCTAGTACCATAGACCAGGGTAGTGAAGTACCTTTATCTACCTCTTTGTCACCTTTGTCACCGACTAAAATAAAAAAGACCCGAGGTTTTATCCTTTCCTCATACAGTTCCAACATATAACAGTGGGACGAATAAATTGAATGTACGTCTCATGTAGTACTCTTTACGACCGTCTTTCACTTCTCCTTGATTTTTCGGAGAGCTACTTTCACTTTCTCCTCTCACTTTTTTCAACCGAATTTTGAGTTGTAACTCTTTTGATTTTAGTACCACAGACCAGGGTAGTGAAGTACCGTTCATCTACTCCTTTGTCACCTTTGTCACTCTGAAATAAAACCCCCCGAGGTTTTAGTGACGTCTACCACTGACATAGGTACTTTAATTTTCTGTGAACGAGGAACCTTCTTTTCAATAGTGGTTGATTCTCTCGTATAATTTTTCGTCTGTGTAATGAAACGGTTGTTTAAAGATAGATCAGTTTCGATACCAAAAAGGTCACCAGTACATACCTATATTCTCAACCTGATATTTCTTTCGACTGGTGCCTTCTTAACTACGAAACCTTAACACCACAACCTCTTCTGAGAACGCTCAGAGAACCTGTCGTTCCTCTAGGTAGATCAGGTAGGATTTCTTTTAATCAGGACCTACAAGTAACCTTCCTGACTAAGACTTCGACTTTGAGGTTATGACGCCGGTGGATTACACTTCTTGACTGAGTAAACTTTTCTGGGTCTACGACCCTTTCTATCTTCCACCCTCCTTTTCCCCTGTTGTCTCCTACTTTACCGACCTACCGTAGTGGTTTAGTTTCCTGTATTTAAACTCATTCGAGACCATCAACCACTACCTGTCCCTCCGGACCGTACGACATCAGGTACCCCAGTGTTTCTCACCTGTACTGACTCGCTGACTTGACTTGACTTGACTATCTTACCAATGACTTAAAATAAATTGTATTTTTGACTTTTCCATTATACGAAAAATCATATAAATTATGATATATGAGATACTACTATGAATTTCACTTTAAATAAAATGTCTACTGACAAGGAACGTTGTATTTGTCGTTACACAACAAAGTTACAAGTCTTAGTTTGAGAAGTGGGGACATATGAAAATGTTACTCACGAGATATCATATATAATCGTAATGCCGGAATAAAAACAAGCTTTCAAATACATATTTCATTTAATTACGAACTTAAAAGAAAATAATATCGTAAAAAAGTTTTTTACTTTTTAATTCAAAATTTCGTACTATTAAAAGGGTTAAAATAAAGATGAGTAATTCTTAAATCATCAAACTTAAAAATAGGAGTTTAATGAAAGTACATTATTCATCAAAATACTTAAACTTCATTATAGTAGGTCACCCTTTTGTTTAATATAAAAGGAAAAAAAGAACAAGAATAAAAATTTTACTAGTGAATTTACAATACGTTGGTTAAGAAAAGAGAAAGTTCACGACTAAATTATAATGTTTCTTTAATACCGTAAGAAAAAAAATAATGATACTAAAGAAGTAGAGAGAAAGTTCAGCGACTTTTTGGTACGTATATTTCATCCTGAGGTAGATAAAAACTTGCCAAGACTAAAACAAAACTAAACGACAACGTATAGAAAGGACGGATGGGGGAGTGGAGGTCGATACGGTAAACTCTAATTTTAAAAGGAAAAACGTAAAATTATCCGTTTCCGGAATGGTAAAATACACAACAGACCCCGGTATGATGAAATACAAGGATCCTGATAATTCGTGGTATTTGGAGTTTATAAGTTAAATAGTACTATAGAATATACACATCATTAATACGACCGATATCAAATCTAATATGAAAATTAACGTAGATAACGAGATCTCAACTATAATCGTTTTGACAAATTACCATACCATATTTTAGACAATGTTCTAATTAATGTCATTTGTAACGTTAAAGATCTTCCTACAATATCTCAGATTAGAAGTCACTTAACACTGATGTCTTTCACTAAAATTTTAGTAACAAGAGTGGAAAGGGAGATTGGTACTGTTAGGTGTCCCCGTTTCAATCACCAATAGAAAAAATTTTTTGCCCACCTTTTCATTTTTTAACGTTTTCAACTTTTTGTTAGAACTGTTGTGCAAAATGTCCTTTCCTTAAAAGTAATAATCACCACTGGATTCCGATAGTTCAAGTTCTCGACGGACACAACTAATGGATAGGGATCACTTGATATATTTCCTACACTTTAGGTTTCCCGTACTAGACACCTCGTGTAAAGTCCATACAGACGTTAATAATAGTTATCTACTATCCTCTTTCGTCTCAAGGACCCATCTTACGTGGTAAAAAAGACCTGAATCATTTTCTTCCTAGACACCCTTAAAATCCGTCTTTAGTTCACTAAAGTTATCCCCATTGTTCCTTACCTTTGTCCATTTTCAGTATGGAAAGGTCCTACGGTTCACTTGTTCTCTGTGAAGACACAAAGTTGTACGTTTATTTATGCCCGATAAGGTATTAAGTATCATTGTGACCCATTTGTCTTTTGACATAAGGGTATCGATTAAATTACCACTCTAACCTATTAAATTTAGTTTTTTTCATTGTAGTATGTGTTTTTAATTGAGTTTCACCTAGTATATGGATTTATACTCTTGTTTTTTACATTTTGAGAATTTTCTTTTATAATCTCTTTTAGAAACACTGGAACACGATCCGTTTCAGAAGAACTTATACTGCGTTTTTCGTATCCACTATCTTTCTTTTTTCCTATTTGACCTACCGTAGGTTACATTTTGAAAATATGAAGTATCCTGTAATAGTTTCAATTTTCTATTGGATGTCTTACCTTATTTAGACGTTTAGTACATATGTTGTTCTCTGAAACATTGACCTTATATAATTCCTGTAAATGTTGAGTCATTATTCTGTTTATCGATTGTGCGATTCTAAATTTATCTGTAGGAAAAATTTTCTTTTGTGAACTTACGGTTATTCGTGAATTTTTGTCCTAGTAGTAGTAATTAGTAGTCCCTTTATGTTTAGTTTTGGTGTTACTCTATGGTGATGTATGGGTGATCCTACCGAGAATAAAAATTTTTATATTGTTTGTTACCGTTCTGACACCTCTTTAATCTTGGGAGTCTATGAAGACCATTCTTATATTTTACCACAATGGTGAAACCTTGTGTCAAACCATCCATGAGTTTTCCGATTTATATCTAAATAGTATACCAGATCCATAAGGTCATAGTTCATATAGGGGTTATTTTTACTTTTGTTTACAGGTGTACGTTAAAGATACAATTATAAAAATTGTTATGATAAGTGATGTCAATTTCACACCTTTCTCAGGATTACAGGTAATTGACTATTTACTCATTTGTTTTACACCATATGGGAATTTCACTTTATAATAAATCGGTATTATTCTAATTTCATGATTAATAATGTCCTTGTTTCTAATTGAACCTTTTATCATACGATCACTTTCCTTGGTTAATGTTTTCTGGTGTATAACAAATTAAAGTGAATGTACTTTAAAGATTTTAGTCTGTTCAGATACTTCTGTCTTTCGTGTAAAGACCAACCGATCCCTACCATATTAACCCTCGTTTACTCCTGACGGATGATTTACATATATCCCAAATAAAAAAAATTCACTACTTTTATAAGATTTTCACTAGCTCATTATCAACATTTGTATGATTTTTGTTGACTTAATAATTTTCTCTCCTTTTATATCTCTATTAACTTTAAAAAATATGTGGTTAACGAACGTTACATACCTGAAATAAATACCGGACTAAATTTGTTTTATATTTCAATTTTTAAGTTCTCTTTTTGTACAAAGTCGACATCTCCCTTGTGTGTCACGATTTTTATTACGGAGGTTTAGCCAAGTTTGACTTAGTGGTTTCCATCCTAAAACTTCGTGAAATACGTTCTCTGTCTCCAAGGACCTTCGTTCAGGTGGTTAAGGACTAAATCCATCTGACACCTAGGTAGTGATCCTAGACTTAGGTGAACGAACTTTTCGTATACTTAACCAGGTGGACCGGTATTACCTCTGTATAAACCCGTGGAACGATTTGACGACAACTTGACCCAATCAAACGTCGTACGAAAGAGTGAGAGGACTCTACCTTGTACCTTTTTCCGAAATAAGTCTCGTTCTCGTCTCTGTATCGGGGGTGTTCCAGGAGAATAAGTCTATAGTCTCTGACCCGATCTATGAATCAGAACGGGGTGGTTCACGATACAAGAAACGACCATCTTTTCACTCAGGACTAACCTTTATAGTTTGGAACACCATGGACTAGTGTCTTATATTTACAAAAGATAGTTTATAACTACGGACTCATATTTACTATCAGACACCGGTACAAGATCAAAGATAGGAAACGTGTCTGTAACCTATTACAATAAATGTCAGAGTATAACTGACGAATTCATTTTTGAGTGGTATTAAGGGGGTTCTCTATAATTTTCACTGGGTCATTCCACAAGACTCAACCTCTTAAGTGTAGAGACGGACCGGACTCCCAAAGGGACCATCAAGTCAGTCATTTCTTAGGGGGCCGTTACGTCCTCTGGACCTAAACTATGGACCCAACCCTGTTGAGGGACCTCCTTCCGTACCGTTGGGCGAGGTCATAAGAACGGACCTCTTAGGGGAACCTATCTCGTCGGACCACTCGACTTCAGGTACCCCAGTCTTTCTCAGTCTGTGCTGACTTGTTGATTCGTATCGTGTCGGACCGGACTATCGTCAGAAGAGAAGACGTTGCAAATTAGTTGATATTAGGGTAGGATACATAAAAAAAGTTGAGTATATAAAATCAAAAGTAGAGATATTTAAACTAAGCCCAGAAAAAATATAAAAAATACAGAATGACAAACTCACATACCTTACATTAACATTGGTGATAAAGTTACAGGAACTGACTATTAATATTGTAGACGTAATCAAGACCCAGTCAAAGTGAAATAACGACAAAGAGCAATACCGCGGAGGAAAGGAAGGTATATGGACCAATAAAATCTGGTCTACGGTCTGTGGTACTAAAAAAAAAACTGTTGTATAAAAACTTAAAGAAATATTTAAAAACTCGAAACGACCTTGTATTAGTTCAATGAGTCTTTGTAAAAGTAAAAATCCCTGAACGGAAATCCTTAGTAACCATTCTGGTCTCCTCAGAAATTATAACAACAACAAGTCGACGATTGAGTACAGACTGAGAAACGTTGGGGTACCTGACGTCGTGAAGTCCGAAGGGGCAGGAAGTGATAGAGGTCCTCAAACGAGTCTGAGTGCAGGTAGCACAACCACTACGGTAGATTGGTAAGATAGGAGAACAGCAGGGGAAGAGGAGAAAGTGGTGATAACTCCGTTCTAGGAAAACTATCAGATAGGTTACAGAATTTTTAATACTCAAAGAAATAAAACCGACCATCCTTATCCGTCATAAGGGTCGGAACCCACACAAGGTATATAAGAAAGATGATTAATAAAGTCTAACAAGAAAAAAACGACGTCATCAAAGGAATTTTTATACACGACTAGTAATGAATGATTTGTGACCCCGACGAGACATCAAGAGACATAATGTTGTGAAGAGAAACCTGAAAGAGTACTATAGTTGTGGTAGACCCATCATAGATAGTCACTAGTGACAAGGAGTGACGGACTGAAACACAACACTTTTTGGTAGTAAAGTATATAAAAGTTAGGACTTGAAAAACCGAAACAAAAACCAACAAAACCGTTCTTCTATTTAGACAAATAGACAAAACTGGTCTTTATCTTCAGGGGGTCCTTACTTAATTGAACAAGACTTTCAATCAATTACTAATTTTAAGACTAATACTATTTAAGTATAAATACAAATAAAGAGTAACCAAATATAAAGACTGGGTTAGGCATAATACTAGATTAAATTCATTACACTAGAGATGTTAATACCTTCTTTACCTAATTTATAATCGATTTAGATCATGACAAATTAAACCTTCTAATATGACCTCTAAACTCTCTAGTAATTTTTAAGACTTCTTAACAATTAAAGGGTACAGTAGAAAAGGAAAAAAATAACTGATCTCCCTTATGATCGATATGTCAATAGTACACAGTTATCTAATTGATCAAAAGACCTGTCAAAAGAACTAATTTATTATGAAACTGAATACGTAACTAAGATCTAAAGTCGACATCAAGATACACGTATGGTAAATTTCAATGAAATAGTTAAATTTCTTTATATGGTCAAATTTACATACAGAAGAACATTCCAAGATGGGTAAATATGACTAATATTAAACATCTTCGTTTAAAGTGTAACTTTTAGTTCCTTTGAGTGTACGGTACCAATTAATACTTTCGACTTGGAGATTGTATAAAATAGTACTAACTAATCCTTTAGATGGAGAATTTTAATTTATATTTAAACGTCACCTTTTTGGTTACTACTCACTGTTTCTTGACTTGGTAACAGAAAAGAAGAAAAGATGAATTATCCTAATAGTAATCTCTTTTAATAATAAGTATGGGAAAAATATACCATACATTTTCATATGTGTAAACTGTACCACGAAAATAATGTATAAAAGTCATTTTATTTTATCATTCGTTTTATAAAAGGGTCTTTAGTGTCAAATTGTCATTAACGGTTGACCTTCAGAAATCAGACCTAACTTGGGATTTACGAGTTAGGAACCGGTAAGAACACACAAAAATAAAAAGTTCGACTTAAAGTCAAAATTTTTTTACTAGTACTCTTGAAACTCTTTCGTATCACTAAATTTCGTGTATTTAAATAAGAGATAAGACCTATAAGTCTTCAATTTTTAGTTTCAGAGTCGTCTCGACACGAGAAGATCTCCTTCGGACACAAGACGAAGAAGAGAAAAGTCTTATTAGATAAACGAATGGTGAGAGTCGAAGTTTTCCGGTGAACATAGGAAACAAAGTACCAGAGAGGGAGGTTGAAGTTTCACGTAATAAGGTTGGAGACCGAGAAACAGTTTACTGAAAGAGAAACTGAAAGAACTGAAAGATATAAAATCCGTCAGGAAAATGTAATGAACCTGAGTGGGGTTATTAGGGTCTATTAAGGGTGTAAAGTTTTACAAATTAAACTCGTGAATCGTCCCCTCTTAATAAGTCGGATAGTGTCGGTAAGAGAGAACCAATAAAAGTCAAAAAAAGAATTAATAATAAAGTAAATATATTCTATAGATAGACGGACCTAGGATACTCGTGATTATAACTGTCTAGGATTAAAGGTTTTTCTGATATATTTCACTAGTATAATAACTTCGTCGAGTTGATGTCAATTTTCAACCGACAGTTCCGAGTCTTCTGTGTCTATCCAAAGTTATTTTATGATGGATGTAGATCAAAATCACTTCCTACGTTCTGTTCTTGGTGTAAACCACACTATAGAAGTGGAGTAGGTTTCCAGTCATCAATAGGTTCTTGTGTCGAAAAAACGAGAGAGTAGGTGTACACCGTACCTTCCGACCGTTCCTTCTCAGTTGTACACATTTCCAATGGAACTGTATTCGACTTTAAGAGTCTTATGTCCATGATATTATATAGACAAAAAATTGTCTCGTGGATCATGATTCTGATAGTATTAAAACCGTTAAACGTAGTTGAAACCTTTCAAAACACTTCGTTTGTGTCATAGAGAAGAAAATAAAGAGGAGAAAAAAGGGAAGAAAATTGAAGAGTAGTAGTATCAATATTAGACGTCCATAATAAATAACTTACGAAAGAGAAAAATGAACTAATTCATATAGGTACGTCAAAGGATAACGGTATAGGTTAATACAAAATTATCTCGAGAGTCTAAATTTAACAACTTATGACTTTCACTTTCAGTTCAGTGAGTCAACACACACTAGGAGAGAGGTCTGGTTGACTTTAGAGTAAGATAAAAAGGGTTTAGACGAAATAGACGAGGAGGGAAAATTCAGTTTCTATTGATGTAAGAAGGTCACCGAGTCGTAGGTACAAAAAACAGTATGGTGTGTATATCAGACAGTCATTTAGAATAATCGAACTGGTATTTTTATATATATTTTGAGATTCCGTTCAGACGGGTGGGGGTGGTGTTTGTTCTCATACAATGAAGTCGATAAAGAAATAAAGGAAAAAAAACGAAAAAATTTGTACGCGAAAGAAGGTGTCAGTACACCATCTTTTCTTGTACCTAACACCGGAGTTATTTAGACGTAAACTTGGAGGATGGAGTTTTATTCTTCTCTCCCAGAATGTTACTATACGTCCTAGACCGGGACAAATGAGAGACCGGCGTAGACGACATAGAAAAGAGACGAGACAAGGTCAAGGTGACCGGGGAAACTATGATGGTCTTGTAAGAGTCTGTACGAGGATGAAGTCCGGAAACAAAAGAAAAAGAGAGACTTTACGTGACGGGGACTCTTGATGTACTGAGAAAGGGTGGGACAATACTTGACTTAACAAGTATACACCTTCAGGGATTTTGAGTATACAACTTCAGGATTGGGGTCATGGAGTCTTACATTGGTATAAACTTCTTTAATAGTAAATTGCAGTCATTCGTTCCTTCTCCGACAATTCCCACCTCGGAATTAGGTATGCTGACTATAGGAATATTCTTCTCTTTTTTCGTCTTGTCTACACACACGTGTCTCGTTTCAGGTACACTCTTGTGTCGTTCTTCGGTCAGTGGACGTTCGGTTCCTCTCTCAGAAGTCCCTCTTTAGTTTGGATGTCTAGGGAACTAGAACGGAAAGGTCATAGGCCATGACGCTCTTTTTTTTAAAGACAAAAAATTCGGTGAGTAGAGATCATGACACAATACCACTGTGATTGTTTGACTATGTAAGGGGAATTGAACCAGCAACAACTTTTTTTCGGTGTACGAGACATACTAGTACGAACCGTGGAATAGATTTTCCATGATGTATGGGTTTGTCGAAAAATGGAGTATAGTGTAAGTCAAGTCAAGCCAAGTCAATGAGTCAGTAGAGGCTGAGAAACACTGGGGTACTTAGTGTCGTCCGGTCCGGAGGGACAGGTAGTGGTTGAGGGCCTCAGATGGGTTTGAGTACAGGTAACTCAGTCACTACGGTAGGTTTTTAGAGTGGGAGATAGCAGGGGAAGAAGAGGACGGGAGTTAGAAACGGTCGTAGTCACAGAAAAGGTTACTCAGTCAAGAAGCGTAGTCCACCGGTTTCATAACCTCAAAGTCGAAATTGTAGTCAGGATGATCACTTGTGGGTTCTGACTAGAGTAAATCCTACCTGACCAACCTAGAGAAACGTCAGGTTCCCTGAGAGTTCTCAGAAGAGGTTGTGGTGCCAAGTTTTCTTAGTTAAGAAGCCGTGAGTCGAAAGAAGTGTCAGTTTGAGAGTACAGGTATGCACTGGTGACCTTTTTGGTATCGGAACTGATGTACCTGGAAGCTACTATTTCACTTCATAGACCAAAAATTATACGACAGATCCAACCAGTATTGAAAGAAAGGTTCCTCATTCACAGAAAATTAAGGTACCGACGTTAGTAGACGTCACTAAAACCTCGGGGGGGTTTTATTTCAGTCGGTGACAAAGGTGACAAAGGGGTAGATAAACGGTACTTCACTACCCTGGTCTACGGTACTAGAATCAAGAGACTTACAACCTTGAAATCCGTTTGAAAAGTGAGAGGAGAAAATGAAAGTAGTTCTTCGTGAAAACAAGAAGAAGTGAAAAACGGTATTCCCACCACAGTCGACGTATAGACTCCAATAACTATAAAGAGGGTCATTAGAACTAAGGTCGAACACGAAGGAGGTCGGGTCGCAAAGAGTACTACATGAGACATATCTTCAATTTATCCGTCCCACTGTTATACGTCGAAACTACATGAGGAAAAGGATAAACCTTGGTCACACAACAAAGTACAGGTCAAGATTGAGAACGAAGGACTGGACGTATGTCCAAAGAGTTCTCCGTCCAGTCTACCGGACTATAAGGGTAGAGGACTTCTTAAAAGGTATCAAATAACGCTAGGTGTGTCAGTTTCCGGGACCGTATCAGTTATTTCGTCTTTATCTACAAAAGGACCTTGAGAGAACGAAAAAGCTACTAGGTGACCTATAACCGTTAAACAAGTAACAGGGAGAAAGAAAAGATTTTGGTCGAACTTGTAGACCTTCAAGTGCCAAATGCATAACGACTTCGGACCGAACCTCTTATAACTCGTAATGAAATGATCGTACACTCTACTCACGTTAACACGTCATGAAACTCGTAATGGACGAAATAAAAGGGAAGTAGTTTATACCTTGTATTATACACGACGTAAATAAATAGAACAAATAATGGATAGAGGAGATGTTACACTCAAGTTACTCCTTTTTATAAAACTCAGAAAATTTTATAAAATATGACGATTGAGGGACTTTATATCTTATCGTGGGACGTGTCTTATTCTGAAGTCTCTAAAGAATTGGCTCGAGATACGTTTTTTTTTTTTTTTTTTTAGACACCTGATTATGTTTTTTGTCTTATGTTTCGTTTACTTTAGTTACAGTACTCTCATCTCTATCTCTGATGTTGAACCAAAATGAGTAATAAGAGGTCTCTCAGGGTATATATCCCTTTCCCTTTTATTCGTCTATAAGTCTTGTACCTTTTTACTGTCCGTATTTGTTTTAACGGTTGTAGGAAACCTAGTATCTTTTTCGTTCGCTTAAGGTCTTTTTGTAGATGAAGACGAAGTAAGTGATACGATTTCGGAAACTGACACACCTAGTTTTTTTAACACCTTTTAAGGATTTCTCTACCCTTATACTCTGGTGGAATGGACGGAGGACTCTTTAGACATACGTCCAGTCTTTCGTTGTCAATCTTGACATGTACCTTGTTGTCTGACCGAGGTTTAACCCTTTCCTCATGAACACTTCCAACATATAACAATCGAACGAACAAATTGAATATATGACTGTACCTTGGTGTCTAACCAAGGTTTATCCTTTTCCTCATGCAGTTCCGACATATAACAGTGGGACCAATAAATTTAATATACGTCTCATGTAGTACTCTTTACGACCCGACCTTCTCCGTTTTCGACCTTAGTTCTAACCGTCCTCTTTATAGTTATTGGAGTCTGTACGTCAACTGTGGTGGGAATACCGTCTTTCACTTCTCCTCGATTTTTCGGAGAACTACTTTCACTTTCTCCTCTCACTTTTTCAACCGAATTTCGAGTTGTAAGTCTTTTACTTCTAGTACCGTAGACCAGTGTAGTGAAGTACCGTTTATCTACCCCTTTATCACCTTTGTCACAGTCTGATAAAAAAACCCGAGGTTTTAGTGACGTCTACCACTGACGTCGGTACTTTAATTTTCTGCGAATGAGGAACCTTCTTTTCAATACTGGTTAGATCTATCGTATAAGTTTTCGTCTCTGTAATGAAACGGTTGTTTCCAGACAGATCAGTTTCGATACAAAAAAGGTCACCAGTACATACCTACACTCTCAAACTGACACTTCTTTCGACTCGTGGCTTCTTGACTACGATAACTTGACACCACAACCTCTTCTGAGAGTTCTCAGGGAACCTGACACTCCTCTAGGTTAGTCAGGTAAGACTTCCTCTAGTCGGGACCCTAAAGAAACCTTCTTTAATACGACTTCAACTTTAAGGTTTTGAAACCACTGGAGTCCATTTCTCAACTGAGTAACCTTTTCTGGGACTACGACCCTCCCTAAACCCGTCCTCCTCTTCCCCTGCTGTCTCCTACTCTACCGACCTACCGTAGTAGCTAAGTTACCTGTACTCAAACCCATTTGAGACCCTCAAACACTACCTGTCCCTTCGGACCGGACGACACTAAATGCCCCAGTGTTTCTCAGTCTGTACTGACTCTTTGACTTGACTTGACTTGTCTTATGTAGTACACTTTATGGTCCGACCTATTCGACCTTAGTTCTAACGACTCACTTTATAGTTATTGGACTCTATACGTCTACTGTGGTGGGAATTCCGTCTTTCACTTCTCCTCGATTTTTCAGTAAATTACTTTCACCTCTCACCTCTTACTTTTGCTACCGAATTTTGAGTTGTAAGTTTTATAAGTCTAGTACCGTAGGTCAGGTAAGTGAAGTACCGTTTATGTACTCCATCGTTACCTTTGTCACTGTCTGAAGTGAAAGAACCTGAGACTTTAGTGACTTTTACCACTACGTCGGTACTTTACTTTTCTGTGAACGAGGAACCTTCTTTTCAATACTAGTTAGATCTGTCGTATAACTATTCGTCTCCACAGTGAAATGACTGTTTCCAGGTAGGTCAGTTTCGATACCAAAAAGGCCTCAGTGCATACCTACACTCTCAACCTGGTATTTTTTTCGACTCGTGGCTTCTTGACTACGAAACTTGACACCACAACCTCTTCTGAGAATTCTCAGGGAACCTTACGTTCCTCTAGGTTACTTAGTTAGGATTTCCTTTAGTCAGGACTTATAAGTGACCTTCCTGACTACGACTTCGACTTTGAGGTTATGAAACCGATGGACTAGACTTCTTGACTGAGAAACTTTTTCGGGGACTACGACTCTTTCTAACTTCCGTCCTCCTCTTCCTCTACTGTCTCTTACTCTACCAACCTACCGTAGTAGTTGGACAACATGTACTCAGACTCGTTCGAGGTCCTCAACCACTGTCTATCCCTACTGACAGTACGACGTCACGGATCCAGGTGTTTCTCAGCCGGTACTGACTCGCTACTTGACTTTCCTTGACTAATTTATTTTAAACCATTTTCCCCTAGTCCATGCATACCACTACACAATCCCTTCAATCCATTCCGGGGGATTTTCTATTATAAGATTATCCTATTTTTATATAAAATGTTTCCTTTAGTACTCCACAACGTTGTCCCGGAATACAAACTTGAAAATATACAAAAGAGAAGAAAAATCGTATACTTTTCTCTCTTCCTGTGTTTTTATTAGGGATCTTTAAATAGAATTCCTACTTTATATTTCGGGTATACTGGGTGATCTGAATCTCGTGTATTTTCTAAAGTTTAAGAAGATCAAATCCACCTTAAAGAACCGAACCGAGACAGTGAATGGTCAATAAACAAATTTTTCTTATTACCTCCATTTTATGTGTAGAATTGGTGTCAATCAAGTCACCATAATTCATGTACACATACAACATGTCAGTAGTGGGGTTATGTAAAGGTCTTGAATAGAACTTTTTAACTTTAATACCTGGGTTATTTATATTTGAGTGGTAACGGAGGGAGAGGAAAAGGGACCGTTGATGGTAGAGGAAAGACAAAGGTCCTTAAATGTGAGATTCATGGAGCTATTCACATTAGTTTAGTTATGACATTATTATGACATTCTGTCATAAACGAAGAAACACTGACGAAATACAGCGAATATTACAGAAGATCTAAATAGATGTAACATCGTACACAGTCTTAGGGAAAGAAAAATTCCGACTTATTATGAAATGGCTAGTATGTTTGTGTAAAACAAATAGGTGAATAGACGGTCACCAACGAAGGTGAAATCCCCCGCAGGGAGTATCGAGTCAACCATTTCTTAGGTGGGCGTTACGTCCTCTGGGACTAAGTTAAGGATCCAGTCCTTCTAGACGACCTCTTTCCTATCCGAGGGGTGAGGTCATAAGAACCCAAATGGACCACCGAGTCACCCACTTTTTAGACGGACGTTACGGTCGTCTGGAGCCAAGGTAAGGATCTAACCCTTCTAGGGGACCTCTTCCCTTTTCGATGGGTGAGATCATAAGGTGGGACCTCTTAAGGTACCTGACATATCAGGGACCCCAGTGTCTCTCAGTCTGTACTGACTCCCCGAAAATACAAGTGCAAAACAGATAATGTTTATTGTCACGACACTTATCCTGTCATTTTTACAGGGAAGTATCGAGACGAAAGTTAAGGAAATCGATATATGGGTCTTCACCTTGTGATCTAGTATCCTATTAAGATATCAACCAAAAAAAAAAAAAAAGTCCTTTTTAGTATGACAAAAGGTGTCACCGACACGATGGAATTTAAGGGTAGTCGTTACGTACTCACAAGAGTTAAAGAGGTGTAGAAACAGTTGTGAATAAAAGACAACGAAAACAAGAAGTTATTATCTATAAGAGTACCCATATTTCACATGACCAGTAAACTAAAGTTTAGATTTACCAGATTTAAAAACAAAGGAGAAAGTAATAATGATATAAACAAACTTTCCTGTTTTTCTACATTGTGATCATTTAAATATACTTTAAAGAAACACTTTAAATTTCTCTTTAACTAAAATTTTCTAATATAAAATAGTAGTTTTAACTAATTTACAATAAAGTTTCCTGATCTAAGATGAAACTCTAGAGAAACCGAAAAGATCTTAAGATATGAAGAAGTAAAAAGATCTTTTTTTATATTTATGTTTCATATGTGATGGTTGTATCTGAGTATTGACTTATGTGTTCATTGGTTTCTCTTTACCTTTTTCTTCAATTCGTAAATGAGGTAAGGTAAACAAGTATTTTTGTTCACCCTTTAAGATATTTACACTTCCTTATCTGTTGGATAATCGATAAATTCACAAAACTTGTATCTTTTCGGGGTTTATAAGAGTTAAGTAAGATTATTATATTCCGATCGCCTTTTAAGACTTTCTCTACCCTTATGGTCTGGCGGATTGGACGGAGAACTCTTTAGACATACGTCCAGTCCTTCGTTGTTAATCTTGACCTGTACCTTGTTGTCTGACCAAGGTTTATCCTTTTCCTCATGCAGTTCCGACATATAACAGTGGGACGAATAAATTGAAGATACATCTCATGTATTACTCTTTGCGACTCGACCTCCTTCGTGTTCGACCTTAGTTCTAACGACCCTCTTTATAGTTAGTGGAGTCTATACGTCTACTGTGGTAGGAATACCGTCTTTCACTTCTCCTTGAGTTTTCGGAGAACTACTTTCACTTTCTCCTCTCACTTTTTCAACCGAATTTCCAGTTGTAAGTCTTTTGATTCTAGTGTCGTACACCAGGGTAGTGAGGTGCCCTTTATCTACCCCTTTGTCACCTTTGTCACAGTCTGAAATAATAAACCCCGAGGTCTTAGTGACGTCTACCACTGACTTTGGTACTTTAATTTTCTGCGAATGAGGAACCTTCTTTTCAATACTGGTTGGATCTTTCGTATAAGCTTTCGTCTCTGCAATGAAACGGCTGATTCTAGTCAGATCAGTTCCGATACCAAAAAGGACACCAGTACATACTTACACTCTCAACCTGACACTTCTTCCGACTCGTGGTTTCTTGTCTACGAAAACTTGACACCACAACCTCTTCTGAGAACTCTCATGGGACCTGACGTTCTTCTATGTTGGTCAGGTAAGACTTCCTCTAGTCGGGACCCTAAAGAAATCTTCCTTAGTATGACTTCGACTTTGAGGTCATGAAACCGGTGGAGTACGCTTCTCAACTGAGTAACCTTTTCTGAAACTACGACCCTCCTCTTCCCCTGCTGTCTCCTACTCTACCGACCTACCGTAGTGACTGAGCTACCTGCGCTCAGACTCACTTGAGGCCCTCAACATTACCTGTCCCTCCGGACCGCACGACGCTAAGTACCCCAGCGTTTCTCAGCCTGTGCCGACTCGCTGACTTGATTGATTGATTCATTGATCGTCCTGGGATTTTATTTTTGTTCTGTCGAATATTTGACTTTACCGTCATGTAATTTTTGGTAGTAAATGATAAATGATAATTCAATAGGGTTGTACAGATTAAACAATTACTACATGTAATGTGATAATCTTTTTTTTTTTACGAAAGGTTTCAACTTTTCCGGACATTATATTAAAGGATGGTGAAGTATTAATTATAATATTTGGAAAAAACCTTTACACGATTATAATAGGGAATTTTCGTATTCTATAAAAATAATTCAAGTATAAATAATTTTGTAAAGACGTCTCAGGTATTTTAGTAATTTCTGTTGTAATATTCTTAGTCCGGTTATTCCTGAGTGTAAGTATACATTCCTTGTCGCAATGAGTGTTTTGGGTTTTAAACCTGTAATAATAACCATCGTCAAAACGTCGATTTCTTTGTATCCAAATTTCTTTAATTTATTGTACGTGTCTCAGTTTTTCGATCGTACTCGTCTACCAGTTTATCCAAGGGTAAAGAGTCTTATTCGTTCGATCTTTTCTCCGAAAATTAAAGTATGGTTAAAACTAAGACATGGTGATTAACAATGTACCTTATCATAGACTTAAAACATCGGTAAAAACATAACCGTGAGAATAACATTTACGGTCTCTACTCCCAGGGACATTTTAACTCAAGGAGAATGAGAAACTATGGTAGACACTAGTATAGTCGTCCACAATTAACAAGAAAACTATTATAGGTTTGATTAGGATAATTCCGATTGTCACCCTCACACCGGATGATGTTGAATCATGGTTCCAGGTTTTGTATTTTCCTCTAAGACCATAGGTAAATGTGGAAGTTTATTATATGAAAGAGTGACGTTACTTCACCAGTTAAGGGATTACTGTAAGATTCGTAGACGGACTTCACAATTTACTCAATCAAGGAGATAGTTTGGCTAATCTTATCTGTTTAATTAACCTTTCCTTTAAGTAACATGTTATAATACATGTTAAATGACCGAATTTATTTTGGGTTGAACACTCTAATTCCTCGAAAGAGGAGACACGTCCTTCTACCTTAAAGACGACCAATTTACACCGTGTGTGGTTAGTCCTTTTTATTTTCAATTAACATAAGTAAGTCACTGGAGAGATCCGTAAACATTCGTCATCTGTAAATTTGGATAGGAAATAGAAAAGAACTTTCGGTTATCTTTTACGTCTCTCATTCAAAAATAACTTAAAAAAAAATTTCTTGTATGTGAAATAAAGGAAAACGATCTATCTATTTTCGAACAGTTTTTTTCACAAATGTTAAATGTTTGGTTTTGTAACGTAAACCATTAAAACTTTCAGTTTAATAGTTTAAACCACTAAATGAAACTTAATACTTCACTATGAAAAATATCAAAAATACGTTAACTTACAAAATATATATATATTGTGTGTGTTTCTCCACTCATGAACACATATATTTCTTATGTTCCTTCGTTTAATATTATGTACAACGGATGTAAATACGAAACACAACTATGATTTTAGTCCGAGTTATTATTCACTGTTAATGTAAATAATTTTTTTATGACTATTGTTTGATGGTAACCTCAGATCGTCTAATTGGTCTCTGGGGTAAACAAAACGACTAGGGAAAAAACTACACGATCATCTCGAGGATTATTCCAATCAATTTCGTAATTTGACTCTTGACTTCACACTTTTGATTGTAATAGAGGATTAAACTACTATCTGTAATTAACGTCGAATATGAAATGTCAATTACTAACTCTCTTTAAAGGTGTAGACACATCGAAAAATCAACGGGTGTAGTCATCAGGCGTTTACTAAGGGGTTACTTTCATCTTATTTTTTCATCGATGTGTTAAATGGTTGTGACCATCCTATCTGTGAATTTTTTTTTAGATAAATATAACTTCTCGGAGTTGTCTATAGTATTCTTAGACAAACAAACCCAATATAAGACCCTTTCCTCCGGTGTACAAGTGTTTATTCGTTTTTATGGTATAATGGATGAATAAGTATAAGGGGTGTTCTTACGACCTCACCCAACGGAAAAGGAGGAGTTCCCCTAGAAGGGCTGGGCCCTCATTTGGGTTGTCTGTATTCGGGGTACTGTTATGAGTATAGGTGTGTAAGAGAGGACGATAGGTTAGGTAAGACAGGGACTCCATTCTGACATTGCTCTGTACGTGAATATGAAACATGAGAAAATTGTGAATCGAACGTACATCCAGTTTGTGATTGAGAAGGAAAACATTAATTATATGAAAATGTATTTATTTTTGAACGTAAAAACAGTTAGGTGGCAGAAAAACGTCCTACATTTGACTTCGTCCCAAGGGAATTAGTCAAACAAATTAAGGTAGACGAAGACCACTTATAAGTTTAAAGACTTTCATAAAATTTAGAGGTATTAATGTAATCGGATGAGAATAGAAAAAGAAAAATTCTTTTCAAATTGTCTCTGGAATATAATTAGGATATTTATTGAGAATTTTCATTTACCCGTCGTGTCTCTGTAGTAACAACTTTAACAACTTTAAAAGACATTATAAAAGTTTTATAACTATAGTAGTACTAAGTAATAAATTATAAGTAACATTACGCTGGATAACATACTCTCCGTGAAAACAACTAAGATCTATATTCTATGTTTCAAAAGGATTCAAAAAATAAGAAAAGTAATGTTACCACTTACCTTAACAAAGGAATTAAAGAAAAAGATAAAAGAGTAATAATCACATACCCTTACGTTCCCTAAAGACACACAACTAAAATATAGGACGTTGAACGGAATACTGGGTCGTTAGGGTGACGACCCGTATGTGCGACTTCTATAGTCTTAACTTTCTCTGTGTACATGGGGTTACAAGTAGCGTCATGACAAATATTATCGGTCCTGTACCTTCGTTGGATCTACAGGTAGTCGTCTACTTACCTATTCTTTCGGCACCATGTATATGTGTACCTCATAATGAGTTGGTAATTTTTCTTATGTAAACTTAGTCAAGATTACTCCACCTACTTTAACCTCGGATAATATGTCTCACTTCATTCGGTCTTTCTTTTTGTGGTTATGTCATATGATTACATATGTATACCTTAAATCTTTCTACCATTGTTATTGGGACATACGTTCTGTCGTTTTCTCTGTGTCTACATATCTTGTCAGAAAACCCGAGACACCCTCTCCCTCTCCCACCCTACTAAACCCTCTTACCGTAACTTTGTACATATTATAGTATATTCTTTTCTTAGTGATCAGGTCCAAACTACGTCCTATGTCCTACGAACCCCGACCACGTGACCCTACTGGGTTTCCCTACAATACCCCTCCCTCCGCCCTCCCCACAAGTCCTAACCTTTGTGTACATGTGGACACCGCCTAAGTACAACTTTATACCGTCTTGGTTATGTTATAACATTTCATTTTTTATTTATTTATTAAATTTTATTTTATTTTATTCTTTGTATTTCAAAAGGAACAAAAAAGTCTCGACATTCGAGGTGACTTCCTGCCCCTGGTGGCACAATTCGTGGTAAATATTTTACCTTCATATTACTCATTCTTCCCTGTTTTCTTACACCTTCTAGTTGTCCTGTCTAGACGTTGACTGAGTAATCCAAGACTTGTGTTTGCTTAAGATCTCTCTACTTACAAACTTTGCGACTTCGGCCAGAAGTTTCTATATCAGATTTGGTCTATGGTCTCAGTATGTGTGGACGAATTTTATCTCGATTTTTATACAACTAGATCTCGGAGAATAAGTGTAATTTCGTTCGACTGTTGTACGTAACTCATACATACACAAGTGACAATGCATCTAACTGAAAAACAAAAGAAGTCAACGACAATGCTACTTTGTTTATGATACACAGTTTATATGTTAATCCTATCAATTATGGATATGTGACCTCTACCGTTACCGTTGGGTGAAGTCATGAGAACGAACCTTTTAGGGTACCTGTCTCCTCGGACCATCCGACGACAGATACCCCAGCGTGTCTCAACCTGTACTGACTTCGTTGAATCGTCGTCGTCGTCGTATGGATATGTGTAACAAATCGTGGGTTTTTGTTAATTTTTTTAATAAGTCATTCACTGTTACGAAAGGGTAAAAAACCTAGACTACCGTAGAGAAAAGTGTCTATGGAGACTTTTCTTGTCTCCTTCGATCGTTCGTATATTTACTGTGACATAATTGAGTACCAGGATACATCGACCACCATTGTATGAAGACCGAAGTTTTCTTTATCACTTCTTTCTTTACCTTGTACTAACTCACGTATCTTTCTTGTAGTCAGTCAGTGAGTCAAGTCAGGGAGTCAGTACAGGCTAAGAAACACTGGGGTACCTGACATCGTACGGTCCGAAGGGACAGGTAGTGGTTGAGGACCTCAAATGAGTTTGAGTACAGGTAACTCAACCACTACGGTAAGTTGGTAGAGTAAGAGACAACAGGGGATGAGGAGGACGGAAGTTTGAAAGGGTCGTAGTTCTAGAAAAGGCTACCCAGTCTAGAAGCCTAGTTCACCGGTCTCATAACCTCGAAGTCATAGTCAAGAAGGTTACTTATAAGTCCTGACTAAGGGAAATCCTAACTAACCAACCTATAGGAACGTCCGGTTCCCTGAGAGTTCTCAATAGAGGTTGTAGCGTCAAGTTTTCGTAGTTAAGAAACCACGAGTCGAAAGAAATATCGGGTTAAGAGTGTAGGTATGTACTGATGACCTTTTTGGTATCGAAACTGATCTACCTGGAAACAACCCTTTCATTACAGAGACGAAAAATTATACGACAGATACAACCAGTGTCGAAAAGAAGGTTCCTCGTTTTCAGAAAATTAAAGTACCGACGTCAGTGGTAGACGTCACGAAAACCTCGGGGGGTTTTATTTTAGACAGTGACAAAGGTAACAAAAGGACAGATAAACGGTACTTCATTTCTTTCTTACATTCTATTTTGTTAAAAAACATAATGAATATACTATGTTATTTACATATTCAAGGAAAGATTCTCACTTCTACAATATCAGTGTCTTTCCTACGATTCTTTCACGGATCCTAGACCTCAGATAGTTTGAGAGGGACTAAAGAAATTGTTCCTACCTAATAGTGAATTTTAAAGTCTAAGGAATTACTCAGATCATGTACTTTCGACTTTAAATTCAGCGAGTCAGTACAGGCTGAGAAACGCTTGGGAACCTGACATCGGGTGGTCCGAGGAGGTAGGTACCCTAAGAGGTCCGTTCTTATGACCTCACCCAACGGTAAAGGAAGAGGTCTCCTAGAAGGACTGGGTCCCTAGCTTGGGTCCAGAGGGTGTAATCTCCGTCTGCGAAATTGGAGACTCGGTGGTCCCTTCGGTATAAATTAATAATTTTGTATATAAGTATTGTACAAATACCATGTTTTATCCATGAGTATTTGTGTTACAATCATAAAGGGATTTGTGTGTCTAACCAACTAAACGGGGTTGTCTGAGGGGAAGTCTTACTTATGATTTATACTGTGATAGTTATGAAAGTTTTAATTCCTTAACAAATTATAAAAGGGAGGGGGTATATATGAAATTTCATAGGAACTACCTAAAAAAATCGGGTTAAAAAAAAAAAAATGATAAGGAAACAAGATAAGATAACTCATGTATCTTATAGACAGACACATGTGCGTTAAGATACCTTAAAATTCCTATGACTACGACGCAATAACTGACCCGATTGTCCATTCTCTAATAGAGAGTATATCCAAAAGTGGAATCGGAAATCAACGTGGGAAAAGGAAGGGAACTATCGTCTCTTCTTTCTCATTATAAAGCAAATGTACTTTCAAGGATTCCGAGACTATACTGTTCTGTGAGAAAAAGGAAAAGTAATAAATAAATGTTTATCTAAAAGGATCAAAAGAGAAATTGTTGATGTAATATTTTGTCAAAAAATAGTGTTTTAAAAATTTTTCTATAATTCTTTTAATAAATAATATTTATGGAGGTAATGTACACATATATAGTAAGTGAAGATCTTTACGTTTTAATACACACTAACAAAGGTCCTGACAATAGTATTTCCATATTAAAATTCAAAACACTAAAATGGATGATTATAGTTATCGATTTATCCGTACACACGATAAAACATTTGACTATAGAAAATGACACCTTATTATTTACAAAGAAGTGTAAGACGGAATTTAAGACTCCGTGATTTACTGTTCTCCCTTTTTTCCTCTGTGAAAATGTTCAGTCATTCTTTATATACTTAAGAAGGTTTAACGATACGTATTTATAAACCTGTGTAACACCAATGAACTATTTAGTGACAACTAAAAATCGTGGTTTTATTTTTGGAATACAATGTGGAAGTAGTTCATTATTAACTATTCGGTCACCATCCAGGTTTGGATTGTGATCATTTTATGGGTAGTGTCTGGTTCGTTATTTTTATTCTAAGTAGATTTTCATTAGTTTTTGTGTATAAAGATTTATAGAACATTTTCATGAACTTATATAATGAATATTTCGTTCCATTTTTTATATCTTAGTTCTCCGTAATTCTGACCCTCGACTGACACCGAGTCTAGTACTTGAGAAATAACGGTTTAAGTCTGAAGTTAACTTCTTTTATCCCTTTTGGAGATCTGGCAAGTCCATACTTAATTTAGTTTAGGGAATGTAAATATGTCACCTTCACTGTTTATCTAAGTTCCCTTATCTAGACTATCTCACGGACTTATTGATACCTGTCTCCAAGGACTGTAACAAGTCCTCTCTCCCTAGTTCTGGTAGGGGTACCTTTTCTTGTCCTTTTTCCTTTTTGCCAACAGAATTTTCCGGAATTTTTATCGACACTTTTCTTCTCTTCACTTTCCGTTTCCTCTTTTCCTTTCCATATGGGTAAACTTACGTCTCAAGGCTTCTTATCGTTCCTATCTATTCTTTCTGAAGGAGTCACTAGTTACTTTTCTTTATCTCCTTTTCTCGTCTTACCTTTGTTTGATCTCGAGAGAAGTTCTTTTATTCTCTATACTGCCCTGGTAGAGTACGTTTCTAGCCGTGTCATTTCCTGTCTTTAGCATCCCTGGGTTGTCTTCGTCTTTTATAATTCTCCACCGTTCTTATGTATCTTTTGATATGTTTTTTTCTAGAAGTGCTGGGTCTATTAGTACTGTCACATAAGTGAGTGGATCTCGGTCTGTAGGACCTTATGTTTCAGTTCACCCGGAATCCTTCGTAGTGATGTTTGTTTCGATCACCTCCACTACCTTAAGGTCAAATGGATAAAGTTTAGGATTTTCTACTACAACACTTTCACGACGTGAGTTATACGGTCGTTTAAACCTTTTGAGTCGTCACCGGTGTCCTGACCTTTTTCAGTCAAAGGTAAGGTCAGGGTTTCTTCCCGTTACGGTTTCTTACGAATTTGATGGTGTGTTAGCGTGAGTAGAGTGTACGATCGTTTCATACATGCCGTTTTGGTTATGCCATAACATTTCATTTTGTTTCAATTTCTTTTTTTTCATTACGAGGTTCGGTCTGAAGTTGTCATACACTTGGCACTTGCACGTCCACAAGTTCGACCTGAATCTTTTCCGTCTTTTTTGTCTCTAGTTTAACGTCTGTAGACAATTAGTAGTTTTTTCGTTCTCTCAAGGTCTTTTTGTAGATAAAGACAAAATAACTGGTACGGTTTCAGAAACTGACACGTCTAGTGTTGTTTGACACCTTTTAAGAATTTCTCTACCCTTATGGTCTGGTGGACTGACGGAGAACTCCTTAGACATACGTCCAGTCCTGTCTTGTCAATCTTGACCTGTACCTTTTTGTCTGACCGAGGTCTAAACCTTTCCTCATGAAGTTCCGACATATGACAGTGAGACGAATAAATTGAATATACGTCTCATGTAGCACTCTTTACTACCCGACCTACTTTATATTCTACCTTAATTTTAACGACCCCTCTTTATAGTTATTGGAGTCTATACGTCTACTGTGGTGGGAATACCGTCTTTCACATAATCTTGATTTCTCGGAAAACTACTTTCACTTTCTCCTCTCACTTTTTCAACCGAATTTTGAGTTGTAAGTCTTTTGATTCTAGTACTGTAGACCAGGGTAGGGAAGTACCGTTTATCCACCCCTTTGTTACCTTTGTCACTGTCTGAAATAAAAGAACCCGAGGTTTTAGTGCTTCCACCATTTACGTCGGTACTTTAATTTTCTGCGAACGAAGAACCTTCTTTTCGACACTGGTTGGATCTATCGTATAACTTTTCGTCTCTGTAATGAAACGGTTGTTTTCAGACAGATCAGTTCCGATACCAAAAAGGTCACCAGTACATACCTACACTCTCAACCTGGTATTTCTTTCGACTCGTGGCTTTTTCACTACGAAAACTTGACACCACAACCTCTTCTCACAACTTTCATGGAACCTGACGTTCCTCTAGGTTGGTCAGGTAGGATTTCCCTTAGTCAGGATTTATAAGTAAACCTTCCTGACTACGACTTCGACTTTGAGGTTATGAAACCGGTGGACTACGCTTCTTGACTGAATAACCTTTTCTGCGACTACGACCCTTTCTAACTTCCACCCTCCTCTTCCCTTCCTGTCTTCTACTCTACCGACCTACCGTAGTGACTGAACTACCTGTACTCAAACTCATTGGAGATCCACAACCACGACCTGTCCTTCGGACCTCACGACGTCAGGTACTCCAGTGTTTCTCAGTCTGTGCTGACTCACTGACTTGACTGGTTGACTAGGTCCGTCCAGAACTTACCCCTCCACCCCGTGGGACATCTCCTCAACTGTCCCTTTTAATGTCCGTGTGACTTTCTTCCGTTATACTTCTACCTCGTCTCTCTCTAAAATTTCATAAAGGGACCTTTTTACCTCATTATACTGGTGTTGGTCCCTTACAGTCGTCAGTGATCTTCGACTATGTCCGTTCCTTGTCTAAAAAAGAATCTCGAAGGTCTTCTTCATACCAGGACGAGTGTGGTCCTAAAGTCAGGTCACTACGACTCAATTCTAAAGACCCGAAATTTATTTAAATACAAAAAAACTCAGTGTCTTAAATAAGATTGAAGGATAAACTCGGTATCATTAACTTTTGTTTATGACTTAGACTTCCATTCTATACTGATATTGTTTAAGAAGTTTGATATATGCAGGGAAACTCTGACCCAATTACCTGTCTCTCTAACCTTATTAAAACACCACGTACTATCTTTTTCGGATCTGATTAAACTTGACTGATGATCATTTTGACACCACCAAGTTCCGTGAATATCACTCCAGAATCTCCTTTTTCTTGTACGATAACCTTTAACCTCCTTTCAACTAAGAATAATATGTCATCATTATAATCTTCCATATCGTCTTTACACGGGATATCACCGCACCTTTCGTCTTAAACATTTACTAATTGAACCCATAAATCAAATTCTGTGAGGTTCTATTCACTAAGTTTTATGTCGGACCAGAGAAGAGTAACGGATATCATTTTACATTCCCTTTGTCTTTATAACTCCTTCCTTGAATTCGTTTTTACTTGTTCCTAAACTACTAAACTCTTTAAACGTCGAATAGGTCTAACGTTTTCTACGATCTTAATCCTCTAAGTGAAAATGCCTTTACTTAAGACTGATATTTCGGTTCTTATACCTACTTGCGTTAACCGATCACGGAGTTTTGTTACTTTCCAAATCTCATAAGAAAGTGTTTTTCCCAAGAATTTCTCTAATTCGTACACCGAGTCCCTAAGTGGGTTGGTAGAGTCGTCTTCAACCCTTATTTCTACCCTAGTAAGGTTTTTCCATACACGTACCGAAAGAACAGATTACCGCTCTTAGAGGTAGTGTATATGTCTTCTGGATGGTTAAAACTCTTTATAAATGGTTCTCTATACCATTTATAATGGTCACTTGTAAACTCTTTACAAACGGTCGACCAGATTTTCCTTGTTTCTTATTTTACTTACTTCATATTGAGGTTCACCTCTCGGGATCAAGATGTCCGGTCTCAGCACACATGTCCTAATTAGATACGTCTCCGATGCCAGTACCCAGGTTTTCCGTCTTAGAGTTCAGAGTCTCCTGATAAGGGACTGGGACTTTAGATTACCTTTGACTGATCAACCCAGAACTTTAACGAACCCTCGATCACTGAGTAAAACGGAAGTTAAAAGGGGAAAAACTTAATCCTTACACATATTGAGACAAACAGGGTTGTGACATAAAACCTTGGTTTATTGAACGAAGGGTAAAAGTGGTTAGATCTCTACTTAAAAAACAGTGTCAACTTCTGTCAAGAGTAAGTGGTAAGTAAGGTTTTTAGGATACTGAGTTCATAATACAATTTAGACGAGACGAAAACGAGATATTCACCTTGTTTCATACCTACAGTCGTGTTGATAAATGTCGTACCAAACGACTTATAAAGTTTGGGTGACTACTCTGGGTAGTAGTCTTTTTAATTTGTTTATATAAGAAAAGGTTGATAATCACGAGGAACCGTTACATGGACCAGTGGGTTCTCGAGGTTACCTCTACATGCTACTCTAAAAGTACGGACCATAGTGTCGTAGGTAAGAAGTCGGGTGCCTAGTTCTTCATTAAAACCAAGAGTCCAGAATAAGGAGTCCTTTAAGTAAAATGTTCCGATAACACAGGTATCTATCACTAAGGATATTACCTAGACCGGTTTCATTTACCGTCAGAATACTTTTCCTAAGTATTAAGATCTATAGTAATTATTATAAATCTCTAGGTTTATAGTTCTAATTGTCCTCAAATCTTCTTCAGTTAAGGTTTGAAGTACTTACGGAGTCTAACCAAGTTCTGAACGCATCTCCTTCATTTTCGTTCTCTTTGTCTTAGTCTTCATCTCAGTCTCCCACACTGACTTTACAAAGTTAGAGTACTATTTTGAAATTACCTATTCCTCTACTCTTTTTTTTTTTTTTGTCACCGAAGAACTCTGTTTTAGATGTGGACGGTTTTATTCGACACTTTTAACAACTTTACTTTTGTTTCTTAATTTTTATGATATATTTGAGATCCATTATTTCGTCTCCGTACTAAACCCTCCTTACTGAGAGTCCCGATAACACGTGAATTGTCTGATGTCATATCACATTATTTACACTGAAAAATATACGGGATTCTTTGGTTTTTGGGTATTTAGTGAAATAACACTAGAAGTCAGTGACGAAACCAGACTTTATCTTGGATGTTTTAGAGTCTCCATAGGGACATTACAACTACCTACAATTGATATCAACAACACCACTAGTAAAACATTATATATAGTTGTAACTTAGTAATACAATATATGGACTTTGATTATTACAACATACAGTTAATTTTTATTATTTTCTCGATTAAAACGAATAACATTGTTAATTCACGTAAAATTTACAAAATGTCCAGAGAAAACCCTTAAAGAATTAACAAAAATTTCTAATTCATTGAGTCCGAAGAGAACGAACAGCTCTACGAGACAGACAACTAGTTTTGGACCACATACTGATATAAGACAAACTATTAGAACATTTTGTTTCACGTATAACAAATTGAGACGGATAAGAGAGTATATTGTAACGGACGACATACACTTCGTAACTAGATCTTTGATTTCTATACGAGGTCTTGTAAGATCCATGTCATCTGGTGATTATTTGTTTGTGTATTTATTTATTACTGTTGACTAATTTTTATTTCTCCCTATCAATTATAATTCACCTTTTATTAATACTTTCATCCCTTATTCCACTAACCAAAAAAATTTTACCTTTAATCCCATACTCTCAGATAGCTGTCAGACTGTAAACTTGTTTATAAGAAATAAATATAAATATAAGTAATAAATATAATATGTAACCCGAAGGGTCCACCGTGTCACCACTTCTTAGACGGACGGTTACGTCCGCAGTGTTCTTCGAACCCAAACTAAGGACCCAACCCTTCTAGGGGACCTCCGCTTTTATGGTGGGTGAGATCGTACCAACGGAGCTTTTGAGGTGCCTGTCTTATCGGACTGTCCGATGTCAGGAACCCCAGAGTCTCAACTTGTGTTGACTCGTTGAACTCATATAATATACAATATTCATAGATAATATTATAAATATAATAAATATAAATAAAACTAATAATAATGAACAACAGGAGGTATATAGTTTTAGGATTGTTCTATCCCTGTAGATTGTTTCCCAAAATAACCGGGGTGACTTCAATTGATGTCGTAGATTTTTTTTATAAAGTTGTTATTATATTCGAATTATTGTAAGACAACGAAGGAGAGGTCCATTTTCTTAAAGTCAGAAGATATAATTTCTTTTGTAAATCAGTCTCCTTAAACAAACTTACCACGGTGATCAAGTAATGTTGTCGTTTTCGTTATCTGGATACGGACCTTATAGGTGGATGACCACGTCCTTTTTTATTAGAACTTGAACCAGTTTAATAGTAAATTCAGAAAACTGACGGACCGATCTGGGTTTGTACAGGAACGTGAGGTCACGTATTCCGAAACTCTTGAAGGTGAGGACGACCCTTTCGACGTCCAGTAATGGTGTATTTTGACGGAGACGACAATGTATAAAGTTTAATCATAGGAAAGAAGAGATGGGAGGGAGGTAAAGGTCTGATGACCACGGAAAGGGTGACACGTATTTTAATTCGTTATCTACCGACGATTCATTAGTACTACACCAAACAAACAAATAAAAACCTTCACGTATACCCCCACTAAAATGTTAATAGAAATAAGAGACATTAATTAAAGGTCTCGTAATTTACATTTAATCGGGAGACACACTTCACAGTCACGATAGTGGATTCGTTCCTTTCTCCAAGTTGAAAAATTTGATACCCTCTTAAAAGAGGTGGTATAAGACAATTGAGTAACACCTCTTTTTGTGATTACACTTTTTTTCCTCTTTTCCGTTTGAAGTCCTTCGATTAGAACGAGAGAAACCGAAGTAGAGAAGGGTTCGGGTATTCACGAAAGATATCGAACACCATTTCCGAACCTTCTAATCGTGTCTTACGACGTTGTGTTTCATTCGATTCTAGATTTAAAGGCTATCCAGTCTTTCGGGACAAACTACTGCTAATTGGGGTCACCAGTCAAATGAGTCACGTCTCTTACCTCGTTAAAGTTTTCGTGTTACTCGAGTCCACGGACTTACGTGAATCATAAAGAAACCGTAGAATTCCGGCGGAAATCGGTAAAAATGGACTTTGTTGTATCGTTTTACAACCCTTTCGTTACACTTTGTCAGTGATACAACGGGAAAAGGAATTCCACCTGACTATCCCCGGAAGATGTAACTCATACTAATTACATGTATGTTCCATTGAACGATCTGATACAGTACAACGTACATAAACAGACACCATGAGAAAAGTAAAATTAGTGACCTAATAGTTAGAATGTACACTAACTAACAGGTGTCCTTCATAGGTTTAATACATGAGGGAGAGAGAGAGAGGGACCGGTTAAATGTCTCACACAACGATTTTACATATGAAGTTTATTTCTATCGGAATTTATCATATTTGTAAATTTTGGGTGTAAAGAACGTAGACCAGTAGATTCATTACCTTCAGAATGTTAAGATCCTAGTCAAGGTATTCTCATACAGTAGATTTACGTCACAACCGAGATCTATATAAAGGTTCAAGATAAGATTCTCGAAATATTCTAAAACAATATATTCGGGTATCACTTCAACATTGTTTTAGAATACTTCTTTTGTACACATAAGAGACGGAAAAAGAAACAATAATAGAAATTATATCAAGTTAGCGTATTTAGTGTCTTCCGTGTTTCTATATTGTTTCGACCGTTAGATTCACTTGGATTCTCTTTCTCCAGAATAAGGGACCAATCACCTAATGAAAACGATAATCATAGACTTTACATAAATTACGTGTCAAGAGTTGAAATGATTTCTCATTCCCAATTTGACAAAGCATTAATCTAACAAAGATAAACGAAATTAGTAGCTCCAGGATAGAGAACGAGTATTATTGAATCGGTGATCCACCTTTGGAAATTTTCTACTATCGACAAAGAAAAGTTGTCATAGTCTAAATTAAGATTGAATATCTATAACCTTCTTCGAATTTTAAAAACAAAGGAGACTTAGTTTTTTATTTATTCTAGAGATTCTCCTCGACTTTGTTAACCCTAAATTGAATAAAATTCAGATTTGATAGAAACTTTAGTAAAAAATTTTCTTCGGTAAGTCTCGTATGTATACGATTTTCGAAGTTGACTTCAAGTCAGGTTTTCGTAAACCTTTTCAGAGGTAAGACGAAACAGGTAAAAGGTATAGATCACAATACCGAATTATACTAAAATAAAACGTAAAAGACGGATTATTGAAATATGTTATCAATCGTATAACTTTGACAGGTGTAGACGAACTCTCCAAGTAATCCGTGAATTGATCTAGAAATAAACTAAATCCGGAATCTCGTGAACCGCAAAGTAGAGAGCACTTCAACGGATAAGTACGAGACTCGATCAAGTTGGAATCTCTTCGGTTTTGGTCGTGGGAACCGTCACCCCTATCGAAAATGACGGTAGTAAAATCGATTTTGAGACGAAACGGGGTAATAATTTTTACCTTTATTAAAATTTACCTTTGTATACGTACGGAGTACGTAGGTATGGGTAAGTGAGACTTGAACTTCGATGAACCTGAATGAGACATTGGTTTTGTGGTTTTAGATATAAAAATTTTTTCAACTTTAAGTAATTTCGTTATATCAAGGTCTTCACCCTTTATTTGACCGTGTCTAAGGTCGTATAAAAGAGCCCTAAAAAATCTTGTGTAACCTTGTAAATAGATAATGACTTTGTCAATTCGATTGACACACTGACCCAAAAATGTTGAATAAACACCTCCTAAACTTTCATCGACTAGGAATGACAGTCTCGGTGCGATGATTTTTATATTAATTTCGATTATTAAGTATTACAGACTCGTCATAGACCTCCTTGTTCTCTCTTGACAAGGGGTGTCGACTCAAGANTTTAAGTAATTTCGTTATATCAAGGTCTTCACCCTTTATTTGACCGTGTCTAAGGTCGTATAAAAGAGCCCTAAAAAATCTTGTGTAACCTTGTAAATAGATAATGACTTTGTCAATTCGATTGACACACTGACCCAAAAATGTTGACTAAACACCTCCTAAACTTTCATCGACTAGGAATGACAGTCTCGGTGCGATGATTTTTATATTAATTTCGATTATTAAGTATTACAGACTCGTCACAGACCTCCTTGTTCTCTCTTGACAAGGGGTGTCGACTCAAGACACGTCGATTCTCACCGTAAGTCCTTACAAGACCGGTAAAGAGAGTTCGTAGACCGTTATTGAAGACGACTGTCGTCCGCTTGTCTAAACTACCTAGTCATAACTTAGACCTTACCTTTACAATAAAAGGGATTACGTGGGTCTTGGGAGAGACCTACAGACTATGTCGAAATGAAACCCCTATCCTATATATTTGATAGAGATTGGTAGGTAATTAGATTATGGGGAAATCCCCCCTTAGACAGTTTAATTCAGATACAGGTTTACAACTAAGTTTCTCGGTTTTCTTCCTTTTAAAACTTTGTAGGAACTATAAATCTTAGTGTATTGAAATTTCGATATTCCTAGAAATATTAAATTACGTTATCTTTATAAAATGAAAAGGTTTATTCTTCCTATTTTAGATCTTTTCCGTTTAACAAAAGTGTTTCAAAACTTAGAGGTAGATCTTTAGTAAGGTTACATGGATTATGAAGTAAGTCAAAGATATTAAATATATGTCCTTGTAAAGTTTGGATCAACGTACCTCTTAGTACCCGTCCCACTCCTCCAGTTTTTATGACTACTTTTTATGATTACATTTTCGAGTGACGTCTGGTTAATTTGTTCTTATCTTAAAGATCTATCCCGGTACCGTATCAATACATACATACGTCCATACGTACACACACACACATACATATACACACGACATACATAAATTCAGAGTTCTACTAAGATTTTACGTCCTCCTAACTCTTGGTCAATTAAGTATGAAACCAGTGGAAATAGTCTTTTATTTGTTCATCTACAAACACAGGACAGAATAAGAACGATCTTAAACCGGTAAAGAATGAAAGTTCCGAGTGGTTCGTTTTTAAGAAAAATACTCTTTGTCTAGAAGAGACAATACCATTTTATGACGTACATGTTTGATGCATCTATTTCGTTCAATATTTTACCACAATCATAGTTACACGACTCAGCGAATCTGTACAGACTGAGAAACACTGGGGTACCAGTGTTTCCGAGGAGACAGGTATCGTAAGAGGTCCGTTCTTATGACGTCACCTAACGGTAAAGGAAGAGGTCCCCTGGAAGGGGTGGGTCCCTCACTTGGGTTGAGAGAATTCAGAGGACGTAACGTCCATCCAAGAAATGGTGATCACGGTGGACACTTCATAGAATAGACGGGTCCTCGTAGACTTAAAATCCTCTTTTCATTGTCTTTGTCTCAAAGTTAAATTGTACTTCTAAAATCTATCTAGTTTCTAATACTTTCTATAAAACCCACTTTCTGGAGATAACTTGGAGATTTAATTTGGTATACTTACAGATAAGATGGAGGGGCTACCGAGGTATCAAAAATGACGACAAACTGAACGAAGGTAATATCCTTATTGGAAGGTGAAGTCCATCCAAATACTCTCACTCTTCCATGAGTACTAATTTTCACATCCACTATTCGTGGTGTGAATTAGTAGTGTTAATCTTAGGAGGAAAGAGGTTCTTCCTCTGCGGTAATAAAGGTGTCTTCTAGGTTCATTTGACTAGTTTCTTCAATTTGACAGATTCCGTTAAGTAGATGAACCGTCTTCTTGCTCTCGAGTTTTGTGCAAAAATAGACTGATGTCTCGTTTTACATGAAATTTTATCGTACCAAATGTTTAAGTCTTACTACGTTTTTTTTTTCATTTGGTTTTGTTTTTATGGACATACTTCGGTGTTTTTCTTAGTCGAACCGTAAAAGTCAATTATGTTACACTATGTACGGAAGTCTCCCAAAAACAGTTTCAAATTTATGAATTAACCATCGTCGGTGGATTGTCATGGAACTTACTCGTTACGATGATCACAGAGATCATAGAAAATTTTTACTTCGAAGATGTATAGTCAAAACCTTCTCGTAGAACGAAAAGTCGAAAGTGAGACAATCGAAATTCAGAGAACAAATAGGACTTCCTTTAAAGGTTCTGTCGCTACACAAATAAAGTGTCTTTTTGTCGTGAAGTTATAATATCAACCTTTGTGTGAAGTCTTTCCAAACACCAGGAAGAGTGTGGTTGGGACCGTAATATGACCACTGGGGAGTCTCATGGATCCCCGGGACCTCTCCTGAACCCACAGACAGGAACCAGTGTCCCAGAATATCGGGGACCAAACCTCCAGACTGTCCGAGACCGGAAACCGTTGGTGATCGACTTCCGTTACCGTGGAGTGAGGTCATGAGAACGGACCTCTTAGGGTACCTACCTCCTCGGACCACCCGACGTCAAGTACCCCAGCGATTCTCAACCTGTACTGACTCACTGAAGTGAAAGTTAAAAGTGAAAAATGAAAGTACGTAACCTCTTCTTTTACCGTCGGGTGAGGTCACAAGAACGGACCTCTTAGGGTCCCTACCCCCCTCGGACCACCCGACGGCAGATACCCCAACGTGTCTCAGTCTGTGCTGACTTCATTGAATCGTCGTCGTCGTCGACTGGTACATACGTCTGCTACAGAACTTTCACTTCTCTAAGAGGAACACGCTACCATTTACACCCGCAATTCCATTTAGACTCCGTGAGACTCACAGACACCGACCCAAGGTTTTGAGGAATTCAGTGACGTCGTGGCGGAGTCTCAGATCAGAGGTCGTCCCCTCACCCTTCTTCGTGGAGGCGGAGTCTCTACGTCTTCGTGAAAGTTGGGTCCTATGTGATGCTTTAATTATCGAGAAGGAGGGTAAGACTTCCGACAGAAAAGTGGAACGAATATCAAAGGAAGTAACACGTTTTCGAAAATTCAAATTAATCCAGGGTTAGTAAGTAAAAACGAAAATAAAGGTAATGAGACCCTCCACCCAGTATCTCATAGAACGACACTAAATACAGTCTCTCACAAAACGGATACAAAAAGAGATCCTCAAAATATCAAAGGTCAGAATGTAAATCTAGAAATTAGGTAAACCCAAATAAAAACACATACCACAATCTTTCACAAGATCAAAGATAGAAAATGTCCACCAACCGGTCAAAAGGGTCGTGGTGAATAATTTCTCTAATAGAAAAGAGGTAACGTATAAAAACGAAGGAAACAGTTTCTATTCCACAGGTATCTACACACCTAAATAGAGACCCGAAAGATAAAACAAGGTAACTAGATATAAAGACACAAACACGATCATGGTATGACAGAACTACTGACATTGAAGCACCATATCAGACTTCAGTCCGTCCAACTAAGGAGGTCAAAGTAAGAAAGAGTTCTAACAAGACCGATAAGTTCCACAAAACACAAAGGTATGTTTAACACTTTAATAAACAAGATCAAGACACTTTTTACTGGTAACCATCGAACTATCCTTAACGTAACTTACATATCTAACGAAACCCATCATATGAGTAAAAGTGATATAATTTTGTTTGTTTCGTTGACTGTTTACTAATTAGAGTTTTTATATGTTCGTCGAGTAAATCGAGTTATGGTCTATTCTTTGCTAGGTTAGTTTTTTACCCGGTTTCTCGATTTGTCTGTAAAGATGTTTCTTCTGTATGTCTACCGATTGTTTGTACTTTTCTACGAGTTATAGTGAGTAATAGTCTCCTTACGTTTAGTTTTGGTGTCACTCCATGGTAGAGTACGACCAGTCTTACCGACGATAGTTTTTGAGATGTTTGTTATTTACGACCTCTCCCACACCTCTTTTCCCTTGGAAGAATGTGACAACCACCCTTACGTTTGATCATGTCGGTGATATCTCTTGTCGTACCTCTAAGGAATTTTTTGACCTTTATCTTGATGGTATACTTAGTCGTTAGGGTGGCGACCCATATGTGTGACTCCTTTGGTCTTGACTTTCTCACGACAAGTAACGGTGTGACAAATGTTATCGATCTTATGTCTTCGTTGGATCTACAGGTAGTCGTTGTTTACCTATTTTTTCGACAGGATGTGTATGTGTTACCTTATAATGAGTCGATAATTTTTCTTGTGTAAACTTAGTCAAGATTACTCCACCTACTTTGACCTAGGATAATATGTTTCACTCCATTCAGTGTTTCTTTTTGTGATTATGTCATATAATTGTGTATATATGCCTTAAATCTTTCTACCATTACTACTGGGATATACGCTCTGTCGTTGTCTCTGTGTCTATATTTCTTGTGTGGAAACCTGAGACATCCTCTTGCACTCCCACCCTACTAAACTCTCTTATCGTAACTTTATAAATATAATGGTATACATTTCATTTACTGGTCAGGTTCAAGCTACGTACTTTGTCCCGTGAATTTCGACTACTTGACCCTGTTGGGTCTCCCTATCCTACGCCTCCCTCCAAGTCCTACCCCCTGTGTACATGTGGGCACCGATTAAGTACAGCTACATACCGTTTTTGGTGGTATTATAACATTTCATTAATCGGAGGTTAATTTTATTTATTAAAAAAATTCATCGAGAAGGACGTGAAAGGTGTGTGTCACTTTATGACTGAGAAGGACGAAGAAGGAGGAGTCACAATTGGTTGAGGAGAAGGACAGGGACATACATAAACGTTGAAAAAAAAAACCAAGGGGATTTAATTATAACCACCCTTAAAACAGTAAACATTTATTTCAAGTTCATCTCCTCCCCCCTTCGTAAAGTGAGAAGTTTTAATATACGCAAGATATCCTAAATATGTGACTATGAATGTTTTACGACTATTTTGTTTATTTTCTTTTAGAATTTTTTTTATTCGATACAAATACATGACCTTCTGTTGTATCATTTTCTACGGTTAAGATGGGTTCAACTAGATTTGCAAATTACAATGAAGAAGATAGTTTTAGAGTCATTCTACAAAACATCTATATCTGTTTGAATAAAATTTTAAATAGACCTTTCGGAGTAGTGTTCGGAATATTATCTTTTCATTTCAACTTTTTCTTCTTATTACATCAACCTGATTTAGGTAGGTGATAATTTTGGATAATATATCGATGTACTTAGTTTCATCACACCATAACCACCAAACCTCCACCCTATGTGTGTACTTAACCATCTTGTCTCTTTCCTTTGTCTGGGTTTATTTGTCTGGTTGACTATCTGTTTCCTCTTTTTCGTTAAATCAATCTCCTTCTTATGGTAAATCTCCATTTAGTCAGTTAGGTGGTTAGTTAGAGTTGGATTCGAAGTATGAACATTTATTTAATTCAGTACTACCTAGTGTCTGAATTTTACATTTTTATATTTTGATTTCGTGAAAATCTTTTTATCTTTTATAAATCCTAGATGTCACTCCGTTTCTCAAAAAGTTAAACTGTAGTTTTTTTACTAACTATTTTCCTTTCTAGTTATATAACATGGAGAAGTTTTAATTCAGAAACGAAGGGTTTCTGGGATGATTTTCCTACTTTTGTATTCAGTTTGTGTGTGTGTGTCGTCTGTTCTTTACCTAAATCTTTTTGTAAACGAGTAAATAAATCGGTTCCTGATTATACAACTCATATATTTCTAAAGAGGTTTGAGACGTCATAAAAAAAAAAAAATTTCCTTCGTCCCTTTTTCTGTACTTGATTTTTACTTGTCTGTAAAGTGGTTTCTATTACCATTTATTCGTGTGTGTAAAAGTTGTAACAATCGGTATTCCCTTTGGATTTAATTTTGATGTTATTCGATAATGTATAGTCTTACGGACTTTATTTCTTATGACTGTTGTCGTTTACGATTAAACCTGGTTCACTTCGGTCTGCTGAGTATTCGACGACTACCATTATATTTTGCCATGTCGGTAAAACCGTTTAAGAAACTTTAATAAACCTTGTATTCAACCGTCATAGAATATTTTGATTTGTACATTCATAATATACTAGGTCGTAAACGTGTGAACCCTTAAACAGGGTCTCTTTACCTTTGACAAAATCAGGTTTTTGGACACGTACTTACGAGAACCGTCGAAATAAACGTTATCGGTTTTGGATCTTTGTTAGGTCTACAAGAAACTTACATGTGAATTGAGTTTAAATTTCAAATAAAAATTTTACGTAAAAAGACAAGTTTTCGTTTCGACAGTTCATGATAGAAACAAATTTTATATTTAGATTGGTCACATAAATTTATTCTTAATTTTATATAAAAAAATCAAGATGTCTACTGACATTTCCTAAGTAGTTTTCGTAAAAATCGTGTATACCTTTACGTCTCCGTATTAAAAATCATTCAATTTTTGTAAACGTTCATGAAGTCTTGGGTCTCTTTATCTGTATTTCAACATCGACTTTTCCTTGAACATAATGAAGGCACCAGAATTTGTTCACGAACCGTGTATTATCTGAAGGTGCATAAACTCCTCATTCGACTCTTACTCTTCCTTTTACACCAATACTACCACTCCTAATACTACTATTAAAACCACCCTCACTACCACCACTACTGGTGCCCAATTCTGATTCATTCTGTCCGAAGTTAAACGTTTAGTTTTTAAAAGACACATTCCGTTACTCCACTGACTTCTAATACAGGTTATTATAAAAATAAGAATGACATAAACATTCACAAAAAGGGAAACTTTATATGGAATACTTCGAAAGAATCTTTACAAAATACCAATAACTCAAAACAACAAACTAAGAGTACTATTGAATATTTTGTTTAAAGTGAAGACTTACCGAATGGGAATTGGTTCATTCACCATAGAAACGATAAATAGAAAAGGATTAAAAAAATTTTTATAGCACGACGTTAAAATTTTATGACTTTTAAAAATAATTAATTTTAAAAATCGTTCCTTATCTTCCATTAAATTGAGAATATAAATCTACCACAGTCGTATCTCACTTAAGAGTATTTTGATACCGATAATTGTAGTTAACGGTTATAGACAGTTCTACAGTTTGAAGAGAATCTCTCTCTTCTTTTTTTTTAGTTTTAATCTTAAAACCTGTGGTCCTGTACAAGTAAAATTGTACAAAATTTTACATTCTGTCCGTAACTCATAAACCTTTAGTGTACTCCATTCCATATTAAAGAGAAACTGTTTAGTAACGGTGTGCAGATGTCATCGTTTCGTAAAAAATGTGACATACGATTAACTCTTAATAGTCGGATAATTTTTCACTGTTTTCACTGACTCAAGTCAGATTAATGTCGTTGTAGTCCATTTAGATAGAAACGACGATTACAAACTATAAATAAAAATTAAAAATTTAACAGGAACATACACTCTACACTTGGTTGTGTACTTAACAATATTTTAACTGAACTTTTATTCGTGGATTTGCCTCCCTTCGACTCCTTCTAAACTATTAGTCTGACAAATGACAAATCAAGTCAAGTCAAGTCAATGAGTCAGAACAGGCTGAGAAACGTTGGGGTACCTGACGTCGTACGGTCCGTAGGGACAGGTAGTGGTGAAAGGGTTCAAATGAGTTTGAGTACAGATAGTTCAGCCACTACGGTCGGTCGGTACAATAGGAGACAGTAGGGGAAGAGGAGGACGGAAGTTGGAAGGGGTCGTAACCTCATAAAAAGTTACTCAGTCAAGAAGCGTAGTCCACCGGTTTCATAACCTCAAAGTCGAAGTCGTAGTTAGGAAGGCTACTTATAAGTCCTGACTAAAGGAAATCCTACCTGACCAATAGAGGAACGTCAGGTTCCCTGAGAGTTCTCAGAAGAGGTTGTAGTCAAGTTTTCGTAGTCAAGAAACTGTGAGTCGAAAGAAATGTCAGGTTAAAAGTGTACGCACTGATGACCTTTTTGGTATCGAAACTGTTCTACCTGAACACAACCGTATCGTTATAGAGACGAAAAATTATACGATATATCTAGCCAGTATAGAAAAGAAAGTTCCTCGTTCGTGGAAAATTAAAGTACCGAAGTCAGTGGTAGACGTCACTAAAACCTCTGGTTTTTCTCTTTCAGAGAGTGACAAAGATAATAAAGAGGTACATAAACGGTACTTCACTACCCTGTTCTACGGTACTAGAATCAAAAGACTCACAACTTAAAATTCGGTTGAAAAAGTGAGAGGAGAAGGTGAAAGTAGTTTTCCGAGAAATCAAGATTATGTGAAAGACGGTATTCCCACCACAGTGGACGTATAGACTCCCAAAACGATAAAGAGGACTGTTAGAACTAAGGTCGACCACGAAGTAGGACGGACTGTAAAACGTATTACATGAGACGTATATACAATTTATTTGTCCTACTTTTATATTTCAGAAGTACATGAGGAAAGGGTTAGACCTTGGTCAGACAACATTGACAACGAAGAACTAGACGTATGGATAAAGAGTCCTCCGTCCATGCCACCAAAGCATAAAGGTGTCTTAAAAAGTCTTAAAAGGTGTCAAATAACACTAGGTGTGTCAGTTTCCGAAACCACATCTTTATTGTAGATGAAGATATCTACACAAAAACTGTGAGTGTACGAAAAACTTACTAGGTTATCTACAACCGTTAAACTTGAGACCAAGGAGACGGAAGAGATTTAGGTCAATCTTGTAAACCTTCCAGTACCAAATATATAGCAACTTTGGACCGAACTTCTTAAAACTCGTAAGGAAACGATCGTAAACTCTACTCGCATCGAACTCGTAAGAAACCGTAACGGAAGAAACCCTAACTTTACTTTTGACCGGAAAAGGTCAGGACACCGGTGACGACTCACAAGGTTTAAATGACCGTATAACTCATGTCGTGAAAATGTCGTAGTAGAAAATCCTAAACTTTATCGAGTAGACCTTAAGGTAGTGGAGGTGATCTAAACAAACATCACTACGAAGGATTCCGGGTGAACTGAAGCGTAAGGTCCTACAGACCGAGATCCACTCACTAGTGTAGTAGCACTAATAGACCCAGTACTTCTAAAAAAACATGTCAAGAAGACACATAAAAACGGTGGAGAAGAATTATAGAAGACGAAGACAATCCAGGTATGGTAAAGACAGGAAATGACATGGGTAGAAACGTACTTTACAAGGGAACCATAGAGATTAAAAGAACTTCTCTAGAGATCAGAAAGGGTAAGATACTAAAAGGAGATAAAGAAAAGTAACTAGTGACTCCTTACGACAGAATATATAGGAATAATAAGAAACCTTGAGACGTAAGTTTATCCATATTAGAAAGGAAAAGAGGAAACGGAAAGTGAAGACAAGAAATGTGTCGATAAACATTCCGGAGGAGTCTGTTGTTTTTTCGACTAAAATCTTTTCCGTCTCCTTGGTCTCTAGTTTAAAGGTTATAGACGACCTAGTAGATTTTTCGTTCTCTCAAGGTTTTTTTTGAAGATAAAGACGAAATAACTGATACGGTCCCGGAGACTGACACACCTAGCGTTATTTGACACCTTTTAAGACTTTCTCTACCCTTATAGTCTGGTGGACTGGACGGAGAACTTTTTGGAGATATGTCCAGTCCTTCGTTGTCAATCTTGACCTGTACCCTGTTGTCTGACCGAGGTTTATCCTTTTCCTCATGAGTTCCGATATATAACAGTGGGACGAAAAAATTGAATATACGTCTCAACATGTGTTGACTCACTGGCTTGACTTGACTTTAGTCTGTTGGTAAAACGGAAAAATGTAAAGAAGAAGAACCCCTACCAGAACTAGTAACGGAGTACATGTTACAGTGCTTGAAGGTAGGTATCAAGAAGTCCGTAAGACAGATAGTCCAGATTAGGGAACTTAGACAAAAAGTGAAAATGACATATTAGTATTCCCTAAACTAAATCCAGTATAGAATTACCAGATCATCAAAAGGGATGAAAGAAGTCAAATTCAGATTCAAACAGTCATTCCTCAAGTACTAGAATCGGTGTCAGTCGAGGGTCAGAACAAAAACAACCGACATATCTCGAAGAGGTAGAAAGAGACGTTTCTTATATTAGTTAGACTAAAGTCATAACTGGTAGACCACTACCGGTGCACATCTCAGAAGATAACGCAACAACCTTCTTCCACAAACGAAACTGGTCATGTAAGAGAACCATTTTGGACAATCGGAAACTGGATGAATCAAAACATGAGGTTTTGGTTTAAATGGACAATGAGGTCCATATAGAACTAAAGGATGAAAAAGTAGATTTCCTTCATGACATAAAGTCTGAAAGAACAACTGAAACTACCGATGAGGTATAGAAGATTCCCGAAGAACGAGTGTCTTCCTCTATATTACCAGTAGACTCAATTTAAGTGAATAAGGTCAGGTAAAATCAAGTGACTAAGGATCTTACAGCTACAAGTGAGAACGGGAGAGGACAACCTAGTGAAGGTTAAACGGAACTAAGTACTTGGTTTGTAAGGTCCCAGAAAACGTTATAAAAGGAATGTCGTAGCCCGAAATGAAGGTAGTGGTCAGTGTACGTGTCGACCGACAACAAAAACGAAATGGAGTCATAGAAGTAAGAAAGACCTCAATAAAGAGGTGACTAGAGGTCATCGCATAATCCGTAGATGACTAGACCCCTCAAGTAGAAAGTCATAGGATGGAAAGACGGAAAAGAATGACAAGTACCCCAAGAGTTCCGTCTTATGACTTCACCAAACGGTGAGGGAAGAGGTCACCTGGTGTAAGACAGTCTGGAGAGGTAGTACTGGGTAGGTAGAACCTACCGGGATATCCCGTACCGAGTATCAAAGTAACTCAATCTGTTCCGACACCAGGTACACTAGTCAAACTAATCAAAAGACACTAACATCAAAAGTAAGAGAACCGGAAGATTACCTATTCCTATTCTTCGAATAACTTCGAAGGACTACCCTCTCTGACTGACTCCCCCTTTGACCAGAACAAGACTACGCGTCCCAGTACGAATCATTTATAAATTAGGATAAAAACCAGCCACCCGTCCCGACACAAAGGAGGGAGAACAAACTGGACTCGGGTTTGAGACCACCTCCAGTATTTCTATTACAACTGGAGGAAGTTTCCAAGGTACTTACGTGACGACGTGACTCACGGGGGCTGGGACGTCGTCCGGTGGGGACTGGGTAAGAAGACGGTTTCTGAGGACCTGTGATTACCCGTTCAGATCCAGTCGGAGAGCACCCCAACGACGAGGAAAGAGGACCCAGGACCACACATGTTCTAACACAAACATGGGAGTTTCTCAGACAAAGGTGTCAGGACAGATACAAGACACCGAGATTCCACCCCAATTATCGTTGGAGGAGGTTCTCCCGAATACGGTATGGGTCCAGACATCGTGGGTTTCGGGGACGGGGACACCGTCAGATGACGACTGGACATGGAGGTGTCCTTTGTGAGTTTGTATCAAGACCGAGTCGGAGACACCCCAGAAACCCCGGACCACGTGTGTTCCAAAGAAACTCAGGAGGTTCACAGAGACCACTCATACCTTTCACTTCAGCGAGTCAGCACAGACTGAGAAACACTGGGGTACTTGACATCGAACGGTTCGAGGAGGCAGGTACCCTAAGAGGTCTGTTCTTATAACCTAACCCCACGACAAAGGAAGAGGTTCCCTAGAAGGACTGGGTCCCTAGCTTGGACCCAGAGGACGTAACGTCTGTCTCAGAAATGACAGACTCGGTAGTCCCCTCCCATACGCCAAGATAAGATTTACGCTAAAACAGGGAGGATGATAGAAAGACCCCGAGAGGAAACGGGAACCTGTACCTCTTAGAAAAAAACCACCCTAAGTTGTAGGAGAAGAGCTACCAACGAGTCGTCGATCAACATCAAAACCTCAAGAGCGTCCTCCTCTACTCACGTGTAGAGAGATGGGACGGTAGAAGGACACCGTAGAAGGAGGTAAATGACACATTTACATTGTAAATACAACGACAAATGGTATTGTACTTTACAGATACTCCACGGGAACCCGTCCTTGAGAAACGATCGTTCGATAGTTCGAATTGACCCTATTGGACATCCTTTAGAAATCATTTGTTTGTTCGGTAAGTCAAGAACCCTCTGCGAACATGTATAATCGTACTGTGTCGGTAACAGTAGAAATTTCTCATTAGGGATTCGGTGACAATTAACATGAGACTAACAACACTCAGTCATGTTTAAAATATTTTGTAAGTGAACAGAAGGATGAGATTTAGGGTAAAAGAATGGGGCAATCCTAAAAAAAAAGGAAAAGACGTTTTTGATCAGAGGTAACTTAAATTAAATTTTAGACACGTGGGAGGTTCAAGTGATCAAACTTTAATATCTTTTTGTACGTCATTAAAAGTCGATTGAAAGTTATTTGAGATTTACTATCTTCGTACGACTCAACTTTCGATATTCTTTGTACTCTTCTTATAACTAATAGTCAAACGAACAGACAATGGAAGAGAGAGATCGTAACGAACCCTCTAGATAGAAAACCCTTTTACGACCTCACTATCAGCCCTGGGATGAACATCCACATAACAACACAACAATCAGCGAAATCAGTACAGACTGAGAAATGCTGGGGTACCTGATATCGGGTGGACCAAGGAGACAGGTACCCTAAGAGGTCCATTATGACCTCAACCAACGGTAAAGGAAGAGGTCCTGAACACCCACTCCTAATGTATTTACCTACTTGAGAGAAGGAAAAAATAATTGTAGTAATTTTACAGTTATTTCTTCCTTGATTGTGTGACAACGACAACGAGAGGATGGTATGGGAAATCCCCTATTGGGAAGAACTGTTTTAACGATTCTTTACAATGTTTATGGTCACGGACAACAAGAACTGGGGTCCCGAATAAGATGTCTTAACGGGTGAACTCCACACAGACCTAAAGATTAATTGTATATGTTCACAAGACTTCCTACCGACAGAAAAACTTCGAGAGGGAACCCCAGAATGTTTCACCAAAAGTAAACGTAGTATAACTGGTATTAGATAATTATTAAGGTTCACATGGATTCATGGAAGAATGAACCACGATGAAAGTGAATTACGTCAATGTCTATCCTTTTGATTAAAATAGATATAACTAGTATATCTAGATATGTGAAGTCTTCTATCAATTTAGTCCCTTTAGTTTATCGGTGATTTTAAAAATTAGGTCAAAGGACAAAAGAACATCTCTTTACATATCTAAACCGGAAGTTCACTTGATTTATGTTCCTATGTAAATTAAAACAAATGAAGACAATCCTTTAACTGTATGCTAATACAGTCTATTGGGAATTAAAACCACTTCTCCATAGTAAGAATACAACCCTCCTTATCAGAATTACCCGTAATTGGATTTATGTATGAACGTGGCACACACACACTCTCAGACACACAGTAAGTCAGTACAGGTTGAGAGACACTCGGATACCTGATATCGGACGGTCCGAGGAGACAGGTACCTTAAGAGGTCCGTTCTTTATAAACGTGATGAAAGTATAATAAGATTCGTTAGTGTCAAAGTATAGTAATATTTTTCCTTAGTGTTCCAGTATAAGATCGTATAAGAATCTCAGATTTCTTTATATTTTCCATATTAGTCAAATATATGTCTTAAGTACATTAAATACATAAACCTCAGCAACCTGAGGAAAAACACAAATAATCTAATCCAATAGTATTGATATAGACTTTATACGAAAATTCAATGTTTTAATAGTCCAAAGATTCAATTTTGTATATTAAAGGTTGTAACAGTTACTTTAGTATAATGTATAGGTCCACTGACTCGAAAGATTATCACTAGGTTCTATTTTATACAAAATTCTACTAGAAATTTTATACGTGGATAAAAATTCTCAATTTTACAATTCATGTAAAATTATTGGTATAATTTGGGGATTAAGTCCTTTATATACTTATTGTGGTTTGGTTTCTATATAATTTCAATATGTAAAATCTTTCGATCGGTTTATGACTGAATTATTTATTTCAGTAACCTGATTTAGTATAACTTGGAAATTTTAAACACCTGTTAATTTTATAAAACAGTGAGTTTATTTTACTAATTATGGAAACAATGGAAGAAAATAATAAGTCCATTATAGACTTATCGGTAGAAACTGTGTCTTATATAATGGTTTATGTCATGCTAAAATTAAAAAAGGGATTCTTTTGTCAAGTAATTTCTTACTTTTATTATATAAAAAAAGTTTGAGGGTCAATGTCGGTATTACGGAGTTTATATCTCTGTACGTTCATTTTGTAAGTACTTTCCGTTGTCACATTACTTTATTTTCTAACTACAAAAGGGATCTATTAAAATATTAGGGGCAACCGGAATGTTAATCGTATTAACATCCCTTAGAACCGACGAGTTGTATAAATGAACGAGTTTCTCTTAAGAAGATAACTCTGGAATGGATCTAGTATATTAAAAGGATTATTAATATTGTAACAGGTACTTAATCCATTTATCTGTACATAAAGATCGGATATCTTTCGATGACATGTTAAAACAAGTCAAATCACTTATGGAGTAAACCTTTGAACTACAAACTGGCTGAGACTGGACCTTCAGATAGAATTTTGTATTCCAAACGAATTGTCACTGGAAAAGTCTTTAAACGACATTCGATAGTCTCGTCCATAAATACTTGGTTACTGAGTGTACTATTTGTAAATAACTGGAAAAAGACATGTTGACAGTAGTTCACTCCTTGATTTATACAATTCCTTTGTAAACGGTAAGGGACTACTTCAAAGGAAAATTACCTGTTTAGTCGGAAATTTGTTTGTAAGTGTGGTTATTGTTAAACGAAACATTACTATTAATATTTGATTTTGACCTTCTACATACTCCCTTATATTGTCCTTGTGACTACATCTAAACCTTCATACTCCTTCATTTGGACTCCCTGTGTAACTACACTTGTCGACTTTCGATCCGTTTTGGTAAAGTCCTCCTTCTCTACTGACACCCAAAGGACTCCGTCCCTTCTCGATACCGGTGAACTTTCGGGTTCCAGTTTTTTATCTCTACACTCTCGATACTCCGTTCTCGATGTACCTTCGGTCTTCTCCAGGTCACAACGTTCCATTACCTCCGATAACATCCCACCTAATTATTAAAGTGTGAAGATAGATATCTCGCCATCGTTCTTCAAAGTGTTTCGGAGAACCCAGGATGTTTCTCTTTTAGACTCTATGTATACGTCTTCCGTCCCTTTGTGTCAAGTATTTGTATGAAACCCAACAATCATCAATTCTGTCTCAACCACTTACAAATAAAGGTTAGTATCTCTACACACGCACACCACCCCCCACCCCACCCGTTTCTAAAACGTAAACTCTACATCAAAAATTCATTATTTCAAAAAGGTTTTCTTGTTAATGTAAACTCACCACTGTGTTACGAAATGACGATATCCGATCCACTGAATCCACATATAGATCTAATTTTCAACTCGGATGTTTGACCATAAAATTTAATATTAAGAATTCCAATCTTCTTTCGTGTAAAATATTATTGAGAGGGAGAACGGTACCCTTTTTCAACGTTATAATTTTTGTCATTTTTGTTGGACTCTCGAGTAAGAAGATTTGTCTAACTTCTGTCTACGATTGTACAATCGTTTTCGACTCATGTTTAGGTTGTAGTAAGTCATGTAGTTTATAAATGTATCTACAGAAAATTTACCCGACGAACAATATAATTCACTTATCGGTTGTATTAAAGAACGAAATACCGTTCTTTATCTTTTAAATCGATAAAAGATAATTTTCACAAAATAAAATTCACTCTAATACCAGTAAACTAATATACTATGAGTATCGTTGTGAGTAATTATTTCAAATCAAAGATACTCTATATTCACACGATAATCTGTATTATAAGGTTTAAATTACATCTTTCCTAGTACGACATCAATGAAAATTTTTATAAAAAATAACCAAAGTCAAATCATTTAAAGACTATGGTCTTTATTGTATCGAATGTATATATACTCTTTGTAAATTAATTTTGTAAGAAAGAAGAGACGGTTTGTTATAATCGGAAGTATTGAAACACCAAAACTAGAAATATAAAGTTTCTATAAACTCTACCGGATTTGAAAAAAGTGGAACGTTTAATCGGTACTCGTAAAGTTTTTGATTGAAATCGTCTCAATTTATTTAATTAACGACAGTAAGAAGGTACTTGTCAGGGACAAGTACTTGAATATATTGAAAGTTGAGTATTAATACCGTGTCTTTATAAGTCAGTGAGAAGAGAAGACACACTGAAATTACATTATCGAAACTAAAACTTAAGTTTGACTTAAACCTTGAGTCCATGATGGGAATTGACATACTCACTAGTAGTCATTCAATGATTTAGTGAGACTCTGGAAAAAAAATAGTAATTCTACCATTATTATTGGATGGACTTTCCCAACAATACCCTTGATTTATCGGATCCCGGTTGGACCGGGTAATATCTGTGTTATTTGACACCGATAATAGTAATTGTTATTACCTCTGTAGACGTAGAATTTGAGGGACTTACTGAAATACGTGTTTGTTGATTCCAACAAACTCTTAGCAAGATCTCAATGGTACAGTAAAAATACTATCGGTCTTTTCGTAAATTGTCTGTGACTCTTACTTTTCTTTGACCTCGAGTGGATAAACACCATTCTCACAGTTGTCATGTCGTAAAGACCTTTTGGCAAATCGTAAAGAAATCTTCGATTGTGTATGAATGTCGAACGTTGGTGTGGGGATTCAAGAATAGGATTTCTCTACTTTAGAATGCAAGTGTTTTTACTAACATGTGTTTACAAGTAATGTCTACAGGAAGTTGTACAATATCTATTTGTTTGACACCTTATCGGTGTCTTACTCTATGATGAATCGTTCTTTTTGGTAGTTTGATGACGATAAACTAGAGTTCTTGAAATACGACTTAAAATTTTTTGGTTAGAATTTCTCAAATGTATGACCTAACAAAGTAAATATATCACAAAAAAGTTTCGTTTTTTCAATATTACAAATTACTAACGGTTCTTAAGCCCAACTCTCTCCTATCTGAATAAGTCCCTATTGTAATTCATCAAAGAAACACCATTACCTTGTCAAGACAGAGGGTCTAACACCTCTACCAAAGAGTTTTGATGGAGATAGTACTTTAAAGTGTCTTCGTGTGTACCTGTGTGTATGTATATGTGTGTTTTTCTCTCGTACATTTTTGACCACTTTAGATATATGTCAGATATAAAGTCAATTATAGTATGATTACGCTTCTCGACTGAGTAAACTTTTCTCGGACTACGACCTTTTCTAATTCCCGTCCTCCTCTTCCCCTACTGTCTCCTACTCTACCAACCTACCTTAGTGACTGAGTTACCTGTACTTAAACCCACCTGAGGCCCTCAACCACTACCTGTCCCTACGGACCACACGACGCCAAGTTCCCCAGCGTTTTTCAGTCTGTGCTGACTCACTGACTTGACTTGACTTACAATCAAAGGACCAAGACTGTTCCAAGATACCTATACATTCTCTGATAGTAATCCCTTACGATCTACTTCACATGTGTTCACATATGTCCTGAGAGTCATAATAAAAACTTTTAAGAAAACTCGAAAGTTGATAAAGTTCTATAAAAAATATTTCGTAAAGTGATACATTTGTGTCGTAGGTCTCGAAATCTAAGTAGAGGAAGTCACTGTAGTGAACGTCGGACTCCTTGTTGGATTCTTAAAAAATTACGACATTTACAATTGAACTAGAAAAATTCTTATTAATCCTCAATATTAACTTAATGTAAACTTATTAGATCTTTTTAAATCTTCCTTTACAAATAAAAATTTTTAGGATGAAAATGAAACATCGAAAAAAGTAATTTACTTTATTTCTGTTTTGACACGTAAATAAACGTTGACTTTAACTGATATTTATATTCCTATGATTGTAATTTTGACTTTATTTAATAAAAATAATTAGTATAAGACTACAAATTTTATATACTGTAATAAGACAGTTATTTAATAAATAGTTGTACTTTGATTAATTAAATACAAGGAGAAAAACAAGGAACTATATTAATTAAAAAGGAGTCCTATTGGTGGTAAAATTTATAACTTTTAGTGATTACGTGAAAAATTTGGACTTACGTCCAGTTCTTCGTTGTCAATCTTACCCTGTACCTTGTTGTCTGACCAAGGTTTAACCCTTTCCTCATGAGTTAGGACTTATTAGTAACCTTACTGACTACGACTTCGACTTCAAGGTTATGAAGCCGGTGCACTACGTTTCTCGACTGGGAAATCTTTTCTGGGACTAAGACCCTTACTAACTCCGTCCTCCTCTTCCCCTGCTGTCTCCTGTTCTACCAACCTACCATAAAGACTGAGTCACCTGTACTCAAACTCCTTTGAGACCCTCTATCACTTCCCGTCCCTTCAGACCGTACGACGTCAGGTACCCAGTGTTTCTCAGTCTGTACTGACTCACTGACTTTTTTTTTTCACGAGAAATTTGTCCTTCTCTACGATTGATATTTGATACCGGGGTTACATATCTTAATTAATAAAAACTTTATGTTTAATCTTAAATTCTGGTCTTAGGACTACTACTATTGTTACTATTACTTAATACATTTAGATATGGGTATAGAACCTCTTCGGTTACCGTGGGGTGAAGTCATGAGAACGGACCTTTTAGGGTACCTGCCTCCTCGGACCACCCGACGTCAGGTACCCCAACGACTCAGTCTGTGCTGACTCGCTGAAGTGAAAGTGAAAAGTGAAAGTACGTGACCTCTTCCTTTACCGTTGGGTGAGGACATAAGAACGGACCTCTTCGGGTCCCTGTCTCCTCGGACCACCCAACGACAGATACCCCATCGTCGTCGTCGTCGTCGTCGTATGGGTATAGATATAGTGGATAGATCGACAGAATCAAACCGAAGGACTCTTCATTTGGAATTCTGTTCCACAGTCTACTTTCCTTATAGTAACAACCTTTATTTTCGTCTTCATACCCTTCGTTCTGTCTCTTCTGTCGGTGAAATCCCAAATGAACATTCGTTCAATTATAATTCCCATTTACATTAACTTAAGACGATCTCTTTAGACCCTGGGTCACGTTTTGTACACGGTATAAATAGGTTGTACTTTACCCTCCTCTAAATATAAACATATAGTTAAGGGTAGCCACAAACCAATTTCGACGAAGACCCTTCTTTCACCAGGAAGAACAGGATCTCCATTATTTCGTCGGTCTATCGGTCTTTTTCGGGAGTATGTTTCTTTTCACGACTGTCAACTACCACCTGTATATACATCTTCACTAGTTTCATACCTCTAAAACTATCTAGGGGTTGTTGTAGACAATATATAGGGGATATAATAAGACATATAAAACCAGTAAATTGTTCATGAACAACTTAATTACTTTATATTAAACAAACGTCTGATTCACTATATTAAAAGAAAAAACTAGTGTCTTGAATCTCATGAAATCCAAATTATATTCAATTACATAGATAAAAAATCTACTACATTATAAGAAATTTGTGGGATATCTAATTTAGTATAGACAAAAAATCAATTGGTTGTTTATTATAAAATAATGAACTATGATAACCCTTATTTCAACTCTGTACACGAAAGGTGATTGTTCTTTGTAAATTTTGTAAGTCTTCCCTTATCCACTAGTTATACCCAACTGTCCAGAGTGTATAAGTATAGGCAATCTCGAGTTTACCATATTGTGAGGTACGTTTCTATTTACTTAAAAGGTGGGTAGACAATATAAAACACTTAATTCCTGTATCATTCCAATATCATAAGGGTCTCAATCCCGATTCCGGGAAAATGACTTTCAGTCTGACGTATTTAGTTCAACTAAGAAAACTTCTTATTTAACAGTTACTAGATTTAAATTATAGTTACCAAGAAGAAACTTTTTGTTTCTAGAAAATCAATTATTAAATAAACTTTGTAATTTCTACAACAAAATAAAAAATTTCTATGAGCGTTTTTAACAACTTTGAGTTACAATCTGGTGAGGTAAAAATCACTCATTTTTACTTGAATAATTTCCATACGGTCTTGGAACATATATTCTTTAACATTTCTTTGACCGTAAAAAGTGTAGATAATTAGTTATTCGTAAAGAGACATTGTTTTATTTCAGTATAGAAGATTATTATACCTTTTGTATTCTTTTCTGATTCTACTGACTTAGTACTAAGATCTTAACTCCTTTATTTTCCTTTTAATTACGTTTCTCTATCACAGGGTGGTAGGGGAAAATGAAGGGAAAAATATATTACTAGTGTATTTCACTTGTCCTCCTTTCAGTCCGAATTAAATATGTCTTGTCTTACCACTGAAAACTTAGATACAAAGGTTTCTTTTAATCTAAAACTTTATTTGTAACCGACAGATCGATTTTGATGACTTTCAGTCCATCTCAGTTTTTTTAGAAATTCTTTGTTTAATTACATCTTTCTACACTTTTGTTTTGACGGATTTAAAGATTCACCTTTTACCAGTGAATGTAGTTAAGAATAGTATAATCAATTTACAAGTCAAAACGAGTCGTGTACATTTTACTTTCCCCTGAAAATTGTTTAATGATGTCTTTTACATTACCTAGTATAAAACTAAACTGACCTTAAATAATATCGAAGACACTATTAGGTTATAAGTATAAAATTAAACATCCATACTATTCCTGTATGCAAAAAATTCGGAAAGTAAAAGATACTTCCTTTTTCTGTTCTATTAAATTTTTGTTGAATAATAAGGACTTTACAAACCAGACTCTTTTACTTATCTTACACAGAAAACTAGTAACTCGTCACAATAAAATTTTAAGAGTACATCCAGTAAAGAATGAGATCTTAACCTAGTTAGTTTCCTTCCACTTAGTCGTTCCGCGTTTTCTCCTTCGGTGGAACTTTACCTAATTCACTTTATTAAAACACTTGTATACCGGACCTTTAATTTAACCAAGTCGATTTGTTCAATATAATTCATCTAGTCCATTAAAAGTCCGTAGACCAGTCCACTAGTGTTAAATTTCGTTAATGTGGTAAACTCTGAATATCTTTCACCTCTGATGATCAGATACCAAATACCTCTCTCTGGTGTTTTATTTTAATTTCAACAATCATTGGAAAATTCTCAAAAGGGAAATGTTTTCCCACGTACATTTATGTTCTAAGAACTACTTTCGGTGGTTTTTCCAAAAGATTTATTTTAAATAGTGTGTAGGTTCAACAGTTATCAAATAAGTAAATAAATGAGTGAATTTACAAATAACTCGTGACAGAGAAAAATGGGATTAAAATTTTACAAGGTCAAAAGTTTAAAGGATAAGATCTCACGACTCAGTTTTATAACACACTGAAATATACATAAATCTTGTCTTTCTGTCCACAAAAATTAACTATTTGAAATGGACGTTTTAGAGGAGACGGTATTACTATATAAAAAGAACCAGAACAGATTACAAACTCGAGTTACATTTTATGTGTAAATCTATAATGGAGAGAAGTAAACCGGATGACAAAGGTTTATATATCCATAAAGTTTTAATGGTCTTCCTCGACCAATGAAACCATTGAATCCCTTGAATGTTTTCTATCTGTCACACATGTTATATAGTATACGGTACTTACCTATGACTAAATTAAAAAGTTATGATTTACTTATCATTCCGAAAAAGTATAAACAATACTTTTGTTCATTGAAAATTTTCATAAAAAAAACAATTTGATACATTATTCGAATACATATTAACAATACGTGACTCAATATGTTCAGTTTTAATAACATATAAGAATAAAATTCTAACAATTTTTAACTCTAACATTAATACTGTCATATTCTTAATAAAATTGGAGAGAAAAATTGTAAAAATAACCTAATATCATCTAAATTGTAAAAGAATCAAAGATGACATGTCTTTTCACTTAGTCAATATGTATGTGTATATATGTGAGACAAATTTTAATAAAAGGGTTTATCGAGTGATGTCTCATAACTCTTATCAAGGGACACGACATTTGATTCAGGAATAGTCAGTAGGTAAAGTACATGTTATCACACATGACATGTACAGTCAGAGTTCGAGGGTTAAATGGAGAGGTAGATAAAATTACAGAATTAAACTTTCAGTCAACTTACCTACTCAACAGTATAATTTAGATTACATATATCAGACCTGTACGACAGAATTTGTGCTTTAAGTGGGTACACTTTAAACATTTCCAAATAAGTATTCTTTTATGATACATTAAGAACTACTATAATAACTATTTGTCAGGACACCAATGTTACCTTTATTCGGTTTGTCATACCACAAAAGATTGGTATTTTCCGTCAAAACAACCAAACTAAATGTAGTTTCATTAAGTAACTGTCCTTTACTTACCTAAAATTGGTATGGTCCATTACTATCTATTGTAAAACATTTATCGAAGTATAAAATATTGTGTAGGAGGGTATCTATAAGAGTGACCCGAAATTTTGTTCGTCTACTACTCTGATATTATAAATTGTATCTCTATGTTTTGACTTCAAGAACCAAAAGGTTCCTACGTGCATATTTGTCTTATCTACCCTGTCTTTATTTCTACAGTGACGTCAAACTTCTTTTATGACCTCTTCCGTACTATCTTTGATCTGTTCCCAGTGAACTCTCTAGTCAATTTACCGATAATATATAAAGTCTATCTCTACTACTTTAGATAATTATCTCCATCACCGTTACCCTACTTACTTTTACCTACTTAAAAATTTTATAAGTACTCTTAACTCTCCAACTTAGATAATTCACTTTGGTATATCTGAACGGTTATAAATTGACAAAACTATTTATTTTTTCTGTTAAAATATAATAAATTAGAATATTTCTCGATGGTATGTTCTAAGAGTCCAAAATACTAACTGATAGACTCACCAACCACTTTAATAATACTTCGTTCATTTTCTCTTCCTTCTTTTTTTGACAAAGGACTGGATGTATTAGACTTTACAGAAACTCTTAGTCTCTTTAATTTACTCATAAGTTTCCCTTGAGTCTTCTTACTTGCGTAGTCGTCATTTGTCGGAAATCTATATGTAGTTTTAGTGTTGTCAACTTGTTGTCAAACTTCTCTCGTACTTGACTTCTCTTTTTTTCTCACTCTTTTTGGGTAAGTCTTCTCTCTCCTTTCTCCTGACTGCCTCTAATTCTACCTCATCAGTCTCTCCATCTTTTTTTATTAGTCATCTATAGCCACAGTCTTTTGGTTCCTTTCTTCCAGTCTCTCTCTTCACCAGGAAAACACATTGTAAGATGTTCCAAAACAAACAAATAAAGACCGGAATGACACACTCTGAGCACCCTAGAATCAAGGGTCTGGTCCCGGGAGTCGGTAGGTTCACTTCAGATTAGTGACCTAACGGTGTCTTAAAGGTGTAAGATGACCTTTAACATCGTTCACTCTATTTCCTTCTTCCCCTTTCCGTGTATCTGACCTTTCCTTCTTTACCTTTCGAAGTGCTTAACGTACTAATAGATGTATCTTTTAGGGTTTCTTAGAAGTCTTTTCCATCATCTTACACTTCACTTAAATGGCACTATCGTACCATGTTATAGTTGTAAAAGTTTTCGTAGTTAGGATAAAAATATGTGTTCGTTACTCGTTGACCGTTAACTTTAATATTTTCCATGGTAAATATAAATGTGACTTTTATGGTTCATGAATCTGTATGTCGAATTTTATTTTGTTTTGTACACGTTATAAATGTCTTCTGAGTCTAATCAGTGAGTCAGTACAGGCTGAAAAACGCTGGGGTACGTGACATCGTGCGGTCCGAAGGGACAGGTAGTGGTTGATGGTCTCGGATAAGTTTGAGTACAGGTAGCGTAACCACTACGGTAGGTTGATAGAGTAGGAGACAGTAGGGGAAGAGGAGGACGGAAGTCAGAAAGGGTCGTACTCCCAGAAGAGGTTACTCAGTCTAGAAGTGTAGTTCACCGGTTTCATAACCTCAAAGTCGAAGTCTTAGTGAGTTTTAAGGTCAATTTTTATATTAGAGTTCTTGACCTTTCTACGTGGTACAAATGACCAACCTTATTAATTATAATTCTACGGTTAAGAAGGGTTTGACTAGATAGTTTATGTTCAAGTTAGTTTTATGATCATCGACCATAAAAAAGTCTGTTCAACTATGACTTTATTTCATCAGTTTTATAAAAAAATTTTCTAGTCTCGTAAGTATACCGAACTAAAGTCCTATTTATTACTTCAGTGTTAATAGTTCTGTCATATCATAACTCTTTTCCGTATGTTTAACTATTTTGTCCTTTCAGGTCTATATCTGGGTTTGTTTATAAAGTTGTCTAAACAAAAATGGTTTTTTATTCCGTCAGAGAAGTTGTTTACTAAGACTTTTTTTTTAATTTTTTTTTCTTACAAGTATACGATTTTTAATTTGGAACTAGGTATAGTTTATAAAAATTTTTTAAACAAAGGGGTTTGACTAATATCTTGATTATCATTTTGAATTCTGATATTTTATAAATTGTCTACTTTATCCCCTTTATTTTATTCCACTTTAAAGAATCGATACTGTGGTTTTTGTATTAGGTATTTTATTTTTTATCTATAGGTCTGAAGTGGTTTTCATCTTTGAAGATGAGACCCTTTGTGATCTATTACTTTTTTAATCAGTATCTAACTCTCTTTTATAAACGTTTATAATATAGACTATTTTCTGAAAGTGGGACTCATATAATCCTTGAGAATTTTGAGTTAATTTTCATCTATTGGACCCAAAAAATTACTTGTTCATAAACTTGTTTACGAATACATTCTTCAGTAAGTCTACCGTTTATTCGTACTTTTATTCATGTAATAAAGAATCCTTTTACGTTAATTTTAGTGTTATACTATGGTAATGTGTACATAAACTGACTCTTTTTTTCGTTTTGTTTTAACTATTATGGTACACTATCGATCCAATACCTCGTTGACCTTGTGTGGATTATACGACCGACATCACGTCTTTCATGTCGGTACGACATTTGTCAGACTTACAGAGAGTATTTTAATTTGTATGTGAAACTTACATTGGATAGACAGGGCGGAGATTTGTAAATGGTTTTTGTGTATGAGAGTGTGTTTATAGACATAGATGGTGAAGTGTGGTCAGTCTTACCGACGCTAGGTTTTTAGACGTTCGTTATTTACGACCTCTCCCACACCTCTTTTCCCTTGGGAGGATGTGACAACCACCCTTACGTTTGATCATGTCGGTGATACCTCTTGTCACACCTCTAAGGAATTTTTTAACGTTTATCTTGATGGAATACTGGGTCGTTAGGGTGACGACCCGTATGTGTGGCTCCTTTGGTCTTAACTTTCTCTGTGTACATGGGGTTACAAGTAGCGTCGTGACAAATATTATCGGTCCTGTACCTTTGTTGGATCTACAGGTAGTCGTCTACTTACCTATTCTTTCGACACCATGTATATGTGTTACCTCATAATGAGTCGGCAATTTTTCTTAAGTAAACTTAGTCAAGACTACTCTACCTACTTTGACCTCGGTTAATATGTCTCACTTCATTCGGTCTTTCTTTTTGTGGTTATGTCATATGATTGTGTATATATACCTTAAATCCTTCTACCGTTACTGCTGGGACATACGTTCTGTCCTTTTTTCTGTGTCTACACATATTGCCTGAAAACCTGAGTCTCCCTCTCCCTCTCCCACCCTACTAAACCCTCTTACCCTTAAGATTGTACATATGACAGTACATTCTTAACTTAGCGGTCAGGTACAGACTGCATCCCACGTCGTACGAACCCCGACCACGTACCCCTACTGGGTCTCTCTACAACACCCCTCCCTCCACCCTCCCCCCAAGTACAAACCCTTGCGTACATTCTTAATTTCTAAAATTTTAAATTTTTTATTTTTTTAAATTTTTAAATTTTTTATTTATTTATTTATTTTATTTTCAAATGTATCTTAACAATTAACGGGGTTCGACCTTTGTTAGGTTTATCGGAATGTAAACACTTACTAATTTGAGACTATGTCAGTATATCATTTATGATGAATCGTCGTTTTCCTCGTTTGATGACTAGGTGTGTGTTGAACTACCACTTCATGCATAGTTTACGTAAAAATATAATTTACTTTCTTCGATCCGACTTTTCCGTTGTTTCATATACTGAGGTAAATAAGTTTTAAGACCTTTTTAGTGTCAATATCCTGTCTTCTGTCTAGTCACCACAGTCTTGAAACTCGTCCCCTCTACCTAATGATTCTCGTGTCTTTGTTAAAACCTTGGTTACGTCGATAAGACATATGACTGAAGTTACCATCAATATATTAACACCTCCGCGTTCATCATTTCTTGGGTGGACGATCACGTCCTCTGTGTTCTCTACGTCCAAGTTAGGGACGGACCCCTTCTGGGGGACCTCCTGTACCGTTGGGTGAGGTCACAAGAACAGACCTCTCAGGGTACTCGTCTCCTCAGACCACCCGATGTGAGGTTTCCCAGTGTTTCTCAGCCTGTGTTGACTCCATTGAACCGTACGTGCGTATGTAAACAGTTTGAAGCTTGACATGTAATTTTTCCAGTTAAAATGACACACATTTTATATAAAATTACTTGTTACCCTTTTTATTCTGTGAAATTGTGAAGCCTCTGTAGTACATTTTTTTCTTGTTGTACGATAGATAAAATAGATCTTTGTACTCACAGACAACTCTTTTTAAAACTTCATGACATCTTTCGTGTCAGCCAAACGTCAACAAGTCCTTCGGTTCGTTAATGTCACTCATTTCTTCCTTGTCAGTCCCGTCGAATGTTAAGAGAGTCCGTTGAACTTAAATTTTCTCTCTTCCACAAAACAACTCACACTCATATTTCAACCCACTCTTATTGAACTTTAAACTTGTAAGTGGACGTGTGTCCCTTTTTCTGTTATCTCCTCCGCCAACTGCTATGGTCTCCTTCTCCCGTTTAATTGTCATACTTCATATACTCCTCTGTCCTCACCTATTCATCTTTATGTCTTAGTCTCGTTATTCGTACTATTTTTTTTCCGTCGTAAGGGCGGAATCGATCTTTTTCTATGTGCACACTTATGCATTTTAAAACTGTATCCCACCGTCTTCGACTCCCCCAAAGATTGAATATGACGATAAAAAGAGACACTTACTTGTACCTTTGACTTTTTATAGAGATATATCACACTATTCGGGGGAACTTCGACCTCTTTTATTTAGACTATGTCAATTTTCATAAGACGATACAAAGTAAAACAAAGATAGTCGTGACTCTTTAGGTCTACTTCAACTCATCTTCTTGTCAACTTGAGTAGGTTCAAAAGACAAACAAACAAAAAAGGTCTTTCCACTTAATCTTTTCGTTACTTCGTGTACTTAACTCCCACAAAGGTTTCGTACATATAAAATCGACAAATTGTTTCGTTCGTTTTTCAACAACCTTTTTTCCTCAGTTCCCTAACTACTAGAAGTACTTCAACTTGGTGACACCACCCATATTGTGTCGTTTTCTTGTTATTGAAGGATACTTCCGATAGCAGTCTCTCACCCTAAAGTCCCACACACCTAAAGTATTCGTCTTACTCATTCCTATTTAAAAGTAACACACTGTAATCCTTCCCTTTGACTACAACTTTTCTCCAGTATAGAGACCTGGACTTAACGATTCTGTGACATGTCCAAAAGATATCAGTATAAGTATTGTCGACTCTTGTAACCTCACTAAAAAATTTTAACTCCTTGTCCATAGTTTTATAAGTTACTTACTCTTTCTTCCTGATCTTTTAACTATTTACTTTTTAATACATCTCTTCATCGAATGACTTAAAATATCAAGACTTTCCTCGTTATCAAGTTCACTCCTACAACCTTCCTTCCAGGACTCGACAAGACCACTCACTCCTGAGACTTCAATTCTGGGGAGGAGTCGATACACCATTCCGTTCAAACAGAAGCAATAAAGTATCCTTTTTACAGGATTTCCTCAGTTCTAAGTGAATTTCATTCCAATATATGGGAGATATATCTGTCTTGACCACAGTACTTTTTTCACAAGGGTCACGTCTCATCTCTTTTACAAACAAATCACACACACACACACACACACACACACACACACACCGACCCCGTACCCCCTCTCCCCTGAAAACTTCTCGGTTCCCTGTCACGTTTCTACTCAATCCCCTTAATACCTCCACTACAAGAATTTCTTCTGACTATTAGTCACCCTTATTAATAACCTATCATTGGTTCTGACTGTCCATATCTCCTTACGAGCAATACAATAAGGATGGTGAAGACTCAGGTATCTCAAGTCAAGTCAACGAGTCAGTACAGAAACGCTGGGCTACTTAGTGTCGTACAGTCCTGATGGGCACGTAGTGGTCGAGGGTCTCAAGTAAGTCTGAGTGCAGATAGCTCAGTCACTACGGTAGGTCGGTAGAGTAGGAGACAGCAAGGGAAGAGGAGGACGGGGGTTAGGGAGGGTCGTAGTCCCAGAAAAGGTTACTCAGTTGAGAAGAGTACTCCACCGGTTTCATGACCTCAAAGTCGAAGTCGTAGTCAGGAGGGTTTCTTGTGGGTCCCGACTAGAGGAAGTCTTACCTGACCAACCGAGAGGAACGTTAGGTTCCCTGAGAGTTCTCAGAAGAGGTCGGTGGTGTCAAGTTTTCGTAGTTAAGAAGTCACGAGTCGAAAGAAGTGTCAGGTTGAGAGTGTAAGTATGTACTGGTAACCTTTTTGGTATCGGAACTGATCTACCTGGAAACAACCGTTTCATTACAGAGACGAAAACTTATACGAGAGATCCAACCAGTATTGAAAAGGAGGTTCCTCATTCGCAGAAAATTAAAGTACCGAAGTCAGTGGTAGACGTCACTAAAACCTTGGGGTTTTTTATTTCAGACTGTGACAAAGGTGACAAAGGGGTAGACAAACGGAACTTCACTACCCTGGTCTACGGTACTAGAAGCAAAAGACTTACAACTCGAAATTCTGTTGAAAAAGTGAGAGGAGAAAGTGAAAGTAGTTCTCCGAAAACTCAAGGAGAAGTGAGAGACCGTATTCCCACCACAGTAGACGTATAGACTCCACTAACTATAAAGAGGGTCGTTAGAACTAAGGTCGAACACGAAGAAGGTCGGGTCGAAAAGAGTACTACATGAGATGTATATTTAATTTATTCGACCCACTGTTAAATGTCTGGACTGCATGAGGAAAAGGATAAACCTTGGTCAGACAACAAGGTACAGGTCAAGATTGACAACGAAGGACCGGTCGTATGTCTAAAGAGTTCTCCGTCCAATCCACCAGACCATAAGGGTAGAGAAAGTCTTAAAAGNTTTTTTATTTCAGACTGTGACAAAGGTGACAAAGGGGTAGACAAACGGAACTTCACTACCCTGGTCTACGGTACTAGAAGCAAAAGACTTACAACTCGAAATTCTGTTGAAAAAGTGAGAGGAGAAAGTGAAAGTAGTTCTCCGAAAAATCAAGGAGAAGTGAAAGACCGTATTCCCACCATAGTAGACGTATAGACTCCACTAACTATAAAGAGGGTCGTTAGAACTAAGGTCGAACACGAAGAAGGTCGGGTCGCAAAGAGTACTACATGAGATGTATATTTAATTTATTCGCCCCACTGTTAAATGTCTGGACTGCATGAGGAAAAGGATAAACCTTGGTCAGACAACAAGGTACAGGTCAAGATTGACAACGAAGGACCGGTCGTATGTCTAAAGAGTTCTCCGTCCAATCCACCAGACCAAAAGGGTAGAGAAAGTCTTAAAAGGTGTCAAATAACACTAGGTGTGTCAGTTTACGAAACCGTATCAGTTGTTTCGTCTTTATCTACAAAAAGACCTTAAGAGAAGGAAAAGGGTACTAGGTCGTCTACAACCGTTAAACTAGAGACCAAGGAGACGGAAAAGATTTTGGTCGAACTTATAGACCTTCAAGTGTCAAGTGCATCACGACTTCGGACCGAACCTATTAAAACTAATTTAAGAGTGAAATGATCGTACACTCTACTCACGTTAACACACCATCAAACTCGTAAGAAACCATAACGGAAAGAAACCCTAATCTTGCTTTTGACTGGAAAAGGTCAGGACACCGGTGAAAATTCAAAAGGTGTAAAGGACCGTATAACGCACGTCGTGAAAGTGTCGTAGTAGAAAGTCCTGAACTTTATCGAGTTGATCTTAAGGGAGTGGAGGTGATCGAAACAAGTATCACTACAAAAGATTCCGGGTGATCTGAAGTGTAAGGTCCTACAGACCGAGATCCACTCACTAGTGTGGTCGCATTAATAGAACCAGCACATCGAGAAAAAACATATCAAGAAGACACATAAGAACGCTGGAGAAGAATTATAGAGGACGAAGACAATCCAGGTATGTTAAAGACAGGAAATAGCTCGGGTAGAAAAGTACTTTACAAGGGAACCATAGAGATTAAAGAACTTCTCTAGAGACGACGACGACGATTCAGTGAAGTCAGTACAGACTGAGACACGTTGGGGTGTCCACTATCGGGTGGTCCGAGGGGGAAGGGACCCTAGGAGGTCCGTTCTTGTGACCTCACCCAACGGTAAAGGAAGAGGTTACGTACTTTCATTTTTCACTTTCACTTCAGCGAGTCAGTCCAGGCTGGGAGTCGTTGGGGTACCTGACGTTGGTAGGTTCGAGGAGGGAGGTACCCTAAAAGGTCCGTTCTCATGACCTCACCCCACGGTAACGGAAGAAGCCTTCTCAAGAGATCAGAAAGGGTAAGACAATGAAAGGAGACTTCCGAAAGAAAAGAGAGGAACGATAAGAAACCTTCAGACGTAAGTCTACGAATATAGAAAGGAAAGGAGGAAACGAAAAGTGAAGAGAAGAAAAGTGTCGATAAAAATTCCGGAGGGGTCTGTCGGTAAAACGAAAAAAAAAAAAAAAAGATAAATTCGACTGACTAATTTGTCAGAGTATCATTAAGATTAAATACCACGTCATTTATGATGTAAAGAAAAGGTACCCCTGCCAGAACTAGGGACAGAGGACATGTTACAGTGCTTGGAGGTAGGTATCAAGTAGTCCGTGAAATAGATAGTCTAGATCAGGCAATTTAGATAAAGAGTGAAGGTGACATAGAAGTGATATATGTCAGATAGGATTATGTATTTATATGTACGTATATACATATATATATTCCCACATATATACTCACATATGTATATACTAACCTTTTGGTTTAACTCTATATAATTTTTAGAACTCTCTCTTTGACTTTTCTAATAATCGAAATATCAAGACTCCTAAATTAAACTACTAACAGAATCAAACTATTAAAAAACAGTAAGAATTATCTTTCCGACGGCTAAGTAACTTATTACTTACTAAAATAGTAGACATTAAGTTGGTTACATAAAAAATAGTAAAGTACGTCCACACTGAGACATTTCGTGTTTGATATGTCAGGAATTTACATAAATATTTCCAATAAAAAAACTCGTTTGAAGTTTATTTAACGAAATCACACTTAACGGATAGGTACGAGTACACCTTCTTTTGTATTATAATTTAGAACAAATAGCCAAATTATACTAGCATTCATCTATCTTTAAAGAGGATTTGGTACAATTTTATTGATTACCGATACTTTCTTGTCTTTTGTTTAAGAACTAAAAAAAAACAAATTACGATAAGTTCAGGACAAAAACTCCATGTGACCTCCATTTAAAATATAATTTGAACACGGAAGAGTTAATTAAAAAAAGGATTTAAAAGAAATGATAAAGTATTTGTCGTTCTGAGAAAAAGTAGATGACGGGTATATTTATTACTTCTTTTACTCATGTTCATAAATCGATAAACTCTGGTATTCATATAAAAACATACTGTCTCTACCATAAGTAATTGGGTTCCGAAAGATAACATTGTCAGTGAGTGAATTCTCTCTCTTCAAAGTAAAATGTGTAAGGTTTTCAAATTGAAATGTACATTTCTTGTTCAAACTTCTGGTAAAAACAGTCCTCAGTCTTAAAAAAAAACATTTCCTGGTTCATCATTTATAACATTCAAAACGTTTAGCGTACTAGAGGAAGAGTTGATGAGTTGAGACGATAACATTGAACTTCGTCAGTATCTTTTATTCAGTTACTTACTTAAACGAAAGGGGAAAAAAAAAAAAAAAAAAAACGTCCTTTTTCGACTTAACGAACTCCACATAGTATCTCACTCCAGACGTGGACGACAACGGCGTAAAGTTCCATTCACTTAGGACACATTCCTGGTAACTTTTTTTTTTTTTTTTTTTTTTTTTCCTTTTCGTTTAAGGACTTCGGTAAGGACGTCGATGTAGTCGTCTACACATTTGTTAATAGAAAAACGTCTTATTGAAGGATAGAGTATAACGGTTTAACTATATTCTTTTCTATGGATATCTGAGATTATACTGACCTCCTTTTGGACTTCGGTTATATACTGTTAAATTTAACTTTCTTTCTGTTTCGTATATTTCGACCTTCTAAATTACGGTCTTTATATACCAAACTATTAAAATTCTTTTTTTTTTTCTAAAACGAAATTTTTACAGTTCTACTGTTCTTTTCGTAATAGACCACTGATTCTACCAAAAAGATCTAATCAAGATAACTATGAAACAGAGATTTTAGTCCTTTACTTAGAACGGTCGTTTCTTAACTGAAAATTACAGGAAAACTATGACCTTTTACAGGGACAGGTGGGTTTTGGGATACTTAAGTTGTTACTTCCACGACTTCACAAGATAAAACAAAGTTTTGTGCACAGAGATTAAGTCGGAAATCTAGTCCCTCAGTGTTCCTGAAAATTCCGAAGAATAGGTGTCATTCCTGACTACGACTACGACTTCGTCTTCAAGGTTATGAAACCGGTGGATTACGTTGTTCGACTGAGTGACCTTTTCTGGGACTACGACCCTTTCTAACTCCCGTCCTCCTCCTCCCCCACTGTCTCCTACTCTACCAACCTACCATAGTGAGTAAGTTACCAGTACTCAAGTCCGTTTGAGACCCTCTGTCACTTCCTGGTCCTTCTGACCACACGACATCAAGTTCCCCAACGTTTCACAGTCTGTGTTGAATCGTGGACTTGTTGTTGTTGTTGGGTACCATGAGATACCTTTCCTGACACTTACCACACCTTCTCTTGAGACTACTTTATCGTGTAGTACTTTCAGATCTTCCCAATGTGGTGACTTCTACAGTAGTAGTAACATCTTTTTCGGTACCTTCAGTAGTTTGGGTGTTGTTATTTAACAATGACCTCTTTTGATGTAGATCTAAGACACGAATTAAAGTGTACTAAATAATGTCTCGGTTTGTTCCTTTAGTACTTTCTCTAACACCTATACCTTTTTTTTAAATATATATCATCTTACACTTCCCAAAGTTCTATGCCTAGAATAATATTAAGTTTTTGATTATCTTTGGTGTAGTCTCCTTGATTGTCTTCTACTGGACTATCTCTATGCACGAAGAGTAGGTCACGGTCTGTTACTCCTTCTTCTGTCTCTTCTTCGTCCCGGTCTTTTGTTTAACTGTAATATGTTACATCGTCTTTCCAAGACTAATAAGTTTAGTGAGCTGAAGAAGCATTTGAAGTTGTATTTGAGAAGATACTATGTTCGGGACTTTGATTTTGTTTACCGTCTTCCTAAACCAGGATATATCTTTGCAAAAAAAATCTCTATACCTTTTCGTTTTTTCAGTATGTCTATACTACCGTATAAAGGTATTTCAGTGTCTCACATGGACGGAGAGTAGAGGGGTAGTTGGGGAACTCCGACACTCATCCTGGTTGGAAAGGAGGAGCGAGAGGAATCGGATGAGTTACACTTCTACCGTTCCCACTTCTGGAAATACTACTAGATAAAGGTGAATTACCAATCATTAGTGGTACGAGATGTAAATTATTTGAATAGGCAACATATGTATATATCAAAGTACACTTTTAGATTAGTGACATGTCGTTCTTGATACTCAGTAAAGACACAATTATAGTACTGAAAGGGGGTTCACAAGTAACACACCATATAGGACACGTTCTAAATAACTTCACCAATTGGACAGGAATGTATCTGTATTCCACTCACTATCTGTTGTATTTTGATTATTACACAATCAAAAGAGACGAGATATTGAAACGAAAGTTTCTTTGTAAAGATAATGACACGTCATAAAAACTCCAGGTCACAATTACCATACATATTGTCGATGTTACAAAACAAACATAGTAAGGTAGTAGAAAATTTGTCTACTGTATTTGAATTTGTGTGATTTCATGATATTCATATAAAAGGATTACTAAAAGAATCATTGTAAAAGAAGAGAGATCGAATGAGAAAAGATTCTTATTGCATATACTATTTATATTGTATGTTTTATACACAATTAGTTGACACAATAGTCGTTCCGAAGACCAGTTGTCGTTCGATAATCATCAATTTAAAATCCCCTTAACTCTCAATGTACGTACGTCCCCCAATCACACAGATTGAGGATGTAAAAAGTCCCTAATATAAAAAGAAAATTCTTTAAAGATAGATTTAAGATTTACTATAAATAGATATGAAAGATGATACTGAAACTTAAAAAGAAAATGTACATTGTATCACTCGATTCAAAAACATACTTTATTTCTCAGTTACAGTAAAAAAGGAACTTCACTTCACTTGAGCGAGTCAGCACAGGTTGAGAAACTCTGGGGTACCTGACATCGGATGGTCCGAGGAGGGAGGTTCCCTAAGAGGGAGGCTCCCTAAGAGGGAGGTACCCTAAAAGGTCCGTTCTCATGATCTCACCCAACGGTAAAGGAAGAGGTCCCCTAGAAGGACTGGGTCCCTAACTTGGGTCTAGAGGGTGTAAGGTCCGTTTACGAATTGGAGACTCGGTGGTCCCTTCGGGTTATGGAAAGGAATCCGTATTAAATAGACGGAGGTCGTGTGCCAAAGACGAAGGTATTCCCTTCTTCGTGGAAACACTCTGTAGTTTCAAGATTAAATCCTCTTTAGAAAAAACTGAAGAAATAAGATAAGGTGACCAGTTGGTCAAGTTTAGATACAGTTGTTATATGAGAGAATTAATGATGTCGAAGTATCCAGTAATATAGTAAATCCTTTAAAAGGAAAAATACTTTTCCATTAAAACATATTTAATGATCAGAAGTGGTTTTAGGAGAAAAGAAGAAGAAGATACGTTTGCATTACAAACTGAAGTGTCGGGAGACAGTAAATCCGTCTGGGTACCCTACTTAAACAAACTTTAGCACACACAGTGAAGATCTGACCCTGTTATTGTACTGTTAAGAGGTTAGTGAGACAAGGGAAGAATGTTACAAGTTAATTGAGATAAAAAGTTTGTCTGGTATACTATCTCTGGTCCTGTCGGACCTAATGTAGAGAGACACCCTGTACCACCCTTTACTTTTTATGTAAAACACATTTATTCTATAATTACAAAACTTAAACGAACAGTGATGTGAACCATTACTTCAATATGTTACTTTAGGTTGGGGATCTCAGTAAATTGATACATACTTTTCTTTTTTATTATAAAAAGAGAAAAAAAAAACCATTGATTAGATGAATAACCGTGATCATACCCAATCCTATGTGCTAAAGAAAGATGGACACAGTAAATAAATATATGTCCGTACAATTTTAGTAAGGGAGATGGATCATCCAAGTTGAACTTGTTTAAGAATAAACTGTTTATCTCACCATTCTTTTGTACTCTCTCGTCTACCTCTTTGACTCTTAGACTGAGAAAGGTGTAATTTTTTTAGCTATACAAAGAGTGGACCGTTTTCAAAATAGAAGATTTTTTATATTTCAACTTACAAGATTCTTTACACCCGAAACAAGAATTCGTTCTGTGGATTTTTCATCCTTTTCTCTTGTTCTTTTTTAAGAGTCATCATCCTTCTAATTTTACACAGTGTTCCTTTTCTGATCATAATACATTCCAAAACAGAACGTATCTCTACTACTACTAAGAAAACGACAAGAAACTTACATGACTCAGTGAACATTTTGGTATCTAAATGAAACCGTTGATTCCAGGTAGATCAGTTCCGATACCAAAAAGGTCACCAGTACATACCTACACTCTCAACCTGACACTTCTTCCGACTCGGGGCTTCTTAACTACGAAAACTTGACACCACAACCTCTTCTGAGAACTCTCAGGGAACCTGACGTTCCTCTAGATTGGTCAGGTAAGACTTCCTCTAGTCGGGACCCTAAAGAAACCTTCCTTACTACCATTGCGACTTCGAGGTCATGAAACGGTGGAGTACACTTCTCAACTGAGTAACCTTTTCTGAGACTACGACCCTCCCCAACCCCCGTTCTCCTCTTCCCCTACTGTTTCCTACTCTACCGACCTACCGTAGTGCCTGAGCTACCTGTACTCAGACTCACTTGGGGCCCTTAACCACTACCTGTCCCTCCGGACCACACGACGTTTATTACCCCAGCGTTTCTCAGCCTGTACTAACTCGTTGACTTGACTTGACTTGTATCTAGTTTAGTGGATTTGATTTTCATTATGTTTGTGGATTTCGATTATAATATAGTATACAGTTAATATAGTTAATTTTTTATTTACAAAGATCAACGTAATGATAATTTATTTAATTGACCTACGTAGAAGTACGAATATTGGATTTTCATCTATTATGCTAGTAATTTTTCAATTTTAGAGGAATTATTTTTATCAAAGGTGAATTTAAAAATTAAAGGTTTTATCTTCTTTACATATGAAAGAACATTATGCTAAGCGTTCAATTTTATATTGAACCCTCTTAAAAGGAGACGAGATAAAATGGATAGGTTGACTATCGATAAATCGATTTTGTTTGCAAATAAACGAGGTGCCTACGTATGAGTAAAGGGGATGACTATGTATGTATAAACTAAGAGAAAACATAAAGAATTTCAGACGAAGTTAACTTCTCCTCTTACTCTAAATCTATTTAAGAATCAAAGAAATACCCAGACTGAAAGATAAATTTGTATACACAATTTCTAAATTCATTCAGTAACGAGAAATGTGACGATTTTTCCTTGAAAGACTCTTTCAGATTTGATGGATGTAATTAGAATAGGTTTTTCTCCCATTTCACTATATAGTCTTTTGGTTTCGTTGTTGTCTAATTACAACGACATAATTTTAGGATAAATGTATTTTAATTGTATTTATACTCGATCATACGGTATACGATGTCGTAGACGAGAAGTACCATAATTATTGTTCCGACAGGGGATATCCCTAGAATTTTAATTATGAATAAATTCAATAAAAATATATGTATAAACTTTAAAACTGTTATACTAAATATACACTTTACAACGGTTAACGTTTGTCCTATTAAATATGTCTTTACTATAACAGTAGTCAACCTAATACTTGTATCGAATACTATCCACCGAAAACTCTATGAAGTGTGAAAAGGAACTTTCTGACCATTAGTGAAAACTCAATTTATTTTAGAAATAAGGGGTATATTAATAAAGATAATGGAGATTAAAGGTTTTGGTAGAAGAAGTCTCCAAGTTTGTTGATCGGTTCATTTGGTAGTATGACCTTCTGTGAGCTTCTATTAAATACGAAATAAAAGATAACAACTAAATAGAAAAAACGAAAGGGTTCTTTATATTAGATTCAATTAAACTTTAGATAGAAAAGATCGAAGATCTTACTAATTTATTTTATTGATAGAATATAATTTAAAATATCGTTATATAGATTAAACATATAAAAAAATAAATTATGTCAGACTAACGAGGAAAAATAAAGATTTAAAATACTATTATGTTAAAGTTCAAGATTTTATAAAAATGTACAAAGGTAAGTATTTTACAAAACGTTTCTGTTGACTTCATATTAATAAAAATTTTACTATTTACAAAAATATGAACAATACCAATGTTAATTTCTATTTACACCCATTTTATATATTTTGTATTCACGTCGGTAAAAATCAGGGTCCAAGTGACTTTATTCCGATGTCTAGTAAATAAGGAGTCATACTCAAGTTGATAATATAATGGTACATATATATATATAATATGTTTTCTTTATATCGTTTATCTCATTATATTTTTAGTTATAAAAATGAGAATTTACTGATTTACTAAATTCATACAATTGTTTAATATTTGTCGTATGAATATACATATAGATACATAAGTATACACGTATATACGTACGTACACGAATATACATATAATATACATATATCTGTCTTTATATCTACACCTATATCCTATATATCTATCTATAATATATATCAATACCTATATCCTATCTATCTAATATATATGTATATTAATATATATTTTATTTTTAAATATATGTTGTATATATTAATATTTCTATATACTATATATAGATATATAGGATATAGATGTAGATACAAAGACAGATATTTGTGTATTATATAAATGTATATATACACATATATATATATATATATATGTGTATATATGTATACTCCGAAGGGGTCATCGAGTCCCTATTTCTTAGGTGGACGTTACACCCTCTGGGTCCAAGCTAGGGACCTAACCCTTCTAGGGATCTCCTCCCGTACATTTGGGTGACGTCATAAGACATCTTAGGGTACCTGTCTCCTCGGACCACCCGTTATCGGGTATCCCAACGTTTCTCAATCTGTGCTGACTTCGTTGAATCGTACGTGTGTATATCTATATATATATGGGAAGAAAAGAAGGACTTCAAATATTGACTCCTTAGTCCGAAGTAATAGAGAAGTCTGATAACAAGGATGTTGGCAAACTGTAGACCTTAGAAACTAATGAGAGTGGACTTTTTGACGTGTACACCAGTGTTACTTTAGAAAGTGTAAAAAATCTTCCCATTTTTTTGACACTTCAGGTAGAAACCTTCGGTTTAATTCTTATCAAGTTTATTTTAAGTCTACGAGTTATAGAACCCGAAAGGTCCACCGTGATCACCATTGCTTAGATGAACGGTTTACGTCCTCTGTGTCTACGTCCAGACTAGGGACCCAACCCCTCCAGAGGACCTCATCCTTTATTGTAGGGTGAGGTCTTAAGAACGGACCTTTTAAGGTACCCGTCTCCTCGTACCACCCGATGTCAGGTAGCCCGGTGTCTCTCAGTCTGTGTCGACTCGTTGATTCGTCGTCGTCAAGTCTCATAGTGAGAAGTTCCGTAACTGTCAACACAAAGGGTGAAAAGTAGGAGATAAGTATCAACCATTGTAATTTATCATATAAATATCTTACATATCCTACTATTAAGTTACAGACGATAAAAAGTTATAAAGTCAACACCAGGACTTTAAAACAAGTTATAAAACAAGTTTATAGAGAAGTCAAATTGATCAATAGTAGGAACATAAATTCAAATATAATCTATGAGAAAAAATAAAAAAACTATGAGGTATAAAATTTTTGAATTAAGAGTCCAACAAGATGTCTGGGAACAGTGAGTTTGACTACATGTGTCTAGTTGTTACAGTTGTTATAAAACAACCTTAGAGTCCGAGGTTGGGTCCGGATGACTTAGAGTTAGACGTAAAATGTCTCTACGAGTCTTCACTACTGAAGTGTAATTTACAATTCTTCGTGACCTGATTCTCTACGAAGTTTTATTTTTATTAATCTTAAAATTTCAATTATAAAACCCCCATAAATCAAAGTTTGTTTTAAATATAATTAAATATTGATAATATAAAAAGGAGAGGTAAAGAATTAAGATTAATAAAAGTAGATCAACATAAAGTACAAGGTAAAAAAGGTCTTGTGAAACAATTATTTTTAGATGAGATATAAGGGTGTATTACAACTATGTAAAACTGATTTTAAAAATTTTTTCTAGTCGTAATCACTACTGTCGTCAACATGAATAAAAGGAGAAACCTTCTACTAGACAGTCTTTTTCTGTCAACATTGAGTTCATTAGTTTCAGACCATAAGAATTTCTCTACCCTTATGTTCTGGTGGATTAAACGGAGGACTCTTTGGACATACTACCAGTTTTTCGTTGTCGCTTTTACCTGTACCTTGTTACCTGACCAAGGGTTATCTCTTTCCTCATACTGTTCAGACATATAATAGTGGGACGAATAAATTGAATGTGTCTCATGTAGTACACTTTACGGTCCGATCTACTTCGTGTTGGACCTTGGTTCTAACGGGTCTCTTTATATTTATTGGAGTCTATAGGTCTACTGTGGTCGAAATACCTTCTTTCGTTTCTCCTTGATTTCTCGGAGAACTACTTTCACTTTCTCTCACTTTTTCGACCAAATTTTGAGTTGTAAGTTTTTTGATTCTAGTACCGTAGGTTAGAGTAGTGAAGTACCGTTTATCCTTTTGTTATCTTTACCACTGTTTTAAATAAAAGCACCCGAGGTTTTAGTGTCACGTACCACCGACGTTGGTACTTTAATTTCTTTTCGATATTGGTTGGATCTGTCGTACAATTTTTCGTCTCTGTAATGCAACGGTTGTTTCCAGGTAGATTAGTTTCGATACCACAAAGGTCATCAGTACATACCTACACTCTTAACCTGGTATTTGTTTCCACTCGTGACTTCTTATCTACAAAAACTTGACACCACAACCTTTTCTGAGAACTCTTAGGGAACCTAACGATCCTCTGGGTTGGTCAGGTAGGATTTCCTTTAGTCAGGACTTATAAGTAACCTTCCTGACTACGACTTCGACTTTAAGGTTATAAAACCGGTGGACTACGTTTTTTGACTGAGTGACCCTTTTTACGACTACGACCCCTTCTAACTTCCGGTTTCCTCTTCCCCTACTGTCTCCTACTCTTCCAACCTACTGTAGTGACTGAGTTACCTATGTTCAAACTCGTTCGAGGCCCTCAACCACCACCTGTCCCTACGGACCGTACGACGTCAGGTACCCAAACGTTTCTCAGTCTGTGTTGACTCCCTGACTTGTTGTTGTTGTTCATTAGTTTTGTTTGCTTGTTTACTTCTTTTTATCGTGAATCACTGAAAAAAGAAGGAAAGACTGTTAGGAACTTTTGTATTTGATTTTTTATAATATTCATGTAACCAGGTCATTTTTAATACTCGAGACTCTACACTGATGTATCCTTTTAATTAGGGATACGGTCTTTTGAGAAAGATCAAAAGATTATTATGATCTCCTTCTGTAAAAAGACAAAAAGGAAATAAGTATTGATATTATTAGTTACGAAACCCAAAAACATCGTTTTAATTGTGGTCAGATCTTCTTAAAACATATACAAATCACGTAAAATACAAATATTCAAAATAAAGATTTTAATCGTAGTATCAGATCCCATCTCTTAGAAATAGATGTTCATGTCCATAATCTCTTGTATGACTGGTAATTTTATATAATTTTTATTTTTTCATATACACATCGACCCAAGTTGAAATGATGTTGATTCATGACGTGTATGAAAATTTTAGTATCAATTTAACAAATACACCTTTAGGTGTAGAAAATTTTAGTATGTAAGATACAAGTACAAAGTATTCTTTATTTCAGTTTTAGACAAAGATAAACGGAATATGAGATACTAGTTTTTTTCTTTTTCCATACAATGTATTCTGGTTTTTTTAGTGTTTATGGACTTCATTTACGAAATTTATCTTTTTGTTTCACGAAATATTGTACGGGGTAAACTCGGTCTTACAATACAGTAATTTTAAAATTCTATTAATTTGTTTAACGAAGACGAATCAAAGATCGAAATTCTATTCGTGTCTACCTAGGTTTGTTACATTTCGTTCTTTTTTATGCAATAGATATAGTGTGGACCCTACTTAAACTTTTACTGGTTACTAAAAAGGTCACTGGTTACTGGTACCCGAAGGGTCCACCGAGTCGACCATTTCTTAGAAGGACATTACGTCCTCTGGGACCAAGTAAAGACCCAACTCTTCAAGGGGACCTCTTCCATATCCGATGGGTAAGGTTATGAGAACCCTAAGAGACCACCGAGTTTACCATTTCTGACGGGCGTTACGTCCTCTGGACCGAAGTCAGGGATCCAACCCTCCTAGGGGACTTCCTCCCACACCGTTGGGTGTACTTATAGGAACGGGGTACCTGTCTCCTTGGACCACCCGATATCTCAGGTACCCCAACGTTTCAGTCTGTACTGACTCGTTCATTCGTGTCGTGTCACTGAAAAGACTTTGTAATGTTTAGAAAAGTCGAAATCACTTCTAAGAGGAAATTGGATCGTTACCTCCCGGTTATTAGACTAATTATTAACTCTTTATGAGTCTTTACAATTTTGATGGAGTTTCAAATCGATTATAATTCTAAGATATGAATTATAGTCATAGAACTGTCCATTAGTATTAAATTTCTTATAAAGATCTTATATACGTGTACACAATCTTAACAAAGTAAATAGACTCAACAACGGAAAACCTTAGATGGACTCTTATGAATCTCTTTCTTTCTTAACAAGGTAGTTTTTTATTATCGTTTGTTCTGTTCTTTCGAAACTGGGGAGAAACATCTATTCAGGTCCACTTAAAGTTACTAAAAACTACTCGTTCATTTACAAGATTACTCTTGTTAAGATAATGTTGAAAAACTTTAAACGAAGTAAGTCAATTTTAAATAACTTGTAGACGAAACACGTATCTTACATTCCTAATAAGTCTTAGTGTTAAAGGGTGAGTTGTGTACATAAAGAGGGAAAGGAACCCAGGACCAAAGACTCTTAACCCTGCTACAGTTCAGATTTCCTAAGAGTCATTGAAACTTGGTCTTTCTTGACACCCTTCCTGAGTCTCCTTGTCCTTCTTCGACTCTGTAATCGCATCTCCACTATCCCAAACTCTTTGACTATAAAGTGTCCCTTTAAGACAAAAAGTGTGTAACAAACGTCCTTAGGAAGGAAATCCCTTTTAGTCAGTATGAATGGAGATTTCTTATTTGATCGAACGTTTCCTTTATTTCGAAATTCGTTATTCTCAAAATCAATGGTATTAATAAGTGTATAAATTAATTCATAATTACCTTCGGTAGGTACACAAAGAAGGTTTCTCCCAGAAACCTTCTCGGATATTATGAGAAGATGAGTCATAACGTGGTACTTGAGGAATCGAGGTTCTCATATTCACCTCCGTTAACACGGACTGTGAATGAGGAACCTTCCTTTCAATACTGGTTGGATCTATCGTATAATTTTTCGTCTCTGTAGTGAAACAGTTGTTTGCAGGTAGATCAGTTCCGATACCAAAAAGGTCACCAGTACATACCTACACTCTCAACCTGATACTTCTCCCGACTCACGTCTTCTTTACTACGAAAACTTGACACCACAACCTCTTCTGAGAACTCTCAGGGAACCTGACGTTCCTCTAGATTGCTCAGGTAGGATTCCCTTTAGGTAGGACCCACAAGTGACCTTCCTGACTACAACTTCGACTTTGAGGTTATAAAACCGGTGGACTACGCTTCTCGACTGAGTAAACTTTTCTGGGACTACAACCCATTCTAACTTCCGTCCTCCTCTTCCCCTGCTGTCTCCTACTCTACCAATCTTCGGTAGTGGCTGAGTTACTTGTACTCAAACCCATTTGGGACTCTCAACCACTATCTGTTCCTCAGGACCGTACGACACCAAGAACCCCAACGTTTCTCAGTCTGTGCTGACTCGCTGACTTGACTTGACTTGGGAAGAAACTGTTTAAGATCTTTCGCTCCAGTCCTCACTGTAAGTATGACAAAGAATATGATAAGATAGAATTATTTCGATACCAAGGACAACCTTAGGTTTTAATTGTCGTTGAATTGTATATTTGGCGTGACTGTTACTGCACCAAAGTGAGTCACTAAGAATAACTCGAGTGGACCATTTATTTTCCTCGAATTTGGTTATAGGAAGGAGTTCTTAAGGTGGGACAGAACAGTCAGTCTTTTTGATCTCAGACTACATAACCAAAAGGTCAAAGGGACCGTTGGTAGGGGAGGTATGGGGAAAACGGTGTGTAACCGATCCACTAGTATGAGAGCTCACCTCTATCGAACAGGGAAGAATACGATTGAAGGGTGGGCCGATTGACTGTCACAATGTAAGTAAACATTGTACGTTGAATAATTGGACTTAAAGAAAAATTAATTAAGAACAAAAAGATACGGATCTCAATTTTTTTGTTTTCATGACACAGGAACCTAATGACCACTGAGAAAGTCACTAGAAAGTTATTAGTATTTGGAAGTGTGATTTATCGTGAGAGATTACACTTCAAACTTCTTTCGTTTATTTCAACAGGAGTACATCTTCGGAGTCACTAGAGATAATCATAAAAACTCTAAATTCTAAGTGAATTGTTTTACCCACACTGATCTAGGAAGGAGGAAAACCCCTCAAGTGATCTTGACCCATCTGGTATTTTTGATCTAACGATTAAGACTCTTCTCAACTTTTTGTAAATAGATCCGATCCTCTAAAGACATTTATGCTACTTACTCATTTTTAAGATCCACTTTTATGATAACCACTTTACTAAAGACTTCAGAGAAGAGGTTTAGTAGATGTAACATTTTTTGAAGTCATGTAAATAAGACTAAATAATCTAATTCTTCAGTTATGTATACTGGGAAGGTTTGATCCAATCTATATCCTTTAATTCCCCCTTTTCTACATTTTTATCGATAAGTCGGTCGTATATACATAAAAGTGAAATAAACATAATTTAGATAACAGTTATGTAAAAACAACAAAATGTACGTGGGATCTAACTCTTTATGAAAATACAGACAGTAGATAAACATCGTTGAGACGACGACGACGACGACGACGATTCAGTGAAGTCAACACAGACTGAGACACGCTGGGGTATCTGCCGTCGGATCGTCCGAGGGGGTAGGGACCCTAAGAGGTCCGTTCTTGTGACCTCACCCAACGGTAACGGAAGAGGTTACGTACTTTCGCTTTTCACTTTCAGATCAGTGAGTCAACACAGGCTGAGATTCCCTGGGGTACCTGACGTCGGGTGGTCCGAGGAGCCAGGTACCCTAAAAGGTCCGTTCTCATGACCTCACCCCACGGTAATGGAAGAGGCCAACGTTGAGACCGGTAGACCATTTTTAAAGTATCTTTGTAGTTTGTATAAAAACTTTACACTATGGAAGAATGTGTCACAAAACAAAAGTTGTAAAATCATTAATCTTAACAAATAAAGTACCGTACACCGAAAAGACAAGTATGACCATCGTTACGGGGATTGGAGAATGGTGATTTTTCACAATTTAGTCTTAAAGATTAAACACACGATGACTGGGAAATAAATTTACACTAGACCTAAATTAATAATATTTGTGTTGAATTGTTTGGTATACGAGCGAGTAGACAAGAAATAACATAATTACACAGGGGATGTCCTGAGACCTTACTTACAGATCATCTGTGTACACAGGACTATTAATTGTCGATTATCCATAAAAACTGAATAAAAACTCTATTTTTATTATTTCAATTTTATTTATTATTTAATTATTTCATTTTTTACTTATTATTCCATATATTTGATGTCACATTATTTAATGATATATACCGTTTTTTTAACACTGAATAGTTTCTTATCAGATCACTAAATCATACAAATCTTCTTGGACTTATACTTGTGTTTGAGATTCATCAGTACGTAGAAAACAACGATATATGTTCAGACTAAAAATTACGACCCCTCTAAGTTTCTAATTTCTTAATTGTAGATGAATTTGAGTTATACATTTAGAGGTATGAAGACATATATGAGATATTATTCAAAACTAAACTGATGGTTAAACACTTTCTCGTTTTATTTTCCGTTTCTGAAATTGACTAAAAGAAAAGATCTCGATCGAAGTTAAATCTGAAAATTTTATGACTCAAAGTCTACTGGAAGAACTTACTGAGATCTGGGTGACGTGATGAGATCTCTTTTTAACCCAGAATAGAATGATAGTATAGTGAATGTATGATCCACCGAACTTACATACGAGTATAAATTCAAAAAGTATAATAAGATGAATAAGACAGTATAAGACCAGAAAAATAAAGACACTTTTGGTGACCGTCAAAGAGAGAAAGTCAAGAGGGGACTTGACTTTCGGAACGAAGAGTTTATTACAAATCCATGTGTACCTTTCGTTTCTCAGAGTAGTTATCTTTAATCATGTTTGCTTGTTTTTAAATGGACTGGTGGTCTTTCAAAGGAATGACTATCATCGACGTCTGTAACTGAGTCTTAGGACGTATTTGACCTTACTAAAAGAAATTACTTCTGTAAATAAGTCTTCCATTATGTTTAATATTGTAATGAAAAATTTAGACGTAAATGAAAGTAAGAAGTCAGAACCCGATAATTGAAATTGTACTATCGTCCACCGGTTGTATTCTCTTACTTGTCTAAGAGTTAAAGGGTTGTAGTATTGTATTACGGATGATGTTACCTAATGTGGTGGACATTACATGGCATAATAGAATACCAAACACTATTGAATTACTATACTTTGTCTGTTCCTGTTTTTATACTTCGAAATATACGAATCAGGTACGGACCTGTAAAAACGAACGAAAGTTTTTATCTGTTTATTTTAAAAATTCATCTATAGTATTATTTATCGATTAATTAAAACGAGAAGAATCTTGTTATAAGTAAAAGAAACTACACGTATAAGTATATTATGTCGTGTGTTAAAGTTCGTAAAATTTCATCAGTATAACCTTTCGGTCGACTCTTGTTATTTGGGGTTTATGGTCTACTGTTGAAAGAACCTATAAACAACCCACGATGTCAACAAATTTGACTTAGTTCGAATAAATCCAAAGGAGGATAAGGGGTTACAAAGATATGTCTAGTTTCCAATTAGGAGTTTCATGACTTTCCGTACCTTTCCTTAAGTTTCGTTCCGTCATATATAAGACTCCCTTCAAAATTCCTTGTTCTTTGTCCAAAGTCTCAATTAGAGTCGCGAGGGAAACTTATACTTTGATGGTATCCGGTGAGACAAAATAAAATAGAACAAAAACAAAACCAAGGTCAAGTACCGTACACACAGAAGGAAGTGATACAAGAGACACTCCGTAAGAACGAGGGACCAGTGGCATCGTTGCACCAAGGTGCTGAGTCTCCGAAGTTTACAGGGAGGGATTAGTACGATCGGAACCGTATCGGGATACCGTTCAAAGTACTCACACGAGTCACATTATTGGAGATCATTCTCCTTGTAAAGTATAACCTTGTGAGAGATCTAGTAGTAAGAAAGAATGAACCATTTTTAGTATTCAATAGTAAGTAGAAAAAACCCGATTTTCACTTCATATTTAAACCCCTGTAATATATCTTCAAATATAGAAAACTTACTTTTTATTCGAATCCAATATATAGAAATTCTTTGTTCATTTCGAAGTCGATATATGACAAAAGAGGTTTATTCATAGACCGATTTCAAGCGTTTTCCGTGTTAATAAAAAGTTTTAGAATTCTTTTCGTTACTGTCAAATTTTAATAATTTAATATACGGGATCATAAACTTCTACGAAAAGAGGATACCCGTAAATGGTAGATGAATTCTTAATGACTCTCCGACTCGGTACAAGAACTCTCGTAGACCCAAATTCTTATCTTATAGACACTTATTTCCGAGGGTCCACTAGAAAGAAATGTAACCAAACATAGAGTTTACCGATATGGAATTATCATTCTCTTTCTTTCCCTTTGTCCATGAGTTCTCCTAAAGTGGAGTCGAAACTACACTGACTCCATGAGACCAAGGTCTACGACCGTTCTCGTTTACTTTGTCTTTTCATTCTATTGACGGAGTTCTTTTAACTTTCTAACACTGTAAAGAAATTTTCAAGAGTTTCATGTTTTATTCATTATAGGTATGTGTGTTCCCTTGTTCTCTTTTGTTTTTATTTTGTTTCTTTGATTTTTAGGGTTAGGATCGTGTTGGTCGATAATTTATTTACGTGTCTTTGAGGTCTATGACCTCTAGAACTGAAATTTGATAAATAAACATGGTCAAAGTTCTTATATTTTCTGTTCTGACTATTAAAACCGTCTACTACAAGTTCTTGACCCTTAACGACTTGATTTTTAATTTCTCTACTCTAGTGCTTGACCAACTTGTGTCGATTTCTCTTTTAATTACTTGACTTTCTTTCCTGCACGGTTTTTTGTGGGGTTTTCTTCTTACTTCTCTTATTTCCTACTTTTTATTCCTTCTATGTTTATTCTTATGTCTCCTATGTTCTCCTTTCAAACCTAGATACTTACTTCTCCTTTCTTATTACTCCATCTTTATAAACTTCTCTATTGACGATTCTTATAAGGGTTTGATTTGTGTAGGTCGGTTCATAAGTGTTTCGAAACGTTTACGTTCCCACTCGTTTGTCTTTAGGTGTGGATCAGTGGAGTATCGTGTTATAGAATTTCTTTTTTCTCTAATGTTTAAATTTTTGTCGGTAAAGACCTTTTTTCTTTATAATACTAGTTTCGTTGTCTTACTGTTGACCAAAACGTTATGTTTTTTTTTTTTTTTACTTTAGGTCTCTTGAAACTTACTATATAGATTACACATTTACCTGTCTTGACGGTTTGTTTTTTATATGAGTCACTTTATAGGAAGTTCATACGTAATAAACCCTCCACTGTACTCCCTACGAAAAACTTACAACTATTATAAGAAAATACCGTGTCAATCGTTAATGTACGTGCAAATGAAGTACTATTACACAATTAAACATAGTATATATGAAAGAGGAGAATAGATCAAGATTACGTAAATTTATATTAACTATACGACTACTGAAAGTTTAATGTAGACCGAACCTATAAAGGTATGTGACGGATGGATAGTTCGAGGGATAAAATGTAAAGGTGAACCCAAAAGTTATTCTTAGAGTTTGAATTGTGCAAGTTTCGACTGGTATCCTTTAAATAGAGAGGGTTTGATAATAAAGTTAGGAATCATGTAGATAAAAGGTCCGAATTTTAAAACCACAGTAGAACTAAGAGAAAGAGAATATGAGATGTTCGTTAGATGAAAAATTTTTAATTCAAAAGGAAGATTTATTAAAAGGGTGCATAATGAATGATGATGTCGGTGAGAGGACGGTTTCAGGGCCACTAGACAGAGGGGAGTCACCAACGATATCGAAACGATTGAGAGAGACGACAACGGGAACTTGATGATAACGTAAGAGACTTATCTCGTCTTTTTAATCAATTGTATAACTAGTCAACGAAGTCTACGAAGGGTAGAGGTCCACAATGGAAGTTTCGGGGTAACTAGAAGAAAAGGAAAGGGTAAAGGGGAGACTGAAGTACGGGATGGAAAGGAGGTTGAATAAAACAGGATCACTATCGTCGGAAATGAGACTAGGAACTGGAATAATCAGTTAATCCTAGAGACGTGAACGACAAGAAGACGGACTTTATGATAAGAAGGTCTATAGGAGTGCCGATTGAGGGTCTGAAGGAAACCTAAGAATCAGTTTTCAGTGTAAGAGTTCCACGAACCACGAAAATAGAGGGGACTGGAGGGTGTGTCTACGTGTTTATAGTTGTACAAAACAGTCAGAAGTTACGGAATAAAAAGGTAGATGGAGATGTACTCTGTTACATTTTTCTATCATAGAATAAATAGAAAAGTAACATAACTGTGATCTTATATTCAGGTCACTCTTATCTCTACACACAATCAAAACTAACGATAATATAGGGGTTACAGATCTTATCACGGATCGTGACATGTTCCATGTATTGTTTATAAGTGACTTAAAAGTTTTTCACTTTTCTTGCATTTTATCATTAAAGGAGGATGAATACGGCTCTTTATCAAATCTCACTTTCACTTTCAGTAAGTCAGTACAAGCTGAGAAACACTGGGGTACCTGATACTACCGGGTACCTTAAGAGGTCCAATCTTATGACCTCACCCATCGGGAAGCGAAGAGGTCCCCTAGAAGGGTTGGGTGTCTAGTTTTGGTTCAGAGGACGTGACGTCCACCTAAGAAATGGTCAATTCGGTGGTCCCTTCGGGTTCTTATGACCTCACCCATCGGATAGGGGAGAGGTCCCCTCGAAGGACTGGGTGCTTACTTTGGTCGTAGAGGACGTAACGTCCAGCTAAGAAATGGTTGACTCTGTGGTCCCTTCGGGTAGTTATTTATTTAGTAAATTTACTCCGAAGTTTATTAGAGGTATATCTTTCAATTTATTCTTTTAGATTTATTTCCTGGAACTTTATACAAATAGTATAATGAAAAAACCCAAGAAAACAATCTGATGGAACGGTACCCTTCACGTATAATAGATTTATTAATAAAAATACAGAAAATTGTATAATTTCATTTAAATAAGTACCACCACCACCAAATCAATCAACGATTCAACACAGACTGAGAACGCTGGGATGTCTGACATCGGACGGTCTGAGGAGACAGATATCCTAAGAGGTCCGTTCTTATGACCTCACCCAACGGTAAAGGAAGAGGTCCCCTAGAAGGACGGGTCCTTAACTTGGACCCAGAGGACGTACCGTCCGTCTAAGAAATGGTTGACTCGATACTCCCTTCGGGTTTACATTGGTACGACGACGACGATTCAACGAAGTCAGCACAAGCTGCGACACGTTGGGGTGTTACCGTCGGGTGGTCCGAGACGGTAGGTACCCTAAGAGGTCCGTTCTTGTGACCTCACCCAACGGTAAAGGAAGAGGTTACGTACTTTCACTTTTCACTTTCACTTCAGTGAGTCAGCACAGTCTGAGTCGCTGGGGTACCTGGTGTCGGATGCTTCGAGGAGGTAGGTACCCTAAAAGGTCCGTTCTCGTGACCTCACCCTACGGTAACGGAAGAGACTTTAAATTGGTATGGATCCATACTTTTATTAGGTTAGTAAATTTTTTATTATATAATTATCTTTTGTAAATCATTTTCGTTGTTTAGTCCTTTGTTGACCTGTAACTTTTCTCTAAAAATAATGAGGATCAAGGGTTCTCCTCCCCCGTACGATGTAGTTTGGTACCCCCGTCCCTCGTGTACTCTTGTGGTCCCAGACAGTGATCCGTCTCCCTCTTCCGGTTCTTGGAAAAAAATACCAAAGACACCTTTTCGTATCCACTCCATCTCAATGATCCTAATCTTGACTGATTAAATCTATTAAAGTCTTTCGGGTCTCCGTGTCCCCGACGGGAACGACAAATCAGGATCTAGGACGTCACTAGTCTCGTCTGTCACCGGACTAACACTCTCTGGTCATTCAATCCACCAATTCCTACACCTAAGATCTAAACAACTAAACATAAACTTTTCACGTGGGGCCCTCCTTCTGAAGACCGTCCTTCCACTACTTCATCCGTCTTGTGGTTTCGTTCTAGTGAATTTATATAATAGTCCAACAGGTTTTATTCTGTATAAGTCTAATACGTACATCTTGTCTATAATTTCGTGGTTTAGATACCTTCGGTGTTTCTATCAACCATTTGGTTCAATTAATCAGGGAATCGTGATAGAATAGATCTTCAATATTTAAGAAACACCAAACCAGTCTTAAGAGTTGAGTTAGACAAACTAACTTTATAGTCCCATTAACTGTTTTAAATATTTGTAACTAAAATTATACAACTATTTACTACCATCTGAGTCAAAAGTTTCGTCAAAGAGTAACTTATAGTAAATTAATTGGGAAATCCTGGACCTCAAGTAAAAGATCCAGATAAAAATACTTCCTCTCTTTACACTCCGAGTCCTTCAAAAAGAGAACGTGTCTAAATATTCAATCTGTAACAATGTAGATCCAGACTATGAGATCGTTAGACCTCGGTTTAGAAATGCTCGACATAGTACCCTGTGGAACCGACTTTGGAAGAATATTAAATTAGAAAATTTCTTTTTCTTTATATTTGTACCTCATTAAAACATAAACATTTGAACATATTGAAATCGACAATTGATAATAATGATCGTAGTTTTTTCTACCCAAAATATTAAATGGAAACGATGACAAAATATAACCGTCCGGGGACTTATTGTAAGTTTACTGACCTTTTTCGAGTTGTCAATTTGTTATCCTAAATTGGACCTCTCTCTATGTATGTGTGGAATTACGTAAAGTAACGTCTCAGACTCGATTATGTATTGGAGGTATTTCGGATCGGAAGATTTTCTAAACGACTATGTTCAATACTGACAGTAACATGTATCGTAGAAGATCACAAGACTAAAAGTATTGTGGTTATGTAACTACCACCACCAAATCGACGATTCAACACATGATAAGAACGTGACATCGGACGTTTCGAGGAGACAGGTACCCTAAAGGGTCTGTTCGTATCGCCTTATTTAACGGTAAAGGAAAAAGTCCCCTAGAAGGACTGGGTCCCTGACTTACGTCTAGAGGACGTAACGTCCGTCTAAGAAATGACTGACTCGGTGGTCCCTTTAGGATGGTCAAGTAAAGTCAAGTGAGTGAGTCAGTACAGACTGAGAAACGTTGACGTACCTGACGTCGTGTGGTCCCAAGAAATAGGTAGTGGTTGAGGGTCTCGAATGAGTTTGAGTACAGGTAACTCAGTCACTACGACAGGTTGGTAGAGTAGGATTACGAAGAACAAAAAGATTCTTGTCTTTTGATTTCCAATTTTACTTTTACAGTACGACCACAAAATAAGTTATTTGACAATGTGTCAAGATAGGGAGGGATGGGACACAGAAGGGAAAAGCACGGGTAGTCAATTTAGATGAACCCTTAAACCCAATCTCTCAGACATAGTTACGACAAACCCCTTGTTTTCATGGGGTATGTATACACACACACAGTATATGTATTATCGTATTTTTATCTTCAGAGGATTGGTTTATAGTACTGTTGACCTATTCTTTATAGGATTCATATCTAATCACACTGAAAAGAAGTGAGTTTTGTTTGTGGGATTTAAGATTCTCCATATGTTCTCTCGATTTATAAGTCTAGACTTGTTGAGATCGTCAACTTGGTAGGTGACCGAGTTCAAATGACTAACTTTACAGACCCAGAGTTAACGGTCAGGGAGACAACGCGAAAGAGGTCTACTGTATTCCTTTGAAGAGAAGGGCTGTTCTCTGCTTTGTCGAGACGGTCGACTCCACTGTAACACAAGTGAGTTATTACTATGTTCCGGGACTCCAGGAAGTCGTTCTTTTTATTGTTTCTCTAGGAGTAATCGATTGACTCCTTCTTACTTCCAGTAGGGTGTCTCTCTTACAGTACGTATGTGTAGTGGATCTTGTAAACAAGAAGTAATTAAGACATTCGGGTTCGACCCGATAGTAGGTCAGTGTAAAATTATGAGACAGGAGACAGTCTTTATTACCGACCCTACAAACAAAGGAGACATTACATGAATTCTCTTGTAAAATACTATTAAACGGAAACACAGTTACTTAAGTTTATTACGAAATCCTAAATTATACTAATGTAAATTATAACCGTTATTGTCAAACCTAAAGAGTCTACTTTATTTACTTCTGATATCAGTAGATAAGATTTCTCGAATAATGCGTTTAAGTATTTTGATGATAGTAAGAATCACTACGATGATACGTTTTATGGTTAAATCAATACCGGAACATAAATTTTTCTCGAATAAATGTTCTTCTCTTGAGATTCAGTAATTAAAATGGACGTTCTTTGGATTAAATTAATCGGGTAGTCAATATACCGCTATGTTTAAAAGATGAACGATGATGAATTTGAATCTTAAAAGAGTAATAACCCATCTTTTATCGTTTTTTTGTATAAATATGAGATGTCTCTTGACGTTTTTACTGTAAATTTTTTTATGTGTAACAAAGAAGACAGTCCTAATAAACTACTAAATAGAATACAATATTACAGATAGGTAGTCAGATATTTGACCCTGTTACAACAAAAACAGTTACCATGTTTCGGGACTTCAAATATCATTCTTTTTATCCCGTAAAAATTTTATTTTTCTAATAATTCATCCCAAAGAGAAGAACCCTTGCATACGGAAATGGAGAAACGTCCATTAGAATTAATAACTCACACGATTTATCTAGATAACACAGTCCGAAACACATTATTATGGTAGACACATTCGTGACGTTTTCAGTGTAAGAATTTTCGTTTTATTGATACCATTGTGGTACATATTATTTTTGATACGTACTGATAAGTCGATTATTTTTTACAAATTTCAGTAATTAGATGGATTAACATAATTTCTAAATTCTCGCTTCCGTTCATTGTTAAGATTATTCTAAAATATAGGTTCATATATTATAATTCCAGTCATAAGACAATAATAAAATATCTTCGTAAATTAAGAAAATCGAAATTAAAGAAACTCTTTATATCTGTCCAGTTGTTTATCTATTCTGATATTGCAATAGTCAAACCCCTAAATTTAATCCGGTTGAAAGTCTTCACTTCGATGTTTACATAGAAATTTTCACATATACTTAAACTTAATGTTATTAAATCTTATCAAATCGTATTTTAAATATACTTTGGTTAAAATACACTTTTGAGGGTTTATTACACTTCATACAGTCAATAGTGTACTAAAGTATAACGTCTTACACAACAAGGATTATTATTACCGTCATTAGGTAACCGTCCACTTACCTTTAGAGAGTCAACAGTTATAAATATACCAAAATACGTTCTACACTTAATATTTTCATCAGGCCCTCGTACAAGAGTATTTTATGGTCATGGGTCCTTTAACTTTTCACCTATTATGGATGGATATCCTTTTCTCGTATATATATATACATATATATTGAAGAAAGTGACCTACTTAAAAATGAGATAAGTTTGTAACAGTAAAAATTCTTATATCAAAACTCTTACTATTTAACTATAAAAAGAGAATAAATAAGATGAACAAAACATTTGTCACTGAATCCCCTTTTAATTGTGACAAAAATTCGTGAAGAGTGTATACTTAGATGACTCGAGAGGAAATAAGGTGGTCGAGAGGACGTCTTTCTATCCCGGTTTGGGACTCCGTGGCAGAAGAGTGAGAATAAAGTTCGACGTGCAGATTACTTTCAGTTACTCTTTGCAGATAGACGACACCAAAAGGTAACTTAAGGTGAACGGACACTATCATAAACGTTCAGTTAACGTTCTGGTTTGAGTAAAGGGAAGAGATTCAGTATACGACCTTATATAACCGACTATCTACTCTCTCTGTCCTATGTTGGTATACATAATTTTAACAATGAAACGTAAATATGTAAAGAGGAAAGTACAACACAATAACAATAATAAACCCTAAACTGAAAATTTACTAACCAAGGGAGTTAAATGATGCATTAACGAATCCAGATAGTAAAATACCCTCCCCTTTTTCATTCTCTTTTTGCGTTTTAGTTTGGTCGCTAAATAAGATGATAATAAGAGTTGGTCTGTTAAGTATTTCTAAAACCTCACGACAAATTCCCTACAAAATTACTTTCAATGATGAAAATATTGATTATAGAAAATTATCTTTCCTCGTTATATTGTGATATTATGTTAAAGTAAAACACTAAATTGGACACTGGACGAAGGGTCTTAACTTCTATGAACTCCAGTTTCAGTGGTATTGACAAATCAACGATTCAGTACAGGTTGAGAACCACTGGGGTACCTGACATCGGGAGGTCCGAGGAGACAGGTTCCCAAAAAGGTCTATTCTTATGACCTCACCCAACGGTAAAGGAGAAGGTACTCTAGAAGGGTTGGGTCTCTAGTTTGGGTGCAGAGGACTTAATATCTACATAAGAAATGGTGACTCGGTGGTCCTTTTGGAAGGTCTCAACATTCTATAATGATAAGGAGTCAAGAGGAACAAAGGAAAGAGATTTTTAAATAACGTATATCTAACATTTCATAAATTTAGACTTTTACACCGTAGTTTAAGACAAAAGTATTAGTAAGGAAAGAGAGAAGAGATATGGTGAGAAGAAAGACAAACTAGATAAAAGTGGTCATAAGGAGAAAAGGTTTCTTCGAACTTCAACAAGGTTTATCGAAATATGTTAAATTCGTATTTTTATAGGAAGAGGATTGGTTGGTTGTTTTTGTTTTTCAAAAGAGAATAGGTGGGGGGGCGGGGTTACTTAACCGTATGTATTAGAGAGAAATGGGAGGTGGAGGATGTGTACGGACATTAGTGTGTGTCCACAGACGGAAGGAATCATTTTGGTTAACAGGGTCGTGAATAATCACTGTACCGAATCAAATTGGATGGAAAAGTTCACCAAAGGAAACGGACAATACGATAAAGAAGAGAGAAAAAAAGACGGTACGGTGTCATCGAGTCGACCATTTCTTAGATGGACGTTACGTCCTCTTGGGTTAAGTTACGGACCCAGCCCTTCTAGGGGACCTCTTCCCTATCCGATGGGTGAGGTCATAAGAACCCGAAAGGACCACCGAGTCTGTCAAAATTTTACTTTTTTTTAAGTGGACGTTACACCGTCTGGACCGAAGGTAGGGACACAACCCTTCTAGGGGACCTCCTTCCTATCTGGTGGGTAAAGTCATAAGAACCCGAAGGGATCTCTGAGTCCGCTATTTCTTAGACGGACGTTACGTCTTCTGGACTCAAACTAGGGACCAAACCCTGCTAGGGGACCTCCTCCTGTACTGTTGGGTGAGGTCATAAGAACGGACCTCTTAGGGGTACCTGTCTCTTCGAATCGGCCGAAGTCAGGTGTCCCAACGTTTCTTAGACTGTACTGACTCACTGATTCCTGTCGTGTGTCCCGTACACCCTAGAATCAAAGGCTTGGTCCCCAGTTTTGACGTGGAGGACGTAACCTTCGTGTTTCAGAATTGGTGACCTAGTGTTTCCTTCAGGGAAGAGAAAGAAGAGAACAACTTCACTCCTCCTCATGTCCTACCCTGTAAAAAGTATAAAATTATGAATCGAGTTTACTGAAGAACAATGGAAAGGGTACCTTCAGGGGTCGGTTCTTTAGTCTACGATCGTAAAATTAATATTTTACAGACAGAATACAGAAAATACCGTGTTCAATAACATTAAATAAAAATTGAATACGTATATGTAGGGACGCCGAGTTTGCCATTTCGCAGACGGACGTTACACCCTCTGGGTCCAAGCTAGGGACCGAGCCCTTCTAGGGGACCTTTTCCTTTACCGTTAGGTGAGGTCATAAGAACGGACCTTTCAAGGTACCTACCTCCTCGGACCATCCGCTGTCAGGTACCTCAGGGCTTCTCAGCCTGTGTTGATTTGCTGAAGTGAAAGTGAAATTGGCAGAAGGGTCCAAAAGAAAGTGAGGTGTCAACAAGGCGTTTCATAAAAATTAAAGTAAAAAGGAGGATCCTATAGTTTAAGAGTAAAAAGAAGGTCGAAACCACTCAACAAAACTTGAGAAAAAACTAGTATAAAAAAAACGGTAAAAGAAAAAGAAATAATAATTAACAACTAAAAGTAGGGACTATAAAATTTCAGATAGTAAATTGTGTCTTAGAAAGTTAACATAGGTCACGAGATTTTCTCCGTGGAATAACCGGTAGAATAGCGATTTAGAAGTTATAAACAGTTTTTGAATAAAACCAGATTTTGAAATGAATATTAATACATCACTACAAGATTTCGGAAGGAAACGGGGTTACGTTTCGAAGATGTATCAATATAATATTTCCTTTTTACCGACAGTGATAGGAACCAATTATTTTATTCGGAAGAAAGAGAAAAAGAAGGGAAGAGGAGGAGGACAAAAAACCGATATAGAAAAATAAACATGGAGCTTCTTTAGTGATATCCACTGTTATTCCGTTTACTGTAAAAGATATTTTACTACGATGAGTTTTACACCAAGTACCTTGTCCGTGTAGTTATTATGGACCCTCGAACAATCTTTATATCTTAGAGTCCGAGGTAAGGTATGAGTACCTTAGTCTTAGAGTTAAAATCATCCAAGGAGTTCTATAATATTAAAACTCTTCGTGACTACATCTGATTTAGGTAAACAGGTACTCTAGATATGTATTTTATCACTTTGTCATATTATGATAAATTTACAGAGATGAACACGAAGGACTGAGTCACCGGTACGAACATTTTCCGGTTTGTCTAAATGATGATAATTGTATAGAAACGTCACATACTCTGAAGGAAGTCTCCATCCGTCGTTCTTATTACACCCCTGTTCCCCTTTTAGTCTCGAGAAGTACAGACACATCCTTACCAGAAATTTATCTAACTAGAAGAAAAGACATTATCCCCATTTGATGTAAATTCCTAATAGAATTCTTTCTTTCACTTTCTTTTACTTCAGCGAGTCAGTACAGGTTGAGAAACACTGGTGTACCTGTCATCGGTCGTGGTCCGAGGAGACAGGTACCCTAAAAGATCCGTTCTCATGACCTCACCCAACGGTAAAGGAAAAGGTCCCTTAGAAGGGCTGGGTCCCTAGTTTGGGTCTAGAGGGCGTAACATCTGTCTGCGAAATGGTAGACTCGGTGGTCCCCTAATAGATTTGACGATATTTTTAACTAAAAATTGAAGGAGAAAATTTTTAGATATAAAGGTCTAATAAAATGGAGACAAAGAATATGTACTTAATTACGTCATCAACTTTAACACAGTCCCGAACCTTTTGTATGTAAACAGTACTTTGTATTTTACATTACATTTAGTTTCAAAGAGATTTAATTTTAATACATGAAAAACCAACGTATCACTGGTTCATAACCAAATTAGTGATCAGAAATTAAGTAGTATTTATATATATACTTGAAGTCACTCATAGAAAGTTATTTTATTAATTTTCTTCGTTTAATATGAAGAGTTAGTAACCATCAAATTCTTACTTTCCCAATTGAAACGTCGTCTTCGAAAATTTTATCATACGATTTTATATTTTCATGGAAAAAGAAAAAAAAATTTACTCCCCGTATAAAACCTTAACTCCTTTCTTTTCTATTCCAGGGATCAAGAGATCCCAAAAATAGGATGACAAGGGAAAAAGTTCCAGGAACTGGATCAAACAGTAAAATTATGAAATAAAGAAAGGAGAGGTCAAAGAATAAGGGAACTAACGTGGAAAGAAACAGTTGTGGTTTGTCGGTTTGTTTTAACTAGTTTACCTTTCTCTTCCTAAAAGGAACCCCATATCAAAATTTAAATAAAGTAAGGTTTTAAGTTTTAAAGAATTTAAGAATTTCACCTTTAATTGTCGACCATATTTGAAAGTCGTACGTTAGTGGAGGATTTTGAAAGTACTTTAACCTTCTTTTAAATGCAACCGTCTCGACAAGTTCAATAGGCAATAATACACAATAGAAGGATGTATTTATAGATCAATAAAAATCAATTACTTAATTACTCGACGAGGAACTTTATACTATTAATTGGTGCTAAACTGACTCTCTTCTTTGTTTAAGAGACTACCCCTTTACTCTCCGAAAGTCCTTAAAATTAGGGAATACGTTTCGTATAAACTCCGTTCATAATGATGGGTCGTGTGAAAGGGAACAATCTCTTTTGACAAAAGTAAAGGTAGTTAGAGTCAGATAAATAAATCTTTAATGACTCAATAATCTCGACGACAGACCAGAGAACACAAATTAAAAGTGAGCCGTAGTGTAAATCTTTAGGATCGACGACTGCTTCACGACACACCAAGGTAAAGACTTAGAAGGTCAGGATATTTTACTTAGAACGACACTTTTTACTTCTAATTACCCGAAGTATTACTGAGAGGAGACGATTTTGATTAGACTTATTTCTCCTTTCCTTCTCACACATACACATACACACCACGATTAACACACCTCCCTCACTCTACTCTGTCTTTATGTTTTTTGGTCACTCCTAAGGAAGCCTATTTTTATTCGGTGTTACCATACCGTCAAAGAGTTTTTTAATTTGTATCTTAAAAGTATACGAGGTCTTATAGATGAAGACCCATATATGTGTGTGAGTTTTAACTTTTGCTCCTGAGTTTTGTTATACACATATACGTATAAGTATCGTCGTAATAAGTCTTATTGGGTTTCCACCTTCGTCAGTCCATAGGTAGTTGTCTATTTATCTATTTGTTTTAAACCACACACGGATGTTACCTTGTAAACTTTGAATTTTTCCTGACTTGGAGTCCCTATTGTACGATTCACTTTAATCCGTCATTGTTTTCCTTTGCATAATATACTTATGTGAATATACTCCATGAATTTCATTAGTCTAAGTGTGTGGTTTTCAATGTTATCACCATGGTCCCTGACCCCAACACCCTATTATCCTCAGTCTTACAAATTACCCTCGTCTTACTCAAAACCGTCTACTTCTCAAGACCTCTACCTACCACTAATACCAACGTGTTGTTGCACTCAAATAAATTACGATGACTTAGTATGTGAATTTTAGTATGGGTATTTTTCATAGTTCACTTCACTTCAGCGAGTCAGCACAGGCTGAGAAACGCTGGGGCACTTGGGTGGTCCGAGGAGGCAGGAACCCGAAGAGGTCCGTTCTTATGACCTCACCCAACGGTAAAGGAAGAGGTTATTTTATACAGGACATATAAAATGGTGTTATTTCTTTTTCGTTTTTTATACTACCCGAATTATTGGTTGAATACTTGGTTCATTGTTAAAGAATGTTCATACATTAAAGTTTTATATTCTTTATTAGTAAAGTTCTTACACAACGGAAGAAAAATTTGACAATCAAAGAGTTTCAAAAGGTTTTGTCCACGACACTACACGACACGAATCAACGAGTCAACATAGACTAATAAACACTGGACTATTTGCCATCGGGAGGTCAGGAGACAGGTACCCCTAAGAGGTCCGTTCTTATGAGTTCCCCCAAAGGTACGGGAGGAGGTCCCCTAGGAGGGTTCGGTCCCCAACTTGGGTCCAGAGGACGAAACATCCGTCTAAGAAATGGTAGACTCGGTGGTCCCTTCGGGTTCTTATGACCTGACCCATCGGATAGGGAAGAGGTCTCCTTGAAGGGCTGGGTCCTTAGTTTGGTCCCAGAGGACGTAACGTCCGTCTAAGAAATGGTCGACTCAATGGGTCCATATGTAGTAGTTTCCTAGACTGGGTGAGAAATTCACTTATCCCTGAAACCTAGTGGGTGGGGTAAATGAAGTCGACAGAATTCGGACCTGTTAGAACAGGGAGATAAGTTTTCGTTACAGTATGTGACGTTGTTCCAAAAAGATTTTTGTTCGATACTGTTAAAGTTCGAAACCTTTCCTTTCGTGGTTGTGTCCATTACAAATATACAATTTTCTTTTTGTATGAAATTTGTCCCTCAACTATTTATCACACACGAAACGGTTTAACACTACAACTTCGGCTTTGAGGTTATGAAACCGGTGGCTTACGCATCTTGACTGAGTAACCTTTTCTGGGACTACGACCCTTTCTAACTTCCGTCCTCCTCTTCCCCTACTGTCTCCTACTCTACTGACCTACCGTAGTGACTGAGTTACCTGTACTTAAACCCATTTGAGGCCCTCAACTACTACCTGTCCCTCCGTGCCGTACGATGTCAGGTACCCAAGTGTCTCAGTCTGTACTGACTCACTGACTTGACTTGACTTGAACGGTTGAACACCAAAGTACAGAAGTATCATTTAATGTCGTTTGAAGTATTGTTAAAAGAAACGTTTACAGATGAGTAGACCTGTGAGTTCTCACAAGAAGAGGGTCACGGAGAAGATACTACCACGATTAAGTGGTCTGGGTCCAATGTATTAACTTAAAAATCCATTTTCCATAAACAATACTTAAGTGTTTATGGGCACGAATAAAAGGGAGGAGTTAATTGGATTAATTAATTAATAGACTTTATTAGAACCGTACCCTAAGTGTATATGATTTCATAAACCCCCTTAAGGTTACGAAGACCTAAAAACCGAACATTTCGTCCTGTAAATCATTTTACACCTTCTGTATTTTTGAAACAATTATACTTTACACACGGTCAAATAATAACATGTAAAACAGTGACGTATAAACATGATTAGTATAAGAGTTACTTATAATTAATACTAATATTAATTTGTATTAAAAGTTGGTATAGATTACGTAGTTTATTATTTAAATATAGGTGATAACAGAAATTTATAGTCGTTTCAGATGAAAACCTTATTGTCACTTGTTCAACTCTCTTCAAGTTAAAAGAAAGATGAGAAAGTCAAAGGTCTTTAACTAGACACCAATCAACTTAGGAGTCTATGTCTCCTTGACTCCTATACCTCCCGGTTGATATTTAATGTCGTCCTAATTGGGGACGTAACAAGTTCCCACTTAAAATAGTCTTTTATCTCCTCGAAGTCTAGAGTCTAGTAGTCCCAACCGATTTTTCATTTTATCCTATCCGATAAACACCTAATTTATAGATAAAGACTTGTATATACGACCCGTGAAACTAGTTTCAACTCGTGTTACTTATACTGCGTTAGGGACTGAGTTACTTCAAATAGTAAATAGTCCCCGACGACGACGACGATTCAGCGAAGTCAGCACAGGCTGAGACACGCTGGGGTGTTGCCGTCGGGTGGTCCGAGGGGGCAAGAACGGACCCTTGTGACCTCACCCAACGGTAAAGGAAGAGGTTACGTACTTTCACTTTTCACTTTCACTTCAACGAGTCAACACAGGTTGAGAATCGTTGGGGTACCTGACGTCGGATGGTCCGAGGAGACAGGTACCCTAAAAGGTCCGTTCTCATGACCTCACCCAACAGTAACGTAAGAGGTTAAATAGTCCCCTCTCTCGGCAATTCGTCCCATAATGTTATTTCACATTACTGAAAAGTATATTTTTCTTTAGGTTTGTTGGTTTGTTTGTCAAGTGTCCGGACTTGACGAAGAATCTTTAGTATGTACTTTTGTAATAGAACAGTATGTTCGTCTGTTTTCGTTGGTGTCGGTTCATAAATAAACCGACAAGCAAATTGGTTGTTCCGACTGAAGATTGAATCGATATCTATAAAAGTCTGGAGAGACTCAGACTCGTAGTATTAGAAGTCCCAACGACATTCCTAATTTCTTTCACACAGAGCACTTTACGAATCGAGTGACGGACCGTGTGGAGTAATTAAGTCATTTAAAATAATTACACTTAGATGTTACATTATCACTGACAGTACACTAATCGTAGTTTTAATGTGTGTCGTAGCCAGATCGTTTTACCTCTACCGTCTGTTAGGGTTCGTCTTCTGTCTCTTAGGTGCTCTGATCGTTTCAGTGTCACTGAATAGACCGTGTTGACGATGCACTCTCCATTTACCACCCTGTACTCTAATCTTACGATTTTCCTTTTTTAGACATAACGACTTATTCATTAAAACTGAACTAAGATACAAAGTCACAGACACAAAGATGGACTGTTGTAAGAATTTCAATCGAACTATAGTTTAAAAGTAACATTGAAGTCATCGTTTCTTACATGAAAGATCCCTAAATCTTTATTAAGATATAAATTTTTATTTTATAAATTTTATTTAGAATTTGTATAACTTATTTTAAAAGAAAGATGTCAGTGATACTTTTAGTAATTGAGAAATCTTCTATTTAAGAAGAAATTTCAACTGTTGTAGTGTGTGTGTAACAAGTAGAACTTAAGATGAGGTAAAAAGGGATACTTTAATAAAAAGACTATAATATCAGTATAGTCCCTTATAGAATGACAACCCTTATACAATGTCAAATAAGGTAGTATTTCGAGATAATTTTACTATTTTAACTAAAATTTTTAAAGATGAAGATGTTCTGAGATCTATAACGAAGGGATATCGGACTTAAAAGTCTTACTAATAATGATGACACGTTGTGTTTTATAATATCTAAAGTTAGTTCTTAATAAATTTTATTGTGTTAAAATAAACTCGACATAAGTATTAATCAAATATATAGGTACTTATTTCTACAAGACGACGATTTTATTTGTATTTTAGAAACGAAGAAAAATTAAATATATACGTAGAACTCTAAAACAGTAATTGTACATCTATCCATATCTTTTTCAATACAAGATGAGACCGTAAGTTAAGAATATTTAGGAAGACTTAAAATTTAGTTTGATTTTTTTATGAACATTACCAGATGGTCCACTTAAAATGACCTTTGTTTTTTATCAGTTGACAGAGTGAGTGTTTCTATAAAAAACAGATCAGAAATCGAAGTAAAGAGTTTGATTATAATTGTTATACTCACCACGAAAACAAGTCGTTATCCAAAGATAAACGAGTTCGTTACACGGTATCGTCCATTTTCCAACGAAAGAAACACTTCACCTCTTTCCCGTTGTTCAGTTCCACGGGTTCGACATCTACAGATCTAATCAAATCTTTTTTCTTAAGTAAACTTAGTCAAGACTACTCTACCTACTTTGACCTCGGTTAATATGTCTCACTTCATTCGGTCTTTCTTTTTGTGGTTATGTCATATGATTGTGTATATATACCTTAAATCCTTCTACCGTTACTGCTGGGACATACGTTCTGTCTTTTTTTCTGTGTCTACACATATGGCCTGAAAACCTGAGTCTCCCTCTCCCTCTCCCACCCTACTAAACCCTCTTACCCTTAAGATTGTACATATGACAGTACATTCTTAACTTAGTGGTCAGGTACAGACTGCATCCCACGTCGTACGAACCCCGACCACGTACCCCTACTGGGTCTCTCTACAACACCCCTCCCTCCACCCTCTCCCCAAGTACAAACCCTTGCGTACATTCTTAATTTCTAAAAATTTAAATTTTTTTTTATTTTTTAATTATTTGTTATTTTATTTTTTTATTTTTTTTTCTCATACCTACCATAAACTAGATCTAGATCAGATAAAGGAATAAGAGGTAAACCTTTAAATGAGTGTATCTGACTGTTAACGAAGATATTTATTATGTTGGTAGTTTTATAAAATTCATCCTTTTTACATCTCAAAAAAGACAATAATACTAACAGTCTTTTAAAAGTATCGGTGTCTCTCCTAATTAACCCATCTCCGACTAAAGATCCTCTCAGAACGTTATAAATCCGTTTTTATATAGAAAATCCTCCCAAAGGATCTACCGAGACACCCATCCCTTAGGTGGACGTCACGTCCTCTACGTCCTCTACACTCAAGATAGCGACCCAGTCCTTCTAGGGGACCTCCTCCCGTACCGGTGGGTGAGGTCATAGGAACACCTCTTATGGAACCTCTCTCCTTGGACCGTCCGGTGTCAGGTATACCAGCGTTTCTCACCCTGTACTGACTTCACTGCCTTAACTACGTAAGGAAAATTCTACTTATAAAATTCTATGTAAAATTACACCTAGTTATCTCAATTCACTGACTCCTAAACGTTCTTTATTGAGGTCCATTGAAGTTTTCAGTGACTCGTTGAGTGACTACACTCCATAGATACGGTAATTGATCTTCGTCTTTAGACCTCTGTGTTATACGTATTCTTTTATTCAAACTGAACTTCTGAATTAAGTTCTACCAATACCTTATAAGTATCCTATAGGTTTTCTATAAATTCATACATTGAGACTTTTCTTCACCTCAAACCTCTTGTACCAACTTATTATACAGGAAAAATTATAGGGTAAAGTTGTTGTTATTAAACCGTAGTTAGGTATTTGTCTTAATAAAACATTCTGGATACCCTAGGTGGTGGTATATAGTTCTCTGAGTCTTCTTAAGAGTAGGTGAGTACATAACCCATTATCTGTATGTCTTACGTCTTCCGTATCCCTTATATTTTACCATCCTAAAAACATGCGTTGACTTCATTTTCTACAATTTCATTTTATTTGACGATATATACCTATATTTACGTCTAAATGTATGTCTAAATGCTCTCTACAAAATCCGTTGAGAGTACCATTATCGTCCGTTTCTGGTTATAATCTATGTGTGTGTGTGTGTGCGTGTGTAACCTTAGTTTAGTATGGTTGGTACTTTTTTTCAGTTAAGGTTTTGCTTGTGTCGTTCTCTCCCTCTTCTCTTGTTTGTTGGGTTTGTTGGTTCGTTTTTCGGTCTTTTGCTAGCTATTCTACCGTAGTCATTCAAGAATGGATAATTATGATTCATTTACCGAATTTAAGAGGTTAGTCTTACTTCTCACTACCTACCTATTCTTTTTCTGAGTGGTTTTTTTTCGAAACCATCAATATTGTCTATGGTATCTAAAATTCGGTTTTTGGACATTATTCTCTGTTTCTTCCAGTAATGTATTACTATTTCCGTAGTTAAGTAGTTCTCCTACGGCGTATATATTTGAAAGTTGAAGTCTCGTGGATTTATATAATTCTTTTATTATTTTGTATACTCCCTTTTTATCTGTTGGATATGATTATCGTCCCCATTTAATATGTCCGTCTTTTAGTCATTCTTTAAAACCTGAACTTGATAGTCAAGTCAAGTCAAGTCAAGTCAGTGAGTCAGCACAGGCTGAACTTGATATTATTGTGCATTTATGTTTTCTAGTATTCTCTAATGAACCGTGTTAATATACGGTTGTTTAACGTATTAGATCTTCTTTACCTATTTAAGGATCTTTGTGTTTTGGATGGCTCTGACTTGGTACTTCTTTGTCTTTCGGACTTGTCTGATTATTGTTCACTCTTCCAGTTTAGTTATTAGTTTTAGAGGATTATTTCTTTTCGGTTCCTGTTCTACCCAAGCGGACACTTAGGATGGTTTGTAGATTTCTTCTTAATCACGGTCAGAAAGAGTCTTACGAGGCTTTTGACTTCTCTCTCTTTGTGAGGGGTCGACTAAATACTCACGTCGTAATTAGAGGATGGGTTCGGTCAACTCCTATAATGTTCTTTTCTTTTGATCTCCGGTTATTAAAACTACTTTTATCTACGTTTTTAACAATTATTGTATTATGAATAAACTAAAGTCGTCGTGTAATTTTCCTATTATGTGGTATTAGTTCCCTACATACCAATTTGTATACGTTTAGTTATTATACTATATCATATAAGTATCTTACTTTCTATTTTTAGTATACTAGTAGAGTTGTCTACATCATTTTCCTAAACTTTTTTGTAGTATAGGTAAGGAGAATAACCTCCTATTAACGAAATGTTACAACACCACCGGAAACAATAGTAAAATTCTATTTTTTGTGGAGTTGTTTAAAATATCTTCCCTACATAGAGTCCTACCATTACCAGTATTACTGTTTGGGTGTCACTGTGCTATGAGTTGTTACTTTTCAACTCTCTGAGAAAATACTAGTCCTTGTTGTATTCCTAAGGGTGAATGTGATAAGAATAAGTTGTATCATCAATTTTTGTATTAGTCTCGTTAATTCACTTTTTTCTTTACTTTTCGTAGGTTTAATCTTTCCTTATTCATTTTGACAAACAAAAACGTCTATTTTGATACACAAAAAAAAAATTAGGACTTCTGAGGTGGTTTTTTTTTTCTATTTTGATTAGATGTTAAGTCTTTTCAACGTCTAGGTTTTAACTGTATTTCTTTAGTCAAAGTAAAGATATGTGATTGTTTACTTTATTGACTGTTTCTTTATTTTATTTAGTATGAGTGTTATTGTAGTTTTTGTTATATTATGACTTATCGGTTTCGCTAGGACTCGTTTTTTTTTTTTACGAGCTCCGTAGTGAAAAGAATTAAAGTTTACTATAATGTCCGATATTATTAGGTTCCTCATACCATAGCCATTTTTATCTGTGTATCTGAACTACCTTATCTGAGTTCTTGGGTCTTTATTTGGGAGTATATAAACAGTTGATTATAAACAGTTCCATTTGTTATTATATGTTACCCCTTTCCTATCAGAGAAATTATTCACCAAGACCTTTTTAATCTAATAGTGTACCGTTTCTTAATTGACCTATTTTCTAAATTTGTATTCTGGTTTTTGGTATGTTGACGATTATCTTTTGTCCACAACGGACCTGTTTTGTACAACCAGGACCTTTGGTAATAAACTTATACTGTGGCTTTCGAGTTCGTTGTTTATTTACCCTGATGTAGTTTGATCTTTTTATGACGTACCGTTTCCCTATTAGTTGTGTTTTTCCGTTGAATGTCTACCTCTTTTACACACACTGGGTATATAAACTATTCCTTAATTATAAGTTTTATACACTTCTTCAGTATGTTGAGTTCTCGCTTTTGTTAGACTAAAATTTTACCAGTCTAATATATTTATTTGAAAAAAAAAAAAGTTTTGTCTGCAATGGTTACCGGTGGTCCATGTAGTTTTCTTCGAGTCGTAGACATTAGTAGTCTTTTTACGTGTAGTTTTGATGTTCTTCTATAGTAGAGTGTGACCAATCTTATGGACAATAGTTTTCTATTCTCTATGGTTTCAAATCGTTCCTACACTTCTTTACCCTTGTGAACACGTGACAACCACTCATATAGTAACCATGTCGGTGGTACCTTTTACCATACGTTCAAGATGTTTTTTAATTTTTACATTGATGCTATATTAGATCGATCGAGTGACGACTTATGTGTACGTTTCTTTTACTTTAGTCCTAGAGTTTCTCTATAGACGTGAGAACACAAGTAATGTTGTAATTAGGTGTCATCGGATCTGTACCTTTGTTAGATTCACTTGTAGATACCCATTTATCTATTTTTCTACAACATATCTTTGTCTATCTCTTATAGTATTTCATAAAGATACGGGACCATCGGGTTAAACATTTCTTAAACGGACATTACATCGTCTCTGATAAAACTAAGGACCCAGTCCTTCTTGGGGACCTCTTCCTTATCCGATGGGTGAGGTCAAAAGGTTGGACCTCTTAGGGGTACCTATCTCCTCGGACCACCCGATGTCAGGTACCCCAGTGTTTCTCAGCCTGTGTTGACTCACTGATTCGTGTCGTGTCGTTACGGTTTATAAATTACAAAAATTTGGTACATTAATATTAATTATTTTTATATAAAAAATTTTTCCACATGAAGAGTAAGATGATTTTGACACACATACACACAGACACTCGTACACGTGTGTACGTGTTCACATATACACATACATATTTCAAGATTTACTTTCCCTATAGTTTTGTTTATTCCTATTCTCTCAAATTACTGAGTGACCTCCAGTGAAATGAGACCACGGATAAATCTCAAACGGTACACCCCAGTGATTGGGAATTTTTATGACTACTATAATATTATTGTGTTTCTTGGAGATTAAAATCTTGACGTAACTCAGACTGTAACTGCGGACGGTTGTAAAGAAACTCAGAACGATGTTTCTTCAGATTATTAGTCTTAATAGTCCTTTTTACAGTACTAAGTAGACAACGATAATAATTAAATATATTCTTACTTTCATATACGATAGATGAAATGTACCTCATTCAACTCAGTTACGTAAATCTCGTCACTAATCTTTCAACCGTGTAAATTTCAAAGTATATAAAAAATTTCATAAATATAAAATTCCTTGTGACAAGGAAAGAATTGAAAAATTTACTTATAAAAGACGGTGTAATTTACATCATACGGTTTATATTAACTAGTAAATATTACAAGAATGTAAAAGAATCCTAAGAAAAAAAATATAAATTACTTCTGGTATTTCTTTAAATTTTTACTTACTGTATCCACTGACCTGTGTATCAGTCATGTTCTCGGTCAACTTTGACAACTGAAGAATAGAACGGTCAGTATAAAAAATGTAATATTCTTCAAGAATCTAGATCGTAGGTGTAAAAGGGAAGAAGGAGGTGTGTTTTTCCTTTTTATCTTATGTTACTGAACCGGAGTAAAATTTAAGTCCTCCGGTGGACCGTCCATACTATATCTACAGTGTCGTCGCACTACAAGTCATGTAAGGGTGACTGAATTCTCCTACCTTCCCCCTTGATAAAAATTGCATTTGGATGACCATTACCGACTTGAATAAAATATGATAAATACACTACTAAACGACGGAGGTACTCACTTTTTAAGACTCACGACTTATACACGACAGATGAATGAGAGGTGATAATAAGTTGTAAAGATATAGACTAAAAATTTATTGGTCATCTCATATTCCATAACAACCTATACGAATCTAGGATTAGTAAGATGAAAAAAAAAGTGAACCGTTTACAGAAGTTTAAAAAATTAAAATGATAAAAACAAATAAAAAATAAATTTAAAAACTATCGATCGATAAATGGAAAACATCGTCGTCACTCCATTTTATAAATTGTACTCACAGTCCATTTAAATTATACTATTTTATTTCTGTACGAAATGTTTCAACTTTAATTGGAATAATGATTTCTCTACTTAATATAGGTTCTTCGTTAGATAAAGGTGGTTAACAAAGAGTAGGAGGGAGTGTTCCGTACTGTATCACAAAATGTACAATTTTTTAATTTGTAAATTAAAGACAGAATATTGTAGTTTATAATCAATAGTGACTTCTCAAGAATAGTCTTAAAAAATATTTTATGTAGTAAAGGAAGTCACTTTTTCTCACCCTTTCCGTGTTCCTTGTAAAAAAGGGACACTTTGATACACACTGTTTATTAAATAAATTTTATTCTATTCTTATTAAAATTGATGTTTTTCTTTTTAATGTAAAATTTAACCAATGTGATCGATTTTGAGTTACCCATTTACTACAAACAATATCATCATGTAGTCAAAGTATGAGTTACTTTAAGATATAAAGATAAGTTCGTTATAATGGTAGTAGTATTTTTAAGGATATCTTATCAAAATATTAATAAATTAAAGTCTTTTGGACTTACAGTAAGAGAGGAAATAAATTTGGTAAAATTTTATGTGTGTCCGTCTCAGTATGAATATTACAAAGAGTTGACGAACCCAATAAGAACCTTTACAACTTTTAAAGGGACATGGACCTTTATGAACCAAGGTTTTCTTTTCACCCCTTTGTATTATATCTGTTAAATTTCCTAATAATACTATGTATTAAACTCACTGATTAATAGATCTCTAAAAGACATAGAGTATTAAATAAAAAATGTAGTAAACCAAATGGAAAAGGAGAGAGTCGAGAACTAGAACAAAGAACCTAAAGGAATTTAGGTTACATATGTGATTTAGAAACCTCTTATACACTCGACCGAATTGTGATTTCAAAATTACTTTATTTCGGTAAAGGACTTTTATTTATAAAGAAAAGGGACAAAAGGGCAACATACACATATAAAGAAAAAGTAATTCCTGGTCTCAAGACGTTTGTCTACACATAGGACCGTATGGTGAATAAACTGAACACTGTTTGTGAAAAAAGAAAAAAATAGTTAAGGGAGGAGACTTAAGTCCTTTGTTTTAGCTACAACTCGGAGGGAGTGGACTTATAATACTCCTAATCCAGTATGTTAGAGTAAGATGAAATACCACCTCCAAAAGGGTCATTTCATTTTAAATAGATCATAAATATATCGTAATAAATAACACACAAACACGATCAGTGAACCAGGACTGTCAGACTGAGAAACACTGGGGCGTCTAGAAAGACAAATATCTATCTGTTCTTATGACCTCATCCATCGGTAAAGGAAGAGGTCTCTCAGAAGGGTTGGGTCCCTAGTTTGGACCCAGAGGACGTAACGACCACCTAAGAAATGGTAGACTCGGTGGTCCCTTCGGTATATGGTAATAAATAATATAGCCAATTAATTCTAGTATAAGTCTCACTTCAATTTTAGATATGTATGTCCTGAGAACACGTGAATGTATCGTTTTTATAAATGTTACATTTATGTTTGTTTTGTTGTTATAGTTATCATAAGTTTAGTTGTTACGATTAAAGGATAATGTCTACGATAACTAAACGATTTTAATTTAACGGTGACTCTACTGGATTGTCTACTAACAGTTTAGTTTTAAGGAACTCAAGTTAAGTGACTAGGGGGATCTATGTGGTACATCTCACCAAAGAGGAGACCAAAAGATATATGATAGATGTGTGTGTGTGTGTGTGTGTGTGTGTGTGTGTGCTGAAAGGTACTCATTATAACACAATCATACAAAATTCAGGTTAAGGTAAAAATAGTCATACGACTGTATTTATCTTATGACACGAGGTACTAATATTTGTTTTCGTTCGTGTCTACTATTTTACTACTTATCTTCTTAACAACTCTTCTCTCATTTTATTGTACTACTACATTAGAAACGGAGTTAGTGTATTGTTAATATATATTTTATTTCTTTTGTGATATTTCTATTTAGTCCATAATGTTTGACTTGTTTCTAATAGTACCCGGTATTTATGTTCCACTACTCATCTTGTTGTAGGAAATCGGGAGATCCTAATTTCAGGTTTTAGTCCATCCTCTTTTCCAGTGAAAAAGACTCCGGTGTCCCTAATTTTAACGAGGGTATTTTATCTAAATATCTCGGTCTGAGTCACAAATTTCGTCCCTAACACACAGTTCCGAGGAGGACGAATAATCTCTTCAGATTTTTTTGTTAACAAGGGATTCCGACGGTGTATATACCTCAACACTTTATACTTTCATTTTCCTATGTATAAGTATTAACTATTTGCTTAACTCAAGGGGTGAACGAACTACCAGTACATACAATAAGCGGATATTCAGTCTCGTACTATGATAATGATACTCAGGATCCTGGGCTTTTTAGTGACTTTCTGTTCATCTCCGTTGGTGTTTTGACTAAGTGTGTTTTCCTTTGTGTATGAATATCCCCCCACTTTTTCCTATCTCTTGTTTATTCTTCAAGGGTGAGTTTTGTTGGGACCATTGGTTTTTTACTTCTTCTTTTTATTAAGGGGTTTCTTAGTTAGTCTTTGACTTAAATGGGTTCTACTTTACAAATATACCTATTCTGACATTTTGTGAAATCATTATCGACCGTTAGGAGGTTCCCTGTTTACAGTTCAAAAATTTACTTGATTCACTTCTATTTTCTTTCCGACCACCTTCCCTAGAAATTCCTTAGAATTATTTCTTTATACATGGACTTTTGTTTGTTTGTTTGTGTTTGGGTGGTGGTTAAGTCGTTTGTCTGGTCGGAAATCTTTATCAAGTGTATCAAAATATCTCTAGACGACTTAAACTCTGCCATGATTTCTTAAATGAATCTCGTGTCGGGGGTTTGTGTTCATATATTTATGATGAATTTTTTAATTTCTTTATGTGTCTTATGATACCTAAGAGGTCGAATATCGATTCACAGAGTCTTCTTATTTTATCTCATTTACTTGACTTTCAGTATAAACTTTTTTCCTTTACCACTATTAAAAGGGTTTCTTACTCTACTGTGTCTTCCGTGAGGTTTCCCGATTTATTTGTCGGACTTATTTATTTTTACGTGTGAATTTGTACTATCTCTTTGACGAGTACAGTTGCTATTTAAACTTTTGGAATTTTCGGTCTTTGTTTACCGTAATTGACCCTTTCTTTTTTATTTGGTTTTCTTTTGCAACAATAGTTATCTTTGTCTACCTTTTTACGTAAGTACCAGACCTTTTTACACAGTTGGATTTTATAATAGGGACCGATTTGGTCAGTACGTTTCTAATTTTAAAGTAGTGTATTTAAGAGTCGTCGTCCTAATAATTTCGTTCTTATAATTAATGTTCTTTTCATACTGACTCCTTTTCGTAACCAATTTTCCTATTCCTACTTGTATCTTTAAAAATGTTATACACCTGTTATAATGTTATAGATTATTGAAAGTATATATTGCACACACACACACACCACGATTTGAAGTCCTCTGTCACTCCCTGTCCCTCCGGACCGTATGACGTCAGGTACCTCAGTGTTTCAGTCTGAGTCGAATCGTCGACTTGTTGTTGTTTCGAACTATCTAGTTTTATATAATGACTAGTTTACATAACAACTAGTTTTATATATAATTTTAAAATTTCAACTGTAACTTTCTATATTAGATATAAAAGATTTGGACGTCTCTCTTCTCTTATTAAACAAATACCGTCTTGTATCTTTCGAAATAAGTTGTTTTCCGTCTTTCCCTTCTATTTTCTCCCGTTCTTTTACTCATATTTATCTTTTATGGTTTTTTTACTTCTTTATGTAAGTTTTAAGGATCATTATTTTATTTACATTTATCTAATTTGATCGATTAATTCTCTATTAGTCTAACCCATTTCAATAATTTTTTCTTGCTATACGAAAAATTTTTTATATGGGGATTCTATCGTGTTTTTCAAGTTTTTATTTTAAAAATTTAATGAAGATAGTCCTATAAGTATGTTCTCTTATCACACGTCGTCAATTTTATTCAATGGACATCGGTGAACCCGTCCCCATGAGGAAGTCAAGACTAAAGTTGTTGTATCTCTTGGACTCAACTTCGATACCGACAGTTAATGAGGGACACACTGGAACCCCCTTGATAACTGGATAATATACATACGATAATTTGAAGATAAAAAGAAGACAATTACAGAAAATAATACCCCCGTCCCCCACCTCCCAACATCCCCACCAAGAGTCTATTCTTGGATCTACTCATCTCCCTTTTTCTAAAGAGGAGGTGATATTTTAGTACACCATAATGACGGAAAGATTAAGTACTTGAACATTTGACGAAAAGAAGATATACGTTTTCACTGTTAAGGTTACTGTTTGTTGAACACGGTCTTCTAGGGTGAGGTTAAACACTGTCCCAATTAGTAGTCTATTACAAAGGAATACCATTTCACATTAAGTAGGGACAATGAAGATAGAGAATTCTAATCAATAGAGAAGACCACGACGTACGTTGTATATATTAAAAAGAAGAGACCATGTAAGTAAATTTTTTATGTGTCACAGAAAGAGTCACGAAGACAGTAACTCCTATAAATAAGACGGAAATATATATTGTAAAAAGGAGAGAGATAACCATCCAGTAGACCCATGTAAAAATTCGGTCCATGAACTACCATGTACTTTATAAGGTCTTATCTCGTGAAAGAAAGTGTCAAAATACGTACTCGTGTCACCTATCTCCATACAGAAAAGAATAAACTTATTAGACTGAGTTACTAACCCTCGAAGAGTTCACCGTGTCACCATTTTTTGAGTGGACGGTTATGTCCTCTGTGTTCTCTATGTCTAAACTAAGGACCCAGTTTCTCTAGAGGACCTCATCTAGACCATAAGAACGGACCTTTTAGGGTACCTGTCTCCTCGGACCGTTCTATGTCAAGTACCCCAAGGTTTCTCAACCTGTACTGACTCACTTACTGACTTGTACGTGTGTGTCACTTATCTATAAATACAAGATCTGTCCTGTCTTCTACCTACGTTATCATTAGTGTTTTATCTGTTCCAGGACGGACGTCTCTAGGATTTCAGAATAACAACAAGTCAGTAAGTCAACACAGACTGAGGAACGGAGGTGTACCTGACGTCATGTGGGCCGAAGGGACAAGAAAGGTAAAGGACCTCGAGTGAGTGTGAGTACAGGTAACTCAGTCATTACAGTAGGTTGGTAGAACAGGAGACAGTAGCGGAAGAAGAGAACGTAAGTTAGAAAGGGTCGTAGTCCCGGAAAAGATTACTCAACCGTGAAACGAAGTCCACCAGTTTGATAACCTTGAAGTCACAACCATAGTCAGGAAGGTTACTTATAAGTCCTGACTAAAGGAAATCCTAACTGGCCAACCTAGAGGAACGTAAGGTTCCCTGAGAGTTCTCAGAAGAGGTTGTGGTGTCAAGTTTTCGTGGTCAAGAAGCTCGGAGTCGAGGGAAATACAGGTTGAGAGTGTAGGTATGTACTGACGACCTTTTCGGTATCGAAATTGACATACCTGTAAACAATCATTTCATTACAGAGACGAAAAATTATACGACGAATCTAAACAATATCGAAAAGAAGGTTCTTCTTCACAGAATTAAAGTACCGACGTCAGTCGTAGACGTCACTAAAACCTCGGGTTCTTTCACTTCAGACATTGACAGATTTCAGATTATCCCCTTTAAATCGTTCCATTTGTTGTTAGCTTTTTGTCACACTAGTCCCTGTCTTAAGATTCAGGTCTTCCGTTACTGTTACGGACTCTGTCTGTTGATTGAACTAGTAACCCAGAGATTCCATTTTAGATTTCCTAGTTGGGTTCTTACTGAAAGATAGAGAGTTTATTAACTTGTGCTATAGAAACTCTTTGATTCGTTTCAAATTACACTAACCTAAACCCCTTCCGTTCATTTACTTACCATTTCCTATTTCAACCTCTTCGTTATTTTGGGGTTAATGTTGTTGTGGATAACTAAAGAGATCACCGAGTCTACCATTTCGTAGATAGATGTTACACCCTCTGGACCCAAACTAGGGACCCAACCCTTCTAAGGGACCTCTTCCTTTACCGTTGGGTGAGGTCATGAGAACGGATCTTTTAGGGTACCTACCTTTTCGGATCACAGGTACCCCAACGTTTCTCAGTCTGTGTTGACTTATTGAAGTGAAAGAAAGAAAAAAGACTTATGTTGTCGAGACAATTACACTTGGTGTTAACTTACCTAAAGAAGACCAGTATAATGTGAAAACTGTGACAAGTAAGATCCAAATGAGAGGTATTTCTTGAGTCAATAAAAGTATACATGAAGGTATACACAAATAAACCCTACATTTACCTTTACAAAAGTTAAAGTTGAACAATGTAAATAAGAGTAAAGATAATAAGTCTCAAAAAGACCTTGGACTAAACACTAATATGTACAATTTGAGTGATAGGAGAGTAAATTTAAAGTTAAAACCGGTGTTTTTATATCGTCTGAAACAGTTAAGAGAAACTCTTTTATTAAAACTCTTTGTTGAACAGACAGATCATTAGATAGAGTCAAGTCTCTATTATTTTTCTGTAAAATACAACAGAATTTGTATTACGTAGGGAGTCGAGGAATATTTATAATCGAAAACACCAAGTTGTAAAACCTTTAGATCTCTGTAAAGACTCCTGTTCGTTAAATTAAGGTAAGGAGATGAGGCTACCGTGAACAAAAATTTTCGTCTAAATGAGAAAGACAAATCAAGATTTTCTCTTTTTAATAAGTCGGAAAATACACTTTCGTGTGATTAGTAATAGGAAATTGTATCTTACAACTCAATTTATGGAAGATATCTGTATAAAATTTAAAGAGATTAATCAAAAAAGTGATTCTACCGAGTAACAAGACAAGGGACCTTACTGACCCGTAGACCTACTTCTGATACTCTCTCCTTGTACTTATTCAATAACTTAAAGTTTCTTTCTTAGAACCTACCTTTCAGGTACGAAAATCTGAATAAAGATACACACGAAATACCGTCTGGTTTAAAAATAGAAAAAACGGTCTATTAATGACGGAAAAGTAAGAATCATTCTAAAAAAGTGGTACAGAAAACACTCTAAAATTAAGATACTTTGAAGTATTAAATATCGTAGTCTTTTCTTGTAAGAGGATATACGTAGGACATTGGACATTAAAGGACTACTTTTATTCATATAATTATATAAAAAGTATAGGAATAAAGTTCATTTGTAATGTATACTTTTGACATGTATACTCTTCCATGTATATTGAAATTGAAACGTTTTCGGAATATGTGACTGGGGAAATGGTTCGAAGAGATGACGTAAATTTATATTAAATTAAGGATTACCTTATTGAAGATTCTTGTATAAAAACTATATTGTGTCCTATGTAATATTATTAAGTTTTTTAGTAATCTAGTCACGATTACTTTATTTCTTTCATCCATCTCAGCGTCTTTACTCAATTCACACCCTTTTTCTAGAGAATTTTCTAGGAAAATATAAAAGTCCATTTCTGTTTTCCTCAATTAACTTACAGTCTTTTCACTGTTCAAAGATAGAATTGGAACTTTGAACACCCTTACTCCTTACGGTCTAAAAACGGTATACAATGTCGAGGACTGTCACAATACACAGAAATGGTGTTGTGGTAGACACGACGATATGGACTTATCCCTGTCACCGATCTTTACCTCTTTTTATTACTTGAGAATGTTGTATAAAAGAGGGGACTCAAGTGTGTCGACCACTATCTACGAAATGAAGTTAGACTCTTCGTGATGAATTAAGAGTTTACTGTTGTGTAGTCTTATATAAACTGGAGAAGGATAACTGATAAATATAGAATATTCACACTTTTAATACTAAAGGAAAATTTTTTATTTAACTATGGATTTTACAATTATCGTATAGAAACCTTAAAGAGACATAAAATATTTTTAGAGAATGTCTGTGTTTTATGTCTGATATGAATATATTACTATCTTTTGAAATTTCATCTATCATTTCAAACTGAAACCACCGAGACCTCAGTAGTATCTTATGTAGATAATGAGATTTGAGTGGTATTACAAATAAATGATAAGACCTAAATTAGGAACGAAACCATTAGAAAAAAAAAAAAAAAAGGTATACTACCTGGTGTGGTAGATCGTAAGGTCCTAACGACATTCGAGTTTCTGTTACATATAGTTCTCGTATCATGTAACAGTTCAAGTTTCTTCTGTTATTGGTTAATAGAGGTAGTAAGATTTACACGAGACAGTATAAAACGTCAGGAGTTTCTTATGTGATAATAAGGACACAATTGTAGTAGTGTATACGAAACACCGTACACACTGGTCACTAGATTCTCCATATACTTATAAAACGTAAAATAGGGATTCCTTGTATGTAAGTGTATAATACCTTCCTTTAACTAAGATAAAATGTACATTGAACAACCGACATATTGACAGTAACATGGGTTTTAGGAGTCTCCTTTTTTTCATCCGTATATTAGGAATCAAAATTACAATCAGTTTCTCTTCACATCTATATGGGATCTCTTCTTTACTTACTAGGGAGGTCCGTTTATATATCCTTCTTTCCTCCCTTCTGCCCAATTCTACCTTCTTCCCTTACTCCCCTCTTGCTTTCCTCCCTCATTTGTGTATACTGATATGTGTCCGGTGCTGCATAGACACAGATCTCCTTGTCGAACTTAGACGAGTTGTCTAGTAGATCTTTGTATGAGTTTTCGTGTCTCCTAAAAATAGGAGGTCAACACTTTCTTTTTGGGAAACTTTAGACTATTTTTCTTACAATTCTAATTGTTTGTTTATCCCTCTATTAAGTATAAGGTCAACTACCTTTAGATGACGGTTGCTGTGATCTTCGTTGTCTGAAATAAGTAGATGGTCAAAGAGTCCTAACAGTCCTCCACGTAACACAGGTAAGTTTTGACTGACACTCGGAGAGAGAAAATTTGATCGAAAGGTAGGGAGTCAAAATAAGGTACTCGTGTTTTCATCCCGTAAGGTTAGTGAAAGGAGAATATATCGGGAACGGAAGATTAAGGAAATAGGCGTTTCTTTGGTTAAAATACAAGAGTCGGTCCATTGTTAAAATAATTATTAGACACTACAAAAAATAAGGTGTTGTCATAAAAACAGGATACAAAGAATTTTGTGTTAAGAGACAGTGAAAAATACACACTAGTATTCATAGACTATAATATATTATCGTTCCGTATATAAGAAAAATTGTCTTAGACTTCTAAAACGGTACTACACTATTTTTAGTTCACTATAAAAGTTACGGTGTTTGTACAACTAAACGGATCCCAGTTCTCTATTTAAATTTTGACTTTAATCTTGAGATCAGATCGTACATGATATGATATATGTATTATTATCTTATTTATTTTCGATAGTCGTGAAATAGTGGACGAAATACAAATCGTTACATCATCCTTGAAATGTATATAATACAGACGGGACCTATTGTTAATAATACTGACGTCCATAATTATATAATTAAAACATCTACTCCTTTGTCTAAGTTAAAATCTCTTAAAGGGACTCTAGTTTGTCAATTGTTGGTTCGATAGTAAGATTTGTTCCAAACACACTGTTTTTTTAGAAGAAATATCTTTGCAATCCGTGTCTATAGTTCGTTTCAGTACTACCCCATAATTAATTGATTATTTGTTCTTTGAGTTATAGTTGTATGGTTCTTTTCATGACACAAGAGAAATTTAATTACTTTTATTATTATCTTCCGTCTTTACTTATTTTTAGAAAGGTTAAACTTTGTTTTTAAGTTATTATGAGGAAATCTAAAAATTTACCTTCAAAAGACCGTATTAATGTATTTTCGAAAAAGTCTTTATAACTCTAAGTAAGATAATCAGTATTGTCCTACGATAGGAGTATTTCAGTAAGATATGTCATTGAACCTAGTCTACGTCGTTTTTCATATAGTCTCTGGGAAATTTTCTGTTCTTAGTATGTAATTATCACCAAAAGCTGACTTCGACAATGTTCGTGGACACATGTATATATAAATTTCTAATTCACGCTTAAAAATATATTCTATGGATACATAATCGTTTACTTGTGTAAGTGTTACGTCACCCAAGCATCCGTTTGGAAAAGACTTGGTTCGTCTAAAGACGAATCAATTTAGAAAGGGAAGGAAACTGACACTTAGTGTGACCAAGAACGATCTTTTATCATAATCTAACTTATCCATATACACGAACTACATTAAAGATGGGAACATTTTTCGTCAATAACGTGTAGACTTTAACGATGAAAAGAAGAGATTATAATGACAGTAAAATACCACACGACATATTAATTCAAATGACTTTGTGTCTCCGTAAACCATCTCAAAGGTAAAGTATGGATACCGAATAAAAATGAGACATACTATTTAATTGTCCGGTTTTTTATATTAAAATTTAGGGTCGATAAAAATGACTCAGAAAAGGGAAGACCTCAAAATAATAAGAAATTATCAATTACGATTCCTTATACTATGGATGTACAATATAATTGAGTCTATAACGTTATATCGATAAGAGAAAAAGATCAAAAATTTGAATTTTTTCATTTAGTTAAATTTGTTTGTAAAAACTCTTAAGATGGTCCTAATCCTTTAGTAGTCTTTTTACTATGACTTAGGGTTTATTTTAAATATTGGTGGTAGTCAAGTCAAGTCAAGTCAGTGAGTCAGTACCGGCTGAGAAACGGTGGGGTACTTAACGTCGGGCGGTCCGGAGGGACAGGTAGTGGTTGAGGGTCTCAAGTGGCTTTGAGTACAGGTAACTCAGCCACTATGGTAGGTCGGTAGAGTAGGAGACAGCAGGGGAAGACGACGGGGGTTAGGGAGGGTCGTAATCTCAGAAAAGGATACTCAGTTGAGATCCAATGGTATTATAATTCTCATACCTCTGGGAAACTATGAAACGTCCTTGACCCTCCTTATTTTCCTTCAATAAATTCTAATTTTTCGATAATCTTATTTCTTCTTACATAAACTGTATTATGACATAAAATCCTGTTTCATTACGGTATTCCGATACGAAATAGAGGGTCGAAATGGTTATTTGAAATTAGAGTAACTAAAAAATCGTAAGAACAGACTGAACCTCGAACTAAAATTTACTCTAGACACCAATAGAGTTCGACAACAGGTGTATGTTTAGAAAACTTTGTATAAAAAGATTTGAGGTTATTTTTAAATTTTTATTTATTGTAAATAATTTTGGGAAGTTAATTTTTCGTGTAATTGTTAACTTTGTGACCACCGTCTTCATATATTTCCCGTAAAATTTCAATCTAAAACACGTCAAAACCGGTACCATTAAGATAAATCTATAGGATGTGTAGATGATGAAATAATATCAGAGAATATCCTTGGAGATCGCTGATGGGTGGTTTAAGGTCACCCTTAAAAATTAACTGAGACAATGTCTACTTCTTTAAGATTCATTGAATAGGTTCCAATTTCACTACTAATCCCAGTATCATCACAAAGTTTTGATTGAAAGACATGTTCTTATTTTCTAAGGTAACAGGAAAGAATGAAAAAAAGAAATACAAAATAAGGAATAATAAAATTTTAACTAAATAAAATTAGCCTCCGATTAACGAAATGTTACAACACCACGAAAAACGGTATAAAATAGTGGTAACTGTGTGGGTAAATGAATAAAAATGGTCTTGGTAAGAACTAAAAAGTAAGTGATACTTTTAATAATACAGTAGTTATGAGTAAAAATGAAGAATATTACATGTACTTAACTGTACATGTTATATGTTGAGTCACCTTTCGAACCAACCTGAGACAAAAGGGAAGGTTGAAGATTGATTATAAATTCGAGGAAGAAATATATATGTTAAGTGATTCGTTTACTATATACATTTAGTAAACTATTAAATAAGGAATAGGAGAAGAAGGAGATAGGAGAAAAAGAAAAGATAAACAACATTGTGACCAGTAACAAGTCCCGTGTAGAGTTCACTTAACGAAAGACCTCCAAAGACTTAACAAGAGTTGGGTCGTATTTACGGTGATGTAAGAGACTGGTCAGAACCATTAAACAAATATGGTTACTTCGTGAATTTTGTGATCTAATTCTAAAATAATTAATACACCAAACAGAGAAGGAGTTTGACATTCGAATCAAAATGAAGACTGAAACGAGTCGGGTATCACCCACTATAGTACGTTAAGACATGACGTAGTTACGAATTTGTGTTTTAAGTACTATATGTATGAAGTATGATATAAGTTTATTTCGTAAATGTATTCTCAATACTGAGTAATAATTTGCGTCCAGTTTCATGGTGTAAACGGTTATTTAATAGTGTATTAACCGATGTGATATTACTTGAAAATTGTCGTAGTGTAAATCGTACAACGATTGTACTTTCGAACAAGAAGTGATTTTATTTAGAGTTAATAGATCGTAAAGTGGATGTATAAGGAACCACCAGGGGATTGGTAAAATATAATCTCATCGTTTTGACAGTGGTTATGTGAATCGTTTTTGTCCTAGGATCTTTTACGATGATTGTGACATAGAGTTTACATAATAAAAGGTAAATATAAGGTTGGTCAAAGAAGACATAGTAAAAACAATGACAAAAGGAATTTTGACATTTATAGAAACGAAAGTAAGGAGAGAGGGAAGGGGGGGGTAGTAGGTTAGAGAGAGAGAGAGAGGGAATGGGAAAGTAAGAGAACGGAAGAAGTAGGTCAGACTCAGGCAGTTGAGAGAAAATAGTGATGACTGTGTGAGTAAATGAATGAAAAGGTCTTGGTAATAAACAAATTAAAATAAAAAATTAACTTCCTATTAACGAAATTCTTAAAACAACAAAAGACAGTTTGAAGTTGTACTTAGTCGGTATCCATATATATGTATATAGCAGAGGGAAAACTTTAAGGGAGGACTGGGGTGGGGAGATCCAACTATGTCTCGGGGAAAAAGCGAAAGGACTCGGTATGTTGTTTAAGGGTAACCGACAGATAAAATGTTTAACATTACGTTCAAAGATACAATGAGAAAGGTCTGTAGAGTGCGAGTGGAGGGAAGAGGGGTACAGGTATTCAGACAAGAGATACAGAAAAAGAGGTAACGACGGGACATTTATTTAATAAGTTGTGGTAAAAAGATCTAAGGTATATATACACAAGGTTGAGGTGGGAGTCAAGTCGAGTCAGCGAGTAAACACAGGCTGAGAAACGTCAGGTTGGGTACCTGACATCGTACGGTCCGGAGGGACAGGTAGTAGTTGAGGACCTCAAATGAGTTTGAGTACAGGTAGCTCAACCACTACGGTAGGTTGGTAGAGTAGGAGACAGTAAGGGAAGAGGAGGACGGAAGTTAGAAAGGGTCGTAGTCCCAGAAAAGTTTACTCAGTCAAAAAGGGTACTCCACCGGTTTCATAACATCAAAGTCGAAGTTGTAGTCAGGAAGGTTACTTATAAGTCTTGACGAAAGGAAATCCTACCTGACCAACCTAGAGGAACGTCAGGTTCCCTGAAAATTCTCAGAAGAGGTTGTGGTGTCATGTTATCATAGTTATGAAGGTGCGAATCGAAAGAAATATCAGGTTGAGAGTGTAGGTGCATACTGATGACCTTTGTGGTATCGAAACTGATCTACCTGGAAACAACCGTTTTATTACAGAGGTGAAGACTTATACGATAGATCCACCCAGTATTGAAAGGAAGGTTCCTCATTCGCAGAAAATTAAAATACCGACGTCAGTGGTAGACGTCACTAAAACCTCGGGGGGTTTTATTTCAGACAGTGACAAAGGTGACAAAGGGGTAGATAAACGGTACTTCACTACCCTATATACACGAGTTTATATTATAAATAGAAAGAGACAGACTGAATGTAGTGAGACATATTATCCGAGATCCAAGTAAATGGAGTAATCTTGATTGAGTTTACGAAAGGACAAATACCGACTCGTTATAAGGTAACACATATACATGGTGTTGAACAAATAGATGAGTAGACAACTACCTGTAGATCCAACGAAGGTACAAGATCGATAACATTTATCGCGACGTTACTTGTTACCCTATGAACGCAGAAAAAGTTAAAAACAAAGGAGTACCATATACGGATCCTCACCCTAAGACCCAGTATACCACCAAAATGAGGATCAAAAAATTCCGTAGTGGTATGGCAGAAGGTGTCACCGTCATGAAGTAAGTGATACCTAACAATACAGTAGTCATGAATAAAAATGAAGAGTATTACGTACATTTTGAATGGTTCGAAAGACAATCAAGTGTATAACAAAACGTTCGAAGACCCCGGTCATATTTAAAGTTAAGTACGACACATGAGAGGTCTCACTAGTCACGTAAGGACGCGTGTATAAGTCATTTCCCAAAGATGTGCGTTAAAAACATACGGAAGTTTTATGACTTATTAATAACAACGTCTTCATCGACAAATCAGAACGAACTTACAGAGTCATAAGTAAAACTGTATTTAAACTGTATAATTATATAAAAGACTCGTAAATGACGTAGGTTCCGGAATCACGACCTCAATTTCTATGTCGTCACTTATTCTGTTTGTCTAAAGGACTTAAATCCATTGAATGTGACAACCCCTTTTATATAAATACTTTAAGTTACAAATACTTCCCAAACTTTCTAAAAAATTCTGTAAATCCTTTAACTCAGATAGTGGTTTATCAACGACATAATAGGTAACTTTACATAGCTAATCGAAGTTTTGACTTGGACTTTTCTTCTGATATTTAAACCGAACACCAAGTATTACTGGAACCCGTTGTAGGAATATTATAAAGGTAAACTGAAACAATATATTCTTACTAGAAGAAGTATTACCTGATTAAGGTACTATAACTCCATCAATTACATAACAAAATTAAGTAATTACTCTAAAATTTAAAGTTCCCCATCACGAAACAATGTGTCTACAAGATAACAATCAGGAACTTAATAAGTTCCCTTACTTTATCAGGTATAGATTACTCTGACACATATGAGTATTTTTACTCTTCCATTACCAATAATATAAAAAGAATAAAATAAAAAATTTTCATATGGACATAGTTACGATATCAACAGAATAATCCTTTCGTTCATGGTAAAAACTACCAAAAAAGGGGAGGTTTTTAAATACTAGTGTTGACTACCTATTCTTATAATAAAATATAACGGTTAATTTAACAATTAGAAATCCAGTTTTACCTCTGAAAATATAAGGTGTTTGACTCTTCTGTAAATTGTATATTGATTTTTTCACAAAGATCAATATGGTTGTATAATATACCTCCATTTAATAAGTATTAATAATAAAGATTACAGGGAGTGATATTAATAGATTACAAGTATCTCCTAAACGAAAAAAGTGTTTATTACTACATTTCTAAATTTCACTTAATAAAGGATGTTAGTAGTATTTTGGGACCCACGATCTTTAATATTATTGGAGATAAAATATTACGTCAATCTTGTTGATTATAACTCAATCTTCGTTTCAAATGGATCCGTAAAAATACCAATTCGGGAAATAATTCTACTTTATATAGGTAAAGAAGTTGACTAAAGAAACCTTTAATTAACGGTTTTCAAGAAATTAACTAAGGAAACTCCAATTCACGGTTTTCAAAGACCCTTTGACATTATCTACTGAAAGAAATAAATACACTAAACGTTTGAGATTTCTTGTAAAAAAACACACACGAACCATATAAAAGGAGGTGAAACACATGGTATTCATGGTGTCGAAGTCTGTTTTTCGTGGACAACCTTTTCTCACTTAACTTTGACCATGTCCTCGTCGAGTCATTTTCTCCGTTCAATCTGTCTTTCACACTTTTATACAAATGGACCCTAAGTTTTTATAGTTGTGATACACCAGGGAATACTTAGACTTCCATTTTTATTCATTAAACCGAAACTATTTAAGATATGTTAAAAGACCCAATTGTAATCATTGTGAATTTACTATACCTTTTTTGGAGAATTTGGATTTTTATGGTAAATCTCCACACGGAAATTTAAAAAAAAAAAAAAAAAAACATCTCTACCAAAGGAAAGACATTCCCTAAAGTTATTCTTCGGTAATAAGAATAGTGACGGTTACTAGAGTCTTATATCTTTAAAATCAATGTTTAAGAAAAGAAATTTCGAAGTTCATCCAATAAGTAGACATATGTCTTTTTTTTACTTTTATACTGTAAGTCCCAGTAATAATCCATTGTACTAAAGAGACCCTTGAGTTTCATCTTTCGTCTAATGGTTTACGTGTCGATGAACGTCTACATATTCCAGAGATATTGTTGTAAACAAAATCAACAAAAACATCTAATAAAATGAACTATAAGATACTTCTAAGAGAAAAACTATATGCATAAATACAGACTTGAAAATTAATAATGAAAAAATAAAATCTCTGTTCACCTTTTTTATTTTGATGAGTTAAACTCTAGAATAGTGAAAGTATACGATGTCTTGGATTTTGTTTTTAAATACATTTTCCCGAATATATAGTAATAAAATTTTAAAAAATTACTTAAACGATTCTTACGTTACTTCCAAAACCGTTTCTAAGAAGTAGTTAATTAAACCTTTTGACAAAGATTCTAAAGTGTTTTATTTTACGATCGTAGTACAGAAAATATTTTTTTAAGGTTAACTTCTTGTACAAAGAGGTACAGATTACGATCTAAACCTTAGAATAAAGGAAATGCTCTTAAAACGTAGAAGAGGTTTCAACGATAACAACATAAATTGAAGTTTTTGATATGGACTCTTCTAAGAATATATATATAAAAATTTCATAGGGACTCTTCTACGAATATATAAAGATGTTTTAATAGTTTGTCTTTCTTTCGTTAAATATTCTGAGATAAAACAGTAACAACAAATCAGTCAGTACAGATTGAGAAACGTTTGGGTACATGACATCGGGAGGTCCGAGGAGAGAGATAAAGGGTCCGTTCTTATGACTTCACCTAACGGTAACGGAAGAGGTCCCTAAGAAGACTGGGTCCCTGATTTAGGTATAGAGGACGTCATAGTCCTCCTGAATGACGATTTTGTAACAAAATTGAATGTTAAATAAATTAAGACGTTGATAGATTTGATCGAAAACGAAGGATCCACTGAGGACGGTCACGTCCTCTGTGTCCAAACTAGGAACCCAACCCTTCTAGGGGACCTCCACCTTTGCTGTTGGGTGAGGTCATAAGAACGGACCTTTTACGGTACCTACTTCCTCGGACCATCTGATATCAGGTACCTTAGCGATTCTCAAACTGTATTGAATCACTGACTCACACGTTTGATCAAAGATTAAGAATACCAAAAAACAATTAACACTGCGATAATCGACCTGTTAGAAGGAGAGAATTAACACGGGGAAGGAGTAGTAATTTCCATCGACTCACCTATGACCGTAGTTTTAGTCCGGACCTTCTTTTCATAATCAAATGAAAAAACAACCACTGAACGAACCATTCAATACTACTAAACAACTAAAAAATGGTGAAAGGTATCTCGGTGTTCTCTTACTATAATACGTGCATATCACAACTGTAAACGAAAGTTATATAAGATACAAAAGATTCTTCTTTTTCATATATCCCGTGATCTTTTTTGGCTCCTAGATTTAATAAACTTTATATATTTTATTAAAAACTTTATGTAAAAATATTGTATTTTGCCGTAAATACATTACACACACAGAATCAAAATGAAGTGACTTTGTTTTCTACTTTATCTTGTCCGATAGTCTTGATCAAATAAGGGTCACCTGCAAAATTTACATACGACGGAACAATATGAAGAGCTAACATATCATTAATTTTATATTCAAAAAGTATATTTAACTATCTTTCAATAAATTATTCTTAAGTTAAATTGATTATATAAAAACTAAAACCTAACAGGATATCTAATCTGAAATTGTAGAAGACATTACAGTGGAGTCACCCACTGAACTTTTCCACTGAAGTCTTTTTAGAAGAACGTTACTAATCGGTAAGTACGAAAGTAAAAACTCGTAGACTCTTACACAATTCAGTGACGTATATACCTATTGTTATTACCTTTGGACTTCTACCTCTCGATACTAGACCTAGAACTTTGTAGTCATTCTAAAATGGTGTACCTCTTGTGTGACGTTTATCTCCCATAGTGAATTATATTTCAATTTATTTCCTTTTCTTTTTGTCGAACAACTCTTTGTTGTTAACCCAACATAACTAAATATCAAACGTTTTACATTAAATCATTTATACTTAATCTTTTTTCTTTCAATGGAAATAAAATGGTCTCAAAGTTTTTAATATATATCAAAGAGGAAATACACCGATACTAGAAAAGGAAATGTACTGATAATTGAAAGTACCCTCTTTATGTAAATTTTGGGTAGTTATAAATTGAACTAAAACACCACGTATACAAATTTGTAGAGAAACGAAACCCTTTATTCAAAATAAAAGATTGTAAATAAAAACTACAGAAAATTTTTAATGACAACCTTTTAAGTCCCTTCTTGACCTTTTAAAATTTACGATTTTTCTACTAGTAACGTTTAATTGAGTCATTTCCTTGAGTATTTAGACAAAACTCCAACAACGGTAACGTGCTTACCAGATAAAAACACAAAAATAATTATGACAACTGATCGATGTTGTCCACTGTAAAAATAGGGGAATCCGACAGGTAATCGGTTTACTTCCTGGTAGACCTTTCCCTAAGACAAGAAACTTTTTACACTGTCCCGACTACCGAAAAATTGACGATCAGTAGATACTAACGACCATTTGTGACCTTTAATACCAACTAGGGAGTCTTAATTCTTCAATCAGTTCATGAATCTCTATTTCGTCTCCTTGTGGAAAATTGGTCTACACATATAGTCATGTCTAAAAAAAAATTCGGCCGGAATTAAAATGATAAAATTCTTAGTATATAGTCATGATGGTACTCATTTATTATGTTAATAAGAACCACCAATATGAAACTACCTGTTTCATTTCTTATAACACCGTCATTTTATATTCCGTCTATGTTCTCTCATTTTACCATTTAAGTAGTACTACATGAAAAAACCGTTAAAGGGGTTTCACGGTAAAACGTTATGACCACGAGTTTATTTGTCTTCCACTACCAAAACTGCCGACCGACGGTTGTCGTCAAGTAACTCTCTGAAAAGTACTAGTGTTGAATTTCCCAGAGACTATCGTGACACAATCTGCCTAGAACCATCGGTAAGACTTATACAAGTCAATGAGTCAGCACAGGTGGAATTCCTGAGGTGCCTGACATTAGGGGGTCCTAGGAGACAGGTACCCTAAGAGATCCGTTCTTATGACCTCACCCAACGGTACGGGAGGAAGTGCCCTAGAAGAACTAGGTCCCTAACTTGGGTGTAGAGAATACAGAGGACGTAACAGTCCGTCTAAGAAATAGTGATCCCTGTGGACCCTTCAGGGTCAGTAAACTTATCACGGAAACAAAACGGTTTTTCTAAGACATAGGTCTCCTCGATCCAAATATTCAAATGTCAATAAACTTCCGATTTTCCCGTTAAAGTTAAGTTTCCTCGTCTATAAACATCTTCAATGAGTTATCCTAGTATTTGTGTACAGTAAAATACAACGAGTTTTCTAGTTTGTTATTTAGTAGCCGTATTTATTTAGATAAAAGAATATTAGAATGTAATATTTGTGTAAGTAAACGGTTATAATAAAATATGTAAAAAATTTAGTATTGTGTGAAAATTTTATTCTTATCTCGATGGTAGTGTAATCATATGTTCTTGACCAAAAGGTACCTTTCTAAAATTCATACAAAAAGAGTACGAATTTTGATACTTGAAGGATGACGTAGAAAACAACTTTTTTACACAGGATGTTACAGTAACACACTTATTTAACCGTGCATAAATAGCACGTAACGTTAGAATACGTATAATATGGATTGGGATCGAGATTCTTTCTGTCTGTCTTTTAAAATTTTGCTGTTCGTCCATTTAAAGAGAAGGCTTGCACCACTACTATTCCTACCCCTCGTGTTGATAGTTACATCCTTGTTGAACTCCCCGTAAACTTTTAAATGTCGTGTAAAATTTCGGGTCGTGGAAGTGACACCGAGTGTAACCAGATTAAACTTCTCGTCTAATCTTTAGTGGAAAAAAAGATTTCGAAAAGCTACCGAGGAGAACGTCCCGATTCTTGTTTTTAGGACGTTATAGGAGGTCTCGGGATAGACCAGATGGGAAATAATTCGAAGTAAAAGGTGGTACAAGAGGTAACAGATATATTCCCATGAAGAGAGAAGTCGTGGGGACTGTCATAGAAATGTAAGATTCAGGGAGACAGACTTTACACGAAGGTAGGAAATAAATTGATCAAGTGAGTTAGTTTTACGTCATGCTGTAGAAACAGAAGTGTCTCCAGAGAAGATTGATGAGAATGATGTAGTTTGACAGGAAGTATATTCGAGAATATTCAGGCACCTCAACGTTTCTCAGTCTGTTCTGACTCGTTGACCTGACTTGACTTAACTTTTGGTACATCGGAGAAGAAACATCATGAAATAATGTCGGTGTTAAAATGTAAATTCATATGTTACTAAACCAATAAATAAATAAAACGAGAGACCTGATCTTGTATTAGAGGGACTCATGTCCCTTGTACGACCAAGGACAGGTAGTCACAGTCACACCTCAATCAACTGGTCTACTGGACGGAAGTGTATAGATACTGGTACGGTAACGACAAATGAACGATTCAACATCGGTTGAGAAACTTTGGGGTACCCGACATCGGGTGGTCCGAAGAGACAGGTACCCTACAGAGTCCATTTTCATGACCTCACTCGACGGTAAAGGAAGAGGTCCCCTAGAAGGACTAGGTCCCTAGGTTGGACCCAGAGGATGAACCGTCCACTTAAGAAATGGTGACTCGTTGGACCCTTCGGGTAGATATTGATATAAGGATAAGACATTTAATCTTTTTACCTACGTTTTATACACGTAACGTACTCCAGTGGTTACCAATACGTAACTGACATTCGAAAGAAAAATTTACATAAGTACGAATAGAAAGTTTTTATAGGTTAACGAATTAAATGGGAGAATAAAGTTTTCTAACAGTGATATAACTCAACTAAAAATGTAAAGGACACGAGGAGAGAGTGCTCACATTTTTATCTTTTGAAGAGTAAAGTGTAAAAATTTAAATTTCGTAAAATGAGAATGTAGGTCTTTTATTACCATTTCTAATAAAACTAGTAAAAAAGATTTCAGAAAGTAAACACACTCGTAACGTTTTATAAGTTTGTCATGTCTTCAATGACTGATCGTAAACCTATATCCAAATATCCAAAAACTTATTAAATGAATTTTAAATTGAAATTTGTTAGTGAAGTCACTGACAGTCAAATTTTTCATTAATGGACATTAAAACGGTACAAAAACGTCGTACTTTTTGTAAAAAGGATGGTAGGATTGAAAACAAAATACAGATGGAGACTTACCTATTTGATCTGTTCTGATTTGTGTAATATGATCACACGAGACTTTCGTCAGAATAACTACAACTTCGAAAAATTCCTCAAGTTTTTTTACTTTCATTACCCGAAACAGTACGGTGGTCTTTGTTTCACCAAAATCAAGAATTTCTTGACGAATCTTGTTGTACCGTTCGTCATGTTAGTTTAATAAAACAGACGAACAGATTGTACTTCCGTTGTAATAGTTGACTGTAGGACGTCGAGACTCTATTCTGAGACCTCTTTCCGGACCCTTTTGACACAAATAGAATGTCCTCTGTTACTAATCCATTAAACCTGTAAAGTATAAATTATTTTTGATAAATTTAGTCTTTGGTAGTCTGGAAGTGACTACCCTGAATGTTTACATAACATGGGAGACAGACAGAGGTTTTTCACTAACTTAGGGAAAGTAAAAATTCTTCATGAGAAATTTTACTTTCTTCGCACAATTTACGAACCTTAATGAAAATTTAATTTGGTATGTCGACTGTGCTTATTTTCCCCTGGAGGATTTCACGAGACATTACTATCCCTCTCGTTGGTCGATCGTGTTGTGAACTGAACAAAAAGGTGTCATCCAAACTAGACACGATGTCACTTTTATAACTTTTACTAAAGACCAGAAGTGACTATAGTGTTTTGTATTAAACGTATTTCGATATCCTTATTAGTTTCTAGGTAAACACACCACTTAGTATACATGTATTCGGGGAAGTCCTTTACAAGTGACAAAATATTAGTCAGGGTGTTTACAAGGAGGAAGTAGAGGGTAAAATAATTGTGCCACGTTTCCTCCTTTTCTACCCTAGTCTACATTTTTTCTTTTTTTTTTACTGCAATCTTTCGTTCCGTCCGAATGAAAAATTCCGGTTTTTAAATGAACGATATGACTAAGGTAAAGTTCACTAGACATAAAGTACTTCATTAGTATCTTTAACGAAAAAAGTGTCGTTTTCAGAAAAACTTTGAAGTTTAGTTTTACATTTTACGTTTTGAAACTTGAGAATACGACTTATTTAGTATTATTAATTCTAGAGTAAGAAGTTCTTTGGTATAATATGTCCATTCATCCTTGGTTCCTTTTAACAAAAGTGAGAAAGATTATTCTCAGTGAAGTAGAGACTAAATCAAAATGTGACTCCACACACACATACACACGTATACACACATGTATAGACTTAAGGTTTTGTATACTCCTTTTTCATTAAAGAGGTCCCTCCTCTCTGTAAACGACTGTAACACTCAAAATACCCTTTTTTCAGGACACTGAATTATTAACATCGAAGTAAAATCGTACAACATATTCTTACGAAATCACATTGTAAGATTGACTTACATACTCTCGTTAATGACCACCAGGACTTCGTCTTTTTTTTCTTGTGTGAAATTTAAATCGAAGTCAAAAACTGTATTAATACAGAAGTTAGTCCAAAACAGACAAAACCTGTACATTAGACCGAATTTAATGTAAAGATAATAAAAAAAGATAGTAACATAGAAAGGACATTCTTTTAGGTTTCATCCTCCCGGTTCTTCTTAATATTTCAGTGACTTTTGATCTTAGAAAGAATAACATTTTATAACTATTTGTAGGTACACACACGTACGAGTGAACACAGACTGAGACGTTGGGGTACCTGACATTGGACGGTCCGAGGAGAAGGGTACCCTAAAGAGTCGTTCTTATGATCTCACCCAACCATAGAAGGAGGGATTCAACCCTAGAAGGGTCGGGGTCCCTAACTTGGGTATAGAGGATGTTACGTCCACCTAAGAAATGGTGAACTCGGTGGACACTTCGGGTAATTATTTGTCTTTGGAGTTAATTTATCAGTCCTCTTGTCATCCCCCTAAAGGGTGTAGGACACTGATATTGTTTCAGGTACTCCTTCTTCTTTCTAAAGAAAGGATTGTTACTGAGTCGGTAACTTTTTGGTAACTGAGGAACATATGACATCAAAAGGGTTGAAGGAAAAGGAGGGATATCTCTCCAAAATCAAGAGGGGAACGGTATACCCCTGAACGTGTACTGAACTTTACCGACGTCTGGGATTTGACGACAAGAGACAACTAGGGTTTATTTGGGTAGAAACGACCTCTTTACAGACAGTCAAACAAACAAAGTTCAGTTGTATTACTTTTTTATTATTCGTAAAATTTTGTATAACTATCTCTCTATCGACCTATCTATCTACTTTCTACCTACCTACCCACCTACTAATTATCCATCTATCTATCCTACGCTATCCTATCGATTTACAATCGATTCTTTCGTCCTTTCCGTCTCCTCGTACTTCTTCTCCCTCAACACTTAGTGATCTTGTAAAAGGAAACTCTAAAAAATTCATATAAGAGGAAACTCTAAGAACGTTTAAACATGAATGACTAGTTAAAATTTATAATACTAAACAAAAGATAGTAAAAGTAACGTCAAAAGAGGACGGAAACTCTTTGACTGTTGAAGTAACAATCTAATAGAACCGGATGTATACGACGTAGAAATCCCGCAGGAGATTGATATTCATCATAATGAATATTATATTTTAATGTTTTGTGATGAATTATTTTTATGTCCATAGGTTTACTTAAACTTGTTCCAGGATTTCTTGTTTTCACAATGTTATTTTACTAACTACCATTCACTAAATTGGTTTACTAAGTCAAGTCAAGTCAATGAGTCACCACAGACTGAGAAACACTGGGGTACCTGACGTCGTGCGGTCTGGAGGGACAGGTAGTCTGAGGGACTCAAATGAGGTTGAGTACAGGTACCTCAACCACTACGGTAGGTTGGTAGAGTAGGAGACAGTAGGGGGAGAGAAGGGTGGAAGTTAGAAAGGGTCGTAGTCCCAGAAAAGTTCACTCATACAAGAAGCGTACTCCACCGGTTTCATAACTTCAAAGTCGAAGTCTCAGTCAGGAAGGTTACTTATAAGTCTTGACTAAAGGAAATCCTACCTGACCAACCTAGAGAAACTACAGGTTCCCTGAGAGTTCTCAGAAGAGGTTGTGTTGTGGGGGGTTTACAAATAGTATTAATGTATTGTCTTTTATTTTTTACCAAATTTGGAAAAGTTAACAATTATATTATTAATTTCTCATCCGATCCTTACCGTAGTGGCTGTGTTACCTGTACTCAACCTCATCCGAGACCTTTAACCACTACCTGTCCCCTCGGACCTCACGACGTCAGGTGCCCCAAAGTTTCTCAGCCTGTACTGACTCGTTGACTTGATTTGACTACCTACCTTCTCTCGACCCTTATTCGTATTCACGGTAATATTGGTAGAAAGTGGAAAGTCAAGTCAAGTCAACTCAGCGAGTCAGTACGGGTTGAGAAACGCTGGGGTACTTAGCGTCGTGTGGTCCGGAGGGACAGATAGTTGTTGTGGGCCTCAAGTGAGTCTGAGTGCAGGTAGCTCAGTCACTACGGTAGGTCGGTAGAGTAGAAGACCGTAGAGGAAGAGGAGGACGGGGGTTAGGGAGGGTCGTAGTTGTAGAAAAGGTTATTCAGTTGAGAAGCGTACTCCACCGGTTTCATGACCTCGAAGTCGAAATCGTATTAAGGAAGTTTTCTTTAGGGTCCCAACTAGAGGAAGTCTTACCTGACCAACCTAGAGGAACGTCAGGTTCCCTGAGAATTCTCAGAAGAGGTTGTGGTGTCAAGTTTTCGTAGTTAAGAAGCCGTGAGTCGGAAGAAGTGTCAGGTTGAGAGTGTAGGTTTGTACTGATGACCTTTTTGGTATCTGAACTGATGTACCTGGAATCAGTCGTTTCATTACAGAGACGAAAACTTATACGATAGATCCAACCGGTATTGAAAAGAAGGTTCCTCATTCGTAGAAAATTAAAGTACCGACGTCAGTGGTAGACGTCACTAAAACCTCGGGGTTTTTTGACAAAGGTAACAAAGGGGTAGATAAAGGGTACTTCACTACCCTGGCCTACGGTACTAGAAGTAAAAGACTTACAACTCGAAATTCGGTTGAAAAAGCGAGAGGAGAAAGTGAAAGTAGTTCTCCGGAAAATCAAGGAGAAGTGAAAGACGGTATTATCACCACAGTAGACGTATAGACTCCAATAACTACGAAGAGGGCCGTTAGAACTAAGGTCGAACACAAAGAAGGTCAGGTCACAAAGAGTACTACATGAGACGTATCTTAAATTTATTCGTCTCACTGTTATATGTCGGAACTACATGAGGAAAAGGATAAACCTTGGTCAGACAACAAGGTACAGGTCAAGATTGACAACGAAGGACTGGACGTATCTCTAAAGAGTTCTCCGTCCAGTCCACCAGACCATAAGGGTAGAGAAAGTCTTAAAAGGTGTCAAATAACACTAGGTGTGTCAGCTTCCGAAAACTTGTCAGTTATTTCGTCTTTATCTACAGAAAAACCTTGAGAGAACGGAAAAGGTACTAGGTCGTCTACAACCGTTAAACTAGAGACCAAGAAGACGGAAAAGATTTTGGTCGAACTTGTAGTCCTTCAAGTGCCAAGTGCATAACGACTTCGGACCGAACCTCTTAAAACTCGTAATGAAATGATCGCACGTTAACACGATCTCACGTTAACACGCCATCAAACTCGTAAGAAACCGTAACGGAAAGAAACCCTAACCTTACTTTTGTCTGGAAAAGGTCAGGACACGGGTGACGACTCAAAAGGTTTAAACGACCGTATAACTCACGTCGTGAAAGTGTCGTAGTAGAAAGTCCTAAACTTTATCGAGATGACCTTAAGGTAGTGGAGGTGATCGAAACAAACATCACTACGAAAGATTCCGGGTGAACTGAAGTGTAAGGTCCTACGGACCGAGATCTAGTCAGTGGAAATCCCTTAGTATTTGGAACAGATATAACTATTAACGTCAATTTGTAGTAAAGAGAATTCTAAAAAACAAAGATTAGAATTTTACTTTGAAATTCATCATTATATAGAATATACTCCTTTTTTTTATTATATGGACGTGGTATTGTTAAGGAAGTTAAAGAGGAGGTTAAAAAGTTGAAGAGAAACTCAGTTTATGTTATCGTAATTTATACTTGGTAGTAGGATAAAATGATTTTAATAAGAAAGGAACGATATAGAGGAAATCGATACACATAAGACTCTCTCTAAGAAGTTTACTACAAGAGTATTGGAAATGATACCAGGAGACACCAACTTATCACACTCTGTAAAAGAAAGAACATAAAAAAAAAAAAATGAGACGAAAAACACAACGAATTTATAAATTACGTTTTTATTAAAGTTCTCGTCAGTAAAAATAAAATTTTACATAGTTGATAAAACTTTTGTAAATAAATGTATTCAAAGTTTCAAGAAAATTGAGATGGTTCTAATTCAAAGTTCTTTTAGAAGATTTTCAGAGTCTCGATGAAGATATGAAAAGTACAATCATTTAGTCGTGGTGGAAAGGTCTTCTATTAAACCTTTGTAAGTAGTGTTGTACCTTAATATTATGAAACAGGGTCCCTAGAGTCACGTTTGGGATGTAAACCTTTAGTTTAAATTATAGTTTAACATGATTACCGGTGGAATACACTACTCTTTTTTTTGGGACTCATGGTGGTTTACGAGTATATACGTCTTCACCAATGTATTTGAACGATATAGGTATACCTTTTATTTGTTAAAACAAAAAATTTTACATTTGTCTAGACATACGTGTATACACCTTACACGGCGTTCTCCATGTATTCACCCTTTTCAGTTCCACGTCTTGTCACACATCTCAAACTAAGTATAAAACCTTTATTTTACATACACCATAAGTCTTTCTATGTATGTTTCTCTCTTTGTCTGTATTCGGAAAATCATTAATAAAAGGTGGAACTCCCCCGAAGGGAACACCGAGTCGACCATTTCTTAGACGGACGTAACGTCCTCTGGACCCAAACTAGGGACCCAACCCTTCTAGGGGACCTCTTCCCTTTCCGATGGGTGAGGTCATAGGACCGGACCTCTTAAGGTACCTGACAAATCAGCAACCCCAACGTTTCTCAGCCTGGACTGATTCACTGAAAGTGAAAAGTGTAACTCCCTAAGGGTCACTTTAAATAGTCAATTGAACCTCCAGATCCTTTTCGTCTTCTACCTTTGAAAGGAAAAATTAAAATTATGAAAAAATTTTCCGTTATACACATGTTATTTCATACATTTTAATTTATGTTCCGGATTATTCATGAACTTCATCCTTTACCGTTGGGTGAGGTCATAAGAACGGACCTCTTAGGGTACCGGTCTCCTCGGACCACCTAATGTCGGGTACCCTAGCGTCTCAACCTGTACCGACTTGTTGATTCGTAATTATTCATGATATTTTACTCATTGTTATAGAAAGTATATTGTAGAAAGTACATTAATATAGTTATTCAAACCATAACTTAACATTTGACATGTAAAAAGAGGAAACAACCAAATCAGTAGTAAAGTAAATATATATAAATGATTTCTTTTTTTCTTAGACACAGATCTTTTTTACACAAAATAGACAGACTATTTTGTACTAGATGTTCTATCATCGTTCAGTCTACAAGGATAGAGTAGAAAGAACTCAGTTGGGAGGTGAAAAGAGATCTTCCTTCACGATCGGAATGTAGTTGAGTAAATGAAAAAAAAAAATTATCAAAATCATTGAGACTTTACATAATAAAACAGAACGAAGAAATTAAGTTTTAACATAAATATTCCAATTAAGTATGACAAATGTATTTCAAGTAACTAACATTAACGATACGTTGAACATACTTATAACATGTTAGATAAGTAAGATGACAACTGTCTGTAAAAACAACAAAGGTCGAAACCCCATGATTTATATTTCGACAGAATTTATTATAACATATACTTGTATGAATACAAAAAGAGATCAGGTACATAAAGAGAATATAGATATCCTTACATACCCCCTCCTTTACCGTCGGGTGAGGTCATAAGAACGGACCTTTTAGGGTACCTACCTCTTCGGACTACGTCCGATGTCAGATACCCAGCGTTTCTCTGTCTGTACTGACTCACTGAAGTGAAAGTGAAATATCCTTACATTCAATAAGTATATATGTAAATAAATTGAAATGTTCTATTGAGTTTGTAAAAGGTTTTAATATAATTACGTGTGAGAGTGGTTGTTAAATACTCTCAACAAGGGTAACTAGTTGTAGAAGTGGTTATGAACCATAATGGATAAAGGGAGAGGGAGAGGAAGTAGAAGGGGGAAACGGAGAAAGGGAACAGAGGGAAAGAAGGAGAGAGGGTAGTTGGTTCATAAGTTTAACTTTGTTTTTTACTTCAATGCTATCTTTGGTTTTTCAACGTCACGGAGGATTTAGTTTAGGGTCCCCAGGAACACACACACGTAGACGAAGACTTGAGGGATAGCAAAAGGTAGCATGATGAATTAAAACATGTGGAAAGGATTAATAATTTGTAATATTATTCGAAACAATGAACTATTTGATTTATGAAGTTTGAGGGGACAGAATTCTTACAGGACATAGAAACGTAAAGATATTTTGACATCTTGGTCAAAGAGTCCTACGAAACTTCACAGAAGTTATATCAGACGTTACGACAGTAAAATGGAATTTAAAATAAAACAAAGTTTATATCAGTCTTTAATAGACCCGGATATGTTGTAAATAAAACAAAACAAAAAAAAAGGAGTTGGAAGAAGTATACTTTTATAAAATCTTCATTTCATTTTCTCCTCTCACTTTTCAAACCGAATTTTGAGTTATAAGTCTTTTGATTCCAGTATCGTAGACTAGGGTAGGGAAGTACCGTTTATCTACCCCTTTGTCACCTTTGTCACTGTCTGAAGTCAAAACCCTCGAGGTTTTAGTGACGTCTACCACTGACGTTGGTACTTCAATTTTCTACGAACGAGGAACTTTCTTTTTAATACTGGTTGGTTCTGTCGAATAATTTTCGGTCTTTGTAATGAAACGGTTGTTTCCAGGTAGATCAGTTTCCACTTGTAAGTAACCTTCCTGACTACGACTTCGACTTTGAGGTTATAAACCGGTGGACTACACTTCTTTATTGAGTAACTTTTTTTGGGACTACGACCCTTTCTAAGTTCCGCCCTCCTCTTCCCCTGTTGTCACCTGTTCTACCAACCTACCGTAGTTACTAAGTTGTCTTTATTCAGACTCATTTAAGGTCCTCGACCACTACCTGTCCCTCCGGACGACACGATGTCAAGTACCCCAGTGTTTCTCAGTCTGTGCTGACTCGTTGACTTGACTTGACTTGACTTTTCACTATATAATTTTTTAAACTTAAAGTTTATTCATTTTTTGATTTGAATTAAATATACCATAAGATTGATTAAGGTAGGGGATTGGTTTTTTTTTTTCTTTTTGGTTTGTTTTTAGTGAAAGATTTGATTTTACACGTAAAATGTATGGATAAAAAGGAAACGAAAAAAACTTCTACAGTGTATTGGGTGTTTATAATGTTACTGTCTAAGAAATAAAGACAACTAGGTATTAAGAAAGGCATCTTAGTGATTAAAAAGATGAAAAAAGAAATTGTTCTAGATTATCCTTAGTTGTAAAATAAATATAAATAAAAATATATAAGGAATTGAAACTTTCTCTATGTTTTTAAATAAACTCTCGGAAAAAGATATGATTAAGTACAAGTAAGAGGAGATTTGGTGATAACCTAAATTTGTACGAGGGTTATAAGGTCAAAGAGACTAGTAAGGTGTGTTGTCGTAGCATTAGCCAACGTAAATACTAGTAGATTAGTGTATTTGACTATTTCGAGTAGTAAAGATTTTTATTATCATGGATTTTTATAAAATAAAGACTTTACGTGAATGACTTGTGGATGGTAAACATATGAAGGTTATATTTTATATATAAAGTATACGATTAGTAGAGTTCACTAGTCACATGAAACGTAATATACGTTTTCTGTCTTTAATATGGTTCTATAAATGTTAATTTTCCTTTTGAGGAATTAATAGGAATTAGTAGGACAAAGTACGTAAGAAAAAAGATCTATGATAGTCACAACTGTCAAACCACACATAAGAGAGTACCTAAGTGTTTATAAATACGTACTTTCTAATAAATATTATGATAACACATGTTTTAATGTATTTATAACATAAACAATATAACGTACAACATCTAGATATTATAACACTTATGTATAACATATGTAACACATATATACAATATATAATTTACATTATAATCGATATATACAAACTTCTACATGATATCTTGAAAATTTTAGTATATCAAAATAAATTGTATTATACCAGTTATAAAAGGTATATACACGGGTCAAGAAAGTCTAGTAGTGGTTGATAAATAAGGTTTCATACTGACACAAAGGGTCAGAAAAAATAGAGATAGAACATTGGTGAAAGAGTCAAGTCTAGGTGACGAAAACTGGTGGTCAGCGGGGGATATGTGATTCAAAGTCACAGTTCTCAAAGATGAATGTGACGGTTACGAAGTATAAGTTGAAATAAATTTTATACGACGAACCGATATAACAAACGAATGAACAGAGGAAAAAATCTCTCACTCTCTCAAACGAACACAAAAGATAAAAAAATTCAACATTGTGCTGACTTTTTATCTTGTATCTCTATGTGAACTTTATCATGGAAATAGAGGGAAAATAAATCTTACAGTTTGCACCAGGAGGGTTCCTTTATTCCAAACATGAACTATTTAAGTCAAAGATATATATTTTATTCTCTTAATGTCTTTACAAAAGTACATCGATTAAATAATACTAATTAGAGAGATTAAGAGTAGAAAGAACTTGACAAACAATTAATTTTCAACCGTATATAAATTTTTTGTTTCATTTTGGAAAGACGATATTACAAATTTTCGAATTTATATAGTAGATCGCTTCAACAAAATACATAAATTAGGTCGAAAAGAAAATGATCATTTAACTACATTACGATAAACCTTCTCTTTAGACTTTATGTTTATAATAAAAAAAGAACAGAGAATAACAATTTTTGTTCCCTGTATCAATGAACTTGAATATTTTTATAAGTTTTATATTAACAAAGATTATGATCAGTTCGAAGATGACGACCATTTTTTTTTTTTTTTCTGATGTCGTGGAATCCATATTGAGACTGTCAGAAACGATCAATTTTAATTTTGAGTGTCTCGCACTGGACAGTAGAGTGAGAGAGAGACAGTACTTAGAAACGATAATGATTAAAAGGTGTTCGTTATGTCATTGGAATCCCGACTAATTAATCGACAACCAAATACATAAAATGTTGTAATTAACACTTTCGGGAGTGACAATGAAGTACCAAACTAATTGGAACAATCACACATCTTAATCTTTACCTCTTCGGAGCAATCTAGCAGAGAGACTGTAAAATTTTCCTAACATTGAACAATCGACCTCGTGTCATGAAGATATGATGAAAATCTTCAAGTCATGGGAAGTATAGTCATGTATTACCAGTCGGAAAACTATTAGTGAAGAAAACTTACAACAAAGAGGGGAGGTGTGATTGTCCATTAAAGGGGTACGAAATTGGTTTTAAAAGAAAACATAACCCACACTTAATAAAAATTAGATGATGTCATTCAAAATTTCAGACTTAACTTAGTGGGATCTTTGAGTTCAAAATTTTGTCTGATTTAAGTACAGATAGAATCGGATAAGAGACTCCTAGAGGATTTGTAAAACTCTGACTTTTAAGTTTGTCTTATTCGGTCCAGTAAAGTTAACGATTTATTAAAGGATGTACAATTTGTAGAAACCATTAAAGAATTTGACGCAGTTCGGATTTTTTACAGATAAATAAATATTTACGGACAGAGTAGAGTCACGATCACAAACGTCGTCTTTTTTAATTGAAGATTTCATTGAATTTTACTAATTCCACATTGACCTGAGGTTTTTCTTTTACTCAGTTTTTATCTAACGTATTAAAAGAAGAGTTTAAGAAGAGTGCAAACATCTCGAGTAAATAATGGGAACTAAAGTTATGACTCTTCATAAATAAATAAAAAAAATCTTTTCGGTTTATGAATTAACGGGTATTTTTTGTATTTTCTATCACCAGAATAGATAGGTTTAATTTTTATTTTACATAAGATATTCTAGTATATGGTTCTGTGAACCACGAATTATAATATGAGTGTTTATCTTATATAAACGAATTTCCAGATTAATTTTCTTACGTTTTATAAGAGTCCAGTTTTAATTGTAAATTCTAAAATTACTCAAAAAATGAGGTATTTATATACAACTAACTAGTTCCGAAGAAAAAGAAAGACCTGAATTTTTCTTTCAGTTCTAACTAGAACAGCAAACAAAACGTCCGGAGTATAACGAAGGGAAATGAAACTAAAGATAGGGATTGGACTGATCGTTATGTACTTTCATTGTACTCTGGAGACACATCGACTTACCTCTACGACACGGGTATAAAATACTCTCTTCGTTCTACGGTCCTATAACTCAACTAATTTCGTACCGCCACGGTGAAGGTCGGGACATGAATATAGAATGTAGTGTGTTACATTACAATCGATCACGAATACGTAACAAAAGTAAAGATAAATACCTTACATACACATACATCCATACACCCCCCCCAACACAAACACTCACACTCACAACACACACACACATAAAAGTCATTCGTTCAAGTTAAGAACTATCAGAATCCATTCCCGATAAAACGTGGGATATCGAGAAAGAATGTGAGAAAAGGAATTGTATTCCGATTGTAAAATACTAAGTGAAGAGGTAACGAAAAAGTTAAAATAAAGACTAGAACTAACACTTCTCTTCTTCGAAGAAAGTAGAGCAGTGAGAAAGTGTTATACTATCGAGAGAAGGGGTGATCATTGTAGAAGTTTTTTTTAAGGGTCTCGTAGAGTTGAAGATTAGAGAGGGACGAGTACAGGGTCAGTCCCCAACCGAAATACAGAGTAAGACCATTTTCGTTTCTTTACTGTTACGTCAAAGAGATATAATCCAATTAGTAAAATTGGATTTACTAACGAAACCAAATTTAATATATAAGTAAAAAAAGGATTTTGAACATTTGAAAGGTTGATCTTTGATAATTACGTGACACGAAAACAAAAATGGACAAGTGGTTCATGAATAATTGGGATTGTTATATGGTCCGTGTCACTACTCATGATCTTTTTCTTTTTTATATATTATTGTTTCTCTTGGTAAATATGGAATTCACTTACATCCGGTTGTACGGAACTCAAAGATTTTCTAAAAGAGGTAGTCATTCCTACCAAAAGACTTCTCCAATATATAGGAGAAGGTTATTGGTTATAAAATATAAAGTGTTATTACTTCCTATAAACCCCTTTACTATATCCTAATCTAATCTATAGATTATATTTTAATCTAATTTTAATAAATAAAAAGTTTTATTAATCTAACTAGAAGATTAAAACTTCTGACGAGTAAAGTGAACAATAATTGAATCTTTATCGTAAACTCCATCATCTTACCAAAATACTTTTTAGTAAAAGAAAACCTTTCAAAAGGTTATAAGTATAAAGATTGAAACATCACTAATAAACATCCAAATAAGATAAACCGAACTCCTTTTCTAAAACAAGTGTCCTTGACTTTTTTAATTTCTGAAACTATGATATATATTTTTAAATATTGAATTTCTATGTCTGAAATACGAATTTAAGTCTATTTATTCCTTGTGTAAAATTATTCAACAGTAAGTCTAATTAAGGTTTGTGAGGATTGAGACACGTACATAAAGGTGTTTCCAGTCAAGAATGTTCCTTTATTAAATTATATATACTTTGAACAATCGGGGTTGTAGTGCTTGATTTAAAAGAGTTTCGTATTAATCGATTTCCATTTACGTTCTTTCGTTTTTAATATTGTGGTAAAAATAATTATCGTTTACAATGAACTAGAATCAAAGACTACAAGTAATTTATCTTTTCATTTTTGATCAAGTACAAGTAGAGTATGTATTTAAAGTCCATAGGTCCGTTTACAATGGTAAATGTTCCTTAATTATTTTTATAAAATTAAAAGATTTGTAGAATTGTAAAATGGTCAGATCTCTAAGACACGACTTAAGACGAACAATGACAGAATGTCATTTCCCGAGTAATGCGGTCACTTCTAAAGATATTAAATGTCTGAACATATGGTCTAAGAGAGGCAGAACTTCGGAGTTAGTACTCTTGAAAGGAGAATGGAAGGATTCCTAAATAGTAGGATAAAAAAACTCAGTAGAACAGTCTGATCTACGATTTTTCTTCCGGGCTGTCATATGTTCAAAATACACGAAAGTTAATAAGTCGACAGACAGTAGAATACACCTTAGACCTGTTGGGTCTAGTTCACTTTACGTTATTATTCATCGTCGTTGTTCATTCGGGTGGCGGTACTATCCGTGTCCACAATCCTCGTACGAGAAGTCATTGTCCTCTCGGATTGATTGAAGATTAGAATGTTTCCCTAAACATAACTCTGGACGTTATTGTTTAAGATTAATGTAAACGTGTCAGTGATAGAGGGACGTTGTCTTCCAAAACTTCGGACTCCTAGAAAGATGGTTAGAATGTTTATTAATTTACTCTGAAGTTTTAATAGACTAAGGTTGTTTTGGGTACTTTATTGTGTCTTTCGTCTCGAAACCACTACAGTAATAAAACCTATTCCTTTTCAAGAAAGGGGGAAAAGTTTCGTAAGTGGAACACCAGGGGGACGGAAAGGTCGAGACGTAAGAGAGAAAGTGTTCAAGTTGACAAGGACGGTTCCGTGACGACAGTATTAGAGAGGTCCGAGATAGGTTTAAGTAAAGAAGAAAAGTGACAGATGAACGAGGGAGTGTTAAATCACGTATAGGTACAGAAGTTAACAAGAGATGTGTATAGAGAGGTCTCGAAATCTAAGTATTATGGGACTAGTGAACTTTAGAAAAAACTTGTAGTACCGACGTACAGTTCAGGTTTTACAGGTTTTGACTCGGGTTGACTCTGGTACTCGAGGTTTTCTAGAAATCATTTAATAAGAAAAAGGAGGACCTTAAGGAAGAGGACGGTAGAAGGAGAACAATAGAGGACGTATAAGTAATTAGAGTAGTTAAAGATCCAGAAGAATCGTTCTGGTTTAAGAGAATTTGAGAGTGACCTGAGACTATAGGGGAAGTCTACGAGATAGTTTCACTGTTCAATTTACTTTATTAATATGTGATTCTTTATATTGTAACCAGAAATGGTGTAGTCACAGTTTTGGTTCCCCGACTAATGACACAGACACTCACGAGTAGTAATATAACAGATATAGGTCGTATCACGACCTGGTCTCCCGTTATTAGTTTTTATAAACATATTTTTTACTCTTACCTATTTACTTATCTGGTTTGACGGTGATTTCAAACTAATTTCTCTTTCGTTTTCGAAATAATTTATAATAAAATTGATCTTCCGTACTAGTTACACTTTTTGTCTAACAAATGTTTTTGTAAATACAGTGAGTAGTTACTGGTTTGACGAGTGTTTTAAATTCCGTCTTAAGTTTAATCAGTGGAGGAGAAACCCTACTCCTTACGGAACTTTTAATTTTTAAAGTGGACTTATCACCGATAGTGGACTTTCATTTCGACTATTACAATAAAACAAAAGTTTAGAGATCACTACTAAAGACAATGTGTTTACATTTCTACAATAATATTTTCTGTTATACGAACTACTTATAATTAGTTATACCTTTGTGTTCATATTGTCGTTGAATTATCATAATTCAAAATCGTTGTTATTATTATTAGATCATCAAACCCTACAATATTAAGTTGGTTCGTTGTACATGAAAACACCAGAGATGGTGTCTTTTTTCGATTTACAAGATCTATACTAGAGGTAGTACAGAATTCGTACCAAGGGTGTTTGTGATGTCTACTTACTCTGAACACCCCTTGTAGAGTTCGTATATTGTAACATCAGACTTTTTGTTGACTTTACTATCAAGTACGAGTTACTAAGATATCGAACATCATAAGGAAGGTATTTATTTATGTCAAAACGTATTATTCTGAGTATTTTTATAAATAGATTTTACCGGTGTATAGGGTCTTTGTTAAGATAAGAGTTTATAAGGTGATGAATAATATAGTGTACTGGACTGAAAGTAATTCGCTTATACAAATAGAATATACTTTCTCGTAATTTCTGTCTTTTGTTTGTTTGTTTTTGACTCCGTAGGTTTTGTCCGAATAAATATTTAAACTATGAATTTGAATTCTAAATAAGTTAACTGTTTAATTAAGTAAACCATAAATCTTCTACCAAGTCTAAATTCAATGAAAAATTACGGTTACAAACTGTACTAAATAGTCTTGGCATTCGTAAGACACTTTTTTATAATTGTAAGATTTCAGTCTTTGAACAACAATACTACATGTAGTCACATTACCTTTCAGCTATAAGTTTATCTTACTCTTATTTTATTTTTGTGTATCTTTTATGACTTACACGGAAATAGGGTTATATAACTGAAATCTTTACTATGAAAGAGAGGTTTAGTTTACAAAGTGATAAAAGTATACCTAAAAAGACAGTAAAGAAATCAAGGGTCTATTAGTAAAAACAACGTTTCAAGATCTCTTAAAAACCGAAACTAGGTAAATATCGGTAAAACCTATTCCTATTTCCATTCTTTCCCACTTCTTTTATCCGAAGAGAATACACACTTTATTTTAGTAATACATTCTCCTGTAAACTACAAAGAATTCTTTAGACTGCTTTCAATACCGAACGGTACCACTGCTACTTTGGGTATTTACAGTTTCCTATTCTTTGGATCCGGTCAATATATCGGAAAAATAGTCCTAGAATTCAGTAATGGTTTTTAATGGTCCATTATTGTGAAATCTTAAAACCGGTTATCGATGAAGTAAGGATGTAGACAAAGTTTCAGAATATCTCGATGTCGTTGATTTTAACATAAAACTGGCTATTATAAGTCGTGAATAGAAAAGATAGACTGAAATTTTAGTAGTATACATTTACTAGTTTGAGGAGTATTATATTCTATACTACAAAGACTTATAAAGTGTTTTTTATAAGTATTGTCTTCTCCCTTGAAACACTTCAATTTTCAAGAGAACTTGAAGTAATATTGTTAACTTGTATGTTGTTTCTAATCATAATTGTTACGTTTTATAATGTATATCTTATTTGTTGTTCCAGGAGGACGTGTCGTGTCTCTCGATAAGGTTAAAGGACACTATTTAATATTATCTTTTCTTATACATTTTGTTACTTATATACACATTTTGATTCATTGAAACGACATGTCGTCTTTACTTGTGTAACATATAGTGGATATGAAGTTATTTTATTAAAAAATTATTATCTATATCTACCCCTTTGTCACCTTTGTCACAGTCTGAAATAAAAAAACCCGAGGTTTTAGTGACATCTACCACTAACGTCGGTACTTTAATTTTCTGCGAATGAGGAACCTTCTTTTCAATACTGGTTGGATCTATCATATAAGTTTTCGTCTCTGTAATGAAACGACTGATTCCAGGCGATCAGTTCGGATACCAAAAAGGACACCAGTACATACCTACACTCTCAACCTGACACTTCTTCCGACTCACGACTTCTTGACTACGAAAACTTGACACCACAACCTCTTCTGAGAACTCTCAGGGAACCTGACGTTCCTCCAGGTTGGTCAGGTAAGATTTCCTCTAATTGGGAACCTAAAGGAAAGAAAACCTTCTTTACTACGATTTCCCCTTTGAGGTCATGAAACCGGTGGAGTACACTTCTCAACTGAGTAACCTTTTCTGAGACTACGACCCTCCCTAACCCCCGTCCTCCTCTTCCCCTGCTGGCTCCTACTCTACCGACATACCGTAGTGGCTGAGTTACCTGCACTCAGACTCATTTGAGGGCCTCTACCACTACTTATCCCTCCGGACCGCACGACGCTAAGTACCCCAACGTTTATCAGCCTGTGTTGACTCGCTGACTTGACTGACTCACTTCAATTATTGATTTTGATCCTTTTTCTCATCATAGTGTCTCCTTTTACTTTGTTAATGGAATTATCATCTATGATTGTCTAAACTGAATCTTAATGGGAACCGAAACCACTCTTTTACTTAATACTGAACAAATTTGGTTTTTATACTTTTTTTAAATGGAACACAAACTCATTTGAAACGGTGTGTGATACTTTTTACTCTGAGATTTTGTACAATAACTAAAGTCTCAATATTTCTTGAATTCTTAATTAGTCTGACCAAATGACTTAGAACAAAGGTTCAAATAATGTACATTTTATAACCCATGGAATATTTTGAAAGGAATTTTATTAGATATTTTATTTCCATTATTGTTACGGATTCATATAATAATACTCTTAATTTATTCCATTAGATTATATTTGATAGTGTTACCGAAAGTATATATTTCTATGTTCCTCCTTGATAAAAATGACAATTATAATGATTTCTATCAGACTCTGTTACTCCCTAAGACTTAGAGGAGCTTAAAGGTAAATTTTCGTCTGTCTCGGTGACTCTTATTTAGGTTCTGGGTACCTGTCGCAAATGTTACATGGTTCTTGATTCTGTTTAATACTTGTCTACCCGTGTTATTTCCTGTCTCTATCATACCTGGATTATCTTCTTCTTCTATAATTCTTCTCCACCGTTCTTATGTGTCTTGATATGTTTTTTTCTAGAATTTCTGGGTCTATTGGTACTACCACACTAGTGAGGGGATCTCGGTCTGTAGGTCCATACACTTCAGTTTCCAAGGAATCCTTCGTAGTGATACTTGTTGATCACGTTCACTACCTTAAGGTCGACTCGATAAGGTCTAGGAGTTTCTACTACGACAATTTCCCGACGTGAGTTATACGGTCGTTAAAAATATCTCGGACACCATTTAGAAACTACGAACTCGTTAATTGACTAAACTAACTACATATTACGACTCCACCCACTTCGTGTTCGACCTTAGTTCTAACGTCCCTCTTTATAGTTACTGGAGTCTATACGTCTATTGTGGTAGGAATGTCTTTAGTTTCTCCTTGATTTCTCGGAGTACTACTTTCATTTTCTCCTCTCACTTTTTCGACCGAATGTTAAGTTGTGAGGTTTTTACTTCTAGTACCGTAGACCAGGGTAGTGAATACCGTTTATCTACCCCTTTGTTACCTTTGTCACTGTCTGAAATAAAATAACCCTAGTTTTTAGTGACGTCTACCACTGACGTCGGTACTTTAATGTTTTGTGAACAAGGAATCTTCTTTTCGATACTCTTTGGATCTGTCGTATAATTTTTCGTCGCTGTAATGAAACGGCTGTCTCCAGGTACATTAGTTTCGATACCAAAAAAGGTCATCAGTACATACTTACACTCTCAACCTGATGTTTCTTTCGACTCGTAACTTCTTAACTACGAAAACTTGACACAACAACCTCTTCTGAGAACTATCAGGGAACCTGACGTTCCTCTAGGTTTATCAGGTAGGATTTCCTTTAGTAAGGACTTATAAGTGAGCTTCCTGACTACGATTTTGACTTTGAGGTTATGAACCCGATGGACTACGCTTCTTGACTGTGTAACCTTTTCTGGGACTACGACCCTTTCCAACTTCCGTGTTTCTCTTCCCCCGTTGTCTCCTACTCTACCAACCTACCATAGCGGTTGAGCTACCTGTACTCAAACTCGTAGTGGTCCTCAACCACTACCTGTCCGTTCGGACCTCACGACGTCAAGTACCCCAGCGTTTCTTAGTCTGTACTGACTCACTGACTTGACTTGACTTGACTTATTTGTGGTTCGATATAAGAAAATTCAAATTCTTTGTAATTTCATTTTTATAATACATTCTTTTAATTATCATAATCCGTATTTTTCCGTTAACTTTAATTTAATAGTGTTTTTAAAACTGTCACTGAAAAAATACTGTCTTCTTTTGTCTTAACATATAATTTCTATGAGATCCTTTCTTTTACACTCCTTATAAGTTTTTTTAGGTGTTTGTTGTCTACGACCTATCCCACACCTCTTTTCCCTTTGAAAGACGTGACAACCACCCTTAAATTTAACGATGTGGAAGATACCTCTTGTCATACCTCCAAGGAACTTTTTGTTGTTGTTGTCCTACGAACCTCGAGCACGTGACCCTACTGGGTCTCCCTACCATACCCCTCCCTCCACCCTCCCCCAAGTCCTACCCCTCGTGCACATGTGGGCACCGTCTAAGTACAACTACATACCGTTTTGGTTATGTTATAACATTTCATTAATCGGAGGTTAATTTTATTTATTTAAATTTAATTTTTTGTTGTTATTGTTTTTTATCTCGATATATACTGGGACGTTAAGGTAAGGACCTGTATGTACGTCCTTTTTTTTTTTTTTGTACCGGACTTTTATATGTAGGTGGGTTACAAGTAACGTCGTGACAAATGTTATCGATTATGTACCTTTCTTGGATTTATAGGTGGCTATCTCCTTACCTATTTTTTCTACACCACGTATGTATATGTTGTCTTATGATGAGTCGGTAATTTTTCTTACTTTCTTTCCCGTAAACGTCGTTGCTCCTACCTTGATGTCTCACAGTATGACTTACGTTATTCAGTCTGTCTCCTCTTTATAATATACTGTAGAGAATAGACCTTAGATTTTTCTTTACTATGTTTACTTGAATGTTTTTTCTTTCTCTGAGTGTCTGTCTTTTACTTGAGTACCAACGACCCTCCTACCCTATCAATTCCTGAAACCCTTCCAGTAAATGAATGACGACATAAATTTTACCCTATTGGTTACTTTTTGGATAACATATAGTGTACCTTGAGACGAGTTACCATACCCGGACGGACTTACGCTCCCCTAAACCCTGTTTTATCTATGTACCAACTCAGAAAGACGACATTAGGACTTTGATAGTGTTGTAACAATTAGTCGATATGGGGTTATATTTTACAAAAACCACAATTTTTTCGATTATTAACAAAATTTTCTCCTTTTCATTTACTTCCTCAGATATAAGTCGTTTTGAGTGAAAGTTCATGTTTTCCGTCTGTCTCGATTTACCAGTTGTAGTAAGTTTTGGAGTCCCTCAAAACTAAAATCCTGACATAGAAATCCTTTAATCATATTATACTCGAAGTCTGGTGGTGGTACTGATCTTTCGCTAGTTATATTTGTGACTATCATCAAGAGTCAACAAGTCAGCACAGGTCGAGAAACACCGGGGTGTCTGACATCGGGCGGTCCGAGGAGACAGGGACCCTAAAAAGGTCGTTCTTATGACCTCACCCAACGGTAAGGGAGGAGATCCTCTAGAAAGGTTGGGTCCTTCGCTTGGGTACAGAGGACGTAACATCCGTCTAGGAAATGACGACTCGGTGTCACTCTTAATTATATATCAGAGAAGACTTCGGTTTTGATTTACTATCAAATTAAGTTCTCATATTATACATTATCAGTATGTATCGGGATTGTTACGACTATACCCCTTTCTAATACGTATTCTTTATATTTGGAAAAAGTAAGTAGAATAACTACTAATATTATAATCATAACATAATAGTCATAACATTAAGGTTACCACCCGAAGAAGTCGTCTATGTAGTGTATCCTCTTTTTCTCCTAACTCCATGTTGGACATCTTAAAAGGAAATTTAATTTAAAAAATTTTTATTGGATTATTTATGTTCTTTTTTTTGATGTTATCTTGAGTCCTATCAACAAAAACAATTCCTCTGTGTCCTCCTTTAAGACTCTAACAATCGTTTCAAGATCGAGAACTGTATCTACAAACGAAATATTAGTAAGTTGAATATATTGATATACTTTTAATTATAATATTTATGAAGACAAAACATTGTTAATTCACGTTTATTTCTAGTCACTTTTGTATCTTGAAAGTCAAAATGTTACGTCTGAATATGAGTAAAATTTTAAAGATACGGGTTTCTTTTTATAATGTTGATATTCTTTTATAGAATTTGAATATTTATTTATGGTAGATCCGTACTCGACCTCTTCCGTTACCGGGGGGTGAGGTCATGAGAACGGACCTTTTAGGGTACCTACCTCCTCGGACCATCCGACGTCAGGTACCCCAACACTTCTCAGCCTGTGTTGACTCACTGAAGTGAAAGTGAAAAGTGAAAGTACGTAACCACTTCCTTTACCGTTCGGTGAGGTCACAAGAACGGACCTCTTAGGGTCCCTGCCTCCCCCGGACCACCCGACGACGGATGCCCCAGCGTGTCTGAATCTGTGCTGACTTCACTGAATCGTCGTCGTCGTTCCGAGCTTCATTGTAGCCTGTTAATGACACAAGAAACGTAGAGGACCAGGACCTCGGTGTAACATAGTAAGGAGAATATCGTATCACCTCAACCGTACGTGATATTCGAAGACGATAATGTCACTAGAAGATCACCTGACTCTTAATTTTTAAATTACTTACGGTCAAATTTTCCAATTACTCTACGACGAAATTACCATCACCCAACAAAGTTACCCAACAAGGAACTTTGTGGTTCTAATGTCGTAAAATAAATGTAATTTAATAAACCTAACCTTGGTGGGTTGAGTAACCTACTAACGACCAACAGGCAAAGTAAACGACAAGTGCTTCTTGACTGGTATAAGGTTGAATTAAGAGTCTCAATCCATAAAACAAGGTAAGATATAAAAGAAAGATAACGATATTATTTTCTCTCTTCTTACATCAACTGTTTGATACATTAATGGTCACAAATGTAGAAATTAATAACCTTCCCGTTTGTTTGTGTAATGACTTAAAAGACATTCCGTTTATTATAGAAATAAACCAACGATTAAGGTAGAGAGTCAAGGAATAAACAAAGGTGAGACTGAAGTGGGTAGACTTTTAAAGTAAAAAAGGAGTGTCTCTTATCGAAGTATATCAAAGTATTAAGTCCACTAAAGTTTACGAATTCGAGGAAAAATTATAAGTAATATAAAGGGTTAAAAACAAGATTTTAAAATATAGTAAGTAACTTTTACCAAAAATCTTTATCAAAGATTTCATTCCGACTTCGGTATCTCGTACATAAATATATCAGATATAAGTATAAATATAAATGGGGTCCTCACGGTATCCCGATATTCAGTAACAGTAACGACATTGACCAGTAGTCTCTATCTTACAACAAAACGAGAAGAGACGACAAGGAAACGGAACGTCTCTCCGACAAAAGTTCGGGGCCCTCTCTCCACCCCCCAAAGATAAGAAACACTATCACACAGATCAAACACAAATATTTCATCATAAGATAGTTTTGATAGTTTTGAATTTCGAAACTTACTTTACAAGAGAGAGGGGTAGGATTCGGTACGGACAAGGAAATTTGGTGAGGTGGGAGGTTACACTACCTAATTTCATAAGTGAGACTTACCCACCAATACATGGTCTTACATTCTGACTAGGAGGTTCTTACATGTCACTTTTGAGTACGTAGTGTCAAGTACATATTGAATGTACTTAAATAATAAGTCGTTTTATTCTTGTGAGTATGGAAAGTTAACTGGGAGTAATGTACTCTGTAGGGACCAAAATCTTTCGATAGGTAGAGGAATGAAATGGATTCAACGGTAGACCAGTTAAATAATTACCTCTAACAACAAAAATATACTTTAGGTTAACTACGAATTGTCTTCGGTCAACGAAATGTGCGGAAGTTAATTTTCATTTAATCTATAGTGAATATACACTCTCCTGAAGGATCCACCGCGTCACCATTTCTTAGGTGGACGGTTGCACCTCTGTATTCTCCGTGTCTAAACTAGGGACCCAACCTTTCTAGGGGACCTCTTTCTTCACCGTTAGACGAGGTCACAAGAACGGACCCGTTAGGGTCCCTGTCTCCTCGGACTTCCAGATGTTAGGTACTCTAGTGTCTCAGTCTGTACTGACTTGTGTGTGTGTGTGTGTCTACACTCTCTAATTTTTTTTTTTTTTTTCGAGATCGAGGGAAATCTACCGAGTTGTCACTTGTCGTTTTAGAGTTGACACTTCTAATAGATCTAACGGACACATACGTATTAGTTTCGTATTATTTTTTTTTCCCACTCGAACTGAAAGTAATTGAATTTAACATGGGAAGGGATACTCTTCAGTTCTAGTCTACAGTAAAACCTCTTACTCCCCTTAATTCAGTATATTTGTGTCGGGTCATAGTCCGTTGATAGATGTGTCCTCGGTTATGGTGTCTCCGAACCAGTGATTCGTATTGTTGTTATCTTATTTACGACCAATTTACTTATTCTCTCAGTTGCCTTTTACCGTATCAAAAATTTTTCCTTTTTTCCTGATGTTTATGGATAACTCTAAATTGTAAAATACTTATTACACGTATACTAATTTTTTAGAATAAAAATCTAGGAATAGAGAATGTTTAACCTTTTTGTTTTTTGTACCTCCTGGCCCTCCGTTCGTCATGATGTGTGATCAATCAAGTTGTCGAAACCTTGAGTTCTCTTGGGTGTATAACAGATAATTGATAATTGAAATTAGATTCAGAGAAAGAAGTAGATATAGTACCTGTATTATAGATAGACCATTTAAAAGTCGATTTCAAATTTTACACATACATTTCGATGAATCAGGTGACGGACGACGACGACGACGACGATTTAGCGAAGTCAGTACAGGCTGAAACACGTCGGGGTATCTGCCGTCGGGTGGTCCGTATAATTTGTGACCTCTAGCGTAAATTCGACTTTTAGATGAGTGTCTTCTGAATAACAATTCGTCCCGAAGGGACTATCCAGTCAACCATTTCTATGCCGTACGTTTCATCCTCTGGGGTCAAGCTAAGGACCCAGCTCTTCAGGGTGACCTCTTCCCTATCCGATGGGTGAGGTCATAAGAATCCGAAGGGAATCCCAAGTCGACCATTTTCTAAGCGGAAGTTGTGTACTCTGCACTCAAGTCAGGGACCCAACCCTTCTAGGGGACTTCTTCCCTTTCCGATGGGTGAAGTCATAAGACCGGACCTCTTAAGGTACCTGTCAGGTACCCCAGTGTTTCTAAGTCTACATGGACTCTCTGAAATTTTTACTTATTTATTTCGTAAATTTCTCTTGAGTCCGATCCACCCCTGAATGAACTTCAATTTTTGTAAGAAGGATTTTCGAAATCGTTGATATCATTGACTATATATTACCTTTATTAGAGTATAAGATCCACCTTATACGGTAAAGAAGACTTTATACAAGTGTCACTAGTTAAAGGGAAATAATAATTTCAACATGACTAATAAACTTTGCCGTCTAAGATCATACACTTGTGTCACTTTATTTACAAACGTACAGTGAGAATCGTACTTCCACAGTCACCCAACATGAATACTTTCCTAGTCCACACTAATAAAATGATTCGTTATATAATTGTAGGTAACTTATTATGTCATAGAGACGGGAGTTCAAAAAGGGGGATTGTGTATATTAAGGTAGTGACCCGTGAACCAAAAGAAACTTTAATTGAAGTACATGAAAGGTAGCAATAAGAAAGAAGTGTAACCAAGATGAACGTAAATTTATAAAATCCAAGTAGAGTACTTAAGTGAGACCCTATAAAAGAATTTTCGTAAATATTTTCACGGATGAGAACTGAAAAGGTAAACTAATTATCTTTTATTAGTAGAAGAGTGAGAGAGAGTACACCAAACGAATTAATTGACTATATCCGTCGTGTTTATTAAAGATGTCATCACATGAATAACAAAATTCTCAATACACTTTTAATCAGAGAATGATGTACTAATCTAAAAGTCTAGACCATTACTTGTTTTTATCAGAAAGACACGGTAGAAAATTACACAAAAATTAGTGGTCGATTTATTGTTTCTTAACAGAAAATTTTATTAATTCTGACGTATAGCTCAGAGGTATCCTACAGTTGTTATTTCCCCAATTACTTCGTAGGTTAGTAGTACCTTTGTTAGTTTTTTACAGAACGAAATTTGTTGGGTTTCGTTAAAGACGTTAGATTTCCGTAGACACGACCTTATTAAAGGTATCGTAGTCTTGTAAAAAGTAGGACGTCTCTAATGTTCTGCTTTTTCTCCTTTCGAATGTTTACTACCGTTGGAGGATACATTCATCTCGGTTTATAAATTTACTTTTTAGACAGTTTTTTCGGTTCGATAATGTCAAAGTGTTTGGTTCGATTTGTAGTACCGTACTGGAGTCAGTACCGTGGTAAATCTTGATACTTTCTTATAATGTTACTCTCTAAAGGTAAATGTATAACGTGTATCGAAGAGGCGTATAATTATTTTAGAGACGATACACAATTTCATTGTCTACGAAAAAAGGGTGAGAAATATTAGGTTCTAGTTAAGTTCCGAGTTCAGTTTATGGTTAAGTAAAATAGAAACTCTTGTAGAGTAAGTGTCTGTACTAACCTTTATTGTATATGGGATTCAGTTTACTTTAATTACACAAATTTACTAGACTACTATCTTCACCGTTCTTATTTTTGTTACTACGATGTATCTTAAAAGACATATTAATGAAGTTGACGAGTTATACGGGGTGAGTAGATGTTCGATCTTATGTTTTCATGTCATCGACCTTCGACTCAAGTTCATGAATGATCGAATAATAACTCGTATAACAAATTGGTCGACAGTTGTCCTTTATCCGAGCCTCTCCAGTCCTTAATGTTGTTTAAAATAAACGAAAATATAGAGACCAAATAAATGATCTTCTAATATAATTATCTTATCAAGGGTTACACGTAAAAGATTTAATTACTAAAAAAAAAAGTCAAGACAATTTACCCTTGTTGTTACGTATGTAACGATATCCTTCATTGTCTTCCCACGACGACGATGACGACGATTCAGCGAAGTCAGCACAGTCTGAGACACTGGGGTGTCTGCCGTCGGGTGGTCCGAGGGAGTAGGGACCCTAAGAGGTCCGTTCTTGTGACCTCACACAACGGTAAAGGAAGAGGTTACGTACACTTTTCACTTTCACTTCAGCGAGTCAGCACAGGTTGAGAATCACTGGGGTACATGTGTAGTGATTATTTTTATATTATCCGTGTATTATTTACAAGTAATTTACTCTTCATAATAACGAATTTTTTTTTCCAAATGTTTTTATATAAGCTACCAAAGAATTCTTTTCTCCCAAACAAAACCTGGTAATACAACATATGAACGGTGTTTATGGTGATATTTAAACAAACACACATAGTTAGTCTTAAATCTACTTCTTTATTTCAGTATATCGTTAGATTTATGAAAGAACTGAAAAACAACATATATGACCTCTGTGAAGTCTAGTAAATACATTATTAAAGATTTTTCCAAAAAAATATGAGAGGTACAACATCTTTAACATGAGATCGAGATCAGAGTAAATAAAAGAACGATAAATTTACTCCCAACCATATTAAAGGTGAATAATAGTCCTCTCTTGATCTCTTGTTAATTTGTACCTCTAACTCCGACAAAGATAAATTACACTGACTTTAGTTGTCCCCTTTGGTTAAGTGTCTGGGTTTACTAACAAAAAGGGAATATTCACTCAACAAAACCGACTCATATGACATATTTACAAGATGAAGTATCTAAACCACGGTCAGTCGAACGTAAATATGACTCTTACCTTAGGTCTAAAGAGTGTTTCCGACAAAGGTATCTCGGTTTTTACTTTACTTCTCCCCGGCACAGGAACATTTATCAATCTCTTTGTCTTATTAACAATATTTTAACGACACTCGTTACATCCTTTACGTATCGTCCGTGACGAATCTATATACTAAGGTAAAGTTTTAATCGAGTTTAATACATGAAAGATGGACTGTGATGAGAATCGGAAACTATTGTAAGTATTGACTATCTCTAGTAACCGTAAAACATGTTACATCATTTAACTAAGTAAAATTTCTTCGTCACTTTTTGGTTCTTTAATGATGTACTTATATTCCTTGTGTTTGGGTGTTGTTTTGTAGACCCGAGTCCAAACGTAAACCCCCTTATATAAAATAAAAGGACCGAAAATCTTCTTGTAAAGGGTGTAAAATTACAAAGACTTTTGTTCTGTCTTTGTCTCAACTGTTAGTGGAGACCCCCAATCTAAAAGATAGAGATGGGTGTAAGTATAAGCGTCTCAACCTTAAGTTAAACAAGTATCGTCATTTAAGAGTAGTTGTTATAGACTTCTCAAATTATTAAATCGTAAGTCCAGTAAGAATAATATTTGAAATTATCCACTTGATATTGAAATAATTTAATTAAAATTTCGAGTGATACTTATTTTTTAACTTAATAATTATCATTTTGTTCAATATTTTATTTTCGAATTTTATGTCGAAGTAGTTAAGTTGGTCAAAGTGTTCCAAATTCTTTTTAACTTATCAATACTTACCTTAAATCCTAATTTTATAATGAAGAAACGAGAGTTATAGTTAAGTAAAAAATTATGTAAAACTTTTTATATAACATAATATAAATTTATAAAAGTTGTAAAAATCAAAATACTAGAGTAAATCAGAAAAGTCCCGAATACGGAATCAATTTCGTTGAGATACTGGTAGAACAGTTTCGATACCAAAAGGTCATCAGTATATACAACCCGATATTTATTTCGACTCGTAGCTTCTTAACTATGAAAACTTGACACCGCAACCTCTTCTGACAACTCTCAAGGAACCTGTCGTTTCTCTAGGTTGGTCAGGTAGGATTTCCTTTAGTCAGGACTTATAAGTAACCTTCCTGACTACGACTTCGACTTTGGTTTTGAAACCGGTGGACTACACTTATTATCTGATCAGTGACCTTTTCTGGGACTACGACCCTTTCTGACTTCCGCCCTCCTCTTTCCCTACTGTCTCCTACTCTACCAACCTACCGTAGTGGCTACGTTACCTGTACTCAAACTCACTCGAGACCCTCAACCACTACCTGTCCCTGCGGACCGCACGACGTCAGGTACCCCAGTATTTCTCAACCTGTGCTGACTCGTTGAGTTAACTGACTGACTTTGGGTGGGTTTTAATTAGGTTAACTACATAGACGTGTAACGATTCAATATTCAAGACTTCTATTAAGTTACGTATTTATTGACATCCTCAATTTTATAATTGACTTTAATATACCATTCGTAAAGTAGTTTCTGTAAAAAAAATTGTTATAGTGAAAATTACTTAATGACTTCTTAGTATTGTATATCGGATGTCTGAAATTAGTCAGTAGTCTTGTATATACTCTAAATCATCATCTATAATATAATAAACCCTTTTACGATACCAGTAGTCTCTAAAAACTTGTACGTTAAAATATTTTAGATAATCAAAGTGTACAAGAGATTATATATGTATATACACACACACACATATATATATATATAGAATTAATGTTTATTATTTTTTTCTAAATTCTCTTTTTGTAAATGATTTACAACAGTAATTTTAACTTATTTATCTTTCATTTAAAGATATTATAACTTCATTACCTTGGTAAAGAAGTAATGTCGGTAAAATTTTAGAAACACTTTGTTCACATATGGTAGTTGGGTTTCTAAGTATAATAATTTTAGAATTTAATGATACAATAACGTTTGACTTTATCTAGGAAGTCGTACTTTTGTATTTAATAGTCATCTTTTTTAAAAATTTGGATTTTAATAGTATTTTACAGAATTATGATCTTTTTCATTTTATGAGATATACCCTCTGTCATCTCGTGTTTCTGACCTTTGTATTCTAGACTACTAGTAAATAAACGGAAACCTGAAATATGTCAAATAAGTGGATGGAAAGTCGAAGGAGTAGACATTTTGGTACCATTATTTTCTTAGATTGATTCCTGTAAAGACTTTCGATAAGTAACCCTTTCACGGTCTATATAACATTTCATACTTTGACCGACAGTACGGGTTGAGAAACGTTGGGGTGACTGATATCAGGTACCTTTAGAGGTCTTATGACCTAACCCATCGATAAGGGAAAAGACTCCCTAGAAGGGTTGGGTCCCTAGTTTGGGTCCAAAGGGTGTGACGTCCACCTAAGAAATGGTCGACTCGGTAGTCCCTTCGGTCTATATAACATGTAATGATTATTTACGGTCGGTAACAGTAATAAAACTATTGGATATAAAGTGTAGATTTAACGTTGTAAGGAGTATGATTGTAATAAATAAAAGTAAGTCACTACCACTATTACTATTCTCCTTTATCGTGTAAAAGGTCGTAAGATCAAACGATACGTACGATTCAGTGAAGTCAGCACAGACTGGGACACACTGGGGTACCTGTCGTCAGGTGGTCGGAGGAGACAGGTGTCCTAAGAGGTCCGTTCTCATGACCTCACCCAACGGTAAAGGAAGAGGAATGTGGGAAGTCTTGTCTGATTTGACCATTTTATACCTTTTTATTTCTATTTCAACTTTATTATCTCTAAGAAACGAGTGAGAAACACGAGGAATCAATTTGGAGTGAGAGTACAGAGAGTCTTCCATCCCAGAAAAATAAAATTTTTAATATGACAGTTCCTAAAAATAGAATGATATCAGTTTTAATTCTTTATAGGTCTTATAGTCTTATAGTTTTTTTAATAAAATTTATAGTAATTGGAGGTTGGTATCAAACAGTAAGACCGGGAGACCGGGAAATAGATATTAAATATATGTGTATGTGTATATGTATATATACGTATATCTCTCTTCCGATCTTATATATATATATATAAATGTATCTTTATTCGTAAGTAAATAATATGTTTATTCTTTAGTTTTGATTAGATGGAATCTGAGAATGTCGAACCTTTAAGATACTGACGAGTAAAATATTGTTGGGGATAAATTTTAACAAGTTCTGAGACGACCCGATTTTTCAGATTTTTAACCAAATAGTTCCGTGGATGACATCATACCGATCTATGTCCCGTGGATCACTTTAGACCTAAAGACTTTTTTTATTGTTTATTAAAGAATGACATTCATACAGATTTTAGGTCTAAAACGATCCGTAGGATATAAAAATAAACGATTTGGACTGTTGTGATTGGATACCCGACGATATTTCTATGGGGAAGGTTATTTTCTTTTTTTTTTATAACCGTAAAGAACGACACAGTTTGTCTTTACTCGGTCATATATATGTTACGGTTTTAAGTCACACTTTGATCAAACGATATTCTTAGTTATCTATTTTGAGAGAAACTGAAATTATAGAATAACATATTTATAATTGACTCGTTAAATTTAAATTAAGTGTAAAGATAAAAAAAGACAAGTAAAGACAAGTTGTGTGTGTGTGGTGGGTTTCTGTTTATCTCTTTTTCCTTGTTTTTAGATGTCCTCTAAACGTAGGACTATTTTTGTCTATTAGTTCTCAATAAAGATAAAGAGATCTTATAAACGATAATGTCGTAGGTTTTACATTAAACCTTTGAACACCTACCATTTGGTGACACTAGTGAGAAAAGTTTCTGGACTAAAATCAAGAGTTGAAGTTTAAAAAGATAATGGATTTCTCAAAATATAGACTGTTTTGATTTTAAACTGTACGATCGTAATCTTGTATTGAATCTTTAGTATAAAATATACAAATTTTATTATGAATAAAGTTTCGTTATCAGTGCATTAACTCCTTATCGGTGTATTCTTGGGAACTAAAGTTCTTTTTCGTTATTTCCGACCCACGTTGATAAAAGATTCATAGATTGACACCCGGTGAAGAATATTGTTGTACTGAGTACTCATAAGTTCTCTGAAGTTTTACAACTCGGTTTTCATACACAACATCTTTCCAGGAAAATACGGAAACTACATGTTTCGTTTAGTCGGACTTTAGTAGTCTCTTAACGGTACTGTCCCCAACCTGTTTAGAGTCATACTAGTTTCGTAAGATCCGGTTACCGTAAACTTTCCTTTAATTTCGAAAGAGGTGACTCTAAATCGGTAGAAGATTTGTCTTATTTACGTTCTTACGATTCTACTTACGTATACAATTCATCTCGATCGTGAGGAGGTTTGGTAGTGGCGTCACGAAGTAAATAATTTCGTCACCCGTGGCAAGGATAAACGTATGGTACCTTGACAAAATCCTTTGTGAAAGTAACGAAAAAAGACTAGAAGGATTATATCAGGTTTTCCTCTTTTACGAGTGACTTTTATAATAAATAAACAGTATAACATCTATTCCCTAAAAATCCGTTAAAATTCTTGTCTCAATAACTCTTGACTAGAAGATAAAGATAACTACGTTTTTCAGACCATTGTTTGATTGTATTGAGATTGTTCTTGTCGATATTACTTTAAATGACTGTACAAAATTAGTAAGTGTCAATAATGAATAGACCCTCCTATGGACTTCACGATTTTATATAATAATAGGGACTGTACTAGTTTCCAATTTTTCTGTCTAACATTGATGTTTCGAACGTAAACGAAACGTTTCGTGTAGAAGTTCATGACAAAAGAGATTATAAAACTTTGTGACAAATAACTCTCTTTAATTCGTGACTTTATAATAATTGTATATTAATACAACTAACAAAATCTTTACAAATTGTTTCCTCATAATTTATTTTACCGAGACTCTGGAGGAACTAGAATGTATAAATTCTTATTAATACATTACATTGTTCGAACAAGATCAAATCAAAAAACAACCTCTTCCTTTACCGTTGGGTGAGGTCACAAGAACGGACCTCTTAGGGTCCCTGCCCCCTCGGACCACCCGACGGCAGATACCCCAGCGTGTCCCAGCCTGTACTGACTTCGCTGAATCGTCGTCGTCAAATCAAAACATCCACCAGTAAGTGACTTCTTTTCATCTAAGATATATTTCGTGTGTATCCTCTTAAGACAAAACTATATAAATCCATCAAGACACGGAAAACTTTATCTCGATTTCAATACATATATGAATGACAAGTAGTACGAATATCGTAAACAATTTATGTCACAACTCAAGTTATACTGTTTGTAATACCTGTCAGATTATACTTGTTACGTACTACGGGAGAAATTCTTTGAACATAATTCTACCCTTTCTACACATATATTAGTCAGGGTACCGTACCGTGCCGTTCTCTGAAATGTCTTAATACACCGACCTCAAATAATGAAACATCGTACTTCGTATTGTCTTCTTTCTATCACTAGTCATGGTTTTTATACACTCGGGAGGGTACATGGACCATGAGAATAAGATTTTTTTGGTGTTGTCTACTGTTGTGTACCTTTATGTGTGTGTGTGTGTGTTTGTGTGTATGTGGATGTCAAAAGTACCAAAACTTCGTACCATTTCCGAAACTTTTAGTTCCAAGTTAACATATCTTACACCCTACCGTTATGACGGAAAAAAATTTAGTATTCGAATAGAAACGGTAAAAGACCCTTCCGAACCTTTTATTTTCTGTTGTCATGAATTGAGTAACTGAATAACACTCCTGGATTACTCTATATATACGTGTTGGACTATCTATATTTCAGAGGTTACTTGCAAACGGTAATGGGTAGTATAAGAATTATGACGATGATAAAATAAAATTCCAGTTATTCAAAAGGAGAACAGAAAGAAATGAGTAAAATCTAAACCCGAAACTATATGTTATAAAAAATTTCTTTATAATCGAATAATATAGACTACCCAATTCATTTCACTGTTGTCTCGAACTCGACCACTGGTCTAAAGATCTATCTTTAGAAGAAGAGATTCAAAATCACAGGAGTACTCACTTCATCTCCATTGGTATGACACTCGTAATCGTAGAGGTGTCATCAATGAGAATTACTATCGGTTAGTAAACCTACAATATAAAAACAGGGAGACGATTTGTATGAACCTTTTGACAGAGCACCCGTTATCATGAAAGAACGACGACGACGATTTAGCGAAGTCAGTACAGACTGAGACACGCTGGGGTATCTACCGTCGGGCGGTCCGAGGAGACAGGGACCCTAAGAGGTCCGTTCTTGTGACCTCACCCAACGATAAAGGAAGAGGAACCGATAAACCGTTTAGTGTAAGAAACAAAGTAGACCTGTTACTACTTTATTCATTTGACAGCAATCCTATCGTGCTATAATATTCTAGAGTTGGTAGAATAAAGAGTCTCTAATACAAGTATAAACACAGTGTTACTCCTTTCTTTTATCGTGTTATAAAATATAGAGTGAGAGCCAGTACTCTTTTAAAAGGAATTATAATAAAGATTACGTAAATAAATTTTTATCCTCTTTTTTTTTCTGGGGGTCCCTCTCTTTTGTACAACATATCCACCGTAAAACAATTGATAGAACCTATCTTTCTTCCACTGTTTAACGGTACAGGACTCCTTGGTTGTAGGTCTAATACGGGAGTCTCGGACTACAATCTCCTTAAAGTGTAGAGTTTATTTGTATCAAGTAAAACCACCATATAGTTTTAGTCATAGTAACCCCGTAAGTTTTATTAAAATGATTGTCTAACTCCTATGATCTCCCACTACTTACTAAAAGGAGTTTCAAGTCCTTTATTTTTATTAAAGAATTTTTATATGACTTCTCCTGAAAGGGGTCACCATGTGACCTATTCTTAGACGCACGGTCACATCCCCTGAACCTAAACTAGGGATCAGACCCTCCTAAGGCGTGCCTCACCTCGTTGATTCGGGTACACGGTGTTAATGACTCGGTCGTGAGATCTCGGACACTCGACGTTGATGACCCAGAGTGTGGTATCGATGACTTCACTCGCACGAGATCCCGGACGTTCGGTGTTGATGACTCGGGTGCTCGACGTTGATCACTTCGGGTACTTGCGTCTTGGACACGAGACGTTGTTGTCGTCGATGGCGTCATTCTTCGGACGACGACTCAACGAAGTCAGCACAGGCTGAGACACACTGGGGTATCTGTCGTCGGGTGGTCCGAGGCAACAGGGCCCCTAAGAGGTCCGTTCTTGTGACCTCACCCAACGGTAAAGGAAGAGGTTCCGTACTTTCACTTTTCACTTTCACTTCAGCAAGTCAGCACGGGTTGAGAATCGCTGGGGTACCTGACGTCGGATGGTCCGAGGAAGCAGGTACCCTAAAAGGTCCGTTCTCATGACCTCACCCCACGGTAACGGAAGAGGCGTTATTCTTCGGTCGCGTGACGTTACTTCTCATCTGGGGTGAACGGTGTTTTCTCTTTCGGGTATACGTCATTACTTCTAGGTCGTATCGTTTTTTTTTTCATCTCTCTCTCTTTATAGATCGAAAATTCTGAGATAGATAAAATCTTAGATAAGAGTGAGTGTATGAAAAATCTCTGTTGAGGAATTAATTAAATCATGAATCACTTCCATCAAGAAGGATTGGAAGTTGGTTATTACAAGTGTTTTCTTTTTATCTTCTCGATGTTTTAGTTATAATATAGGTTTCTAAGACTTTTGATCAAGTTTATAACTATAAGTGTCTTTTTTTTATCAAAAATAGAGAATCAACCGTTAATTTTGTGATCGAAGGACTTAACATATAGTTAGTATCGATTCCAGACATTTTCATATACGTATATATCCGGGAATAATTTATATGAATAGTTATAAGGGGATAACAGTTTTTATCATAAAGAATAGGTTAAACTTCATCATCATGAGGAGAGACCATCGAAGTCTAATAATGGAAAGTCGTAGGTAAGAATTAGATGAAGTGGAAAACGAAAATTTATCGACAGGAATGACAACTTACGTTCACAAAATGTAGAATTGAAAGATACACACAAAGACGTATTGTATGTAAGTATATGTTACGATTTTTTATTTGTAGACATGAAGTGTCAGAAACATTTATTTCCTTGATACGACAAAATTCTTGTATAAATAAGGTTTGATTGAAATAGTTGAAATTAAAGTAAACTCACAGAATCATTAAACTCACAATAAAATTTTAGTAACGTTGAGGAATGATATGACATTTTAAGAAGTTCGTCATGGATATTGATTATGGGGTAACCTTATCACGAATATATGTCACATATGAAGTATTGAAGTCGACCGTTCCCCCGTGGTGTTCCATTCCTATACTGGAATGTTAACCCAACACAAGGTTTTCATACATAGACTAACAGACAAACGTCCTTCCAAGATCGTAATGAGTAGAAGAGTCTAGTTGAGTGGAAATAGTTTGTAATTCACGGACTAGATCTTATGATGATTAGTATAAGACCAAATAGTGTGATAATTATACTCCTTACACGAGGTTCCTAAGTAGAACCTTATGGATACTTGACGACGAGGTGAGACGTGTCCTTAGTAAATAAATTGGAAGTAATGGTAAACTCATTATCCCTTAGACTTAAACCACCGGAAAAATTAGAACCTTCTCTCATAAAATCTCCTGACGCCGACTTAATTCAATGTATTGTCCTGTACTACTCCGTACTAACTCTGTCCTTGTGTAAAGTTTCGGGACTTTGTTTTTAATTGTTCCGCTAACAAACTTAAAATCCATGATTGGTATAATTAGTTTAAATATTACGTATCTTTTCTATGGATTTGTATTGTATCTCTACTTTGTGTAAATAATTTTATAGTATTAGAAGAAGAGATTGTAATATGGAGATAAAAAGTTTACCTAAAATTATAAAAAAATGTAGAGACAATATGATGGTATAACATAATCGGAAACATCAAGATCAAAATGATTAAATTGTTTAGAACTAAATGTACTAGGAATCAATATTGTCATAAATCTAAGTATCCTCTTTGTAGACATTTATTATTCATTTTTTAATAAACTTATTAAAATTGTACTGTTTTACGATCTTTAATTCACCGGTGTGAATCTTCTTTACTTACCTTTTCTAGAATTATCCTTTTTCTCTCATCTATACTATTTAGGACGATTATACACAGACCTTCTACAAAAAGTACACTCATTCGTGACTTTTTTTTTTGACCCCTACATTTTGTAACCTGTTTCTTGATGTGAGATCAAAGTCTATATTTACCCCAATTTTAAGACCATGAAGATCAAGGATCAAAGTACTGGAAAGTGTTCGTCGAGTCTGTAAGACTACGAGTTTACACTTATATTTTATATAAATGGACAATTTTAAAGTACTTCATTATGTACATTTCTTCGTAGGATGAAGTGTGTAACCATACTAAAGTTATTTACAATCGATACAATTGATATTATCTATACATCCTAACCCCTTTACTGAATGTTTATAAATCTTGACTTCAAGAATTAAACGTAAATTGATAAATCCGACCATAAACTTTATCGATCGTTTTTCAGATTATAAAAGGGGAGGAGAACCAGAGTCTGTTAGAGAAGTAAATATCTTACAGTAAAAAAGATCTCTAAATGATACTAATTTTTTAATAAAAATTAATTAAAAGGTCTTTGCTTGATATCAGTCGCATATCCTTGATTGAAACGAATTAATAACTAACCGGTAAAAAGTCTACACCAGGGTTTATCTTTCTTACACGGAGAGTAAGAAACTTCGTACGTAAAAGTATACACGTTATGGGAATAGTGTTTCTTCAATTCTGTCTGGTTCTCTATCGTTACCGTGACACGGAGGTCGTAGGATTATAAATGTTAGGTACTTTTATTTGTAACCACTTAATTGTTACCTCATCTTTTAAAGACCCGTGAACGGGTCAGGTTAATGTTGCAAACCCTTTAAAGATGAGGAGGGGGAGTGGAGATGTATAAACCTGATACACTCGGATAAAGGGATTGGTTTTAGTCAACTCATCTCATCAATGAATTGGATATCATCTGATTAGTTCAAAAGAAATTTACTTAAAAACTCAACCCAGTTATCCCAAGTTCAGTGAAACAACCAAAATTGTTTTAAGGTCAAGACTTTTTTGATAAAATACGTTCTATTTGTTTTTGGTTTTGTTTGTTTGTTTTTTAATCTTTTTCGGTGAGATACCCCACCCTCAGTCCACCCGTCTTGGACATCTTTTTCTCGTTTGGTCTCTGAACCACGTACAGTTCCATAATTAGGATTTCCTTTAGTTAGGACTTATAAGTGGCCTTCCTGACAACGACTTTGACTTCGACGTTATTAAACCGGTGGACTACACTTCTCGGTTGAGTAACCTTTTCTGGAACTTTTACCCTTTCTGACTTCCGTTTTCCTTTTCACCCTCCGTCTCATACCAATCGATCATAGTGACTGAGTTACTTGTCCTTAAACTCGTTTGAGGTCCTCTATCACTTCTTGTCTCCTCGGATCGCACGATATCAGTAGCCCAGTGTTTGTCAGTCTGTGCTGAACCGTTGACTTGTCACTTCAATGATTATTGAGACCAAAGACCAAGGTTAGGAGGAATTAGATTTGATGTGAATATAAATCCATGTCACTTTATAAAGACATAAATGTTTGGTTTAATCGTAATAATTGTAATTGGTTGACTCGACACTGTTTAGGTAGGAAACAATATTAACGACATTTTAAAATATATTAAGATCACGAAAATTTTATTATATAAAACGGTAATTTTCTATTCAAATATTGTTTTTTCCCCTGATAACACCCAAACTCTCAACGAGTGTCTTGGTTGCAAATACTTCGTACGGAATTTGTTGAATGAATTTGAAATGAATTTACTATTTTGAAAACTATCCGAAGGATGAAAGTTCAGTCCAAAATTGATACTTTAGACAGTTTTGTTGTATATTCCTCTGTATGTTGTATACTAGTCTTAGTTAATCCATTCAAAGTCTTACTATGTCGAGGTACTCAGTACTTCATATGCAATTTATAACCGTCTCAAGTAAGTACAAATGAAAAATGGTTTGTTTGGTAAAATACCTTAACTTCTAGACGTTGACTCAAAGAGAAGGTTTTTTTTCGTCTCGTATCAACGAAAACCTCGATGTAAAAATTTTATACTGTCATTGAAAAAAGTACTGAAAATTAAAATAAAAAGTTCTTCATTGAACTTAGTTTTGTAAAGGACTTCACACTTTAGTAGAAACAAAAGAAACAAAAAAATTGGTTTATATGAAACAATTGGTTAATATGAGTATACTGTGTCTGAAGAGACAGTCAGGGTGTTATACAACGTATAAACGGTTCACCGAGTGTAAAAATACGATTCTTGGGGATAAAACAGGGAAAAAATAGTTTAATGAGAAATTATATTTGTATTAATACAAAACAATAATCGGTACCCCTTTTTAGTTATTTAGGTCACGTTAGACGTGTTTTAATCTCAAATAGTTGTACATCTGTTATAGATTAAAATACCTACTTTAACGAGATCGTAATGGAGTAAACCTTTACAAGAGTACCTACTTAGATAAAGCATTTAATTCCGTTAAACTTCACTCCGAACTTATTCTAATGAAACTGGAACACTATAACCCGGAATCTAAAGAGATTAAACTTACACTACGTAAATTCTTTTATCAGTATAAAAAAGATTGAGAAAATTGTAGAAATTAAAATATAATACATTTAATGTATACCGAAGTTAATAATCTTCTCTGTTAAATTTTCGACTCACCGGGTGAATGAACTTAGATATCATGAATTTTGTAAAGACGTTTATTATTATGACGGAACGTGTAGGTTTGTCTTAAAACGAAAGGTTCATAAAAGTGTGGAAACAAAAGTGAGACATATAAGAACTTTATCTCTACCCAGTGTTTCCACGATGGATATAAAGTAATATCTCTTCTGACTATAGATAACTCTAATTTACTAATTTACTATAAAGTGTAGATCTCGGGATAGAAAGTCAGTAGGTTCACTTTTAGAATGGTCGAGGTATCTTAGTTACATTTACATTACCCCGTAGGAATCAAATCATTCATTGTAAACCATCTTAACAACTCAAAAAGAGGTTTACAAATACCTGGGTAGGTGAAGTAGAGGTAGAGATGGCAACTAACTACGAGAGGTACAAAGATGACCAACCCAGAAGGGTAAGTACTCCAAAAAAAATTACTCGAAAAATATATATTTAATGTACGGTTTTAGGAGAAATTATTTTTGATTCACTGAAAGAGTGCCAGTGTATTGATCATTTTCCATGTCGGACCTTTTTTTAGAAGGGACCACTGAGTCTGTCATTTCTTAGACGGACGTTACTCCCTCTGGGTCCAAACTAAGGATCCGACCCTTCTAGGGAACCTCCTTTCGTACCGTTGGATGAGGTCATAAGAACCCTAAGGGAACATCGAGTCAGCCATTTTTTCAGACGGAAGTTATGTTCTCTGGACCCAAGCTAAGGACCTACCCTTTCTGTGAGACCTCTTCCTTTACCGTTGGGTGAAGTCATAAGAACGGACCTCTTAGGGTACCTGTCTCCTCGGACCGTCCGATGTTAGGGACCCCAGCGTTCTCAGTCTGTACTGAATCGGTGATTTAGTAGTAGTATTTTCTAAGAGGGTACCAGTGTGTTGATCAGTATACGTATCGGACCTTTTTTTAGAGAAGACTGATAATCTTACTTTTATATTTGAAGACGTTCCATATATAATACTACGTAGGGACGTCATGGATCGTTTCACGGAAATCGTTTTATCCACGTAGTATTCATGAAACTAATTTATGGTAGTGTTCTGGGACTAATTTAGTTCCAGTTCTGACTCTGATCGTAGAGTAATTTAGTAGTTATGGAACGGGCTTACTTTGACACCAATAAGACCCTAGTCGTTTATAATTTTATAGATACCCGATATAAAACTTAACGAAAGGGTCCATGTTAAAATTTGAACGTTAGTCTCCCCATCGAAGAATTATGTGAAAGAGAAATATAATAAAGGATCATATATATCCGTTTGGAGAAACTCATCTCTATAACGTTTATGTATCTTCATTTTCGTCTGAAAATCGAAATTGGTATGAATTAAGTACAAGATTCCTACTTTTTGGTGAAATCGTTATTCCCAGGAGTCAGTCTATTCGGTGACACAGTGTCTTCCCGGGGTTTGACCTGGGGAAGACTAGAAGGAGGTGTGGTCGGTCGACGACGCTCAGTCAAGTTCTTCTGTCACGAATTTTCCTGGACGTTCAAACTGTTTTTTTCAACCTCTTTAACTAACCATAAATCTCAAATCACCAGAGGATACCCATAAAGACCCAAAGACACTGACTAAAACTACTTCACGAAAATAAACAGAGAGATGGGTCTCTGACGTCTACTTAAACGTTATCTCGTCGTACGGAGGACAAATCGAAACAGTCCGTGGTGAATCTGTACAATATTAAATAAAAGGTCCTTTTTATAAAGAGTACTCCCGAAGACCGATTGTGTCAATATTTCGTCGACCGATGGCAAGTCGGACAACAGACGACCGTCGACCCGAAGGGACGTATCAGACTTTTCTTTCTGTTGACCTCTCCTTTCAGCACCTTCTACCCCCGACCCTGGTTTGTAAGATGAATACATCCGGACTTAGAGGAGTAGAACTGACGAAAACCACCAATTTTTGAAACGTTCGTAGGATAATTCAAACCTTCCCTGACGACAATACACACATACACACACACAGACACACACACAGAAACAGACACACAGAGACACAGACACACACACACCGGTATGTCACCTTAGTATAGAATTTGTCCGAAACCGAACAAAAATAGTAATACGTCTGAGTTTTGAAGGGAACTTTTAAGTAATTTAGTGAGTCGATTAAAAAAAGATTACATTCTGTAAGGTCTATCTCACAGTCTATTAATGAAACTAATAAAATCTGCTTGTATCAAATTTTTGAAAGTTGTGACTTGAGTTTGTGTAACACTCCTTTACAAGTATAATAATCTCCATGTATCTTTGACTCCAATTGAATATAATTACAAGGAACTATATGTGAGTGAGACTCCGTACACAACAGAGTCACTTTATTGTTTTAACGGGTTTCCTAAATTGAATAAAATAAAAAGAAGAACTGATCACGTATATGGTATATAATAGTTAGTTATAAAGGATACATAGTAACTTTTTATGTTTAAGACGGTTTATTTATTATTTAAAAAATAGTATGACTTAAACAGTAAAAGTTAACTTTCTTGAGAGAATAGTATCTTAAGAATATGTACTATTCCGTTTAAATTCGAATTGTTAAAGAAATTCCTTAAGAAAATTGAGGAATGGGACATAGGTTAATAAGACTTAGTAAGAAGTTGAAACTCAATAGTCACCGACCTAAAAAAATGTCCCATAGTAGAAGACACGGTGGTTTCAGTGACCATTACTTAATAAAGTGTTTTCTCGGGGATGAGGGGTGGTCATAACGGAGGTCTTTAAAAGAAGTTTAAAAAACCGGAGGTAATACATTTTAATTTACGAAGAAAAAAAAAAAATGAACATAGACTTCCATAGTTATCTTTTACGAGTCTATGGTTGATCTAGAGTGTAATAAAGAAAGAAACTAAAAGTTCACCAAATAAGTGGTTTTACAGTTGTAACCATCCGATGTCAACAGGTCAGTACGGCGGTCCTTTTTGTTTGTTTCAGTGCCGTTATTTTTGATATAGGACTATAATTCTACAATAAGTACCACTCGTATTCCCATCCAACGGGGGTTTATATGTTTTCACCGTATGATTAATTAAACTTGATTTTAATGAATCCCTTGTGCGTCTCGTTCTTCCTGTGACTAGAAGGAGAGACAAGGGGACTTTTTTCCTTTATTTGAAGGGTCCATATTAGGGACGTGATCCTCCATCTCTCTGTAGGAATAGTGGTCTATATCCCTCAAGTCCCAGTTCTTTAGACACAATTATTTGACAGGAATCAAAGGAGCGATTAATCAACGTTCAAATTCAAACAGAACAGTTAACGAAAATTTACATAACAAAGAAACAGATTTTCCATAAATTTGTCGGACGAAAACAACGAGGAATCAAAGATTCAGATACTCTGGAGGTATGTGTGATTTAATCTAAAAAAAAAGGACAATTAGACAGAGTACGGATAATTTAATAATCTAGTCGGTTTTCTTCGTTCTCCCCATCCCCCTTTTAAAGGGGAGGGTTTGTTAACATCTCTCATGTGTATAAAAGTTCTATAATTTTACACCTTTTGTACGTATAATCTAAAAATTTTTATATCTTCGAACCGCCAATGTCAGATACCCCAGCGTTTTCTCGACCTGTGTTTAATCGTTGATTTGTTGTTGTTTTATCTCCTATTTGTCCGATACACATATACTCTTAAAGTGACACTCTATGTTACATCTTCTTAAAGTCTCTCTTCAAATATGATCAAAAGCAACTAATGACAGTGGTAGTCTTAGTGGACACGTACGATTCAGCGAAGTCAGCATGGACTGAGAAACAATCGGATACTTGACATCGGACGGTCCGAGGAGACAGGTACTCTAAGAGGTCCGTTCTTATGACCTCACACGACGGTACGGGAGGAGGTTCCCTGGAAGGGATGGGTCCCTAGCTTGGGTCCAGAGATACGGAGGACGTAACTGTCCATCCAAGAAATGGTGATCGTGGTGGACTCTTCGGTGTTTTAGTCGGTCCCTGGATTTTTATACCCGTTAGGTTGATAGATTCTTCACTCCGTACCCGTAGTCGTAAAAAATATTGGTTGGGACCCTAAGACTACATCAGTTCAATCCCCTCGTGAAGATACTTTTCGGACCCCAAGAGACCGACACAGAACAACCGGTTGTATGTAAAATGTATCTTACTAGTCTATAGGTTCAAAAGGACGCTACCAGGACCAGACACGGAGAACAGGATTGAAGTAACAATAGTTGTATGTGAAAGTGAGAATTTTCACAAGTTAAACCCCAGTAGAATACTTCAGTAGATTAAAATACAATTACTCATTTTCTATATACTAGTGTCGATCTTCTTTGACAAATACACTAGAACGATACTTTACGTTTGTCTGAGAAACAAATGTCCGTTGACTTTGTGGGTGGTCACTCAAATGACAGTCCGGTGGACGATTCTCAGGTGACAAGACTCTTAAACGGTAGTTCTTTTTTTTTTTTAGAAGAATTCTTTTTATACGATACGAGACTCTTCTGATATCCCGGTTTATTTGACCCTGTTAGAGATTATGTCAATTGAGATCCTAATGTAAAACGACTAACACATCCTAAAAACTGACACATGGAAAGTGACAAGAGTATAAATAACAAGTCTCCGATTTTAGTGTGGTGATCTTCGTTGTCAGAGAACAGTCAGACAGAAAGTCTTTCAGACCTCTCAAAAGATCTACTATACTACTCCATAACAGAAGGCATGCCGTGAGTGTTACTTTAGAAGGTTGTCTCGGAGGAGGGACTAGAGTTAAATTGTAATTTTACCGTGTTCTCGTTTGGAAGTGGTGTTTCTGTCGTAGTCAAGTACGATACCTTTACTTCCTTGTCAAAAATCATTCCCGTAATAAACATGTCTCTACTTTACTCAAGAACGGTTAACTTAGTTTTCTCGATTTCTCTATATTCAAAGTCTCATAGACACCCAGTTAAGTCTCATTGATGAGGTCTCTCAATGTCTTAAAGAGATGAACACTTAATGTGCTACTTTGTCTCAAACACTTACTTGACAGTAAATTATGCTGTATAGTAAATTCAAGACAATCTATTGATAAAATCTTTATGTAACTTTCTTTAGAGACGAATCTACTCTCACTATTGACACAATTCGTACGCTCGGTAAACTATTGGACGTACTATACGTGACCCCGAAGGGTCCACCGGCTCACCATTTCTTAGACGGACTGTTAAGTCCTCCGTGTTCTCTGTGTCCAAACTAAGGACCCACTCCTTCTAGGGGGCCTCATCCTTTGCCGTTGAACGAGGTCATGAGAACGGACCTTTTAGGGTACCCGTTTCCTCGGACCATCCGAGGTGCCCTAGTGTTTTTGAGTCTATACTGACTCACTGACTCGCGCGCACGCGCGCGTGTGTGTGTGTGTGTGCGCGCGTGTGTGTGTGTGTGTGCGTGTGTGTGTGTTACACGTAATCTCTTTTTTATTGTTTTATAAAATTTTCAAGAAGACACAGAAGGGAGTGTCAGGATGATCGATCCTGACCATCCGTTTTCAATATTCATTTATCTAAAAACTTATACATCCTACTACTATCTTAAAGATCGTAAATTTAGTAGAGTCTTAACAATCTTATTAAAAGAACAAACCTCCACTCCAGGGGTAGAAACCTCCTTAAACTAGATCTTGTTTTAAGAATTTCATACTTCACACATGTAGTCGACGATACTAGACTTATAACACACGGGGTGGGGTTTAAGTATACAACGATAGAATTGGGGACTTCTATTATCATAATCCTCCACCCCAGATTCCCGTCATGAATCCGGTCCTCCCACCTTAACAGTACTTACTCTAATAACAAAAGTATGTTCTCTGGGGTGTATCAAGAAATCGGGAAGGTGACACATTTCTGTACCGTATTTCCATGACTGACACTTAGTCCTTCTCCCAGAAGTGGTCTCATACTGGTCCAATCACGGAACTAGAATCTGAAAGGTCGAAGGTCTTGAACACTCTTCATCTACAAAGGAAAACATATTCGGTGGGTCGGATACCATAAAACAATATGTCGGATTAGTCTGATTCTGTGGGCTCTTTACCTTATAAGTAACAGTGTTAGTTGTCGTTAACGTCGGTGGTACCTACTACTCCGTCACTCGGGACTCTCTTGAGCTCTTCCTTTCTTATGGACGGCAGATCGTTGATAGTCTGACATCGGTGAGAGGTGTCACTCGGGACTCTTTTAAGTCCTACACTTTTGTCTTCTATGACCGGGGTCTGTCGACTCCACGTATAGTTTCCTGACTAAAGGTACTCGTGTCTGAGAAGGGTATGTATTCTTTCACTTTTTAAGGAATTGAACTCTATAGATCAAAAGAAATTAAATGTGATCAGAAAACTATAAGTCTGATAAACGGGAAACAACGTTTTGAAACATATTGGACCGAGCGGACAGAGGATCGGAGGAACTTCGTCAAGAGAGTCCCATTGAACTCTAGGACAGAGAGCACGAACTTCAAGATCTTAAAGGGTGGTTTATTTCGTACTGAAAGTTGAAAATCGCACACTCATATATATATAAAAATTTAGATATGTGGTGTCCTACACGTTTGTACACGACCACTCGTGTTTCCTTTATAATCTCTTATATTAGGTTCTTAAAATTCCCAAAATAATTATACTTTATACAGCTTACTAAGACCAGGGAGTAACCCAGACACCTCCTCTAGAATCCCACACTACAGGACACTACGATAGGACTCCCTTCACATTTCAAGATGTCCTCTTACTTCCTTTGTAGGAGTGAGAAAACAAGGGAAAGCAGTATGAGTATATATCTACGAATACACTCCGAACGATTTACCTAAATGTCTGATACAAGATTTCAACACTTGTTTGATTGAAGGGATTTGACCACTATATCAAAATTTTCTGGTGACGTGTATTTGGTGTGTCAATCCTGTTATGTTTATTACCTTCAGGTTTATCCGTTGTTCTTGTACCAATTCGGTCGTGAACAAAATGAGAAGTTATTCTTGTGTGTTCTGATCCAAATTTTACATTAGTCCCCGAAGTCACCCCCGAGACACCATTTCTTGGATGGACGATTACGCCCTCTGTACCCACCCCAGTTAGGAACTAGGTCCTTCTAAGGTGTACGGTGCCTCGTCGATTCGGGTACGTAGTGTTGATAACTCGGAGTCGAGATCTCGGGTCCTCGGTGTTGAATGACTCAGGTGTACGACACTATGACTTTGGGTGTGTGGATCTCTTGTGGTACAAGATGTTCTCTTCGGTGACGTTACTGTTCGGGCGTATGACGTTGATCTCTCTCGGGGACGAGTGGTGCTCTTTTTTGGGACACACCATTACTTCTGGGTCGTGTCGGTTTTTATTTATTTCATAAAATTTTTAGTAGTTTAATATATTCTTTAATTACTTTTAAAACCTTAATAGATCCCCAGTAAACTTTATGTCTGCTTTAAACGAAATTCACAAATACAACGGAACTCTATACTTGGTCAAGTCAAGTCAAGTCAAGTCAAGTCAGTAAGTGAGCTCAAACTGAGAAGTGTTGGGGTACCTGACGGTGAGTGGTCCGGGACAGGTAGTGGTTGAGGACCTCGGATGTGTTTGAGTACAGGTAACTCAGCCACTACGGTAGGTTGGTAGAGTAGGAGAGAATCGGGGAAGAGGAGGGGCGAAGTTAGAAAGGGTCGTAGTTGCAGTAAAGTTTACTCAGTCGAGAAGTGTAGTCCACCGGTTTCATAACCTCAAAGTCGAAGTTGTAGCCAGGAAGGTTACTTGTGGGTCCTGACTAGAGGAAATCCTACCTTACTAACCTAGAGGAACGTCAGGTTCCCTGAGAGTTCTCAGAAGAGGTTGTGGTGTCAAGTTTTCGTAGTTAAGAAACCGTGAGTCGAAAGAAATGTCAGGCTGAGAGTGTAGGTATGTACTGATGACCTTTTTGGTATCGGAACTGATCTGTCTGGAAGTAACCGTTTCATTACAGAGACGAAAAATTATACGACAGATCCAACCAGTATTGAAAGGAAGGTTCTTCATTCGTAGAAAATTAAAGTACCGACGTTAGTTGTAGACGCCACTAAAACCTCGGGTTTTTTATTTCAGACTGTGACAAAGGTGAGAAAGGGGTAGATAAAGGGTACTTCGCTACCCTGGTCTACGGTACTAGAATCAAAAGACTTACAACTCGAAATACGGTTGGAAAAGTGAGAGGAGAAAGTGAAAGTAGTTCTCCGACAAATCAAGAAGAAGTGAAATATTGTATTCCCAACACAGTAGACGTATACACTCCAATAATTATAAAGAGGACCGTTAGAACTAAGGTCGAACACGAAGTAGGTCAGGTCGTAAAGAGTACTACATGAGACGTATATTCAATTTATTCGTTCCCCTGTTATATGTCGGAACTGTAGGAGGAAAAGGATAAACCTTGGTCAGACAACAAGGTACAGGTCACTACAATTTTATTTCTATAGTGTTGATCGTTACATAAAATTTTCGTAAGTCATAGAGAAAACTTCAGAAAAGAATACTTTATGTTTTTAAAGGGGAAATTCTTTTGTAATAAAAAGGACTGTGTCATTTTTACTGACTCTATTACCACACCGTTTACTACACCGTTGTCTAATTTTACGTAATAAAACAAACATTTATCACAACAGTGTACGGACCTTTTGTAACGACTTTGATACTTTTTTTATAAAAATATAAAGGGTATATTTTTATTGTTGATGTCCTCGATATTATTTTACATAGGTTTTTCGTGTAGTAGTTGTCGTCATTCTCTTCCCCTGTTACCAAATTCACCCTTTTTGTGAAATTGACGTTCCTGTCGGCGCTTACCTCGTCAAATAGTCTGATCTTAACTCTGTCTGTCTGTCTGTCTGTCTGTCTGTCTTTCTCAATAAGGTCTCCTTCAGACTTCTCGATAGTGATATGAACCTTTAAGTAAGACACTCAGAATCCTTCCCCCTCGATAATTTCGTTATTCGACTTTAATCTTATTACATCCATGTCGTCTGTCGACTTACTCTTATTGTTATTGTTTCTATATGAAACTTACTGTCTCTTCGAGATTCTTAGAAAACATAATGTACTCTAAGTGACCAGTAGAGTGACATTCTTATCTGTTTCACTATATATTCATTTATTTTATGTCTCACTTTTTAAATAAGTGCAAAATTTCTTTCGATATTTTTCTTTGTTCGTAGATTATAAAGAATACTACCGACCGACAATTTTGATACGTTGAATCTTTTATTAAAACTTTTTACTGGTGAATTAGAAAGAAAGGGAAGTTTAGTGGGTGACGAAATTATTCCTTACTCTTTTAGTGACGAAATTTTTTTTTTTTTTTTTGAACATGTTCTTTTTTCATAAATCTTTTACTTACAAACTTTCACAAAACTAGTAAAGTACTTAAGACAATGGTTTAGTTGAAAGTATACACGTGGGATTTTTACCTTTGTCTTAAAAGATTAGACACGAGCTCTTTTACAAGGTCACATAGAACTTCAGTACACAATTTTAACTTTCGGAAAGTTTAAACAAATACTCTTTTGGTTCGATACACTCGTTCCTATCTTCAAAAGGTCTATTTTTAAGTTATTTTTAACAACGTATTAATCAACTACACTAATTTTTCATACATAATACTAACTCATTATATCATTTGTATTAGTTAGTACATGAAGGGAAATATGAACACATGATAACTCTCATTAACAGAAAGTCAGTATTCTCAGTAATTATATTTCTTACTTTTATCCAACTTGAATTTTAAGTCTATAAACCAGTGATTGTACCTCTGATATAAGTTTTTAATATTTCTAAAAAAAAATTAATTAGTGGAATATGAGTCGTTCATTTATAATTATAAGATGACTCTATTTTCACAAAAATGACAATTATTTTTCAAGGATATAAAATATCTCATAAAAGTGGAAAAAATATTAAGAATTTATATTAAATCAAATACAAATAATAAAATCAAGTTATCAGATATGTTATCTGTGTAACCATTTATATAGTCTTATAATTTATGTTTAAAGGAATAACAGAATTTCTAAAAATCCAAATCTGAGTTTTTTTCGTCTTTTTTTATCTAAGGTCTAGTCTATAGATACTTTCTATACGATTAATTCGTTTGGACTGATCGAGTAACGAATCCTTTTTTTTACATACTCCTCTTCCATCCTTTAAGTAGTTCCTCTAACATCTCTTAAGGAAATTCCCCCTTGTATAACCTTCCGATCATATAGAAGAAACGAAGGGGATACAGGAAGACATTAATTTGTCTTCCTGAAGTTCCTTGGTGTGTGTCTAACACTCGATAGAGACCTCAAACCCCTTGTGCCCCCGAGTACAGTCTTTTTAAGACATTCTCCCTCCGACTGGTCTCTCTGTGTGCCATCGCCTTACTTCTACACACGGACGAGTCAGTACAGGTCGAGAAATACTGGGGTGCCTGACATCGGAGGACTCGAAGTGACAGGCACCCCATAGGATCCGTTCTTATGACCTCGTCCAACGATAAAGGATGAGGTCCCCTAGAAGGACTGGGTTCCTACCTTGGCCGTAGAGGATGTGACGTCCACCTAAGAAGTAGTGGCTTGGTGGTCCTTCGGGTCGCCTTACTTCTATCGTAGGAGAATGTTCTTGTTCAGTATAAGGGTGGAACCATTTGGTCTACCAAAAGAGAGTGTGGAAACAATCCCTCAAAATATTGCTTAAAATAAGTTCATCAAAAGTAGGTTAACACTTTCGTCCGTGACTCTCCTTCAGATTCGCCTGTATCCCACGTGACAGAAATAGTCGTTTGATATGAGTTCTGTTGGGATCTCCTCGTTCGAGGTCCCTTGGACGTACTCACAAGGTTTCTGTTTTCTAAGGTATTACATCTTCACAAGGAGTAGGTTGTTTATGACCATTTCGTGTACTAAGAGAGTAAGTTCTGAAACAGATGGGATTAAAGGGGAACGACGAGACGGGTAGGGACCTCCCTGTGCCTCGTCGTGTCATCACTTTCTGCACTTCTTCCTTTTCAACGCCCTTCTCATCTTTTCAATTCCCACGTGGGTCAGGGAAAGGGGTAAGAGTGACAATCGAGTGGGTCGAATGACGTCTGAGACTCGTATTCAACTGGGTTCGGTCATATGCCTTTTAGATTTAACCTACTCATAGTTACGATACTTTATTACCAGACCTGACCTGTGAAGATTACTCCTGTAACTTTGGAACCTTTAATGACCCTTTCAAAACTCCTGGTTGGACTTTAAAGTCAAGTCTTTTGTATCGTCCTTTCTTCTTATTTCGACGAAAGAAACATGGGACAGTTTAGGTGGAGTAAAGAATACGAACATGATAAAATAAAAATCTTAATTAAAGGTATATTTTAGGTTCTTTCGAACCACTATTGACCAGATCCCAGTCATAAAAACGTGTTTTAGAGCAATATAAGTGTAACATGTTTTACATATAGTAAATTCTATCCAAAATAATGAGTGAGGTTTGGGTATTGGTTATTATTTGGGTTTCGTCTGCTACTCCTTCTACAAAAGATGGAGTCAGAGTCTAGATTGTTGGTCGATTAGTGGATGGATTTTGTAGATCCTCTGTCCAGACGGAGAAAATAGGAAGTGTATGTCAGTCAGTAGTTTAAACCAATCTACAGATGTTAGACATGAAAAGTGGAATAAGGATGATGTTAAGTCATAGAGTTTTAAAGAGGGTACTTAGAAACGTCGGTAGGATTTTAAAGAACTATTTGAAGTAAGAAAAGGTCCTAGAACGTTTAGAGACACTCAGTGTTTAATTTTTATATAAAACCCCTGAAGGGAGTAACCACCAGGTCACCAATTCTTAGGTGGAACTTTACGTCCCCTGTGTCCAAGTCAGGGACCAGTTCCTTGATTCTAGGGTGTACGACATCTCGTTGATCCGGTTGTACGGTATTGTTGACTCGGTGTGTTGTTTTGACTCTCAGACGCCTGGTCTCACTTTCTAGGGTGTGCTCCGTCACTTCTAGGGTACACGACGTTGATTCTTGACTGTGTCGGTTTATTTTTTAATCAAGGGAAGGGAGAAACATTTCTTATAACTACTAATCATCGGTTTGGTGTGGTAAAAAGACAAAGGTTTCTTTTGATCTTGTAAGATAGTCACTTTCCTCGTGTCAATGATTAATAAGACCTTGTTACCCGTATTTGATCATACAGGTTCTGTTTGATGGTTCAAACCAGTGATATGAGTAATTGACCTTTTGTTTTTGGTTATGTATATTGTACTGTCCATTTTAAGGAACTATAGATTGAGAACGGATGGTGAGGTTGTTCTAGAGAGTGGTGAAGAAATTAAGTGTAAGAATTTGGTCTTACCAGATGAGATGACGGGTCTACTTGTGATGAATGAGAAATTCAAGTCTACGAGAAAGGAGTTCCCTTGAATAAAGAAGTCCGACCCAATCGATGGAGAAGGTCCTTGAGACTGTAAGAGACACATACACCGAGATTGAAATCAAACTTCTCACAAATACAAAACGAAAAATTATGTATAAAAACTTCAAGTATTTTGACAAAAAATTTAAATAAAAGATTTCTAAATTTAAATTTTTTAAACAATGGAATAATAGAGTTTTAAAATAATGTGTCTTTTCAACCTTTGGAGAGTCGATATAATCAAACGGATAAGATTTTACCCATATTATTTCTCATACAAGTAGAATTTCGTTACATATATTTACCTAAACATATGATGAAATGTTTCGACAATAAATTATTATAGACATTAATAAAATTAGTAATAACTTTCGTAATAACAATAATATTTTATCTTAAAATGTATTTAAATGTTCTAGTCTAGGTGAGTTACAACGTCCCCTGATGTAAAAAGAGAGATGGAGTCAAAATAACTCCCTGTGACCCTTCTTAAATAGACTTTTTGTTTTTGAGTTTTAAGTTTCCTTTAAGGATAAAAGAAAAGTTCCTGAAAGTGTACCTATTATGTACCAAATTGATCGTACATAAAATAATTTTTATGATTTTATTTTATTGGGATAATGCAAGGGAGTCACTTTGTCACACCTCAAAATTTAGCACAGGTACTTAAGGAGGGTAACTCTCACTTCAAATACAGAGGAGGGAAACTTAGGACTAACCGAACCCAGACGAGATTAGTTATACCATGTCACCGTCACCGGGAAACATTAAAGACTCCGATTCATTGTTTTCAGGTACATGAAAGATAAACTAAAACTCTTGTAGACACGATCAACGTTCATTCTTTAAACTGATACAGTTCAATCGGTACAACTCTCTTCGGGTCCCGTGTACCTCTCTGAAGGGACTTCCGACGGTTGTCCGGGTCGACGTACGTCCGAAAGTCAGAGGGGTCAGGCTCGGAGTCTCTACATTCAGATTTTTGTAGGGGTATTAAGATCCGGAGTCAGTGGACTTAGAGGGGTCGACTCCAGAGTCTGTAGTATACTGTTTCTTTTTAGTAAGAGTGACATGAGACAGGTTTAAGGGCTGGGTGTCTTAGGCATCCGTATCGATTTACCACCTACAAAAGACTGCGATTTTACACCTCACCAAACATGTACCGTTATCTGTTGACTTTGTCAAAGGTTTATTGGTATTATTGACTTAAGTTAGGACACTGTGTCAATGAGAAAAAAAAAATTATTAAAAAAGAGAATGACCCTATAAAAGGTAAATAACACATGAAAAGGTCAATTCTTTTTGGTCTTTCTGGAAAAGTCAAATCACAACATCATATTACTCCTGGTTAGTCTGTATACAATCATCCCCCTACAATTATATTTTGAATTTAAATATCCTAAAAAGTCAAATTTTTCTACGGTCATATCGTGGAATTTTCACTTATCATAACCAAGGTTAATATATTAAGTATCAATTACTTATTGTTAAATATCATGTAATATTGACATATTGGTACAAAGGGGTTAAATTATGCAATTAAGGACAATTCGAACTTAATATTACAAGTAAAGTGTTCACTTCTGTAACTGTTAGAGTCGTTTATTACTTGGATCTCATATACCAATTTCGGTGAGGGTCCTAAACTTCAGTCCCGAAGATGAAGGTTTAGAGTGAAAAGAAAAGGAGGAATGAAAGATTTTAACCATAAGAAAAAGAACCGAGGTTTTAGTGACATCTACCACTAACGTCGTTACTTTAATTTTCTGTCAATGAGGAACCTTCCTTTCAATACTGGTTGGATCTGTCGTACAATTTTTCGTCTCTGTAATAAAACGGTTGTTTCCAGACAGAAACGGTTGTTTCAAAGGTCACCAGTGCATACCTGTACTCTCAACCTGATATTTCTTTCGACTCGCGGCTTCTTAACTACGAAAACTTGACACCACAACCTCTTCTGAGAACTCTCAGGGAACCTGACTTTCCGCTGGGTTGGTCAGGTAGGATCCCCTCTAGTAAGGACCCATAAGTAGCCTTCCTGACTATAACTTCGACTTTCAGGTTATGAAACTGGTGGAATACGCTTCTCGACAGAGTAACCCTTTATGGGACTACGACCCTTTCTGACTCCCGTCCTCCTCTTTCCCTACTGTCTCCTACTCTACCAACCTACCGTAATGGTTGAGCTACCTGTACCCAAACCCACCTGAGGTCCTCAACCACTACCTGTCCCTCCGGACCGCACGACGTCAAGTACCCCAACGTTTCTCAACCTGTGTTGACTCGATGACTTGACTTAACTTGACTTGACTATGTTTTTAGTGACTTTAAAAGGGCGAAGGATTCACTAGAGAAATAAAGATTAAAAAGTGGAATTCTTTCGTGATAAGGTGTCTATTCGGTCTTCTTAGGAAGATTTCCGTAAAGAAACGAATTTCAGAAGAGATCAGGTGGATAATATATACTATATTTTCCTGGAAGTGTTAGAAAGAGGGTGAAGGAAAAATTAGGCTTGTAATTGTAATGATCGTGTATCGATTAGAAAGTAAACTGTCCAGACCAATTTCTCTTTGGGGAGTTAGTGAATCTTTAAAGTAACGAAGTAAGAAGACAGGTAAGTGAGGTGTGTATACACCACGTGTGGTAGACAAACACGGTCCGGGACCACCATGCTCTATTTAAACAGTACAAAGAACGGGAGTTTGAGAAAGTCAGAAATTATGTTCTTTTCGTTTGTGTTCAAATAACGTTGACCATTTGTCATAGAAGGAAGAGGGACAAAATCCGGAAACATAAACATTACGTTTCTTTCTTTTCCGCTAACTTTATCATTTCTCCTGTAGGTTGTACCTAACTATCCCTCTCCCGTCAGTGTTCTTACAAAGGATTGTCTCTACTACGTGCGTCTTATGTCTTTATGTAGAACAGGATTCTGTCCCTAGATCCCTTTTTCGTTGAACATGGACTATCATCTCGAAGTCCTAACTCAATCCCCTTTCTTTCCAAGTCCCATCCTCAAACTTCTGGGTACTCTGTCTGTCTGTCTTATGATCTCTTCATCTTTCTTCGGTTTAGTCACTCCTAAACGGAAGAAAGTCCCGGAATTATACTAGGAGACTTCTTCAGATTCCCGACTTGACGTCACCAAAATGTGAAAAGTAGATTCTCTTAAAGAAAACGTGTACCCTTATGTTATTTATTTTTATTTCGACCACACGAACTTCGTTGGTACTCTTTAAGTCTGGTAGGAGGAGGTAATATTGGTGACCTTATCAGGAAATCTTATAGAAGGAGGAGGGACAAAAACATTAGACTTTCCATGTCAAAAGTTAGATAGCTGGATCTACTAGAGGATAGACATTAAATGAAATTTACAATAACGTGATTCAAAGACCAAAAGAGTCAGTAAAAAGAAAGATGATTTTTACATTACCACAAAGTGTTGAGACATTCGTCTCGTTTGAAAACAATGACACCAAATCAGTGCGTCAGTGCAGGTTGAGACGTTCGGGTACCTGACATCGGGTGGTCCGAGGAGACAGGTAACCTGAAGGGTCCGTTCTTATGACCTCACCCAACGGTAAAGGAAGAGGTCCCCGAAAAGGATTCGGTCCTTAGTTCGGGTGAAAACGTAACCGTCCGTCAAAAGATTAACTGACCCTTTCGTTTTGTGACAGTATCGTGGCTTATGACACTACCATCCTCTTTTGATCCCGTTGTTAAAGTTGACCAGAAAGACGTATCTTGGTGAGATCTCAAATCTTCGATTTTGATGTTTCCGATCAAGGAAGGCGGTTAAGACAATCAGCTGAGTTGTCAAGTAGACGTATAAAGTGGGCTCGAATGAGTCACACGACCTGAGTCCGTCCCCAGTCACTCTAATCTTCTGGGTTCTCCGGAGTGAGTGTACAAACGGTCACGAAACTCAACAGTGACCCTCAGAGAAACGGTGGACCGAGAGGAGGAGGTATCTGATCGAAGAAGTGTACTGGATTAATCCTGGGAAGAGTCCAGGATTAAGGTTCCAAAGGATTCTGGATTGGAGTGATCAGTTTATTGTAGTGAACATGGTCTGACCAGTCCCGTTCAGTATTCCAGTTGGGTCTAAGTTCTCCACCCCTAGTTCTGAGGTGAAAAATACCTTCAGTGTAGTGTTTCTTCACACGCACACACACACACATAAGACATAGATGGTGTTTCCGTAAGAATATACAGTTGTCAAGGGTCTTCCACTAGTAGGGAGGAAAAGATAGAGTTCTGTCGTGACCTTTGGACATGAAAGTTTTAAAGTCATCAAATAGTATTATATCAACAGGAAAGACTAAACATATTACCTTGCGTTACGTGATGACGTTCAGAAACGTCTTTATGCGAATGACTTTGTTGAGTTCCCTTAGAAGACTTAACTCCTTTTTGTAAATGTAACCTTGTTTAATGTGAATTGACTTTTGGATTAACAATGTGACTCTCGACATGTGACAACATTAACGTATGAGGATTAATGTGTGTAACGTAATAAATTTTTCTCACCGTAACAAATAAACACTATAAGAAACGAATAAATGTGAACGTATAAACTCGTTCCTCGATAAAGATGGTGCACCGACTCTAACAATAGACAAGTGTTTGTCCTTTAATTAAACCATCTCCGTTTGTCCTTCTCTCTTTAAAGAGGACTCCGTTCTGTAAGATGTTAACAAAGATTTAAATACATATTAATTGTTTCGTGAATGGTAGACGTTACTAACTGGACAGTCTCGACGAGGAGATGCTATTAAAACCACTGTCGCTTTTTTTTTAACTTATAGGTTTTCAGGGTAAACTGTGTTTACTTAATCGGACAAGATCATTTATCTTCGTTATGAGTTCTATCTTAAAAATATTCTACAGCGAATTGTACCCATTGGAATTGGTATAATTGAGGGACTCCCGTGAACAGACTCAGAGTCACGGAGGCATTACCATTGGAGCAGGGGAGACAGAGTACTAAAACTAAAACATTTACGGTGAACTTGAAGTTTCGGCCATCGGGTCACTTTGGAGAATGAATACATACATCAATTCACATATTAAGAAAGACTTAATATTAGTGTAAAGGACTAACTACGTATCCCTTCTTTTTCTTTTTTTGTCTCATTCGGAATCTTTAGGAAATTTTCGAGTTTACCTTTTCGAAACAAGAGAAAGGACAAAGAGTAAGAAACGGTTATTACAAATATTGCATTTTCACGTGACATAAGGTAAGAAGATGTTGTCTTAGTCTCGACGTATCTCATCCATGAAACTCACTAGACTGACAAAAGAATTATCGTACTTTTAATTATGTATTAATTAGTTAACTATACGAACAGTCTTTTTTGTTTATATTTTTGGGGTCTTACAAGGACTAAGTATTATCGAGAAGAACGATGATGATGTGGTAAATTTCTACAAAGCATCTCATACTCCGACAAGATAAAATAGAGTCCTCGTTCCGTTTGTTTAAAAAAATTACCGTATTACACACTTATGTAAATTAAAAGTTCTTTGATTTTTAAGTTTCACCGGTCCTGGTGAGCGTGTCCTTACAAATTTAAAGACTTTGGTCACCCCTTATCAGTGATTGATGTATCAAGTGATTTTAACAAGGAAATGGAATTATGTATTTTCTTTCTTCTCAGATTGTAAAGTAGGATAAAGTCTCCTCTAAGGGGGATGTCTGGTCATTATTTCACAGGGATGTTCAGGTCTGATACGAGGATCGTCTCTTTGAAGATTCACACATTCGAACACTGACTAGAAAAGATAAACTACATAAACTTCAAGTAATGACATCATTGTTCTTGAATTTTTGTATTCTCAATCCGAATGTATACAGATTTCACAGAATGTCACTGAAACATACACATAGGGTTCCTAATTTCATCTGACAGTTATATAGAACGCCATTTACTTTTCCGAGAAAAAGTCTATCGGAACGGTAATATATAATGATAGGATTTATCTAGAAAGAATGAAAGTAACCGAATCTAAGGTAAAAGACCTCAGTACTTCGACCCTCAGTCCAAAAGGAATATCGATTTTGTTTTGCTTTTGTTTTGGAAATAGTTTCGCTAATATATACCGTTTCAAACTTTTTGAAAACCTGTTCTAAGTATACAAACGAAAACTCTCGTATGTTTCAAAAGTTCATAAAGAGTAACACAATATAGAAGAAGATACCCTGTTGTAACAATTGGTTGTTATTGACAAGTTTTTTCGTTTTAATATTTTATAAGAAATAAAGTTTAACCACTTGGATTTATTCGGAATTGGGTCGTGTCGAAGTTGACACTGAAGTTGATAAGAAATCGTTTCCGTTCTAAGTGATCTTCTGAGTGGAATCGTTCCGTCAAATTTGTGTACCATATACATACATGTTTAGTTATAATGTAGTACGAAGACTTACATTTAGTCGAACATAACCTAATGTATAAAATTTTAAACGACGTCTCTCCTTCATAGATGGATGAATGTAAAAATTTTTATTGAACTTGTTCCTTTAGTCAAGTGAACTTAAGATGGAAATAAAAGGAGTAGAAGAATTGTCTTTTCCTAGAATGTAATAAAAGAGGAATCACGTAAATTTAAGTCGTCTTTCACCCATCTCAGGGAGGACTTGTAAAAAAATCCTTTAGAGTTTGAAAAAAACGGGTAAAAGGTGAAGAAACGGAGGATTCCTTCACCCCGTGTAGACAGAATCTGTGAGGTTTTAATAATGATATAAAGATACGGAGTGAGAAAAGTACAGTACAAATTACGGAAAAAAAAAAAGTGTTTTTGTTTATCGGGTAGTTAAAGTAAACTAACTTTTTTCTAATACATGATTTCTTTTTAATAAGGTATTAGACTCATCCGTCATTACCGATAATGTTAAAATTTAACTTATGAGAACGTATAAGAAAAAGACTCGATGAGAATATCAATTAAGTCCCTTTGTCAAATGTATGTCAAGTTACCCGTACTAGTAAATTTTTAGAAACCTGTGTTTTCTTTTTTTTTATAGTTCCTCATTCTTATTTTTATACAGAAGAAAAATGAATAATACGTTAATAATACTTTTCGATTACATTCTAATAATTTATATTTGTATATCTTTTGATCTTTCATTTAAAATTTTTTATTTTTATTTTTAGTGGGTCGAATCGTATGGCTCTTTGGTTATATAGTAGGGAACCGTACAGTAAGGTCAGAAAAAGACAGATACATACTTAGATACATATATAGTCTAAAAAAAATTTGTTCGTATTAAACCAGTATCCCATCCATTATTTAGTTAGTGTTACTGATTAAAGATAGTGACCTTGACGGAATACCTTTTTCACACATTTTATTGTAGACTATGTCTTAAATTCTTATAGGTTTTTTATACAGTAGAGGGGACTAGAGGAACTCTGTCCGGTAACTTTCCCTTTCGTTCGAGACATTGGTGAAAATAGGAAGTACACGTAAATATATGTAGTAGTTTCTGACTTTCTCTTTTTCCCTTTTGTTTCCTAAATGAACTAGGGGGAAGACTCGGGAGTCTGACTGGGACCTTTCCAGACACACGGTGTAGGTCCAGTGCGTGCAAACAAAATGGTACAACCCAAGAAGGGTCGAGTGTCAAGACGTTCACTTCGTCATAGAGTCTCTCCACTCTTTAGCGAGTCTTATTTTTACTTCTACCAAACAGTTCCAATATACTATTATCGAAATATTTAGGTATTCTTTACGGGACCTTCTCTTAGGTTATACAGTAGACGAAAACTATCTCAATTTCTTTACCCTTTTACCACTACTAAGACTTCATGAAATTTTCTTAAGAAGTTGTAAAGATTCCTTTTCGACTTTCTTCCTTTTTTCTTGTTTACTTTTTATACTGACAACATTGGACTACCAAGTAACAGAAAATCCTGTACCGGGTACCTGAATATTCTCTTGATGTTCAAGACAAGAATTACAATGATTAAACGTAACTCACTCTTGACATTGTCTGTACTAATTTTTATATGTCTTAATCTATAACAGGGACGAGTAATTAAAACGAAGGATCACTTATCAAGAGACGGGTAAAAAGTACAAGTGTCGAACGGTCCACTTGTTCCTGTCTCAAATTTTACCAAGTACTCCAACTAGTAATAGTAATAAAGGTTAATTATGAAACTCACGTATACCCCACATACCACGGTACGGCCCAGGAAATTCTTCGTACTGTATTTAATTAATTTGAATGTGATCTATATTTCCCGTTCACGTTGGAGTTCCTTTCTTTCCGTAGTATTTATTTAATAAAATTCTTAAAAACAAATACACCCCGATAAAAGTATTAAAGTTGAATTTGACACTTCATTGTTTCTCACTCCCTTTACTATGTACCTCTCTTATCTCTCTCTCTTTTGTCTCGTCTTTTCTTACTCAACTTTTAATGGTAAATGATTTCTTTTCATCTTCCTTCATAGTCAATTCTTGTGAATATTACACCCAATATCTTTAAATTGATTTTAACCGAATCTCTTTTTGTCTCTCCTTAAATGACCGTACCTATATACAGTTTTCCGTTGGAGTATGTGTCGAACTTGGTCTTGAAGTTTGCCATAGTGACCCTAACTTAAAATGAAAGGAAGTGATAAATGTACCAAAGGAGACAGAAGTAAGGTATCGTTGTGTCGACAGTCGGGTAGAGGTCGGATGATAGTGGAGTCCAATCTAATGTCCTTAATTCGTAATACGATTCCTTTCCTTCGGTCCACGTTGTCCGGCAAAGAAAAGAGGTTAAACCTGTCGACGACATAAACGAGAAGAACCTAGCGTATGATAGGGACTTGGTTGGGCACACCGAAGACATTGCATTGACAGACTTGTCGCTTGGGATTCACCTTATGGTTAGAATCTCTGTGTCCATCCTAAGTGTCGAGGGTCCAACATACCTGATTCTCAATCCCTCCGTAAGATTACTTTTATTCACCCTTACTTACCGTCGTTTCTTTTCGTTTTAATTTGTTTGTTCTCATTCACTGGTATTCCTCATAATTATGTTCTTACTTTCTTTCTTTTCTAATCCTACTCGTGGAACGTAATTTGAAATGGAAGATAAAATATTGATTATCTTATCTTAAAATTGTCTAGTTTGGGTGATTGAAACGATGACCGTCTGGGGGTGGGAGACGTCTTACGGATCACTTAGTATCAGTGAATTGAGTCACCTAATCTTTACGGTTAAAAAAAAAAAATTAGTGAAAGTAATACGATTCCGAGAATTTGAAACGGACCGAAGTGTCCCATACTTTATGAGAAGAGTACAAACACAACCCCTCATAACTTGCGTCAGTCGCGAGTGACTCTCTAGATCTGTATGTTCACAAATGAGTGACCCTGGTCATACACACACATACGCTTTCAACGAGTCAGCACAGGTTGAGAAACACTGGGGTACCTGGTTTGTCAGGTACCTTAAGAGGTCCGGTCTTATGACCTCACCTAGTCTCTTCCTATCTTTTTCCTAGTGCGTTTTAAAAGTTCTTCTAAATCCTTTGGTCCATAGGAGTCCTATATTCGTTTCTTCAGACGAGTGATTTCAGATTTATCCCTTTCTTCAATGATATGTGACGTGTAAAATGGATGGAGTATAGTATGTTAGTTTTGTCTCTAGAGTACTTCATTCTAATTTATGGTGAAAATGTTGAATTTTTTTTTTTATCTGAGTATCGATGATTTTACCAGGTTTACATTATGATGACCATTTCGGGTCCAGACCCTAAAGTTGGGTGTAGGTATAGTAGTATTCTAAGTTAAATGTCTTAAAGTTTAATAGAGGGAAACACCTCTTTAAAGTGACCTACGTACTTCGACTCTCAAAGTGGATGGAAGATACGGGACGGGGACGTAGTGGGAGATGAGGTCCATCTCTCTACCTTCAACCCTTTATTCTACTAAAATCCCCGTTTTCTCAAGACCTATGATTCACCTCTTATGTCTCAAAATTTCTGTAAAATCCTTCAAAAATCCTTCCCTTCTAAAATCCTTCCCGAAAGGTACACCGAGTCGACTATTTCTTAGTCGGCCGTTACGCCCTCTGGACCCAAGTTACATTTACACTTAATACCTGTATATACAACATATACATATACACGTGTATATACGTATGTATTGCATATATACACACATAATGTATACATATGTGTATACATTGTATATATATATATGTATATATGGTATGTTTCGATCACCTCCACTACCTTAAGGTCAACTCGAGAAAGTTTAGGACTTTCTACTACGACACTTTCACGACGTGAGTTATGCGGTCTTTTAAACCTTTTGAGTCGTCACCGGTGTCCTGACCTTTTCCAGTCAAAAGTAAGGTTAGGGTTTCTTTCCGTTACGGTTTCTTACGAGTTTGATGGTGTGTTAACGTGAGTAGAGTGTACGATCATTTCATTACAAGTTTTGAGAGGTTCGGTCTGAAGTCCTTATGTACTTTGCACTTGAGGGACTACAAGTTCGACCGAAATCTTTTCCGTCTCCTTGGTCTCTCGTTTAACGGTTGTAGGCGACCTAGTACCTTTTTCGTTCTCTCACGGTCTTTTTGTAGATAAAGACGAAATAACTGATACGGTTTCGGAAACTGACACACCTAGTGTTATTTGACACCTTTTAAGACTCTCTCTACCCTTATGGTCCGGTGGACTGGACGGAGAACTCTTTAGACATACGTCTAGTCCTTCGTTGTCAATCTTGACCTGTACCTTGTTGTCTGACCAAGGTTTATCCTTTTCCTCATGCAGTTCCGACATATAACAGTGGGACGAATAAATTGAAGATACGTCTCATGTAGTACTCTTTTCGACCTGACCATCTTTGTGTTCGACCTTAGTTCTCACGACCCTCTTTATAGTTATTGGAGTGTATACGTCTACTGTGGTGGGAATACCGTCTTTCACTTCTCCCCGATTTTTCGCAGAACTACTTTCACTTTCTCCTCTCGCTTTTTCAACCGAATTTCGAGGTGTAAGTCTTTTGCTTCTAGTACCGTAGGCCAGGGTAGTGAAGTACCCTTTATCTACCCCTTTGTCACCTTTGTCACAGTCTGAAATAAAAACCCCCGAGGTTTTAGTGACGTCTACCACTGACGTCGATACTTTAATTTTTTGCGAATGAGGAACCTTCTTTTCAATACTGGTTGAATCTATCGTATAAGTTTTCGTTTCTGTAATGAAACGGCTGATTCCAGGCGATCAGTTCCGATACCAAAAAGGACACCAGTACATACCTACACTCTCAACCTGACACTTCTTCCGACTCACGACTTCTTAACTACGAAAATTTGACACCACAACGTCTTCTGAGAACTCTCAGGGAACCTGACGTTCCTCCAGGTTGGTCAGGTAAGACTTCCTCTAGTTGGGACCCTAAAGAAACCTTCCTTACTACGATTTCAACTTCGAGGTCATGAAACCGGTGGAGTACACTTCTCAACTGAGTAACCTTTTCTGAGACTACGACCCTCCCTAACTCCCGTCCTCCTCTTCCCCTGCTGGGTCCTACTCTGCCGACCTACCGTAGTGTCTGAGATACCTGTACTCAGACTCACTTGAGGCCCTCAACCACTACCTGTCCCTCCGGACCGTACGACGCTAAGAACCCCAGTGTTTCTCAGTCTGTGCTGACTCGTTGACTTGACTTGACTTGACTTGTATATATATATATATGTGTGTATATATATATATATCTTTTCTTTTTCACTTTCAGCGAGTCAACACAGACTAAGAAACACTGGGGTACCTGATATGTCAGGTACTTTAAGAGACCCAGTCTTATGACCTCACCGAACGGAAAGGGAAGAGATCCCCTAGAAGGGTTGGGTCCGTAGTTTAGGTCCAGAGGGTGTAAGTTCCACCTAAGAACTGGTGGACTCGGTGTTCAAGTATATATATATATGCCACAAGACTTCTATTGGGTTTCTGTTTTTTCTTATTCATTTCTATAAACAGTCTCACTAGAATCGTGATGTCTTAAGTCCTGTACGTTCCCTAAGTTTTCCGTCGTTTATAAAAAATGGTAATCTTTTTCTTACAAAAAGTCAATTGTCAGTTTTCAGTCGTTTCGTCGAAAAGTTTTCAGTCTCGTAGAAAATCTCCATTTTAAATTTTTCTTTATATCCAAAAAACTTTCAACATGGTGAGAATGAACAAAGAGACTATCTAAAAAGAAAACAGGGAGATGTTGTTAGACTCATTGTATAGAATTAAGAAATATTAAAATACGAATAAAAGGAGAGGAAAGAAACACTTGAAAATATATCATTGTCGACATTTTTGATAAATTCCTAAAGGAATTTTAGGTAGTATCTATATTTTACTCTATTACGTATAACATATCTAACCCTTGTTGCAAAGGAAGGTGTATTCAGAAAGAGTTTCAACATGTTTCTCTCTTACACAAAACAAAACAAACAAACAACAAAAAGGAATATAGGTCCACTTACTACATAAGTTGACTAAGTACAAGTTCCAGTCCTCGTTAGTTCTCCTCTATGGGGTACAGGTTCCAGTCCTCCCCGTCGGTACTCCTCTATGGGGTACCGGTTCCATCCTCGTCACCGACACGAAATGACCTCGTTGGCACTTCTCTATGGGGTACAGGTTCTATTCTCTTGGGTTCATTCTACCATCCACGACTCTCTCCTGTAGTCTCCCGTCTGCCTGACTTTGACGTTAGTGTCTGTTGATCTGTTAGACCAGTGTACCTGGTGTCGGAACAGATTGAGTTACTTTGATTCTGTACGGTACACCCCGGTGGGTTCTGTCTGCCCAATACCACCTCTCCAGACTGTCCTACACCAGGTGACCTCTTCCCTTACCGTTTGGTGAAGTCAAAAGAACGGAACTCTCTTCTCATACTTTTCCGTTTTTCCATCCTGTGACTTTCTACTTGAGGGGTCCAGCCATCCACGGGTTATACGATGACCTCTAGTCACCTCTTTATTGAGGTCTTTCTTATTTCCCTACCTTGGTTTCACTTTTTTTTTTTGGTTTTTTGGTGGGTCAACACCTACAATATCCACTATCTTCGTTCCAGGTCACGACGTTTCTCGTTATAACGTATCCTTGGACCTTACAATCCAGGTACTTAGTTCCGTTTGACCTTCACCAGTTTGTCCTCTACCGTTCTCAGTTGTAGTTGTGAGATCCTTAGTCGCTTGATTCTACCTGACCTTATTCACTTAAATTGTGTCTACTGGTAATATAGATGATGACACCGGTCCTTAGGGAATCTTCTTTACCTCATAGGTAGTATCAGTTGTTTTGTCAGGTTTTACGTCATTAACCTACGTTAGAGTTTTTACCGTCTTACTAGAGACAAGTAGAGGTTCCGTTTGGTAAGTTATAGTGTCATTAGGTTCAGATATGGGGCTGGTCATTACGACTTCTTCGACTTCAACTTGTCAAGATACTTCTGGATGTTCTGGAAAATCTTGATTGTGGGTTTTTTCTATAGGAAGAGTAATGTCCCCTGACCTTACGTTTTCATCCTTCAGTTCTTTGTGGACCTTATTGTCCGTTTAAACCGGAACCTTACACCTTACTTCGTCCCGTTTTGATTATCTCAAAACGATTCTTTGACGTGACCAGTATCGTTTGTGGGAGAAGGTTGTTGTGTTCTCTTTTGAGATGTGTACCTGTAGTAGTCTACTAGTTGTGGCTTTAGTCTGACTAATATAAGAAACGTCGGTTTCTACCTCTTCGAGACATGTCAGTTGTTTTTGTTCTGGTCCTCGACTGACACCGAGTCTAGTACTTGAGGAATAACGGTTTTGTCTGAATTTAACTTCTTTCACCCCTTTTGGTGATCTGGTAAGGCCATACTGGATTTAGTTTAGGGAATACTAATACGTCACCTTCACTCTTTATCTAAATTCTCTGTTCTAGACTATCTGTCTCACGGGTTACTTGATACCTGTCTCCAAGCAATGTAACATGTCCTCTGTCCCTAGTTCTAGTAGGAGTTCTTTTTCTTTACGTTTTTTGATTTTACCGACAGACTCACCCGGAATGTTTATCGACACTTTTCTTCTCTTCACTTTTCGTTTTCTCTTTTCCTTTCTATATGATGGGTAAACTTACGTCTCAAGGTTTCTTATCGTTCCTCTCTATTCTTTCGGAAGGAGTCACTAGTTACGTTTCTTTATCTCCTTTTGTTGTCTTACCCTTTCTAATCTCTAGAGAAGTTCTTATAATCTCTATAGTCCCTTGTAAAGTACGTTTCTACCCGAACTATTTCCTGTCTCTACAATACCTGGATTGTCTTCGTCTTCTATAATTCTTCTCCACGTTCTTATGTGTCTTCTTGACATGTTTTTTCTAGAAGTGTTGAGTCTATTAGAGTTACCACACTAGTGAGTGGATCTCGGTCTGTAGGACCTTACACTTCAGTTCACTCAGAATCCTTCGTAGTGTTGTTTCTTCCGATAACCTCCACTACCTTAAGACCAACTCGATAAAGTTTAGGATTTTCTACTACGACACTTTCACGGTGTGAGTTATACAGTCGTTTAAACCTTTTGAGTCGTCACCGATGTCCTGTCCTTTTACAGATAAAAGTAAGGTTAGGGTTTCTTTTCGTTACTGTTTCTTACGAGTTTGATGGCGTTTTAACGTGAGTAGAGTGTACGATCATTTCACTACCAATTTTAAGAGGTTCGGTCCGAAGTTGTTATGTACTTGGCACTTGAAGGACTACAAGTTCGACCAAAATCTTTTCCGTCTCCTTGGTCTCTAGTTTAACGGTTGTAGGTGGTCTAGTACCTTTTTAGTTCTCTCAAGGTCTTTTTGTAGATGAAGACGAAATAACTGATACGGTTTCGGAAACTGACACACCTAGTGTTATTTGACACCCTTTAAGACTTTCTCAACCCTTATGGTCTGGTGGACTGGACGGAAAACTCTTTGGACATACTTCCAGTCCCTCGTTGTCAATCTTGACCTGTACCTTGTCTGACCAAGGTTTACCCTTTTCCTCATGTAGTTCCGACATATGACAGTGGGACGAATAAATTGAATATACGTCTCATGTAGTACTCTTTACGACCCGACCTACTTCGTGTTCGACCTTAGTTCAAACGACCCTCTTTATAGTTATTAGAATTTATACGTTTACTGTGGTGGGAACACCGTCTTTCACTTCTTCTTGATTTCTCGGAGAACTACTTTCGTTTTCCCCTCTCATTTCTTTAACTGAATTTCAAGTTGTAAGTCTTTTAATTCTAGTACCGTAAGACAGGGCAGTGAGTACCGTTTATCAACCCCTTTGTCACCTTTGTCACCGACTGAAATAAAAACCCCCGAGGTTTTAGTGACGTCTACCACTAACGTCGGTACTTTAATTTTCTGCGAATGAGGAACCTTTCCTTCAATACTGGTTTGATCTCTCGTATAATTTTTCGTCNTTCTCGGAGAACTACTTTCGTTTTCCCCTCTCATTTCTTTAACTGAATTTCAAGTTGTAAGTCTTTTAATTCTAGTACCGTAAGACAGGGCAGTGAGTACCGTTTATCAACCCCTTTGTCACCTTTGTCACCGACTGAAATAAAAACCCCCGAGGTTTTAGTGACGTCTAGCACTAACATCGGTACTTTAATTTTCTGCGAATGAGGAACCTTTCCTTCAATACTGGTTTGATCTGTCGTATAATTTTTCGTCTCTGTAAGGAAACGGTTGTTTCCAGACAGATCAGTTCCGATACCAAAAAGGTCACCAGTACATACCTACACTCTCAAGATGATATTTCTTTCGACTCACGTTTTCTTAACTACGAAAACTTGACACCACAACCTCTTCTGAGAACTCTCAGGGAACCTAACGTTCCTCTAGGTTGGTTAGGTAGGATTCCCTCTAGTCAGGACCCACAAGTGACCTTCCTGACTACAACTTCAACTTTGAGCTTATGAAACCGGTGGACTACGCTTCTCGACTGAGTAAACTTTTCTGGGACTACAACCCTTTCTAGTTCCCGTCCTCTTCTTCCTCTGCTATCTCCTACTCTACCAACCTGCCGTAGTGGCTGAGTTACCTGTATACAAACCCATCTGAGGTCCTCAACCACTACCTGTCCCTCTGGAGCACACGACAAAAAGCACCCCAGTTTCTCAGTCTTTGCTGACTCGTTGACTTGACTGACTGACTTGACTTACTACGTAACAAGGTTGTAGTGTACTTATTATGTAATACCGAGTTAGTCAGTAATGTAAAGTATGTACGAAAGACAATTAAAAAATTCTGAATACCATTCTCACGACTTTTCCGTTACCGTTGGGTAGGGTCATGAGAACGGACCTTTTTGGGTACCCGTCTCCTCGGACCATCCGATGTCAGGTACCCAACGCTTCTCAGCCTGTGTTGACTCACTGAAGTGAAAGTGAAAAGTGAAAGTACGTAACCTCTTCCTTTACCGTTGGGTGGGGTCACAAGAACGGACCTCTTAGGGTCCCTGCCGTCGGACCACCCGAAGGCAGATACCCTAGCGTGTCTCAGCCTATGCTGACTTCAGTGAATCGTCGTCGTCATCGTCGTCGTACCATTTTCCCCTTAAACTAAGTACTCGAAACAACAATCTTTTTTTTTCACATTACGACAACAACAAGAAATAAAAGCAAAATTTCGTACTCCATCACGTCACTACGACTCTTGATTTTGTTTCACGATAGTGAGATGATCGAAAAACTATAACTCGTAGACTATATAGTAGAAATCCCTACCCTCAGGTCTTGTAAATTTAAAGATTTCCGTTCTCTACTTTCGGTTCATTTGAGAGACCGAGATTCGTGACCACTTCTTTAATAATCGACTTACAGGAAAACGTTAAATTTGTAAAAATTTAAACAGTATATACTATATGACTAATCTTTATGATGTATTAAAAACACGTCTCCCATAGTTTTTATTAACGTTTACGGACTTACTTTATCTTTGTTACTCATCATTGTTTAATGACTCGTCTCTTTGACAGTGAAAATAGTTTTTATTTGAATAACATTCAAAGAATTTCTTACGTTTAACTTCTAAATTTTACAGTATGATTTATGAGTTACGAATTGAGTATAAGGAGAAGTAACAAGTCAAGTAAAGTCAAGTCAGTGAGTCAGCACAGACTGAGAAACACTGGGTACCTGACATCTTACGGTCCGGAGGGACAGGTAGTGGTTGAGGTCCTCAAATGAGTTTGAGTACAGGTGGCTCAGTCACTACGGTAGTTTGTAGAGTAGGAGACAGCAGGGGAAGAGGGCGGAAGTTCGAAAGGGTCGTAGTCCCAGAAAAGTTTACTCAGTCAAGATGAGTAGTCCACCGGTTTCATAACCTCAAATTCGAAGTTTTAGTCAGGAAGGTTACTCGTAAGTGTCGACTAAAGGGAAATCCTACCTGACCAACCTAGAGGAACGTCAGGTTCCCTGAGAGTTTTCAGAAGAGGTTATAGTGTCAAGTTTTCGTAGTTAAGAAGACACGAGTCGAAAGAAATATCAGATTGAGAGTGTAGGTATGTACTGATGACCTTTTTGGTATCGAAACTGATCTACCTGAAACAACCGTTTCATTATAGAGACGAAAAAATTATACGACAGATCTAACCAGTATTGAAAGAGGGTTCCTCGTTCGTAGAAAATTAAGGTACCGACGTCAGTCGTAGACGTCACTAAAACCACGGGGAGTTTTATTTCAGAGAGTGACAAAGGTTACAAAGAGGTAGATGAACGGTACTTCACTACCCTGGTCTACGGTACTAGAGTCAAAAGACTTACAACTCAAAATTCGGTTGAAAAGTGAGAGGAGAAAGTGAAAGTTTCTCCAAGAAATCAAGAAGAAGTGAAAGACGGTATTCCCACCACAGTAGACATATAGACTCAAAATAACTATAAAGAGGACCGTTAGAACTAAGATCGAACACGAAGTAGGTCGGGTCGTAAAGAGTACTACATGAGACGTATCTTCAATTTATTCGTCCCACTGATATATGTCGGAACTACATGAGGAAAAGGTTAAACCTTGGTCCGATAACAAGGTATAGGTTAAGATTGACAACGAAGGACTACACGTGTGTCTAAAGAGTCCTCCGTCTAGTCCACCAGACCATACGAATAGAAAAAATGTCAAAAGGACAGAAGTTAATGTTTAAGGTCCTCTAGTTTGAAGGTAACGGTTGTATTTTACCTTACTGATGTCCTTTAATCGATAATACAAAAGACCACTCTTGAATCAGAGTACATTTTCACAAGTAAAAGTCAAAAGAAATAAGTTTCTTACAACTGAGGTATTAAAAAAGAGAGGAAAAGGTGTTTGATAAGATAATTTTACAAACTTTAAATTTTTTATAAAGACCCATAAGTACCTAAAATTTTGAATTATAGGTTAATTTGAATGGAACGACGCCTATATTATTCACGAATTATAAAATTTACACTAAACGATGAATTTATTAATAATACACATCATGGTAACCCATTCTTGTACAAGAAAAGACCTTCTAGAGTGAAAAGTGAACAAATCATTATATTTTAATGGATTACAGTTTCATCGTACTGTTATAATTTACCTTTGTATAAAGGTTTTATTTAGAGGTAGAAAGGATAAACATTAAATAAAAGTGAATTAAGGTATTATTTGTACAACATACTCATGAATGAGTGAGTACACAGTTTTCTTTTATTGACTTATAGTTGAATTAGAATGAATCATTACGTTTATTTAGAGAAACTTTTGGAAAGGTATCCTTGGTAAATTTTGAACCCAAAGGTTGAAACAAAAACTTTTCACAGATAAACGTTTACTAGTAGTAATTAGATATAAAACTCGATCACTAGTTTTTCGGAGAACCTATTCTTTAATTAACTATCCAAATGTTTAAATTGATTATTATTTTTAAAGGATTACCTGATTAAAAAGGAATTTAAAAAGTCGAAGTTACGTATTATAATGGACGAACAAAAGTCTTTAGGAACCCTGTCTAAGTTAGGATCTGAAAGACGTTCCTGTTACCGGTCTTGACGGGGAGTTTTCAATCTTGTCCTCTCTTGAAAACAACAAGAATTATACTTTCAACCACGATAACTTAACTCAGGTGAGAGGAATAACACTACTTGTCGTTAGACTGGGTCTTACCAACAAATTCGCTTTTTCTGCTACCTACTCCCCGTCTTCCACCTTACGACCGTTTATAGATGTACACTACCGTCCATATTATATTCCTTGATCTTTCGACTACCTTACTTTTTAGGTCTCTTGTCGATTCTTGAGTTCTATTTTTTACAATATCTTTAATTGTAGGGTACGGTAATGTTCACCTTCTTCTATCTCTTAATTTTAAGACAATTTATAAATTCACGACAACTAAACAAAAATTTTCAAACCTTCAACATTTTCGGACTAAAAGGATTCATAATTAGGAGGAATAAAACCATTATCCGAGAGTTATTATAAAGAAAACTCCTTTGATGGAGAGAAAGTAAAATTGAGAATATTGAGACCAATTCTACTGGAATCCCTTTTTATCAAAGGACTTGTATTTCTACACTTAAGATTTTAAATCGGACTTTGTTGACCCTTTTACTTCACAAGATTAGAAACTATTTTTCATCGATGAATTGTCTACCGTCGACTACAATTATTAATCTTAGTAAAAAAAGGTGAGTTTATTACTAAATACTAGCATTAACTTGAAAAATCACACACTTAACTTCAAAACGGTGAAACAAAAACAAATAGTCATTCTCCCATTTCTTTATCTTTATCATAACAACGTACTCTTTAAACCATTTTACGAAACATATACAATTTATTAAATCATATATTTACACGGAATTAATAGTAAACAATTTTCTTTTTTCTTTTTTTTCTCCGTTGTCCGGGTTTGACCTCAGTGAATACGATTCGAGTGTAGTCCTTTGGTTATGAAGTCAAGTCAAGTCAAGTCAGCGAGTCAGTACAGGCTGAGAAACGCTGGGGTACTTAACGTCGTGCGGTCCGGAGGGACAGGTAGTGGTTGAGGGCCTCAAGTGAGTCTGAGTGCAGGTAGCTTAGATACTACGGTAGGTCGGTAGAGTAGGAGCCAACAGGGGAAGAGGAGGACGGGGGTTAGGGAGGGTCGTAGTCTCAGAAAAGGTTACTCAGTTGAGAAACGTACTCCACCGGTTTCAGGACCTCAAAGTCGAACTCGTAGTAAGGAAGGTTTCTTTAGGGTCCCGACTAGAGGGAGTCTTACCTGACGAACCTAAAGGAACGTCAGGTTCCCTGAGAGTTCTCAGAAGAGGTTGTGGTATCAAGTTTTCATAGTTAAGAAACGGCGAGTCGGAAGAAATGTCAGGTTGAGAGTGTAGGTATGTACTGGTGACCTTTTTGGTATCGGAACTGATCTGCCTGGAATCAGCCGTTTCATTACAGAGACGAAAACTTATACGATAGATTCAACCAGTATTGAAAAGAAGGTTCCTCATTCGCAGAAAATTAAAGTACCGACGTCAGTGGTAGAATCATGGATCCTTTTAACGTAAAGTTGGGGAGTCTTTACATTAGACATCGGTGAATTGAACCTTAGTGGGTCAGTCGTTGATTCGTTCCACTAGAGGGGCTATCAATGAAGATAAGAGGAAACCTTCCGTTGGAGTGGATTTCGTCACGTAACGACCGATTATTAAAGAGAAAATTTGGGGAGAAAGGTCATAATTTTTGGAAAGGAAAAGATGTTGAGTCACCACGAGGAAAGATAAACGATCTACTCTACTACGAATTAAGTACTTAACAAATTCTTTCGGTTAAACTAAGAATTTAATGAGTCAACTTAAATCCTTTGACAATAACCGTCTCATCCACTTACACACGTGTAGTTGGGAAGGTACTATTGGACGGGATGAAAAGGGAAAACATAAGGTATTTGTTGATCAAAGGTCGGTAAGTCCGTAGAGGGAGAGTTTTTACTGAATCACAATGAGGATAGATACGCAAACATGTAGGATTCAGTAAAGTCAGCACAGACTGAGAAGTATAGGGGTACATGACGTCGGGAAGTCCGAAGTGACAATTACCCTAAAGGGTCCGTTGTTATAACCTCACCCTACGGTGAAGGATAAGACTCCCTAGAAGGGTTGGGTTCCTAACTTTAACTTACGTCCCTACAGAGGTCGTAGAGGACGTAACAGTCCGTCTAAGAATTGGTGACACGGTGGACCTTTAGGGGAATAACCGTCCCGTGTCAGGGGTCAGGGGTCAACAACTCCAGACCCTCAAGTTCAAAAAGGGGTCGGGCTCCACGGAGTCCTTAATGACCATCACACGTATCCCCGAAGAGAACCGATGTCGTTGTTGAGAACCGATGGCAGTATACAATTTCACGTGTACCAATGAAGTACATCTATTTGCGATTGACGATTACCGTTAAAGTCTACAGTTTTTCGACGTTTCTAACCACCAGTACCTATTTCGTGAATTCTCCACAATCTCGATAACGATGGTTTGAGTTTCTGTGGATACGATCCTATTCAATTAACACCTTACGTAATCTAACTGTAATTCAATGGATGGTTGAAGTTCTTTTAAAGATACATTACCTTTAAGACATGTGTCAGGGAATGTGTCTCCGTGTAGGGAAAATCCATAATCAAACCGAGTATTCTCTGGATTTCCGAATAGACTTTTATATATATTTATATTTATATTTATTATTATTGTATCTTAGGCATTTGAGGTGTCTCAGTTCATATGGTGGAATATGGTGATGTCAACAAGTTTTTGACACTAGGGTGTTGGATATTTATGGATATTTTACCGGTTTTAGAATGATTTCTTTTGGTTCCTAAAACGTAGGACTCTCGAACCGAACCATTGACAGTCTAACCCTCTGTGTTCTATATAGACCTACCTTTTCACCCAGATAGTTGATATTTAACCGGGAACGGTAGATGGACACGACGCCGATTCAGAGAAGTCAGCTCAGGCTGAGACACGCTGGGGTATCTGCCGTCGGGTGGTCCGAGGGGGCGGGGACCCTAGGTAGACGGAGGTGTCCCTAATCTAGTACACGACGAAGTCGACGACTGGAAGTTGTAGGGGACTTTCCTCAAGTCCCACCCCTCGTCTTTACTCGGTGGGACACGAGTCTTTTGTGACCGTCCTGTCCAGCAAGCAATCTATAAAAACCCTCGACTAAAATACTCGGGTTAAGAATATAGTGGAGTATAGATCTTTTCGTGGTTTTAGGAAACACCACTACTGACAAGAAACACTGATCGTCTTTCGAAGTAGTCTGATCGTCTTTTAAAGACCTTTTTTTGTACGAACCACCGTACATAAGGAGGAAGTGGTTTTAGTGTATATATGACTGGAAAGGGTGACGGACAAACCTCGTCAAAGAGTCTCGATAGACTCCACGACAGAGGATTTGACGTCAGGAGTAAAACGGGGTTTATTTTAAATTGAGTGTTGAGAGTGTAACACGAAAAAAAAAAATTAAAATTTCAGTTGTCCAACGTGAGGTTAACATCGATTTCTATAAGTTCTCCTAAATACTCCCCTAGTTGAATATTATAGTAAATTCCATGACTTAATAAACTCCTTAAGTTTCGTTGACAGGAATTAAATGTTTTGAAACGTTTTGATCTTCAGGGTGAGATCTCTGTTAAGTCTTAAGTGGATAAAGGAAATGGTTAGGGTTTTGAAAGGGACAAATAGAGTTTGTCGACCATCGTCGGAAACAACAAGTCATCGAATCAGACAGACAGAGACACTGAGGTACCTGACGTCGGAATCCTTTGGTTTCGAGAAAACTCTCCTTAGACGTAGGGGAAGGAGACGGAAATTCTACATTTATAAGATGTTTGAAGACCCTTTGTTAAGAATAGTCTTCCTTTTGATCTAGTGGTCTTTAAACCGTTTACTTTTTAGTATACAGAAGAAGGGTTTATAATCATCTTTTTCGAAATTGGTAGACCCGTCTATTTGAATTAATAAATAAGGTTGACCAAAAAAAAAAAAAAAACCACAAAAAGGTATCGATCACTTGAAATATACACAGAAAGACATACACACACAAAATCTACACACAATAAAAGATGTAAGTCTACCATAACGATTTTTAATTAAACATTATTTCGAGATAAATTTAAAGATTTTGGTTTGTTATAAATGTAGTCAATTTCTTTATTTTGTCTTCGGTTGGGTTTACGAAAAGTTCAAGTACACCAGATCCTGATTAGAATTCATTTATTTTCGATCAAACTTCAGGAACCAAATGAATATTGTCCTTATATAAATCTTAATAGTTGTGCCTTACATTATGTTTGTATGTTGAAACTTGAAAATTTTACTAAAGAGGATTAAAAAAACATTGGACATTGGAATTTCAAAACGATTCCATTCCATTCATAACTCGATTCAATTTAAGTAATTTTTGAGTCTAGTGAAGGTTTATTTCATGACTTTACATTAATGACTTGTATCTAAATAGGAACAAAATAAAGAAAAATATCTCCTTAAATTTTATAGAGCCAAATAATCATTTGTCCAAAACACGATACGACTCTGAAGGAATACTTTCTAGTGTAAAGATCTTTAATATTTTCTACAAATATTTAGACGGTTTGATGTCTTACGATTACATTTTATGTCAAGTATTGAAGAATGGAGAATCAAAAGTGATCTTTAATTTTCAAACTTCCCAAATTTTAAGATTATATACATTAATTTTGATAATCTTTATTATTCGTTTTTCCTAAAATATACGTGAGTCTTGATCGTTTCTAACTTTTCTTAAATTAGTTTATTTACCAAAAATTATCCTTTTTGTTTGATCACATTAAAAAAAAGATACGATTTTTCTGTTTCAAAATACCTGATAACCAGACGAGAACTATACGGTGAGATTTCCCAAACAGAATTTCATTATACTGAAATTTTGGTTTCTGAGAACAAAAAATAGTTTTGTCAACGGGTGTCAAGTGTGACAGTAGTAGTCTAGAGATCAAAGAATTTTGGTTCAGAAGAGAAGATTTTCTTGATTACCAAAACAAACAACAAAACAATAACAAGATTATTAATAAGCAAAAAGATATAAACGGACGTTTCAGAGATTGAAATGAAACAAATTTAGCCATTGATTATGACAAAGTGTCACTTAATAACAAGGTGACTTTGTTTACAAATTTCGGAAAAACTGTTTGTAGGGGGATTTTTAGTTCCAGATCCACATCAGGGAAATGAAACTTGATTGAAACTTTAAGAGGTACCCTGAAATCCTTGTATTTTTCTGAATAAAAAGAAAGATAATTTTCCTTTACAATTTGATTAGTCCAAATAAACTTACAATTTAATGTACCCTTCATAATATTTTCTACTACCTTAAAATTCGGAAGGAATACAACACCGACATAGTCAAGTCAAGTCAACGAGCCATCATAGGCTGAGAAACACTGGGGTACTTAGCGTCGTGCGGTCCGGAGGGGTAGGTAGTGGTAGAGGGTCTCAAGTGAGTTTGAGTACAGGTAGTTCAGTCACTACGGTAGGTCGGTAGAGTCGGAGACAACAGGGGAAGAGGAGGACGAGGGTTAGGGAGGGTCGTAGTCCCATCAAAGGTTACTCAGTTGAGAAGTGTACTCCACCGGTTTCATGACCTCAAAGTCGAAGTCGTAGTCAGGAAGGTTACTTGTGGGTCCTAACTAGAGGAAATCTTACCTGACTAACCTAGAGGATCGTCAGGTTCCCTGAGAGTTCTCAGAAGAGATTGTAGTATCAAGTTTTCGTAGTTAAGAAGACGTGAGTTGGAAGAAGTGTCAGATTGTGAGTGTAGGTATGTGCTGGTGACCTTTTTGGTATCGGAACTGATCTACCTGGAAACAATCGTTTCATTATAGAGACGAAAACTTATACGACAGATCCAACCAGTATTGAAAGGAAGGTTCCTCATTCACAGTAAATTAAAGCACCGACGTTAGTGGTAGACGTCACTAAAACCTCTTGTTTTTTTATTTCAGACTGTGACAAAGGTGAGAAAGGGGTGGATAAACGGTACTTCACTACCCTGGCCTACGGTACTAGAAGCAAAAGACTTACAACTCGAAATTCGGTTGAAAAAGTGAGAGGAGAAAGTGAAAGTAGTTATCCGAAAAATCAAGGAGAAGTGAAGGACGGTATTCCCACCACAGTAGACGTATAGACTCCACTAACTATAAAGAGGGCCGTTAGAACTAAGGTCGAACACGAAGAAGGTCAGGTAACAAAGAGTACTACATGAGACGTATATTAAACTTATTCGTCCCACTGTTATATGTCGGAACTGTATGAGGAAAAGGATAAACCTTGGTCAGACAACAAGGTACAGGTCAAGGTTGACACCGAAGGACTGGACGTATGTCCAAAAAGTTCTCCGTCCAGTCCACCAGACCATAAGGGTAGAGAAAGTCTTAAAAGGTGTCAAATAACACTAGGTGTGTCAGTTTCCGAAACCGCATCAGTTATTTCGTCTTTATATACAAAAAGACCTTGAGAGAACGAAAAAACTACTAGGTCGTCTACAACCGTTAAACTAGAGACCAAGGAGACGGAAAAGATTTTAGTCGAACTTGTAGACTTCAAGTGCCAAGTGTATGACGATTTCGGACCGAACCTCTTAAAATTCGTAATGAACTCATCGTACACTCTACTCACGTTAACACGTCATCAAACTCGTACTAAACCGTAACGGAAAGAAACCCTAATCTTAATTTCGACTGGAAAAGGTCAGGATACCGGTGACGACTCAAAAGGTTTAAACGACCGTATAACTCACGTCGTGAAGTGTCGTAGTAGAAAGTCCTAAACTTTATCGAGTCGACCTTAAGGTAGTGGAGGTGATCAAAACAAGCATCACTACATATCAATATACAATATTTACAAGGTCTTTAATACACTTTAAGGATCTTTGACTATACAGGACCATATTATAATAATTAGTATTTAGTTCAAAAATATAACTCTATGACATATAGTGTGTTTCTTGGTTTAAAGGAACAGTTGACGTAATAGTATTTGAGGGTAGTCTAGAAATCATTACCCGTAAAAATTCAGAAAACAGTAAATCTCTATAGTTAACAAAACGAGACTAAGAAAACGTTTTCACACTTATAGACATTTGGTCTAACCTAGGACTAGGTAGAAGAAAAAAGTTCATAGACCGACGTCGAGAGGTTTGATTGTGAAGGCTAAAAGAGACTGGGTAGACTCAGTCGTAGTCGTTCTTGTTTCTGACGAGAACTTAGAGGAACCTTCTCTGATATGGTCCAGGAAGAGTTATTTGTCTACCGTTTGTTTGAACTCCCCGAGATCAGTATACATACATAGTATGTCGATTTTTCTCGAATAAGATCTGTTTGTAATTTCTGAAGCTTTAGTTTAACTGTTCGTTCTCTTCACCGATTGTAACTCTGTCTTACGAAGGAGGGTTCTGTGGTCTAGTTCAGAAGTATGAAATTAATTCTACTTTGGGAGAAAGAAAGGGTATGAGACCGTAACCGGACCTTTCTTTTATGGTTATAAGTATAGGAAGTCCGGTATCTATTCCCCTCCATTGGAAACCTAAAATCTTGTCACAAAATAAAGTCCGATCCTCTTTTGGATTGGTTAGGGACCGAACTTACACGTTTATGTTGTTAGGAACGGTATTTAGGTAAAGGGGTGGAATTCTTTTCACCGAACAAGGGACTGTACTGAATGGAAACGGACTCCATAAATAATAAGAGAAACTCAGATACTTACGGATCTACTTATCGTAGATTGACCTGTTAAGGAGAATCCAATAAATTACCACGGGAATTGAAAGGTGTTTGGTTGATTCTGTTGAGTAACCAGTTGAGGGGATTTAAACATAGTAGTTCAATCTTTCCTGAATGGTCCTCCACAAGTACTAAGTCCTGAACAAAGGAAATAACCCTGTATGAAGAGACCAATCCTTATTTACATTCATTCTTATACTAACCCCTGGAGAGGACTTGAAACCTTTATTAGATCTTAGACGTCCCGTTATCGACGAGTGGTGGTGGTAGGGTTTAGGATAGTAGAGACCAGTTTCAACAAGAACTATTATCCTTTCGTGAACTAATGGAAGACCGACTCGTCTCTCCAAGTCCCGACACCGGTCGTGGTTGACCATGGGGACCTAATTGAGAAGACCCCTTTAACTTTACGTTAATTTATTGTAGTGACTCGTTCGATGAACCGATTTTTCCACTGAGAGATATACCCCAGAAAGAAGTTGAATAAACTAAAATTAACCAAACCCAGGATCTTTGGCCATCTTTTACTGGTCAACTTTTTGACACTTCGACTTCATCAACGGATACCTATAGTGTCTCTAATTCGTTTCTTGTTTGTTTGTTTTTTTTTTTACATTACTGTTTGTTTTTTACACTAGGACATTTATGGTGTGTCCTAGTTGTTTTCGTCACTCTTGATGTCTCGTCTCCGTCGCTCAACGGGACACGCGTACGAGTCAACGATTCAGCACAGACTGAGAAACACTGGGGTAACGGATATCGGACGGTCCAAGGAGACAGGTACTCTAAAGCATCGTTCTTATGACCGCACCCGACGGTAAAGGAGGAGGTCCTCTAGAAGGGTTGGGTCTCTAACTTGGACGTAGAGGACGTAACCGTCCACCTAAGAAATGGTGATCACGGTGGACCCTTGGTTATGAAATGTAAAACTAGTGTAAAAAGATAATTCGACCAGTGTAAAAGATAATTCGAAATTACAGACTCAGTCTGTAATTTTTTTTTTTTTTTCTCTCTGGTGTCCCAGGTTTCATCTCAGTGAACATGATTCGGTTACAGTGGTTTAGTTCTGAATTATTGATTGAATTAACGTCAAAGTTTGAGGGTTAAGGTCCTTGGAAATTGGTCAGTGGGTCTTAATGGACCTGTCGTGATTCACTCCATAAGACGGATTATTAGGGAAGGGAAAGTCTTCGAACGGATTTTGTTACGTAAGAAACGATTGATAAAGGAAAATGACAGGGGAAGGGTACAAATTTTTGGGAAGGAAAAGAAGACGAGTCATCCATCTCGAGGAAAACAAACGATCTACTCTACGACCGGTTAAGTACTTAATAAATTATTTCGCTTAAACTAGGAATTTAAATGAACCAACGTAAAAACAGTAAATTGTTCAATTTATTATTTCTTTTAGTCTTATTCTTAGTTAAAACAAAAGGGGTGTAAGTAAGTAAATAAATGAGAGTTTTATTTCCCTCAAGTAAAAGAAGAGAAACGTCTTCGGTAAAAATAATGAGATCTTACGTCAACACGTTTTATCACTCGAAATGCTGAAATAATTTCTTTCCCAATATAAATTGAAAATATCATATCGTCAGTTTTCCTAGGTAGAAGGAGTGATAAAATGTGAATTATATTTGATAAGTTAAAGTTTCGTTAAGTACTACATTTTTATAACAGGTAACCTTATATAAAGAAGTTAATATGATAGTTACACAAAGTGAAGATTCATCTAAACGACGGTCAACTCTCAGAGAGAAAACTCATTAGTAACTGTTCCCACATTTTTGTGGAAATAAATTGTCTGTCAAGATCTTCCTTTTGACGATTTATTTTTACGAAGTTTTATAAATTTCTTGATAGACTACGATATATATAACACTTTTATACTTACAAAACATTGTTACTACTTGGTTTATCTAAGTTTTCTCATTTGGGTCCCATCCGATATTGAAAAGAGAACTTTCATTTTACTAGAATCTTCTTTATCGAGACGATTCCACTTGATGTCTCATAACTAGTAAAACGACATTCCGTTACTACTGTGGTGGGAATACCGTTTTTCACTTCTCCTTGATTTTTCGGAGAACTACTTTCAGTTTCTCCTCTGAACTTTACTTTTTCAACTTCTTACTTACTTTTTCTTACTTCTTACTTTTTCTCTTACTTTTTTCAACCGAATTTCGAGTTGTAAGTCTTTTGCTTCTAGTACCGTAGGCCAGGGTAATGAGGTACCCTTTATCTACCTCTTTGTCACCTTTGTCACCGTCTGAAATAAAACCCCCCGAGGTTTTAGTGACGTCTACCACTAACGTCGGTACTTTAATTTCCTGCGAATGAGGAACGTTCTTTTCAATACTGGTTGGATCTATCGTATAAGTTTTCGTCTCTGAAATGAAACGGCTGATTCCAGACAGATCAGTTCCGATACCAAAAAGGTCACCAGTACATACCTACACTCTCAACCTGACACTTCTTCCGACTCGCGGCTTCTTAACTACGAAAACTTGACACCACAACCTCTTCTGAGAACTCTCAGGGAACCTGACGTTCCTATAGGTTGGTCAGGTAAGACTTCCTCTGGTCGGGACCCTAAAGAAACCTTCCTTACTACGATTTCGACTTTGAGGTCATGAAACCGGTGGAGTACGCTTCTCAACTGAGTAACCTTTTCTGAAACTACGACCCTCCCTAACCCCTGTCCTCCTCTTCCCCTGCTGTCTCCAACTCTACCGACCTACCGTAGTGACTGAGCTACTTGCGCTCAGACCCACTTGAGGCCCTCAACCACTACCTGTCCCTCCGGACCGCACGACGCTAAGTACCCCACCGTTTCTCAGCCTGTGTTGACTCACTGACTTGACTTGACTTGACTTACTATGTTTTCTATAAAACAAAGTCTTTCTATCTACATTTGAAACGTGTTGTCTCTAGTAGTAGTAAAAACGGTTTAATGGAAAACCTTAGAGTGTTGAAGACAAACAGAGGTATATTAATTCTATTTTTAATGACCGTGAACGTCACTTCAAGTCAAGTCAGTGAATCAGCACAGACTGAGGAACTCTGTTTGTGATCATTTTGATTTTGTAAAGGTTTTGACGACGATGACGATTCAGTGAAGTCAGTACAGGCTGAGACACGTTGGGGTAAATGCCGTCGGGTGGTCCGAGGGGGTAGGGGCCCTAAGAGGTCCGTTCTTGTAACCTCACCCAACGGTAAAGGGAAGAGGTTACGTACTTTCACTTTTCACTTTCCCTCGGTGAATCAGCACAGGCTGAGAGTCGTTGGGGTGCCTGATGTCGGGTGGTCCGAGGAGGTAGGTACCCTAAGAGGTCCGTTCTCATGACCTCACCCCACGATAAAGGTTTTGATCTAAGACAGTTTATGATCAAGATCTTCTGTCTTTGTCCAAGTGACGAGTTTTATTCCAAGAAACTTCTTTAAGTAAACCTTTCATTCGTACGATATAGAAGGAAACCGTGCGTACGTATTGTGTGTAATAATAGAATGTCTCGTAGTTTTAAAGACTTGAAGAAACTTTAAACAGAGTGGGTAAAATGTACCCTGTAAGGTAGGGGTGGGGTATCGAGACAATTGTAGGACTCCTTCTTATAGGACGTTTTATGCTTGTCTCCTTTACAACCGTATTAATACTACACTCGTATATGTCTATTCTTATTTGGGACGGTCCCCTTGTAAGATACTGTCCACTCTTAGAGGATCTAACACAGTGTGATCCTTAACCTTACGACTGTCATTAGTAATCTACTCCAAGAAACTTAGATTATTATACAATTTCTTAATAAGTTACACACTTTCTATTTCAGTTCTTACTGATTTCAATATCATAACTTATATATACACACATCCCATGTTTCATATTATGACCTTATTATATCTGTTTTATATCTATTTGGGTTGTCTCATACTGTGTGAGAAATTTAAATAAGAATGAACCCTCAAATTGAGAAAAAGTCCATCTGACTGTTATTTAATCAAGTTAAAAACAGGTCGACAAGGGAGAAATATGTATTTGTGTAATTAGTATATTTATATATCAGAAGATTAAAAAGAAAAACAGGGGATATTATCATCAGAACAGAAAGAAACATTCAGACATTCTCACCAGTGAATTAAGATAGTCCTATAACTATAGTTACAGTATTTTATGGTGAATACAAAAATTTTGGTATACAATCCCGGAAGGACCACCAGGTCACCAATTGTTCGGTGGTACATTACTTCCCCTGTACCCAAGTCAGGGACCAGGTCCTTAAAGGGTGTTCCGTACTACGCGGATTCGGGTACTCGGTTCACGACGTTCACGACTTCGGACGTACGGGTCTCAGACACGAGACGTTGTTCTCTCTTTGGTGTCGTTGTTCTTCGGACGCGTGGTGTTGCTTCTCGTCAGGGTGAGCGACGTTGATCTCTTTTGGGAACACGTCGTTGCTCCTGGGTGGTGTCGGTTTTTTATTTTTATTTCTTCATTTAGACATTATTTATTTGTTTGGTATACAGATGTGCGTGTATGTGTGTCCCTCCCTCTTTCAATATTTCACAATAAAATGTATTATTAGATACGTAAAATTCGAATGATCTACATCAAAATTTACTGGACTTTAATTTAAATGTTTTGACAAGTGTCATCAAGGTAGATCCCAACGACCTACTCGTGTCCCTATATGACATAAAACTAAAAAAAGAAAATTGTTAGTCGTATATAACCAAATATTAAACTGTCTCTCGGTTTCATTGTTATCTTAAATGTAAAAGGTAGATGTTTTTAACTTTCACGTATATTCCGGTACAAGTCCCGGAAGGGTCCATCACGATCACCATTTCTTGGGTGAAGGGTTACGTCCTCTGTATTCTCTGCACCCGAGTTAGGGACCCATTCCTTCTCGGGGACCTCCTCCCGTACCGTTGGGTGAGCTCCTAAGAACGGACCTCTTAGGGTATCTGTCTCCTCGGACCACCCGATTCCAGGTATCCAAACGTTTCTCAGCCTGAGTTGACTTCGCTGAATCGTACGTACGTGCGTATTCCGGTACAAGATTGTTGACGTGAGGAAGGACTTTACACGAAACATTTTCCGGACAGGGTCCATAGACAGTGGTGTTCCTCCGAGGATCACAGTTTCAACACTTACACCGAACAGAATGAAGCATGGGAACCGTTAGGACACGAAACAGTAAGGAGACAGAAGAAACGAGTAACTGAAACTTGGGACACCAGACGTAAACAGGTCATGACCTCGTCAACCCCCTCCCTTCCCTTTCCCGTAACTAAAAGTGTGAACTAAGAAGGACTTTCGTCTAGTGTGTATAATATGATATGGTCCGTTACTCTATAGGTCCTTTGTGATAAAATGTTCTAAAAACTCTCGTCGTCGGGGTCCCAAATGATATAGTGGTCAACTCCGGATACTAAGAACTTTTAATAGAATCGTGACACAAACGAGTTGTCTTTACTCGGTGTTTCCAACCGATTATTTATAAACATCGTATGTCAAACCTTTTATTTATAAAATATATACTAAATGAAATATCAAAACTGAAGGTCTTATAGATCATATAAATAAACTTATTATAGATTATATAAATAGACTTAGACCGTTGTAAATAACATAGATAGGATACTTGAAACATAATATCCTATAAAATGTTTCCGTAACGAACAACAAACTCTTTTATATTTGTTTCATTTGATTTATAAGTCACCGTTAGATTATTAACTTCAGAATAAAAAGAAACTACAGATAAATAAAAAGGGTAGTACAGTACACGACGTACACCTTAGAATCAAGGGACGACGACGATTCAGTGAAGTCAGTACAGGTTGAGACACACTGGGGTATCTGCCGTCGGGTGGCCGAGGGGGCAGGGACCCTAAGAGGTCCGTTCTTGTGGCCTCACCCAACGGTAAAGGAAGAGGGAATCAAGGGACTGGTCCCTAGTTTGGACGACGGGGACGCCACCTTCGCGTCTATGGATTGGTGACCTGCCGATCCCTTCAGAGACTGAAGATAAAACTTATTCGGAATGTTCTAATTAAATCTGTCCTTCCTGTAACGGTTGATTCCCGGATACCATGAGTGAGTTCGTAAGTAAGAAGCTTTTTGGTGTGTTTTAAGTAGTTTACTGAAATTACAAGTACGACTTTTGTCTTCTCCTGATGGCTGTTACAGATAGAAATGCATCGAGGATTAGGTCATTCCGTATGTACCTTCAAATACCAATGTTTATGGTTTATTGTGGAAGGAGGAACAGAAGGAATTATCGATTAATCGGGAGATAGGTAAGGACGGTTTCATATGTGTACAAGGAATAACGGAAACATATGTAATAAAATTGGATCCTTTACTACAGAAGTCCCAGATCTAGACTAAATAGTCCTAAGACGTTTGTGGGTATTGAGTACAAAGTCCGTTGACGGTCTTATATGAAGTTTAGTATTTAATTTACATATATAGATTCACGAAAAGAAGTTCCGCTTTCTCAAAACGGAATCTTGTTCTTTTCGAAAGGGATATACCAGTAATTTTTATGAAATAATTTTTTTGTCAATAACCGTAGGATATAAAGGTATCTCACAATTAAACCTTTCTCCCTCTTAAACGTTCACGAAACTAAGAAAAGATACCAACAAAAGATTTTGAAATTACTGTGAAACGAAAACTACGTGAAAAGAAAACAAAGGTTATATAAGTTGATGGCACACTCGTACGTCTCTTCAAACGTGATTCCCAGACACGTTCATCTTTGACGTAAAGGTTTTCTCCTATATCTTCTAAATTCCACACGATCGTCTAACCGACTTTAGTAGAATTTTCTTTTCGTCTCAGTAAGGTCCCTGGTGGACTCACACTTTCTGTAATTGTTCTCTTAATAAGATTTTTATCTAAATTTTTAACGATAAACCATACATTTATCGTGTCTTTCTACTCTACTTCTTATTTCTTTGTTTACCTATGGATCTATTGTCTTTGTTCAGGCTCCTCTTGTCTTACCTTCTTTATCTATTTTACCAAACGGTCTCCGTCGACTGTTAGACTTAAACTGGTCGTCCCCCTCGCTATCATAGCGTCAACAGTTTAGTGTCCAGAATTTTCCTCTCCAAAGTCTAAATACCAAGATCGTTCCTCCTGTGCAATCACTAAGAATGAAAACATTATTTGTTGGGTCGATGTCCGTGGCCCTTCCTCAAAATTACTAGACATAGAGGACTTCGTGCTAGTCGTGTAGCAGGCGAGACGTGTGTGAGTTAGACATAGTGCATCTCCAAACTACTTAAATGGAAGCCCGGTCACAAAAAAGGAGGATTTTAAATATCCAAACCTAAAAGTTTCTTCAGTAGGAAGGAATAGAAACCAATTAACTCTCCTATTTAAAGTCTGTATCGATCTTGTTTTACTGGCTTCTCACCTTGTCCTTCGTTCTCCTCTAAAAAGCTTTATAGTCTCTACCAAATAAATCAGAAAATACTTAAAAAAATTTGACAAAGTCGACCGTCTGAACTTACTGTCGACCGTCTCACCCACTTATGTACGTGTAGTTGAGAAGGTATTATGGGACGATCTGAAAAGAGCTGAAAAGGACAGGGGGCATTTGTTGATCAAAGGGTCGGTACGTCCGTTACCGAGAGTTTTCTGAGTCACAAAAATGAGGACAGACACGTACAGACGTACGATTCAACGAAGTCAGGAAAGGTTGAGAAACGTTGAGATACCTGACATCGGGTGGTCCAAGGGAGACAGGTATCCTAAAGGGTCCGTTCTTATGACCTCACTCAACGATACGGGAAGAGGTCCCCTACAAGGTCTGGGTCCCTGACTTGGATGTAGAGGAGACAGAGGACGTGACCGTCCCTCCAATAAATGGTGATGACAGTGGACCCTTCGTGTGAGGATAGATATAGGAAGGAGTCTTATCTACTGATCCAAATCCGGGTTACTTAACATCAAAACAGGGGATCTAGGAAGTATTAAATTTTCAGACATCCGTGGTTCTTTGGACGAGTAGAAGAAAAATTCGATGGTTTTATAAAGATTACTCAGTCGAGGGGTATGCGACGACCTTTCCGTCTCTACACCCTCGGGTGTCTTGTAGTATAGATTCTCCGTAGAGGGTCGATTCGTGAGGGGATTTCACTTTACCTAATAACATTAAGTCGTGTGACACAATCAAAGTCATTACGACTTCTTCGACTTAAACTTGACAAGATACTTCTGGATGTTCTGGAAGACCTTGATTGTGGGTTTTTTCTAGAGGAAAGATAATATCCCCAGACCTTACGTTTACATCCTTCTGTTCTCTATGGACCTCATTGTCCGTTCAAACCGGAACCTCATATTTTACTTCGTCCCGTTTCCGATTGTCTCAAAACGATCTCTTAAGGAACCAGTATCGTTTGTGGGAGACGGTTGTTGTGTTCTCTTTTGAGATGTGTACCTGTAGTGGTCTACCAGTTATGGTTTTAGTCTAACCAATATAAGAAACGTCGGTTTCTACCACTTCGAGATATGTCAGTCGTTCTCGTTCTGATCCTCGGCTGACACCGAGTCTAGTACTTGAGGAATAACGGTTTAAGTCTAACTTTAACTTTTTTTCATCCCTTTTGGTGATCTGGTAAGTCCATACTGGATTTAGTTTAGGGAATACTAATATGTCACCCTCACTGTTTATCTAAGTTCGCTGATCTAGACTATCTGTCTCACGGACTTCTTGATACCTACCTCCAAGTACTGTAACATGTTCTCCGTCACTAGTTCTGGTAGGAGTTCTTTTTATTTATGTTTTTCCATTTTAATAAAAGACTCCTCCGGAATGTTTATCGACTCTTTTCTTCTATTCACTTTCCGTTTCCTCTTTTCCTTTCTATATGGGTAAAATTACGTCTCAAGGTTTCTTATCGTTCCTCTCTATTCTTTCGGAAGAAGTCACTAGGTACGTTTCTTTATCTCCCTTTGTTATCTTACCCTTTCTGATCTCTAGAGAAGTTCTTTTAATCTCTGTGGTTCCCTTCTAAAGTACGTTTTTGCTCGTGTTATTTCCTCTCTTTACCATACCTGGATTGCCTTCGTCTACTATAATTCTTCTCCACCGTTCTTATGTGTCTTCTTGATATATCATTTCTAGAAGTACGGGGTCTATTTGTACTACCACACTAATGAGTAGATCTCGGTCTGTAAGACCTTACACTTCAGTACACCCGTAATCCTTCGTATGGATGTTTGTTCCGATAACCTCCACTACCTTAAGGTCACCTCGAGAAAGTTTAGGACTTTCTACTACGACACTTTCACGACGTGAGTTATACGGTCGTTTAAACCTTTTGAGTCGTCACCGGTGTCCTGACCTTTTCCAGTCAAAAATAAGGTTAGGGTTTCTATCCGTTACGGTTTCTTGTGAGTTTGATGGTGTGTTGACGTCAGTAGTGTGTGCGATCGTATTATTACGAGTTTTTAAGAGGATCAGTCCTAAGTTGTCATACACTTGACACTTGAAGGTCTACAACTTCGACCTAAATCTTTTTCCTCTCCTTGGTCTCTAGTTTAACAGTTGTAGGCAACCTAGTAACCTTTTCGTTGTCTCAAGGTATTTTCGTATATAAAGCCGAAATAACTGATACGGTTTCGGAACCTGACACACCTAGTGTTGTTTGACACCTTTTAAGAATTTCTCTACCCTTATGGTCTGGTGGACTGGACGGAGGACTCGTTACACATACGTCAAGTTCTTCGTTGTCAATCTTAACCTGTACCTTTTTGTCTCACCAAGGTTTAACCCTTTCCTCATGAAGTTCCGACATATAACAGTGGATCGAATAAATTGACATACGTCTCATATAGTACACTTTACGGTCCGACCTACTTCGTGTTCGACCTTAGTTCTAACGTCCCTCTTTATTATTAGAGTCTATGCGTCTACTGTGGTAGGAACGTTGTCTTTCACTTCTTGATTACTCGGAGAACTACGTATACTTTCTCCTCTCACTTTTGCAACCGAATTTCGAGTTGTAAGTCTTTTGATTCTAGTACCGTAGGTCAGGGTAGTGAAGTACCGTTTGTCTACCCCTTTGTTACCTTTGTCACTATCTAATAAAACCCCCCGATGTTTTAGTGAAAAGTATCTATTAATTTTCTGTGAATGAGGAACCTTCTTTTAGATAATGGGTGGATCTATCGTATAATCTTTCGTCTCTGTAATGAAACGGTTGTTTCCAGGCAGATCAATTCCGATACCAAAACGGTCATCAGTACATACCTACACTCCCAACCTGATATTTCTTTCGACTCACGGCTTCTTAACTATGAAAACTTGATACCACAATGTCTTCTGAAAACTCTCAGGGAACCTGACGTTCCTCTAGGTTGGTCAGGTAGGATTTCCTCTAGTCAGGACTTATAAGTAACCTTCCCGACTACGATTTCGACTTTGAGGTTATGAAACCGGTGGACTACCCTTCTTGACTGAGTGACCTTTTCCGGGACTACGACGTCTTCTAACCTCCGTCCTCCCCTTCCCCTGCTGTCTCCTACTCTACCGACCTACCGTGGTAATCCAGTTACCTGTACTCACACTCGTTCGAGGTCCTCAACGACTATCTGTCCCTTCGGACCTCACGACGTCAGGTACGACAGCGTTTCTCAGTCTGTGCTGACTCACCGACTTGACTCGACTTGACTTGTGACACAATCAAAGGAGTCCAACACTGTTGTTCAAAGGTGTTTGGTTGACCGAATTTTGTCGTCTTTACATGAGAAAGTGACGATGTCTTTGATCTTTAAGTTTCAGTTCAACAGTCATCCCGGTGTAAGGGAGACTTACGAGGAGTCTTTTAGGGAAGTAACATAGAAAGATGGAAGTACCACCGCCGACCGTTAGGACCCGTAACGAACCAGACATCTATGTACTCGGATTTGAGACGGAGGAGAAAGTATAGTGAAAGTAAAAAAACAGATATAACAGAGAAGAAAAAAAATTATTTCTGTAGTCAATCATTTAAATCCCGGGTGAAAGGGACCATGGAGTCGACCATTTCTTGAACGGACGTTTACGCTCTCAGTGACCTCTACGTCCAAACTGAAGATCAAGTCCTTCTAGGGGACCTCTTTCTTTACCGTTGGGTGAGGTCATAAGAACGGACATTTAGGGTACTTCTCTCCTCGGACCGTCCGATGTCAGGTACCCCAGGGTTTCTCAAGCTGTACTGGTTCGTATGTAAGTACATCCCTGTGTGCCATTTTAGGTAATACTGCAATAAAGTTGGGAATTGATTAATATAGACGTTTCTTGGATAAAGGTTCATTCTAGAATAAAACTTAAAGACTCATCTGTATGTAAACCCCCCCTGATAAGTTGGGTGATGTACACGTATAATTTACATTTATTTCTAATAAAAACAACCAAAACTAACCTCCTTTTTTCCTCTGTTTAATTGGTTTATATTAATACAACTTCTACGATTGTCCCTCTTTATTTATAAATTTTTTGTTTATGTTTATACAAGAGGAGTTCTCGAATGAAAGATAAATAATTACCTCAATATTACTTTGACTTTTATTGACGGTATGCATATTTGACCTTTTGAACTGACGGTTCCTAGTTTAATAAAACAAACCTATTTGTGTAATATTAACATGGTAAGTTTAATTCGGATACTTACCGTGGGGGTGAGGTCATGAGAACGGACCTTTTAGGGTACCTCCCTCCTCGGATCATCCGACGTCAGGTGTCCCAGCGATTCTCAATCTGTACTGACTCACTGAAGGGAAAGATGTGTAACCTCTTCCTTTACCGTTGGGTGAGATCACAGAACGGACCTCTTAGGGTCCCTGCCCCCTCGGACCACCCGACAGTAGATACCCCAGCGTGTCTCAGCCTGTGCTGACTTCGCTGAATCGTCGTCGTCGTTCTAGGTTTCTCTTCACCCCTCCCCCTCTCAATATCTGATCGTAAGGTCTTATTGATGGGTAAACATCATGTTGTAACCGATCTATAAATGAAAGAGACCCTGAAACAAAGGAATATAATTGTGAACTTGTCTATTATTATGGAAGTTTTTATAGTCCTTTACACATGTCCGATCCCTAACTCCTCCCCTGTGGTAGTTATAATTACAGGAACGGAGGAAAAGAAAGTGAAGAAGTCCATAAGTCCGAGAAAGAGTGGAGTATTTCGTATAACATCCCACGTGTTTATAGACGGCTTAACAATAAAGTATTCTATTATCGTGATCCACAAAAGTTCATAACAGTATTGTTATTAAATAGGACTTTCTAATGTATCTTTAGTACCTTTATCTAAAAAATTCTCCCCCTCTTTCAAGTTATGAATCAACAAAAGGTACAATGGTTTGTGGGGCGAATGACTTGTCAAGTAAATAAACTGTTTATAAATAACTTGTCGATTTCGAGAATCGTGTCATGAACCGTATGTAAGTGAATAAATAAAAAGTAAGTCGTTTGTACTTAACATACTAATGACACCCGGTAATAATACGACCTGTACCTGGGACGAGAGTACCTCGGGTCAGACCGGGTCCTTTGTCTATAGTAATTAGTTTATTCGTACATTTCCCTCGTGGTATCCGTGCTATTCTTTACAATTTTCTCTTAATTTACACAATCTCATTTTATAAAAGTGGATTAAGCTATGTCGTCCAACAAAGGACTTCTTCATTTTTTACTGGTCTTTAGACTTTCTATTGCCCTTAATCGATCCCTTTCTTCCACTTCTTTACTACAATATACACCTTCTTTGTCTACATATATACAGATACCATCTCTTCACTGATATCGTGGATTCAACCTGAGAGATTTGGCCTCGTCTTTTTCGTTGTCTCTTGCACCATATTACACTCCGATCTCCATTCTTGACTTGAAACGTGTAACCCCATCCACTTCAAGTAATCAAAACAAAATTCGAATTCCATTCTTTCTTTACCGTTGGGTGAGGTCATAAGAAAGGACCTCTTAGGACACCTACCTCCTGAGACCACCCGAAGACAGATACCCCAGCGTGTTCTCAGTCTGTGCTGACTCCGTTGAATCGTACGTTACCCTACTGTAAGTTCTAAAAATTCGTTCCCTTACTTTACAAGTTTGAACCGTTACCTTTCTAGTAAGAATTACGTAAACTCAGTCTCGTCCTGTTATTATTTACATTCACTCGGTTAAACCCTTCTATAACCTTATCCAGTTTATTCGTCGAACCTGGTCTTTCAATACATATATCTTCCACTCTCAGTCTCCTAACCTATGCTCTCATTCATTTCTCTCGATTGGACTCATCCTTCTAAAGAGTAAACGACTTGCCCTACCGACTATGACGATGAGTGATTCCTTTCTCGTGACCTTCTCCTGGTCCATAAACCCCCTCTACTCGTACTTAACTCGTCACACCTTATACTCCACAGAAAACTCTGTGACGTCTTCTTTATAGTGTGTCCGTTAAATCATTTCCCTAGACCCCGAGTCTTCTCTCCAGACGACGATTCAGCGAAGTCAGCACAGGCTGAGACACACTAGGGTATCTGGAGTCGGTGGTCCGAGGGGGCAGGGACCCTAAGAGGTCCGTTCTTGTGACCTCACCCAACGGTAAAGGAAGAGGTCACGTACTTTCACTTTTCACTTTCAGTTCAGCGAGTCAGTATAAGTTGACAATCGCTGGGATACCTGACGTCGGATGACATCAATAATTATACTAATTCCCCGAAGGAACCACCGAGTCACCATTTCTTATCAGGTCGGTTAAGTCCTCTAATAGGAGATCTCCTCCTTTACCGTTGGATGAGGTCATAAGAACAGACCTTTTAGGGTACCTGTCTCCTCGGACCACCCGATATCAAGTATCTCAACGTTTCTCAGTCTGTACTGACTTCACTGACTCATGAGTGTGTTAGACTAATTCCAACGAACGTCACTGATATGTCTTTCTCTTCTCTCTAGATTCCTAATTTTGTATATGTATATACTCTGTATGACACTGTCGAGAAAATACAGAAAATTTACAGTAAACGGTTATTATACTAAATTTTAGACTTCCTCTAAATTACATTGTTTAATAATTTTGGATTTAGTCAGAAAATTCATTTAGTTATTTATCTTATTTTAAAGGGAAATGTAAAAAGTGAAAAGGTTCAACCTAATTTAGAACTTAGTTGAATAAAGTTAAGTTGTATAAGGTATGTATGAATGACTCTCAGGTGAGACGGTCCGTAACACGATCCGGATCAGTCAAGGGTCTCCGATATCATACTCTAAAGTGTTCATTTCCATGTTGATGTTTCGCCCCCTTCATGATCTGATGGACACAATTCCTTGGATATCAATATATATCAAACCTTCATTAACACACTATAAAATTACCCTAAACCGTATTTACTAATTCCTTCTGTGATTCTTCATTAAAAATTCGACTTGGAATTTTTTACTTATCTTTCTTCGGTTCATTTGTCCCCTTTCTTTTCTAAGGTTCTTGTATTTTCTCATATAAGTTTCCAGGTTTCAGTTCTTGTACTACGAAAGACTCTTTATTTTCGTGAAACTATACTGATCTCACCCACCCTTCGAAGTAAACTTTCTCACGTCTCTTCGATTTAGTATTTACAGGTTTACTTCAGGACGAAGAAAGACACAATCAATGAGTCCACACAGGTTGAGAAACCTTAGGGTACCTGACATCGGGTGGTCCTAGGAGACGGGTACCTTAAGAGGTCCGTTCTTATAACTCACCCAACGGTAACGGAAGAGGTCCGCTAGAAGGACTGGATTCCTAGTTTGGGCCCAGAGGACCTTATTTCCGTCTAAGAAATGGTAGACTCGGTGGTCCCTTCGGGTTTCAGGACAAATCGAAGACAATTTATCAACCGTTCTTCTGAGAAGGGTTTAGATATTAACTCCCATACGTAGTCTACTTTTATATTTGTGGAATTATTACTATGTTGTCAGGACCTTCGTAATGTGTAACTATATCTCTTTTTACTAAGAGATTAACTTCTGTAATGTAGATTAGAAGTACGTCATAGATTTGTTGTGTAACCATGTAGCTTTTAGGGAAGATGGGTGTACTTATAAACGAAAAGGAGAAAACTCGACGTTGAGACAATTAGACAACTAAGTATGTAAATTTTATTCACGAAGGAGGAGTTTCACTCCAAAACTTCACTACTCCTGGTTGTGAGTGTACTGTAACATTATAATTGGTCCGAAGAACACATTTCAAGACGTGAATAAGATAGAGTTGTCGTGCCAGAGCACTTGTTATGGTCGGTAATAGACTACGTTTCTTACTGACCACTACTGTCGAATCAGACCTTCTGTAGGTCGATAGACTCCACGTTTATCACGAACTTTTGTCGACACGAATTTACTTAGGAAAGAATATATGACTAGTCTGTATCGACTTTGGTTTAAAGGGTTTGCGTCATGTAAGAAAAAAGAAAATTCGTCTCTAGTCTTTAGAAAGGTAGTTAACATTTAAAGAGGTTGGACTCCGTAACTATTAATTTATTGAGATAATAAACACTCTTTGTAATTCTTTTTATGAAAATTTCCTTCCTTTGTTAACCTTTATATATATATATATATATGTGTGTGTGTTTTTGTATATACGATCAAAGTAACGACTAAAGGGGGAAGGGATTTTAAGTTACTTAAGAAGTAAGTGATAATATTTGATTTATAAAGGAAACTCAGGTTAATCGTAACGACTTTCTTTTTCGTTTAGTTCCGAGAGAAGTCGTACGTAGTTACATTACCTTTTAGTCCAGAAAATAAGACCGAAATTATTGACGTCGAACTAATCTCCGTTTCTTTTCCGATACTTCCCCCCCCCCCCCTTCCTCCTGACGGTTTAATCAAGATATTCTTAAGAGTTGGACAGACGCGAGACCGAGTGATAAGTTTACGATTAACTCCGAAAACCATTTGTCTTACCCATTAGTGCCTTCTGTTTTTGTCTGTGTCTTTTGTTTACTTTATAGTAGGGAATAGGTTTCGTCGTACCATAAAAAGACTATTCGAAACGGTCTGAATTTTATAATTCAGGAACCCAGAATAAAAAAAAAGGACCTATCTTATATTAATTATATTATTTTATTTATAATGTATTAGTTTATTTTTTACTGTTTCTTGACGAAACAAAGTTGTTACTTCGGTCAGTACAATATTAATCTATTCTCCTAAATATAAGTGTCGATATTTGTACTTTCATGTGGTACTCCGACCTATTTCCGTTCAAAAATTAAGAATTTTTAATTAATGTACCGTAATGAGAATAGTCATGTGTCTTACGTAATTAATATGTTAATTATTTTTCTACTTTCCCAACACACCGAAAAAAATTAAAAAAAACCGTTAACATTACGTGTTCCCCTGTAAACAAAAATATGGGTCTTAACAGGAAGTCCGTAAAGATATTAGAAGAATGGTCCGTTACAGTTCTGGAATTTGGTCAATCATCCTTATGACTTACCTCACCCAGAAGTACAATCACGAATTTGTGTAAAGCCTTTCCAACACCTAAAGGTACATTAACCCTAGATTCCACATTATCCAAATTAAACTCCAGGAGAAATTTTCTTGTCGTCCTTTTCCGTAGTAGTCGTTGCAGATTATGGTCATTCTTCGTTGTTGCCCGAAGGAATTCCTACTTTTTCACTAATAGAATCATGTCGTCTGTAAAGAGACTCACGGAGGTAGTAGTCGTACCGTGGTTTTTAAGGAACACACACGATGGTGAAATAGGAACTTTTGTAGGCGTCTTCTATACACCATCACTTCCGTCGACCAAGAGTCCTCGTCTCGGTGTCCGGTTCAGGTAAAATTGTTTGAGACTCCCTGATAGGTTTAACAGAACGATAGAACGTTGATACAAAATAGTTGATAATGAACCTTATTTACCAGTTAGTCGGTTCCGATCCTTTAGACAAAACCAATGTATTTTTAACAACTACATTACGTGTCGCCCTGTTGTGCCAGTATAACCTTTTCATAAACTGAATCAACTGGACGGTCGTTATAACACGCACGCTTCTTGTGAGATGTTGAAGTAGAGTGGACTTTTCTACAGAAAGTCGATGAAATTCTGATACAACATTTGTGGACTTCTTTTATAACTTTATCAGAAATTTATTGGGGTCCGTAAATATTAAAATCTTGTTTGGACCTTACTATAGGGGAGACATTATTGTTACTGATGAAGCGACAAACCCTATCTCTTCCCCCTTTCGGGATTTTTATCTTTTATATTTCTAGTGGCAATCACGACCACAGATTCTTCACTTATTCCTCGTTGGGTGAAGGAGGAGAGGGTAATAGAGATGGTCAGGGGTCAGAAACTAAACTTATTAATCATATTTCACTATAGTTTTACGTCGAAGTTGAGGGAAAGGTACATTTAGACTAACGTATCCGATACTAGGGATTTATAGGTCTTTAAATCCTAGAGGCTACGTAGAGATGACGATTTATGAGGGTAAGATGGACGGGAATTGGGGTTCGGGGGGTAGGTGTGTGGATGTGTGTGACGTTTATGACAAACAGAAAGGACATTGGACAGTAGAACGTAGAACAACGAAAGACGAAAAGACAGGGAGCCGTATAGTTGTTAGGTTCCAATTACTACTCCGTGGAACCTTTTCACCACAAACAAATCGAATTCCATTACAAAATTTACAGAAAGACACACACCGTCAGAGTAACGAAGATTTTGTTTTGGGTAGACGTTGATTTGGACGTCAGGTATAATTGTGGAGTCTGTGTAACGACATCAAAACACAAAAAAAAAAAAAAAAAACAGTAGGACAGGACCAACTTTTTAATATACACTCTGACCTACACCGTTTGTTATCTTAGTCGAACTACCCAAGTTCGAAACTTTTAGTGTAAAGAGGTTCGGAATAATAGTTTCACTACACGACACCGTCGTACAGGAAGGGTTCAAAGGACTTAAGGACCATTTGTCTGATTTCCTTGACCCATAAATCGGTCTCGAGTGAATATTAAGAGAACCTTAATATTTATACCTAAAATCAGTACAAGTAAATACTCCAAAAGTTAAGAATACTCTCATACGTCGTTTTTAAAGGGGATCTATAATTCTTTAAGAATGAAATGTCTCTACGTAAACAAGTGTCATAATTCATCCCTTCTAGAAGATCGAGGTTAATAGACAGAGTGTCAATTAGATTTTCCCCTCTCATCAACAGTGGTCCCGTGTAAACATGGCGAGAGGGGGGGTGGGGGGGCGGGGTGGGATGAGACACATTCATCCATTCATCCGACACTGAGAGAAACCTATCACAACAACTACAAGTCATCGATTCAGTACAGGGTGAGAAACACTGGGGTACCTGACGTCGTACGGTCCGCGGTGACGGGAAACGATAGAGGGTCTCAAACGAGTTTAAGTATAGGTGCCCCAGTCATTACGATAGATTGGTAGAGTAGAAGAGGACAGGGGAAGAGGAAACGGAAGTTAGAAAGGGTCGTAGTCTCAGAAAAGGCTAGTTAGTCAATAAACGTAGTTCACCGGTTTCATAACCTCGATGTCGTAGTCAGGAAGGTTACTTATTTCTTTCTTTCTTTTCTTTATAGAGTTACTTATACGTCCCAACTAAAGGAAACTCTAACTGACCAAACTAGAGGAACGACAGGTTTCCTGAGAGGCTCAGAAGACTCGTGGTGTCAAGCTTGTACCAATCGGGAGTCGGAAGTAATACCAGGTTGAGAGTACAGACATGTACTGATGACCTTTTTGACATCGAAACTGATAACGTCTGGAAACAACGGTTTCACGACAGAGAGGAAAAGTTATGCGACAGATCCGAACAGTATCCAAAGGAAAGTTCCTCGTTTACGGAAAATTAAAGTACCGACGTCAGTTATAGGAGTCACTAAAACTTCGGGGTTTTGTGTTTTAGACGGTGATAAATTTAAAAAGGGGTAGATAATCGGAACTTCACTACCCTGGTCTACGGTACTCGAGTTAAAAACTTACGACTCAAAGTTCGGTCGAAAAAGTGCAAGGAGAAAATGACAGTAGTTCTCTGAGAAATCGAGGAGAAATGAAAGAGGGTAATCTCACCATAAGGGACGTATAGACTTCGACAACTATAAAGAGGACCGTTAGAACTGAGATCGAACACTGGTGACGTGGTGGATCCTTCGAGAGTAACCGGTCACTGTACCCCGGTTTTGTCAGACAACGAAAGAATGACTGCGAAATTCTAGATTACTAGTTAAGTAGAATAAAGGAAAGGCACGGTTCATTTAAGACCCTCAACTAAATTCTACCTCACAGGTGTCCGAAGCCTAAGGGTCCACCACGAAGACCAATTCTTGGATAGACGGTCACAACCTCTACGTTCTCTGTACCCAAGTCAGGGACCCAATCCTTCTAGAGGACCTCTTCCTTTACCGTTGGGTGAGGTGACAAGAACGAACCTTTTGGAGTACCTGTCTCCTCGGGTCACCCGATGTCAGGTCCCCCAGTGTTTCTCAGTCCGTGTTGACTTGTTTACTTGTACGTGCGTACACGTGTTCGAATCTAATCACCCATTGCTATCAAGTAGCTCTAAGATGACCGGGACTGATTCCTACTTTTGTTTTGCTTTCTTTTGTTTTAGGTTTACGTCAACCAGCCCAATTGGGTGACTCTAAACTCTTGACGAACAAAGTATCCCCTTGAACCTTATAAGATGGATTATGGTAATCTCTGGTTCGAATATATCCTTATTAAAGTCTAAGAATCACTAGAAACGCTTATCAAGATATCTAACCGATGTTTGGCATAGGAGTGTGTAAGTCAATCCGACTATTTTCTCTCTAAAGTAATCATGGGTCGTGACACGATTCTCAGAATAGACTTAATAGTATATACTAGGAATGTTCTCCGTGACAGCTTTAATCTTGAGGAATCACAGTTTTAAGACTCGGGGTACATAATCTATAAATCAAGTCATATAAATCGAGTCATATAAATCAATTCTCAAATTTTTTTCCTTATACTTAAGTAAAAATTCTTGTTTCTTTGTATGAGATAGTCACATGTCGGTGAATTGTAACAGTAAAAATACTGTCGGGACTTCTGTCATAAAATTCGGTCACGATAAACCATTTCACATACGGATTTTCCTGATAATCTTCTCTGTTCTTAGTTCGGAAGAATCCGAAAGTCATTATTACACGACTCTTCTGTTTCGTTAACAAGAGTGTTTATACGAATAAATTCTAGTAATATTTTTACACAAAGAGAAGAAAGTTGCTAATATAAAACTCTCGATTGTCTAGTGGGACAGTATAAACCGGTGTATCTTCACCGGAATGAAGTGTATTCCTGTTTATCGATAAATAAAACTTCAACACATAAGAAATGAACCCAAATGGTACACCGAGCCACCATTTCTTAGACGGACTGTTACGTCCTCTACGTCCAAGTTAAGTACCTAACCCTTTTAAGGGACCTCTTCCTTTACCGTTGGGTGAGGTTATAAGAACGGTCCTTTTAGGGTAGCTGTCCCCTCAGACCGCTCGATGTCAGGTACCCCAGTGTTTTCTCAACCTGTGTTAAATCACTGATTTGTTGTTGTTACGATATAAAATAGTAGTATTGGAGATAAGAGTTTTATTCGAGAGAACCGTATAGAAAACCTAAACTTGACCGTAGTACCTATATACTTAAATATATAAGGTTATATATAACACACATACACACAACATTTTATGTCTCAGAATAAGAGAGTGTAGTTCCTTTACGAGTATCTTTTTAGATTTGAAAGTTTGTTAGTTTACTCTCCGGTTAATAAGACCTTTAATAATTCTTATACGGAGTAGCGCAATTATAACCGACATAGGACACGTCCATTCGTTAAATGAAGAGAGAGAAAATAATTTTGTTTGTGTATATACCTATCGAGTTCCCGTTTTACGAAACTTCTAACTAAAGAGTCTAAGTAAGACAAAACCTCTTCACGGGAATGATCATTGAGTCTTGTTTAACTCCTTCATAAAGTAGTACTCTTCTATCCGATCACACCCTCTTTAAATTATACTTCATATAGTAAGTCTAACGACTAAGTTAGGTCTATTTCGACTCATTGAAACTAAAAACGATAAGTTTGACACCTTTAAAAATCTAAATATATTCAATGAATCGGAAGAAGATAATAAGACCTATTTCTAAAATACCTACAACAAACCACTTAGGCGAGATAGTCCGATATATAATAGATATCTTTATAAAAGTAGATATTAAAAAACAGTCGTACACTAATATCCGAAATAGGTACACGGTTCCTTTAACTTTATACGGGTTTTTTGTACTCCTGTATATTTTGTTAAATATAAGAGGACAAAACATGACGAGATTTGAGTCGACCCTGCAGAGACGACGTACGGTGACTGTGGGAGGTATGTTACATCTGTAACACGTTGTAAGACTTTCATGGTAAGAAAGGTATATATCAAGGAAAATGGACTATATAGGAAGAAATAGGAAGAATCTGAGAGGGTTACACCCAATCCAGGTCCCCTAGAAGGGTTGGGTCCCTATTTTGGGTCCAGAGGGTGTAACGTCCGTCTAAGAAATGATAGACTCGGTGATTCATTATAAAATTCTCTTTTTTCCCCTGACTTTTAATCTCTGACTGAATTGTTCGGAGTACAGAGTTGTTGGTATTAATAAGTACCCGGTGTAAAACAGTATTAACAGAACGAAAAAAAATTTCATTTTCTTATAATTTTGGGGTGGAGAACAGTGAACAAAGAAACGGTACAGGTATAATTCTCCAAAAGAAGAACCCGTCCATTTCGAGTCAAGGGAAGAGATGGAAGGTAAACGTCTCGGGTCACTCTTTACTTCTACTCCTCGGGGACGTTCTCCGTTCCTTCAGTTTGGGGGGGGGGGGAAGGATAATTGGATGATAGAGTTAGGTTCCAACTCTTCAAGTTCCTTGACTGTAGTGGTACTACCTTGTGTTGACCATGGATTCAGTCCCTACTCATTCTCCGGGACGGAATAGGACGGTAATTCGTGTGACACTAAACTGACGATCGAGTTTTGTCTCGTCCTTACCGACGATGATGTAAAGAGTACAGATGTGTCTTTCGTCCTCCCACTAATTGTTCAGATGTACAGTCTCGTCCCGTTCGATGTACCTTTAGGGTGGGTACGTCGAGGTGTTCAGGGACACCGGTCTTTCCGTGGTACGAACCTCAAATTACTAGATCTTGTCGAGAGATGTGAAAGACAAGATGTTTTAGACGAACTGACTAAAGAACTTGTCGTCGATGAGAAAATGGACTCTAGGGGATTGTCTGAGTGACAAATATAACTTGTGAGTATAGGTATGAAAGACAATTTTAAGGGATGAATATGGGTTTCGGATACCTGGTGGACACTGGTTGATGTTAGACATAGAAAGAGGTTAGGTAGTGAAAAAGAAAGTGGAGTAACTCGACAACCGAGTAGTACAGTCGACTCAAATAGGGGTTGGCATGTACAAATGTAGACAACCAACAAGTTATTAGTAATAGAAACTTGACGAACAAGTTGATTGTAAATTTGAACGGAATAAGGATTTTAAGTAAAGTATTCTTCAATACTTACAAGAATAAAAATAGACAATGAAAATCATGCACACACACACAATGTACATTCAAGTCTCGAAAAATAAATAGATACACGAGATAACAAACCTGTAATTTAAGATCTCGTTCTTGACTATATAACAGTCCTTCGTAAATTGTCTTCCGAAGGACACACGACAAAACCTAGACAGTCCTTAGGAGACAAGGAATAATTAAAAACTTATAAGTCCTTAATTCTCCTCTCCGTTCGGAGAGGAGTCCGTAAAGGAAACAATCAAAAAGATATATCACTATTCATGGGAGAAGGAAAAATACTTAGGATGTCATTTTCACTAATAAATGTCGGGAGAGAGAAAGTGTACTTACTGGAGTACAAAGGAACTATTGAACATTCAAAACTAAAATAGAGACGACTTTTATCGACGGAACATTCTGTCATATTTATGAGTGTGTTACAACTTATTTTGTGGAGACGAGGTAGTCTCGAAAACAGGGGTACAGAACGAAAGAGAGAAAGAGGGGGAGGGGGGAGAGAGATAGAGAGAGGAAAAGTCCGACTAGGGCACCTCGTGTCTCCGGGAGACCCAAGTGAAAGGACGGGTCCGAAGATTTTGGGAGAGCTCTTCCGTGAGACGCGGAAATGGGGGAATTCTCCCGCGGACTCCGGAAACACTTGTCTCGTTGGGGGCACGTCCCCGAAATAACCGAAAGACACATTTGGTTCCTGATAGTCAGAAAAAGAGAGAGGAAATGAAAGAATAGCCAGATGAGGTCTGGTGGTCCAAGGTCAGGTAATTTCCTGGAGTTGTTATATAACGGATATCAAGTCTCAGAGTGTATCATCTACGAGTTATTTTTAAATTACCGATTTACTTTAATCATGAACTTGGAAGAATCTACATTTTCTATTAGATTTACATGTTGAAAATGTTATTCAAGATATTTTATCGATCTAATTGGTGAAATTATCATAATTCAAAATTTGTACATAGTATTTCTCTTTCCATCTTTAGTATTATTAACTCCTATCTAAAATAAACGAAAATCATAACTTATAACGATAATATCATCAAAATCATGTAATAAATTCTAGTCTTCCCATCTCGTGACTTGGGAATTCCGTTCGGTCGATAAATTTTTAATTAAGTTTTTAACTAGAAATAGATGGTCTTTCTTTTTGTTCACTTAGTTCCTTTTACCGAGACCAACATTACCTTTCTAAAGTCATCAGTGATGACAACCGAATTGAACTTATTGTACGTCATCCTGGACAGTTATCTAAACATCTTTTTCATATTCATCTGTTTCAAGTAGAAATATCAGAGAGAAAAAAATACAAAATTTTTTGGATGAATCAGTTCAAAGATCAGTAGAGAGCCACTGAGAGCCAATGGGTGACGGACAGACCTGTTACGGGGAAGAAACGGAGGGATTTTCTATTACGCGACTGTACTTTTCCCCGTAGTGACATCTCAAGTTTTTCGATGGAACATCTATAAGATGGCTAAACAAAACAGTGGAATCCAACACACACACACACACACTCAGGACTAGGCTGAGACACTACGGTACCTGACAAGACGGTCCGAGGAGACAGACACCTTAAAAGGTTCGTTCTTATGACGTCACTCAACGGTAAAGAAGGAGGTCCCTTAGAGTTGGGTCCCTAGTTTGGGTGTAAGGACGTAACTGTCCACGTAAGAAATGGTGACTCGGTGGACCCTTCCGGGAATAGAATCCAATGCACGAAGTATTTAGACAAAAAAAAAAAGGTGGACGTTTTACAATTATTATTATGGTAGATGAAGTGTCTTCATATCCCACTCATTTGACTCCTCGGTTCCGTCGTCTCTGGGGTCTCATTCGTGAGTCTGTAGTTGATAAAATTGTAATGTGGACCTAGACCCTGGGACCCTTGTAAGTAGTAGACACTTTACTGTAGTTGTAAAGAATGGATTGTCCCGTCATAATCACAATTTATTTTATTCCATATAGGGTACGGCACGTGTCAGACTGTACTATTAGACCTATTACTGATAATAGATCTTTATATATAGAAGTTAAAAGGTTTTACAATGCATATGATTTTCTAGGAACAGAAGATTATGATTCGTGTAACTAACTATCAAAGTGTATTTAAAAACCTTAGTGTACCTTGTTTCCGGTCTTTGATCTTGTGAATTATTTTTGTTAACCGAACATTCGATTCCTTTATTCACCCATAATATTCCCCTTTTTCTTACCCTCCTGACTCGCGATCTTTGAGGTCGTGAATCTTCAACCCCCTTAGCCCACACTATTGGTACCTTCGACTCCTTTCTTCACGGTCACGGGATACCTACGAATCCTACGGACCCTTCCGTTCACTTCTTCCACAAAGTTCTTCTCTTACTGACCCTGACGAGACCACCAAGTCACCATTTCATAGACGCAACATTACGTCCCCCGTGTCTAAGCTAGGAACCGGCTCCTTGAATCTAGGGTCTATGGTGCCTCGATAATTCGGGTGCGTGACGTTGATTGCTCCGGCACTCCGTATGACTTTCTAGGACGTACTACGTTGCTTTGAGGATGTACGTCGTTTCTCGGCTGAGTGACCTTTTCTGGGACTACGACGCTTTCTAACTCCCGTCCTCCTCTTTCCCCTCTGTTCCCTATTCTACCAACTTACCGTAGTGGTTGAGCGGCCTGTACTTACACTCGTTCGAGGCCCTTTACCACTACCTGTCCCTTCGGACGACGCGACGTCAGGTACCCCACCGTTTCTCAACCTGTGCTGACTTGTTGTTGTTGCCGTTGATTCTACACAGCACCGGTTATTTATTTGTAAATAAAAAAATTTTTCTTCTCTCGGTAGTTGACATGGTTGGACACCTTTATAATTAAATGAAAAATCATAGGTTTTCGAAAGGAACAACTTCCTCACATTTTGTTACTTTGGGTATAGAAGAAAGACCCTAGACCACGTAATAAATGTTCAGTATTTTCCGTCTCAAAAGTCGTCAGAACAAAAACGGGTGTACACAAAATGAAAATTCGGATTAAAGACTGTAAAGGGAGATGTATTCTATGGTAGTTTAACAAGGTAAAATCGGTTAATGTTAAACACCCCTTTCGTCCAAAATTTGGACAGGGTAGTAAGTAACGTTCACTTTCAAAATGTGGTTTTAACGACCAAATCTATTTGTCCTTTCTCGTAGGATAGAATAACCCGACGAGTATTTACCTTTGGAACAGTTGACTACACCTTTGTAAAGTAAAATTTTGAAGTTACACAACTATTTGTGGTAGTTTTAATACATTTGAAACTAGAAATAGATTCAAGGTCCAACAATCCGTCTTTTATCAATTATGTTACTACGAAGATTGTGGTAAACGGTGAATCGGGAGTCATTAAAGTACGAAAATCTCTTATCTAACGACTCGGAAAGAATCGTTTTATCTGTTTGAGAAGACTATATACCTGACGTCTATTACCGTTTTTTCGGTCGAGAAAGATAAAAAAAGATAAATATATTTGTACTCTTTAATTTAAACAGTCTTTCCTAATAAAAGATATACAAGATTTTGAAACTAGAAAATACAAGATTTTATAAACGTACTATAAAAGACGTCAACTAAAGTACTGAAGGTGTTTTTTCCACCCTGTTTCTTACGAAAGATGTAGTCACTAATTAAGTCAAATACTATCAGTAGATCAAATGATGTAAGTATTTTGGACCTCGATTTTCCTTAAAATTAAAACAAAAATCGAAACAACTAAAGGTGGTTATGTAGTAATATTTAGAAGACGGGAGTTTATCTTAATAAGACACTAACACCTAATAGTCTGGTAAGTAGACCAGAATAAAGAAGACACGATACGGAAAAATACATCTAATAACATAAAAAAAGGATGTATTTTGACGGTTTTAAAGAAACTCTAAAGGAGGGAAGAAGGAAAAAATATCGGGACGTTGGTAAATTTGTTAGATAGACAACTCTTAAAAAATTGTACGAAAATTTTATAGTTCTAATCCATAAACATATTATGTTTATGATACTCTCTTCTTACGATATAAGAGAATTGTAAGTCTTGATGTTTATTGTCATATTATTTCTTTACTCGTTAAAGGACGATCTCCCTAGGAAATTCATCTTAAACCTCTCTTCCCTTCTATAACTCCTGATAAAAAAATTATCTTTTAATAATATTATTCGGATTTAGGGATTTCTTTGTGTTTCAATACTTTTAAATAAAAATAAATAATTTATAGTGTTTAAACAAATGATATAACAATATCAAGACTTAAACACAATTTCTTATGCCAAGTCATTGATTTTTCTTAGTAGGGAGATACTAACCGTATTTTCCAACAAATTCTATGTAACTCGATTTTTGATGTTCAGTTTTCTTTAATTTTATTAATATAAATAATACGAATAATTATAAATATATACATAATAGTATAATAACACAAATATATTATAAATATATACATAATGTGTATAAACGTACGTACGATTCAGTGAAATCAGTACAGACTGAGTAACGCTGGGACAACCTGGTATCGGATGGTCCGAAGAGACAGGTACCCTAAGAGGTCCGTTCTTATGACCTCATCCAACGGCACGGGAGGAGGTTCCCTAGAAGGACTGGTCCTTAACTTGGGTACATTAAGACTATTAGTCCAGTTCAAACTTATCGGTTCAAACTCTGATCGATAAGATCGAAGGACCGATAAGTACGTCAATCAAAATAACTGAGTGCGGATATAAAGGTGAATAATATTTTAACGGTACTTTACACAACGAGATAAACTCACTCACTTCACTTTCAGAGAGTCAGCACAGGTCGAGAAACGTTGGGGTATTTGATATCTCAGGTACCTTAAGAGGTCCGGTCTTATGACCTCACCCATCGGAAAGGGAAGAGGTCTCCTAGAAGAGTTGGGTCCCTAGCTTGGGTCCAGAGGACGTAACGTCCTCCTAAGAAATGTTCGACTCGATAGTCCCTTCGGGTTACGAGATAAATAATCTCGTCCAACGAGATAAATAATAATTCTTAAACAAACGTTTTAATCTGGCATGGGAGAAATGTTATTGAAAATCTTCTATAAGATTCCTTACCAAATAACTAAGTTATTCTTAAATACCGCACAAGTCTCTTCCTTTACCATTGGGTGAGGTCATAAGAACGGACCTCTTAGGGTCTCTGCCGTCTTGGACCACCCGACGGTAGATACCCCAGTGTGTCTCGGCCTGTACTGACTTCGCTGTTGTCGTCGTCGTTGTCGTCATGATATATACGGACCTAGAGAAGGTGCACCGTCCTTACGTTTTCACTTACTTATCTTTTACGGGGTAAAGTACTTATCTTAGGGGAAATATTGATTAACCAATCGACGACAACAGAGTACTGATTGAGGTATAACATCACTAAGAGTTTAAACTCTAGTCTATAGTCTAAGTAGATCTCTTGAATAATTAACTTTGTACTGACCGGAATGGGAGTCTTCAAGACTAAATCGTTCAGATTAAATAATTCTTTCCAGGTTTTTAGAGGTTCAGATTGTTTAAAGGTTTTCTACGACTGTGATAACTAACTCCTAGTGTCAAAAACTCTTGGTGATGATTTTTACGGTGGATAAAGGAAAAAAGGTAACCACCCATGTTTTTACTGTAGGTTAAGACCCCAGAAGAGATTATATTCTGAAACCATACAACTTATGACTAAAGTATCGACAAAGTGAAAAGGAAGGGATAAGAATATAGGTTTCGTATAAAGTAGACCTTAACATATATGAACGAATTCCTAGATTTTGTGTAAATCTTTTGTCAGACAAATCCATACCTCTGTTTCTATGTCTCTGTTTCTCTTACTTTAACCTCAAATATTTGTGTACGTTGTCCTGTCGATTTCACTCAAAACTGGTAAAACTGTCGGAAAACGAAGGAGACGTTTAATACTGCTTGAATGGATCAATGGACTTACACACACACACACTCATAGACGAATCAGTACAGGTCGAGAAATGTTGGGGTACCTGACATGGACGGTCCGAGGAGACAGGTACTTTAAAGGGTCCGTTCTTACGACCTCGTCCAACGGTAAAGGAAGAGGTCTCCTAGGAGGGTTGGGTCCCTAGTTTGGGAACAGAAAACATAGAGGACATACGGTCCACCTAAGAAATAGTGATGTGTTGGACCCTTTGGGATCAATGGACTAACCAACTCTAGTTGCTCAAGTATCAATGTATTTTAAGAACGTTTTACCTTTTTAGATATTTTGCATCCAATGAATCTCTTAAAGAGTAGATAGAGACCTGAGGATCTTCTTTTTGTACCTTATAGAGAAGAACCGGTCAAGTCAAGTCAAGTCAGTGAGTCAGTATAGGCCGAGAAACGTTGGGGTACCTGATGTCGTGTGGCCCGAAGGGACAGGTGGTGGTTGAGGACCTCGAACGAGTTTGAGTACAGGCAACTCAGCCACTACGGTAGGTTGGTAGAGTAGGAGACAGCAAGTGAAGAGGACGGAAGTTAGAAAGGGTCGTGGTCCCAGAAAAGGTCATTCAGTTAAGAAGTATAGTCCACCGGTTTCATAACCTCAAAGTCGAAATCGTAGTCAGGAAGGTTACTTATAGGTCCTGACTAAAAGAAATTCTATCTGACCAAAAAGGAGGAACGTCAGGATCCTTGAGAGTTCTCAGAAGAGGTCGTAGTGTTAAGTTTTCGTAGTTAGGAGGTCACGAGTCGTGAGAAATACCAGGTTGAGAGTGTAGGTATATACACTGATGACCTTTTTGGTATAGAAACTAATCTACCTGGGTTTCTCTTACCGAAGACTCGTAACTCATGTAAGTCAAACTGGAGAAGAGAGGTTTACCGACGTGGACGTACCGGACCCTGTACCGTGTACAATAAATCATTTACGGTGGTTCCACAGAGGGGAAAACTTGTATAAAGACTCGGAAATGTGGTACCTTTCTTTAGTTCATGTCCAGAATGTGGAACTTTAAAGACTTTTTGTACACGGTACACAAACAGTAGAAAAGTCTTTTCGTGAAGACTTCTCGGGAAATTACTCAAAGGATCTCTTTTAGACTTCCTTAGCATTACGTTGATTAGTAAAGGATGGAAGGGTGACTTGGAGAATAATTAATTGTACAATTACGAGACAAACTAAAGAATTTAAATCAAACTCTCTGTCATTTTGTCGATAAAAGTTTAATTTAATTTAATTTAACTCAACACTCTTCTAAAAGTTGACTATATCCCGAAAAACATGAAATGATTAAGAATATGAGTAATTCCATTTTTTTTTTTAGTTACTCGAACTTTACTTTCACAACTATAATAACATTCGATGTAGATGAGGACCTATTGAATGAGGGAGGTGCTGTTACAAAATGGTCCATACACCGTAATCTTTTACGTTTAAGAGTACGAATTTTCTTCTCTTTTTAAAGGAGTCAATGGTATTTGTAGTGGGTTCATAGACAAACCCCTTAATCGTATCAGTATTTGACATTTTTAATTCTAAACAAAAGGTCATGTCATCTGTAGAAATGACAATTATCCGACATTATTAGGACACTAAAAGTTACCATATAACGAGAGACAAGTAACACGTTTGAAGTCCATATTAATTAATAGAAAATAGAAAGAGATTCCGAAAGGATAAAAATTTTTCCCAAAACAAATCTGATGACAAGATTACCTAATACTCCTTTTTACAATGTCTATCATACCCTCTTCTTGGTCCCTAGTTTAACGGTTGTAGACAACCTCGTACCTTTTCCGATCTCTTAAGGTCTTTCTGTAGATGAAGACGAAGTTACTGATGTGATTTTTCAAACTGACACATCTAGTGTCTTTTGACCTTTAAAGAATTTCCCTCCTTTATGTTCATGTGGAATTGATGGAGGACGCTTCGGACATACGTCCAGTTCTTCGTTGTTAATCCTGGTCTATACCTTCATGTCTGACCAAGGTTTAACCATTTCCTCATGTAGTTCTGACATATAACAGTGGGACGAATGAATATACGTCTCGTGTAGTATACTTTACGATCCGACCTACTTCTTGTTTGACCTTAGTTCTAACGGTCCTGTTTATGGTTATTAGAGTCTATACGTCTACTGTGGTGGGAATACCGTCTTCACTTCTCCTTGATTTCTAGGAGAACTACTTCCACTTTCTCCTCTCACTTTTTCGACCGAATTTTGAGTCGTAAGTTTTTTACTTCTAGTACCGTAGACCAGGGTAGTGAAGTACCGTTTATCTACCCCTTTGTTACTGTTGTCACTTTATGAAATAAAAGAATCCGAGATTTTAGTGATACCTGTCACTGACGTCGGTACTTTGATTGTCAGACGAGGAACCTTCTTCTCGTTACTGTTTGGATCTCTCGTATAATTTTCAGTCTCTGTAATGAAACAGTTGTTTCCAGGTGTGTCAGTTTTAATACCAAACGGTCATCAGTACATTCCTACACTCTCGACATTTTATTTTATCCGACTCGTGTTTTATTAACTACGGAAGTTTGACACCACAACCTCTTCTGAGAACTCTCAGGGAACCTGCCGTTCCTTCAGTTGGGTCAGTTAGGATTTCCTTTAGTTGAGACTTATAAGTGACCTTCCTGACTACGACTTCTGTTTCAAGGTTATAAAAACCGGTAGATTACTCTTCTCACCTGAGTGACCTTTTTTGGGACAACCCTTTCTAACTTTCGTTTTTCTATTCCCCTGTTGTCTCCAACTCTATCAATCTATCGTAGTGGTTAAGTTACCAAACTTGTTTGAGACCCTCTATCACTTCCTGTCTCCTCGGACCACATGACGTTAGGTATCCTAGTGTTTCTCAGCCTGTATTGACTTGTTGTTGAGGAGGAATTGAAAGATCGATAGTACGGTTATACCTGGTTTACCAAAAGTGGACGGGAAATAAATATAACTAAATCTAAAAGATTTTAAAAACTAACGAAATACAACTTGAAAGTTTACAGAAGATGGTCGTTGCAAACGTTAATAGGAAAAATGTAAGGGAGTTAATAGGAAAAAATCAAATGGTACACTGTAGAACCCAATTATGGTTATAAGATGGTACTTTATCCTTAAGTCATACTGACATGGTCTTTTAAAAGGTCCGTTACAAAACGGGAACCTACCACGTTTATAAAGACACGAAGAGTTTGAAATTGTCCGTATACTTAGTGGACCTCTAGTACAAGTAGATAACTAGGAATAAGTCATCTAGACCCCATCTCAAAGGATTGGTTGGTCTCGGCCCCATCCCAAACTCTAAGACGTAAAGGATGTTCAAAACCCCACCACCACTATGGTGAAACTTATCGTTCCCAAATCGATTGTGACTATACGGTTCTTATTTAAACTGTACTATAGAAATTATTGACGTTTAGAGTATCAAAAGACCTTTCGTCTCAAAGGATGAGTATTAGTCACGGAATCCACCCTGAGTTCATACATCAGTTTTGACTTTATAAAGACAGAAAAACACGGAAGGATTTCGTGTCATGTAACGACTCAACTTTCTATAGAAAATTCAAAAGTCACAAATAACAACAATCACCACTTTATAAACGTTATAAAAGTAGAATCAAACGGTAAACAGTATGTACCGTATACTCTATTTTAGATTAACGGAAAGGATGTTCTTTGAGATAAGTCTTACTGAAATCGAAACAAGTAAACTATAAGGGACTCAAAGACGGAGGTGGAACAAGTACGACAAAGTAAATAGACTTTATCGGTGAGAGGAAGTTTATGTGAGGTAAACAACTTTTTGGATAATTAAGGAATTCAGATTAGAACTCGTGGTAGAAAAGACACTTCAGAAAACTTTAGGGGAATTAATCTACTTTAGACACTACTGATTGGCATGAGAGAGTGTTGTGTCATTAAGTATACGAACGGAAACGGAAGAATGATTTCGCCAAGAGACACATTTCTCTCGTGTCAACATAGTGAAGAAACTGGTATTGAAGTTAGTAATTTTGTTACATATAGTTAGCGGATAGTACACGGTCCAGGACTCGAGTCATGACCCCCAACTCTCTACTTACTCTGAATCGTAGACAGAAGTTCCACCAGTGGTGAAGGGTCCTATATTTTGTTTATAAATTTCTGTATTAATATCTTACTACGTAGAGTCATACTCTGTGTTACTACCTGTTTCTTTCTTTACTAGTGGAGACACACCTGATACGACGCACTCTGAATGGTCTCACGAATCTCAGTTCACTCTTCAAGTACTCTACTCATCCAAAAAACAGATATGTTTAGGTAGACTCCGACACGATGTGACTGAATGGATGAAGACAACAATAGATCGGGATTCAGCACAAGTTGAGAAAACCCTGGGGTACCTGACATCGGATGGTCCGAGGACATACCCTAAAGGGTCCGTTCATCCAAAGAAGGGAAATCGGTTGGAGGACTTGACTAGATTTACGTCGAATATTTTACCTTTGTTGTATTTGACATAAAAGGATTAAAAAATATGTTTTTATAGTCTTACAGACTACGTACTCCAAAAGTACCGTACCTAAGGTATGGGATTAAGAGGATGGTGGTCGTCGGAAAGGTATTATTATGTTATATAGAATGAAATTCTTCACATACCTGTGGAGAGCTGGTGTCGATAATTGACGAGGAACCTAGGTAGAATCAACAGGATTTGAGACATCACCATTGTAATAAAGATTGTCCTCCTTGGTATTGTTCGGTATAGTTCGTGTATAAACCTGGAACGATTTCATCAGTGGAGGAGAAGGTTATATATATATTAACGTGTTCAACTCCTTTAAACACTTCTTGGGTTTAGGTCAAACGACAATGTCCTTCACGTACGTATGCACGTACGTACGAGTCAATACAGACTGACAAACACTGAGGTACCTGCCCCCGGACGGTCAAAGGAGGTAGGTACTTGAAAGGATCCGTCCTTATGACCTCACCCAACGGTAAAGGAGGAGGTCCCTCAGAAAGGTTGGGTCCCTAACTTGGGTACAGGGGACGTAGAGGATGAAACCGTCCGTCTGAGAAATCGTGACTCGATCGACTTTCACTTCTGACGACTTTTGTTGAAAGTTGGTCCTATATCCGTCATTTCATAATAGTCTTAGTGGTCCTCTTTAGAGTCGTCCCCGGGTTCCGGTTTGGATGGAAAGAAAAAGTTTTTATGGTGGACTAATGGTGACTTTGGACAAGATGGAATGATTTTTCGTAATTTAACAACCCGGGTCGTGTATCTGTAAACAGAGACTTTTAGATCCACACTAAAGTCCTGAAGTGTTAAACTTGGTGATGGTGTCACCCACTGAAGTCTACCATTTCACAAACGGATGTTACGTCCTCTGGGTCCAAGCTAGGGGTCCAACCCTTCTAGGGGACCTCTTCCTTTACCGTTGGGTGAGGTCATAAGAACGGATCTTTTAGGGTACTTACCTCCTCGGACTACCCGATGTCAGGTGTCCCAGCGTTTCTCAGCCTGTGTTGACTCGTTGAAGTGAAGTGAAGTGAAGTGAAGTGTCACCCATTGCGACATCCGCCGGATGTCTGGTATGAAATAGGGTCCATTTAGTAGGGACTATAGCGTCCAATTGAAACTTTATTTCCGTTGATATAGTACAAAAAGGATGGTGTCAAAGATATACGATTTCACCCTTTTTTATACATTTATCTGATTACGAAGATGGAAAACGGTTGTCGGACGGGGTTTAATGGAAGAGACAACGGGGACTAATGACCGAGAAAGACACTTTTTCCCCAAGTCAAGTCAACGAGTCAAGACAGACTCTACAGCACAGGCACCACCACCATTGACAGAAAGGGAGGAGGTATATTCACTATGTCTTCGTTAAAATCTTCAGATAAAGAGAATGACTAGTGAGTGTAGTAATACTAAATGGAGTCGTCTTTCTTAATTCTGGTCAAGGTAAGAGGATTGTTTGACAATTAACTTCAAGAGTACAGTGGGTCCGTGTCTCTAAAGGACTAAAGTCGAGAGGGAGTTTATCGAAGCCCTTCTTCCACGTTAACAGGAGGGAAATGACTACTCCTTTATTCTACTTATCAGTTCTTTGAACTTTTCTAGTGTCTCGTTCACTTTCAGTCGAAGTTTGGGCTACAGACTAAGACATTGGGTAAAACAAAAATGGCGTAGTTTGTCAACTGTAAAGTGAAGTAAAACAACCCCGATATCTGTAACTCACTGACTACTTAAACATGTACGACGTTAAATGGTCAATTAATGTTTTCACTTTGATACGGAAGGGTGTATCGGAAGGAAGAGTAAGAGTAGGTTTCCAACCCTACACATTGTTACAAGAGACTGTGATTCGAAGATCGAAGACACCCAAAGAAAGGGAAACTGTTGGAAAAAAAGGAGAAGCAAATTCTAAGACATAGTAGATAGAAACTTCGTCCGTGGAAAAGAAAGAAGAGGTCTCACAAAGAAGGGTCGTCAGGGGATCAAAATAATAAACCCTAAAAGTTGGATGGAAAGAGAAACTCAAAATGTGAAACCCGAAAAGAGAATGAGAAATAGACTCCACCAGTATACCGGTACGACAAAGAAAGTAAAGCAAAAAGAAAAAGGTAAAGTTGGTGTATAAGAAGGGACAAGGAATAATAAGATCTAAAGTAGGATGATGGAAGTAGGAATGATTGTACGACCCTTTTGGAAAGGGAAAAAGGAATCGTAAAGACTACGGTCGGAAAATTCATAATTAACATAACTAGTGGATCTATGAAGAGGTCCAAAAACATGTTAAAAAATAAGTGAGTGAGTGACGTACTCATAGAATAAACACTGGATTGACTTTGTTTAACCGTGTAAAACTATGTTACAATATGACCGAGGTTTAGGTGTCACTTTCCTTAAATCTCGTTCTCTAACCTATTATATGAGTGTGGACCTTGGTGTTGCTGGAGTAATCACCGTCTTTCATTGTAAAGGTTTTTTATCGAAGATCTTTTGTCCGATCAAAGGTCTGTAAAGTTTAGTCATCTAAAAAGATAAAATTCCGTAAAAGGATTATTAATGACTTAGATTAAAATTAGTAGTCTGAGAAGAAAGAGTAAAGTGTTAGGTAATGTTCTATTACCTTACCTAAGACGTTTGAGGCCGGAACCTTGCTAAATGGAAAAGATTTTATATCCAACATTTATTCCGTCTTTTGTCGGATTACACAAAATATGGTACTTAGTATAAAGAATATAACGTTACTAATATTAAAACACAAAGAAAAGACAAATCGTTTCCTTGTTTTCGTTTTCTCGAAGGTCTTGTCTCCTTAATACTGTCTCCTTTGGCCTTTACGTTACGTAGTTTCGTTGTGTTCTACAGTGAAAATGTATCCAGACGTGAAGGTCCCATTTTGACGTCGTCGTAACACGTATTTCATCATACACCTCACCTTTTCGTATTTTTCTAAATGTTTACGAAGTCTTCTTACTTGTCCTCTGTTTTAAGAACCAAACAATGGTTCTAAACATTGTTATAGAAAAATTTTAATTAAAAATGACCTCATGTCAACGAAATTTTACAACACAATCAAAGAACGACATGTCGTTTCACTTAGTCAGTATGTACATGTATATAGGTGAAAAATTCTAAGGGAGGGGCAAATCCAGTGGTGTCTCGTAATTTATCTCAAGGGACACGACACGTCATCCCAGAGCAATCAATAGATACAATATGTATCATCACATATGTAAAGTCAGGACTAGAGGGTTAAGTAGAGTGGGGCGAAGGGAGGAACCATAGGTACATATGTAAACAAGAGATATAGACATTGAGTAAAGACGAAACGTTTACTCAAGGAGAGTTGGTAAAAAGATCTCAGGTGTATAGTCACTATAATATTCATAAACAAAAATAGAAAGACGAATGAAGTGAGACATACTGTCAGAGATCCAGATGGACACAATACGTTTACCGTAATGAGACAATAAAAAATACCGACTCATTATAAGGTAACATACACACATGGTGTAGAAGCATAGGGGGTCCACCTTAGTAAGAGGACATAGATGAGTTACGATATATTCGGACATACTGTGTAACGGGAGTTTTATGTAGTGTCAAAGGGGAGATGTAAAACCTACTGTGTCCCAAGGTCCGATTCTAATAATCGTGTAAAAAGACGAGACGAAGGAATAGAGACAAGAAGGTTGGAGAATAAACTCCGGACTAGATAATTTTTACCCGATGACGGTGAGAAAAAGAGCAGAATTGGTTGATTGAGTCAACTGGGAGACTCCGTCAAGGATAGGGTTGTGAGAGACAAGAGATTCCAGTCCGAATCGTGTCTCATAATTAAAGGATTACGACGAAACTGTTTAATTGTACTTACATCGTATGTAAATAAAAGACATCTACTTATCAGACTGTGTCTAGAGTGACCCGGGTCCAGTTCCACGGCGACCCCGACATCATTAAAGATCTCTGGGATGTCCTCTTGGTAAAGGAAAGGATCAAAGATCCTCCGGTGGGCGAAAGGAACTGAGTACGTACTGGGAAAGAGGTAGTAGTTTCGTTCGAAATACCCCGTTTCAAGAGAGGACAACGGTCAGACGTTAAAAAGTATCAGTGTAGAAGGAGAGTGTTAAAAAATAAAAAAATAATTTTTTTAAAAAAATAACTAAATGTTATACAATTAAAGTCCACATGTCATTTCACTTAGACAATATGTAATGTATATAAGTGAGAAAAAAATTTCTAAGAAAAGGGTATCTCAAAAATTATCACAAAGGGCACGATAAGTCATCTAGGAACAATCAATAGATAAAATATATATCGTCTCAAATATACAGTTATGGTTAGAGAGTTAAATAGGGAGGGAGGGGTGGAAATGTGGGACCATTGGTATTCAAACAAAAGATATAGACACTAAGATGAAGGTAAAAGATTTATTCAATTAAACATGGGAAATAGACAGAGAAAGACTGAAATGAGGTATACTGTTAGAGATCTAGGTTGGTACAACGACGTTTACCGTAATAAAACAAATAAAAATACGGACTCATTATAAGGTAACATACATATATGATGTATAAGAATTAGATTAGACGACAACTACCTGTAAATACAACGAAGGTACAAGACCGACAACATTTATCACGACGTCACTTATAACCCCACGTTCATTGAAAAGTTTAATGTCAAAAGAGAACTATATATGGGTCTTCAACACAACGACCCAAGTATACCATAAAGATATAAATCTAAATATTCGTTGGAAGTATGGCAAGAGGTATCACTGATATAGTTAAATGTAAGGGTGGTTGTCACATCCAGAGGGAAAAGAAGTGTAGGAAAGATCATAAATAACAAACACCTAAAAAAAAAAATTACCGGTAAGACTGACTACACTCCACTATGGAGTAGAATCTAAACTAAACATAAAAGAGTCACTACTCACTACAACTCATAGAAAAGGTACACGGTAAACCGGTAGTCATACAGACAAAACCTCTTAGCGAGAGTCTTTAAATTCTTGGAAATACCAATGTACCCGAATGGGATCCATGAGGTCCTAGTAGAGGTATAGAACTCCAGTTGATTATTTAGTAGAGTCGAGGTAGACGTTGGAATTAAGGGGAAACGGTGTATTAGATGACACTTTTATTTTCAATATATAAATACCGTTCCTTTCTCTTTAAATTTGATTTTAATAAGAGACGGGAAACCGTAAAACGGAGGGGGGTGTGACATGAGAAAAATAGATGAAGGGACCATCGAGTCTCCAATTTCGTAGACGGACGTTACGTCCTCTCGACCCAAACTAAAGACCCAATCCTTCTAGGGGACCTACTTCCTTTACAGTTGGGTGAGGTCATAAGAACGGACCTTTTGGGGTACCTGTCTCCTCGGACCACCCGATATGAGGTACCCCATCGTTTCTCAGCCTGTGTTGACTCGTTGAAGTGAGTAAGTATGTAACTGGTTTGAAGGGGGAGTCATCCTTATGGACGAGTCGGTATTTTTTATTATAGTTCTGTTGAGGAATTTTCTTTCGTAAGAAAGAACTAGAACATTCCCCAGTGTACTTGGTGGTGTTACTACGAATCTAGACCTAATCCATTTAACAGTTATTATTCGTACACTACATGTCGGGTACCGAGTCATTTCTTAGACGAACGGTTACGTCCTCTGAGTCCAAGTCAGAGACCAAACCCTTCTAAGAGAACTCTTCCTTTACCGTTGAGTGAGGTTATAAGAACGGACCTGTTAGGGTACCTGTTTCCTTGGACTGTCCGATGTCTGGTATCTCAGTATCTCTTACCCTGTACTCAATCACTGATTTGTTGTTGGATACAGAGTTTTTTGAATGTATTGACACGGAACTAAATATTGTCCGTCTTATTAAGAGTCTCTAAAGACTCTACGAGAAACGTCCAATATTAGGAGTTAAAACCGAGTTTATTTTAAAAGGTAAAAAAAGAACCTAGTTGACTAATTAAAAAGTAGTTGTAATTATATAAATGATCAAGATTCCTAATCATGTAGTCGTACAACAACCCTCCTCCCACCAATGATAAGACGATTGGTGTGTACCTTAATTTTCACAAAGTTTCCTGAAGAGACCATCAGGTTGCCGATTCTGAGTCACTAGGGTTACGTCCCCGGCACCCAAGGTAGTGATCAGACCCTTAATCTGGGGTGTACGACGTTGATTTCTAGGGTATACGACGTTACTTTTAACTTCTATGGTGGTCGACGTGATTCTGGGTCGTTTCGGTTTATTTATTTATAAATTAAATTTTTCACGATTCTAAATTAGTTCAGATTGAGAGGTAGGATTATAGAAAAGTAGAAATAAACAAGACACGGGTCACGGAGTCGGTCTGATTTGAAGGATACTTATCCGGTAATAGGTAAGAACTGAGGAAGTCGATACAAGTATGACAGGAGTGAGAGATCTAATAACACGAGGATAAAAAAACTTTCACATTAGAAGTAGGAACTTCAGGAGAGGAGGTCTTTTCAAAATTTTCGAGAGAGTCTTGGCTAGTGAGGGAGATAGAGAACATATCGTAGACACACAAAATGTTAGAAAAAGGAGAGAAAAGACGAGTAGGGGATCTTGTGTGAAAAGGGATTACTGGAGTCGATATTCTAGTACTTTCCACTATCTATATAAAACAATTCACAAACTTTCTCCTGTGTTGACTCGTTGAAGTGAAAGTGAAAAGTGAAAGTACGTAACCTCTTCCTTTACCGTTGGGTGAGGTCACAAGAACGGACCTCTTAGGGTCCTTGTCCCCTCGGACCACCCGACGGCAGACACCCTAGTGTGTCTCAGCCTGTGCTGNTCGATATTCTAGTACTTTCCACTATCTATATAAAACAATTCACAAACTTTCTCCTGTGTTGACTCGTTGAAGTGAAAGTGAAAAGTGAAAGTACGTAACCTCTTCCTTTACCGTTGGGTGAGGTCACAAGAACGGACCTCTTAGGGTCTGTGCCCCCTCGGACCACCCGACGGCAGATACCCTAGTGTGTCTCAGCCTGTGCTGACTTCACTGCATCGTCGCCGTCGTCGTTTGACGGTAGTGTCCATGTGGGTGACGGTGTATAGTCACAAATTGTATTGTCTTCCAATAAAGAGTGAACAAATTTTCTGTTCCGTCCCCATGAAAAAGACAATCATCGAAAATAGGTACAACTAAGTTCTTTGTCAGAAGATATAGGAGTGAGACAGTAGGGTGGTTCGAAAACAGACTTAGGTCTGGAATCTTCCTCTCTTTCTTGTAACGTTTCGTCGTGAACGAAAAATTTTTCAAAACCGGACCTCCGGTGACACGAAGATAAATGTAAGGGTGACTCTGTTGAATCGGAATACAAGTTTTTACACGTTCCCTCGGACCCTTTACATCAGTTTGACACATAGGTCGTTTTAGGATAAGTCAAGTCAAGTCAGAGAGTCAGCACAGGCTGAGAAACGCTGGGGTACTTAACGTCGTGCGGTCCGGAGGGACAGGTAGTGGTTGAGGGCCTCAAGTGAGTCTGAGTGCAGGTAACTCAGACACTACGGTAGGTCGGTAGAGTAGGAGACAGTAGGGGAAGAGGAGGACGGGGGTTAGGGAGGGTCGTAGTCTCATATAAGGTTACTCAGTTGAGAAGCGTACTCCACCGTTTTCATGACCTCCAAGTCGAAATCGTAGNTGAGTGCAGGTAACTCAGACACTACGGTAGGTCGGTAGAGTAGGAGACAGTAGGGGAAGAGGAGGACGGGGGTTAGGGAGGGTCGTAGTCTCATAAAAGGTTACTCAGTTGAGAAGCGTACTCCACCGTTTTCATGACCTCCAAGTCGAAATCGTAGTAAGGAAGGTTTCTTTAGGGTCCCGACTAGAGGAAGTCTTACCTGACCAACCTAGAGGAACGTCAGGTTCCCTGAGAGTTCTCAGAAGAGGTTGTGGTGTCAAGTTTTCGTAGTTAAGACGTCGCGAGTCGGAAGAAGTGTCAGGTTGAGAGTGTAGGTATGTACTGGTGTCCTTTTTGGTATCGAAACTGATCTGCCTGGAAGGATAATCATATCCTTTTCTCCTATCACCCTAAACCATCTTTGATACTAGAGACGATGTTTCTCAATTACTTCCCAGGTCGAGGAGGTACTACGAATGTGTAAGGGACAACCTTCAGTGTGACATTGACAACAAGTCAGTGAGTCAACCCAGACAGAGAAACGCTGGGGTACCAGACATCATACGGTCCGGAGGGAAAGGTAGTGGTTAAGGACCTCAAATGAGTTTGAGTACAAATAACTCATCCACTACGGTAGGTTGGTAGAGTAGGAGACAGCAGGGGAAGAGGACGGGAGTTTGAAACGGGAGTTTTCTGGAGTCCCAGAAAAGGTACTAAGGGACAACCTTCAGTGTAACATTGACAACGACAAGTCGATGAGTCAGTACAGGTTGAGACACTGGGGTCCCTGACGTCGTGTGGTCCGAAGGGACTTTCGTCCTGGGATACCCCGGAAGGGTCCCGTCCGGAAGGGGGTATAGAAGACGAAATGGAGGTGAGACTTCATGGATCTATGATGATAAATTACGTTTAAGGGACTCAACCAAACGTCTACACTTGGGGTGGGGAGTTCGTAGTTTCCCTTCTTGACGAACGCCTTGGACTTGTGTATCGGGGTCCGGAGGACGTCGGATACCTCATTACCAGTGACGACACTGTGGTGGGACAGTGGAGGATGTATATCCTTACAAATAATATTAGGTTATACCAAATTTTTTAATGACAACTTATGAAGGAATGTACTGGACCAATTTATTCTTTATATACTAAGATTTTAGAAGTCTTATAAAAATTTTCAACTCTCCTTTTCATCCATAAAAAGACATTGTATTCTACAGATTATTCCACCATTCTTCCTGTATTTCCTGAATTGTCTTCTAATCTAAAACCGTTCTTAAAATCAATTGTTCTATCCAAACCTCAATCTACCTAATCAAGAAAAAAAAAAAAATTATCAAGAACATTAAACTCTTTTAATTTGAGAGTTAAAGACGTTGGTGACTTCTCCTTATTATCGAATGTTAAAGAATTTCCATTTCTAATCCATTCAAAGCTTTACAAGAATGTTACGGATTGGATATTTATAAGGTTTTACGATCCACCATGACAAGAATGTCTGATAATTTGTGTCTTTAGGCATAAGTAAAATCTAAAAATTCCAGGTACACGTTTGTTATTTCTGTTTACCTTCAGAAACTTAATTGTTACTCCAGTCCTTTCGACTTTAGGTTTCTCAGTACGAATATTTCTGTGTTCTTGTTTGTTTGTTAGAAAGTTTCAAACATATAAGTGTTTTTGTTTTGTTTCTCCACGAAACCAAATTTCTCCTTTTGAAAAAAAAAAAAAGTTTTTGTATCGTAAGGTTCTCATTTTGTTTGTGAACTCTACGTACCAATCCCCCGAGTGTGAGTCAGCACAGACGAGAACCTCGGGCTATCTGACATCGGGTCGTCCGAGGAGACAGGTACTTTAAAAAGTCAGTTCTTATGACCTCACCCATCGGTAAAGGAGGAAGTCCCCTAGAAGAAGGACTGGCTCGCTACCTTGGGTACAGAGACACAGAGGACGTAACCGTCCGTCTAAGAAATAGACGAAATCGGTGATCCCTTCCGGGACTTCATGACTCCTCGTGGTAAGTCGGGATTTACGGAACAACTAACTTCTTTTACGTGTTCGATTTTACACTTTTAATACAAAATAAGTCACCTGTCTCCTCTTCCGTTACCGTGGGGTGAGGTCATGAGAACGGACCTTTTAGGGTACCTACCTCCTCGGACCATCCGACGTCAGGTACCCCAGTGATTCTCAGCCTGTGCCGACTCGTAGAAGTGAAGGTGAAAAGTGAAAATACGTAACCTCTTCATTTACCGTTGGGTGAGGTCACAAGAACGGTCCTCTTAGGGTCGCTGCTCTCTCGGACCACCCGACGGCAGATACCCCAACGTGTCTCAGCCTGTATTGACTTCACTGAATCGTCGTCGTCACCTGTTCTGACTCCTGAATCCGACCCCTGTAACGGAGAGTCTATCAAGATTCCCTGACGAGGTTTCTCCACTCCTCTTTGGTACTATTTGTGTGACAGAGACGTTGTTTTTGGTACATTAACCTCGTAGTTTCCTAATGACAACTAATTTTATTGGTCTATAGAGTTCAATTCCTTAAATCGTAAAAATTTACGTACCCCACTACATTCTTAGACCCGAATGACTTTAGTCAGGAGACTATACCCGATAGTGGAACACGAAAGAGTAGGGTCTGAGGAGTCCGACGTCTCCGACTGACGATCGTCAAAGATATGACTCAATGGAGGCCGAATGGTAGTTCCGACATTACACTACCGACATTGTATGAAATAAGTGACTATACCGTCCGTTGTAGTAAAGGAACTGTCGGAAGTGCCGAAACGGACACAAATCATGGAAGGTTTCAATCTTTGAATATTTACTACGACTTTTACGTCATAACTCAATTAGGATACCTTATTTCCCGGTTATTCTCTTGACGAAGGGACCACTGAGTCTACCATTTCTTAGACGGACGTTACGTCCTCTGAACTTAAACTAGGGACCCAGTCCTTCTCGTGAACCTTTACCCTTACCATTGGGTGGGGTCATAAGAACGAACCTCTTAGGGTACTTGTCTCCTCGGACACCCGATGTCAGGCACCTCAGTGTTTCTCAGTCTGTACTGATTTGCTGATTGTGTGTTCTCTCGACGTCCTTTTGACTCTTCCTTTTGTGTCGAGAGTAAAAGTTCCTGTTTCTTTACCTATTGTTATCAATGTTTGGTCTTGTACTGAAATCGAAGGTTTTGTAAGATTCTGTCTACTGGAATCAAAGAGTTACTTGGTAGTCCAATGGAAATTTCTGAGATAACGTAATTTACGTATGTAGTTAAATGTCTACGTTGAACTGAAGTCTTTACACTGTTGTAGTACTTCGTTCTTTTCACGGAATCCTTTTTGGATAACCCAAGTGTTCTTATTCCGACTTTTGATATCTATTTTCAGGTCTGGCCAAATACGTCCGAAGTTTAATGTAAAAAATTTTATTCTAAAAAATTTTAACCCCACCCGGTTTAAGGAAGAATTTTTATATTACACAAAAAAAAATGGAACTCACTACGATACAACGAAGTCAGCACAGGCTGGGACACGTTGAGACACCTGATCGTACGGTCCGAGGAGAGAGGTACCCTAAGAGGTCCGTTCGTATAACCTCACCCAACGACACGGGAGGAGGTCCCCTAGAAAGGACTGGGTCCCTAACTTATACACCAAGAATGCAGAGGACGTGACCGTCCACCCAAGAAATGGTGATCACTGTGGACTCTTCGGGAAGCAACGGAATGAATTCGATTTAACTATTTCCACACACGGTATACTCTCATTGAAAGAAGTCGAAGGAACCACCAGGTCACCGTTTCTGATGTACGAGGGTTTCGTCCCCTGGGTCCAAAGTAGAGAGGACCCTTGATCTAGGGTGTACGGTGTTGATTTTCCAGGACGTAAGATGTTACTTCCAGTTTCTAGAATTTAGTTTCTAAGCTGTTCGACGTTGATTCTAAGACGTGTCAGTTTATTTATAATTTTTTTTTTTCGACTTGTGTCTTCTTAACTACGAAAACTTGACACTACAACCTCTTCTGAGAACGCTCAGGGAACTTGACGTTCCTCTAGGTTGGTCGGTTAGGACTTCCTTTAGTCAGGACTAACCTTCCTGACTACGACTTCGACTTTGAGGTTATAAAACCGGTGAACTACACTTCCTGACTGAGTGACCTTTTCTGAGTTACTACGACCCCTTCTGACTTCCGTCCTCCTCTTCCCCTGTTGTCTCCTACTCTACCAACCTACCGTAGTGGCTAAACTACCTATACTCAAACTTGTTCGAAGTCCTCAACCACTACCTTTCCCTTCGGACTGAACGACGTCAGGTACCCCAGTGTTTCCCAGTACTGACTCGTGGACTTGACTTGACTTTTTTATTTATTTTATTTCTCATTGAAAGAATCGACGAAATCATGAAACTGGGTTTAGAATGACATACAAAATGGTCAACTACTTAACTATCCTTAATAAAAGTTTAAAGTCCATTCGTTTTAATATTACCAATCTTCATACCTGAAAGTTTAACCAAATGTGTATCTTGTGTCAAACCGAGATGGTGAATGATCAACATATCGATACCCTTTCACTCAGTTGATAAGACTTAGAGTCAAAAGAGTAGATATTTTATTATTTCTCCTTTCTCGTCGATGTGTAACGTACCTGCTATACCTATTGATTGTCTTTATGTGAATAAAATATCAGATACAGATAGTACCACTTCTATTAATGTTGAGACCACAAGGATTCCTAAAGTGGAGAGGTGTTGTTTGTCAAAGGTATGTCAATTTGTCGAACGTCTTTACCTACTTGGTTTAATTCATTCTAATGTTACTTAACGTGATACGGTTTTTATTTCGTTTCGTTGTTTTTTACGAAAACACATTTCCCTTCTAATTCTACGTCACACAGTCTCTGTTATGTCTTCTCAACCCTTGTAAAGTCTTTGACAAGCTATACTTAGTTGTCTTTTTATATTTAATTACCTTTCTATATTGATGGAAATTGATGGAAATATCTTTATAGTTTTCGTCATGGTTCGTTTCTAGTCTGGGTGACACAAGAAACTACAGTTTCTTCTGACTTTTAGAAAATCAACTAAGTCCTAGGTAAATTCAAAGTAGTCTGTCTTGTATAAGTGACCTCTCATCAGTCTGTTCATTCCTTTACTCAGTAAACTTGTTGATGAAGTTCTCGTCACTCTCCCAACGGGGGTTCACCCCTGACAATACTTTGTCTTTGGAGACACTTATACAAGTATACTTAGAAAGGTATCTATATATAAAAGTAAAAAGATCTATATATATAAAGTAAAAAGTAAAATATATAGAGTAAAAGTAAAAAGTAAAACACATCTTAATAATCCAGTATACCATCTCTACACAATTGAAGTTGTCATTGACTGTCAAAAGAGTGTACCAACATGGTGAAATATGAGGAAAATTTAACGAATATGTAAATAAAGTCAGAGTATCTAAATAGTAAAATACAATTGGAATTGGTCGAGAGAACCTTTTCGAATCGAAAGAACCTTTTTTTTTTTAACTTTAGAGACTCGGATATACCGGTTTTTGTTGACCTTGACTTATTAGTGATTGTAAAGAAAGAAAAAAAAAAAATTTGACCTCATTTTAACGAAATGTTACAACACAATCCAAGGTCGTTTGTTGTTTCACTTAGTCGACATACGTCGGGAAGGGAGAACTCGGAGGGAGAGTAAAGAGGTAGGGTGGGAAACTCTAGTATTGTCTCGTTGTTCAACTCAAGGAACACATCGAAGTGTGATCGATAGTGAAACGTGTCAAGTCAAGTCAAGTCAACGAGTCCGTACAGGCTGAGACGCTGGGGTACCTGACGTCGTACGGTCCGTAGGAACAGGTAGTGGTTGAGGACTTCGAACAAGTTTGAGTTCAGGTAACTCAGTCACTACGGTAGGTTGGTAAAGTAGGAGAGAGTAGGGAAGAGGAGGACGGAAGCTAGAAAGGTCGTAGTCCCGGAAAAGGTCACTCAGTCAAGAAGTGTAGTCCACCGGTCTCATAACCTGAAAGTCGAAGTTGTAGTCAGGAAGGTTACTTGTAAGTCCTGACTAAAGGAAGTCCTAACTGACAAACCTAGAGGAACGTCAGGTTCCCTGAGAGTTCTCAGAAGAGGTTGTGGTGTCGTATTTTCGTAGTTAAGAAGTCGCGAGTCGAAAGAAATATCAGGTTGAGAGTGTAGGTATGTACTGATGACCTTTGTGGTATCAGAACTGATCTACCTGGAAACAACGGTTTCGTCACAGAGATGAAAACTTATACGACAGATCCAAAGAGTGTCGGAAAGAAGGTTCCCCTTTCGTTTAAAATTAAAGTTCCGACGTCAGTGGTAGTCGTCACTAAAACCTCAAGTTCTTTTGTTTCAGACAGTAACAAAGGTAACAAAGGGGTAGATGAACGGTACTACCCTACCTTGACTGACGGTACTAGAAACAAAAAACTTACGACTCAAAATTCGGTTGAAAAAGAAAGAGGAGAAAGTGAAAGTAGTTCTCCGAGAAATCAAGGAGAAACGAAAGGTCGCATTCCCACCACAGTAGACGCATAGACTCCAATAACTATAAAGAGGGACGTTAGAACTAAGGTCGAACACGAAGTAGGTCGGACCGTAAAACGTATTACATGGGAAATATATTCAATTTATTCGTCCCACTGCTATAATGTCGGAACTATGTGAGGAAAGGGTCAAACCTTGGTCAGACAACAAGGTACGGACCAAGATTACCAACGAAGAACTGGACGTATGTGTAAAGAGTCCTCCGTCCATTCCACCAGACCATAAGGGTAAAGTAATTCTTAAAAAGAATTTCCGAAACCATATCACTTATTTCGTCTTCATCTACAAAGAAGACCTTTAGACAACGAAAAAGATACTAAATAGTCTACAACCTTAAAACTAGAGAACAAGGAGACGGAAAAGATTTAGGTCGAACTTGTAGACCTTCAAGTGCCAAATACATGAAAACTTCTGACCGAACTCGTAATGAAACGATCTTACACTCTACTCACGTTAACACTTCATCAAACTTGTAAGAAACCCTAACATTACTTTAAACTGGAAAAGGTCAGAACACCGGTGACGACTGAAAAAGTTTAAACGACCGTATAACCCACGTCCTGAAATTGTCGTAGTAGAAAAAGTTAAACTTTGTCGAGTTAACCTTAAGATAGTGGGGGTGATCGAAACAAGTGTCAATAGGAAGGATTCGGGGGGAACTGAAACATAAGTTAACAGACCGAGATCCACTCACTAGTGTGGTAACACCAATAGACCCGGTATTTCTAGAAAAACATATCAAGAGGACCCATAAGAACGGTGGAGAAGAATTATAAAAGACGAAGACAATCCAGGTATGGTAAAGGCAGGAAATAAAATGGGTAGAAACGTACTTTAAAACGTGTACCATCACACATATACGGTTACGATGAGAGGGTTAAAAAGGGTGGGAGGGAAGGAAGTTGGGTGACACAGGTATATAGTAAGAAATTCACACACAGAGATAAGTACGGGACGTCTATCCAAGTAAACTTGGTAAAAAGATCTAAGGTGTATATACATAATTATATAATATGAACAAAAAGAGAAAGACCTTATCGGTGATTGTGAAAATTCACCCCATATTTGTCAGGTTAAAGGGAATCTAAAGTGGACAGTGAGGTTGAGTTTCATTGATAAACCATCGTTGACTATGGGAATACGTATTTAAACGTATAAATCTAGATTAACCACTGACCGTGTTAGGTTCGGGGAAATTAATGAATATCATGTGATACCGACTGAGTGTAAATGTAAACTCATTCATTTTCTCGAAGTTCCACACACACTTCCGAAACGACAACAAACCATTTTTAGTAGAGTATCTATAAAAACAAAAAGGAGAAGCGACGCGAGAGGAAGTCAACGTGTCTCTTCTCCCCACCTGGAGACCATCCCTTCTACCCAGACTTTTATCCCGACCTATACAGGTTAATACTAAACCCTTTAGACTTCTATACATTGTCAAATCATAAAATAATAAATGAATTGAAGTTAGATTACTATACTTTGTAATAACGTCACGACTTCAAGAGAATAGGGAAAGTTCCACGAAGTTAGGGGACTCCTTTCTTGGTTCGTCTGCCTTAAAAAGTCCGATGTTTATGTCTTCTCGATCAACCTTCATACAAGAGACAGGAACTACACTTCTAAGACAGTGAAAATTAAGAGGTCGAACAAATAAAAGGATGACGTATTCTTGACCCCGAACAAAAATCGTCGTAACTAATTCAACAGTAACTAAAAATTCTATCCTTTATCTTGAAAGTTTAAAGGGTGTACTTAAATTTCGTTCAGACTATTATTGTAGTCCTATTTTGTAAACAGTACCGTTACTGTCTTGTCGTTCATAGTAAGTTTTGGAAAGTTCCGAGTGTTTCTCGTACACCTTAGGTCTACAGTCATGTATGTGCTTCTTCATAGTTGAAGTAATAAATTAGATTTATACGTAGTTGTACGAAGATCAAGGAGTCTTACCTATGAAGTAAATAAAAGTATGTACAAACACAAATAAGTTTTAACAGTATTCGCAAATAAAAGATCGTCAGTTATCTTAAACCAGAATAATAATTATCAATTCTAAATGACGCGGCCCGTAGGACGATTTGGAGATGTCGTGTACGCACACATGCTCACACGAGTCAGTGAGTCAGTATAAACTGAGAACGTTGGGGTACCTGACATCGGGTGGTCCGAAGAGACAAGTGTCCTAAAGGGTCCGTTCTTGTGACCCCACTTAACGATAAAGGAGGAGGTCCCCTAGAAGGACTGGGTCCCTAGTTTGAGTAGAGAGAATATAGAAGATGTAATGTCCTCCTGAGAAAGTACAACTCGGTAGTCCTTTGGGGGGAAGTGTCGTGTCACACTTAGTTAAAAGTGTCTTTGTAAATCCCGTTCCAAAGAGTTTGAACCGTGATGACTGTAAAACCCGGTCTGTCAAGAAACCCTCTTTCCGACCGGACAGGACACGTAATGTCCTACAACTCGTCGTAGAAACTGAAGATAGGTAATCTACGGGTGTTATTTGGAGACGGATGTTCAACACTGTTAGTATTTACAAAAATCTGTAACGTTGACGGGAGACCCCTGTTTTTTCAGGGACCAATTGCTAGTAACAAAATCGTATTCATAATAAAGATAGAACATTGTCTTGAGTAGGTCCCTGTGTGTCGGTCGTTCTGTTTGTAGACATGTCCCAGAATATGTACAAACCTGACTTTCGGTTCCTAAGAACGTGATTGACTATACTACAGGTTAACTAAGATTTCTGTGTACTCGTTTTCATGTGGTTCTTTCTATATTCCGAAAATAACCGGAAATTCACCCGAAAAGTCCACCACGATCACTATTTCTTAGACCGGACGGTTACCTCCTGTACGTTCTCTGTACCCAAGCTAGAGACCCAGTCCTTCTAGGGGACTTCCTCCTTTACCGTGGGGTTGGATCATAAGAACGGACCTTTTAAGGTACCGGTCTCCTCGGACCGTCCGATATGTCAGGTACCTAGGGGTTTGTTAGCTGTGTCGACTCGTACCCGTGTTCGTGTTACGGTCCCTTTTTCGAGCACTATTTAAACTGAATTGGTACCGGTTACTGATTGTATTTAGAACAGAACTATTTGTCAAGTAAGTGTTTACTCCAATCTTTATACATAAGTTTACACGTTTTTCGACTTTTACATAGAATTATAAAGAATTTCCAATGGAAGATTTGTGAGATCAAGGTAATTTTATCACCGTAGTAATGTCTTTACTAATGTTTACGTGTTTACACAATATGTTTACAGTTCGAAAATGGACACCATCTCCATGTATGCATATAGGTATGTATATAGGTCCTTCAATTCCTATCTGTCCAGACTAGGTGACGAAAACATTTATTTCAAAATCACCCTGTTTAAGTACGAGTGTCCCCCGAAGAAACCACCGACCGAGTCACTATTCCTTAGACGGACAATTCGTCTTCTACAGTCAAGCTGGGGACCCAGCCCTTCTAAGGGGACCTCCTCCTTTACCGTTGGGTGAGGTCATAAGAACGGACCCTTTAGAGTACTTGTTTCCTCGGACCACCCGATGTCAGGTACCCCAGTGTTTCTCAGCCTGTGCTGACTCACTGACTCGCACTCGTGTTCGTGCACGAGTAACCAGACGAACGACAGACACCGATGAAAGTGCTATGTTGTTGTCTCAACTCAGCGACACTGTCTATAGTGTGTCGAAAGTTTTTGCTTTTTACACGATAAACCGGAAAATGTCTCTGCCAAACGGTCGGAATCATATCATAGAGTTCGATCAGACCAAAAATATCCATATATTGTCTTCCGTCAGATGAACAGAAACACGAAACATAAAATATAAAAATTTACATATAATTTGATTTTATACGTTAACAGAAGTGTAGACACTTCGTCCTTTTTATTGTCAATCCCAAAAGGGGAGAATTTAACGAAATTATCCATTGTCGAATGGTTTTGTATGACTTTCGAGTCATACGGTCAAGACCCGGTTAAACGGTCCTCGAAACGAATACGTAATACGATGAGTTAAGAATGTTGTTGTGATACTCCACCACAATCAGTATAAAAAGGAAAAGTACTCCAACGACTCTGAATCCGACCTATTGGAAGAGCTCCCGTGTATCTTAGTCTTACGGCTGTATAGACTAACGTTTCGAGTAGAAATCAGTGATACGATAGGAGACACGTGTCTCATTTTACAATTACGTTTTAAATTAAGTAAAATACATGTGAAATTTCTAGATTCGTCTATGTAAAAATTCTCAAATAGGTTTAAAGATATTAGGAGAATATATCATTCTTCTACACTACGGACAAGTTTACTTTTCTCCAGTTCTAGTAATTAATTAAATAAATCGTTTATGTTAACGTGGAGATAAGAGGTGATCTGTGACACGTCCTAGGATTCCTTTATTATCACTATTTTCTGTAACAAGAAGAGGAGTTGTTCGAGAACAGGATAACTCCTCCGTCTGCCCTTTTTTTCTCTTTTGACTGTTACGTTTTTATTATTTTACCGATATTATCACCCTACACGGTTCAAGATTCCCACCTGTCTCTGGAGTGTTTCCGTCGACCTTGACTTTGAACTACTTACTGATCGTTGACCTTGGTCCTCCCACTGATCCTGGGACTGTTACTGGACGAATCTTGACGGAAACCTATGTGTTTGCAAAAACGTGTTAAGGATTGAGACATTTGAATACAAAATAAACTCCTTAGGTTCTAACTTGTACATTTTATCAGTGATTACCATGTTTTGTGATATATTCTTTCACAATTTAACGTACTACGTCGGATTTTAATGTTAACTGGAGTCCTCATCTTTCGTTACTAGTCTCAGACCCCAACAGTCCCTCTTCCACCCTACATTTAATTTACAATTTCATACTCGTCTCGGACCGATTTGTCTCTTCTCAATCCGACTCTTAGAAGTCACTGACTGATGTCGATCCTATCACAAGTATTCAACGACTGAGAATTTCTCTAGCCGGAGTTATTTTTGTCTTACATTTCTTGTCGTCCTCGTCTTCAGGACAACGATCGAAGCCCGTTTTTTACATCTATTAAAACTCTTGATCTATTTTTTTAATTTTGTATAAACTTGTTATTACTCACTAAACACTTCCGGTAACAGAAGAGGCTTTCATTATGTATGAGGTTTCATTTATTTACTTCTCATATTTAAATAAATTCTTTAGTGACAACTCCTGTTTAATTTTTTTATAACTAGTTATGACTAAGATAACGGTTTATTACCTTTTGAAAGTACCTTATATGCGGTGTAATTTTAACTCTGCATCGTCATGAAATGTTTAATTACACTTAGAATTTAATGAGGTTAAATAATAAGTTATTTCAATAGATGTAATGTGATAGACTGTCAACACTTATTTTTATAGATACTAAATAGCAGTGGAAAGATCGAAGACTAGATTACCTCCTCCGTTTATAAAGGTATAAATAATCACTCTATTACCAAAGTTTACTTTCTTTACCAGTAGATACTCTTAAATAACATTTCCTTCTACTAAGGTCGAAGTTCCTTTGATTCCCTCCAAAAAAAGACTACTTCACTGTAAACTTTTCCCTCAACTTTTATTTATTTACAATAAATTTGTTTTCTCTCTACTCACTACACATGACTCGTTCTTTGTAGGTCCGACTTCATCGTCGTATGCGTTTAGGGACACTGTCCTCCTTTGTCTTATAAGATCGACACTCACACTCAAATAAACTTTACACGTCCATCCAACCCTCGTCAATAATTACCAGAGTTAAAGGAAGACGACCACCTTTTAAAGTCGAAAAGTTTCTTGTGTACCAAAAGAAATAATAAATCTATATTTTAGACCTGTAGACCATGTTTGTTATATTCATCCATCTCATACATATTAAACCTTTACGATCAGACGTTACGTCCTCTGACCCAAGCTAGGGACCCAACCCTTCTAGGGGACTTCTTCCTTTACCGTCGGGTGAGGTCATAACAACGGACCTTTTAGGGTACCTGGTGTCTCGGACCATCCGATGGCAGGTGCCCCAGCGTTTCTCAACCTGTGCTGACTCACTGAAGTGAAAGTGAAGTGAAAGTGAAAGTCGGGTATAATTTTTCACACACAAGGAGACGGACTTTTCTCGCGAACGTGAAAAGAGGAGAGATGGATCTCTACTTTCCTTTTTATTGAATATTTGAGATTCAGTTTCTAATTTTATCTTACCCAGAACTCTAACTTGTTTGTCTTAGTCCTAAGATCTAGTTTATTAAAAATTAAAAAAGATATGACTAATTACATCGAGAAATTAGTTTTAGAAAAAAAGGAAATAAAAACGAAAAAACATTCAAATCAATAAACCCCCATGATAAATCTATGGTTAACATTGTGGAGATTATTAATGATTTTCGCGTGAACTAAGTTTTAGATGTAAAGAAGACGGAGAAAATTTGTATGTTCCATTTCCAGTCTCCAAAATTAGAAGATGTGACTCGGATTTGTCGACGGAGATAATTAAATCTTTAGTCAACAAACAACTTATGTTTCAAACACGTTCCGTGATTGGTCCGTGGTACCCCCTATAACGGGATAACGGTAGTTCGTATGCACACACACATACACAATCAATGGGTCAACACAGGTTGAAAAACATTGGGGTACCTGACATCCTCAGTGTTTCTCAATAATTCTCTTCCTCAGTTCTCTGGATCATTCACTGGATGTTTTACGAGAAAATCAAACCAATAAAAGTAAGAAGATACACAATAAAATTTCTCTGGTAGAGAGGGTTCCTTGTAATCCTAAACTAAGAGTATTAGTCTAGTACTACATGGAACGTACTACTTTGTTAGTCGAAAGATCATGTTTCACTTAATTTTAGTATCCTCACGTGTCAAGACGAACTCAAATGGTTACCAAATCAGAAATTAAGTTGGTTTTAATAAAAAGTTCTCTGTTAACATTAAAATCTGATAGGACTAATAGATGTATTTTCACTCATCTAATGTTAAGAAGGTTTGAAAAGGAAAAGAACACTTCTGTCGATGTGTTGTGCGTCAGATCAAAGTACTTCCAAAGTAAATTCCTTAATTCTCTCTCTTTAACCAAATCTTTCATTTAACTTCGGAATAAACCCACCAATTCCGTACTCTCTCTACCTCTCTCTCTCTCTCTAAAAGTTCAACATTTAATTGGACAACAAAATCCCTAACACTTTCCTGTAAACCACTAACACTTTCCTGTAATTCCAAAATAGTACACTTATACTCTTTCCTGACATTATCTTTTATATTGAGTTTTTTATTAAGACGTATGTCACTGTTACTACTGGTAGTTATTTTATACTAAATGAAAATTGAGTTGGTTTATAATTTGATCCTCTGGAATTTTTATACAACAAAAGAAGAAATAATATGTGATCTATAACTTATACTTTGTGACCCATTGTATAGGGGTCATGTAAACGTTTCTTAGAAAGAAGTTACCAACACTTCAAAATTATACTCTATTTCCTTCTTTCTACTCGATTTTCTCTTTTTACACTCTCGATTAATGTATTTTTAATTTGATAGTCAACAGTGTAAGATTATAGGATCGGACCAGTCATCTTATAGTTCTTACTAATTTGTATACTTTTTATGATGACACTGGTGGAGAAAATATAAATGGACTATTACTATTAAAAATTTTACTATATTATCTTTCACTTGTTTACTAGTCATTGTGATGTCTGATAATTTCGGATACGTAATGAAAGGATTAAGAGTGTCATAAAAATGTAGAGATTACATCAATCACGTTGGTATCAAGATAATCTTCTCTTTATTCAAATATCTTAAATTGAAAAAACTTCATTAAGTGGAATATTGAGTAACTCAGTCTTATACTTGGGTCTAGTGGGACTAATGTTTTGTCTTTAGTTGGTACTTCAAATATGACAGTAGGTATCTTTCCTGGTATTTATGGACATCAACATCTTCAAGGTCATCGACCTAAGGTCTTAGAATCGTTTAATGGATGATCGTTTCGATGAGTAAATAAGATGCACAGTACAATAAATAGATATTGTACCCCAATTATAATCATGGGTGTTGGAGTATCCCGATTCTATTCTTAAGTTATTATCTTACGTAATTTCCTCAAATTATCAAATTAAAGATAATACGTACCGGGACTCGTTCCACATAATTTTCTATCGAAAGTAATAATAAGAATCTAAGGATGTAAATGTGAATATTTTATCTCATAAAATCTAAACATATCATATGTTCTCGAAAGTCTCACAAAAGTATATATTACATAAGTTTGTTTATAATAAATTGAAAAACAGAAAATAAACTAGTCGATTTGTCCATTAAAATTCCAAATCCTTACTGTCTCTGTAAAGTTTACGACGTTGAGTCGAAACGACAACTTTTTATCTTAATGTCTTATGAGGGAAGAAGAGGATCCGATTGATCCAACCTCTAAGTGAAGATTTAAAACGATGAATGAAAATCAAAGACTTAAATGAGTGAACTTTGTGAACCGAAAGAAAGACAATAGAGAACAGACCTTTTAGGATACCTGTCTCCTCGGACCATCGGATGTTAGACACTTCAACACCAGTTTGTGCTAAATCATTGATTTGTTGTTGGTGGAGTAATAAGTCTTATAAAATTTTAAATCGAAACCCATCTTCGTCACACCGAATTCCTTTTTGATTGTACATTTATTAGTTCCATAAACTTAAGGATCAAGATTAACTAATTTACTGGAAACTGTTCAACTAATGGAAAGGCCTAGAGATGGGGATTGAGTGTTTTCAATTTTAACATGATCTTATTGATTGACAACACCAACATAAAATTTTACAAGAGATTATGTTTAAAAGTTACGTTGAGAATTTCTTAAGAATTTCTTTAAGTCGATTATATATTTACCGTCTGTCACTTCTTACGTATCCATTATCAGTTCAGGGGAGTAGGTCTCTACGAGGGTCCCTTAAAAGTCCCTACTGTTTTCTAAGGTAAAACTCTCGAAAAACATTACTCGGTTGGACACGCCGTGACGATCGAGAGAGTTATAGTTTACTTTCAACTCGAGACTTATTTTCATATAGTAAACGGTAAGGATTGTCATTGTTCAGAAACTTCCGTCAAATAGTAAAATTTGATACTGTTTAGTTAAAATACGAAGTAGTAATATTTATAATTCTTTCCATACGTGGGGGAGAGTGGACGGGTAGGGTGAGAAAAAGTGAGTCAACACAGACTGAGAAACGTTGAGGTACCTCATGTGTCTTGGACCTTAAGAGGACCGGTCTTATTACCTCACCCACCGGAAAAGGAAGAGGTCCCCTAGAAGGGTTGAGTCCCTAGTTTGGGTACAGAAGGTGCAACATCCGTCTAAGAAATAGTCGACTCGATTGTCCAAACGAATAGATCCACAGGAGGATCTGGAATATCTGGACGACTTCTCCATTGAATATCCGTCGTCAAAAACCGTATACTAGAAGGTACACCTTGAGTTCGACTGACTTGAGTCTTATCTTCACTGAGTTTCCGTTTGTTTATAGTCAGTCAAGTCAAGTCAGTGAGTCAGCATAGGATGAGAAACGCTGGGGTACTTAGCGTCGTGTGGTCCGGAGGGACAGGTAGTGGTAGAGGTCCTTTCACTTTCGCTTCAACGAGTCAGTACAGGCTGAGAAACGCTGGGTACCTGACATCGGGTGGTTCGAGGAGGCAGGTACCCTAAGAGGTCCGTTCTTATGACCTCACCCAACGGTAAAGGAAGAGGTCCCCTAGAAGGGTTGGGTCCCCAACTTGGGTCCAGAGGGTGTAACGTCGGTCAACGAAATTGGAGACGTGGTGGTCCCTTAGGGAATTTATGTTCTTGGGTTCATGATTGTAGTTTCTAAAGTTCCCTCCTTTCCTTCGGTCTAACTTTCTTCTCCCTCCTCCGCCCTCTCCCCCTCACTTTCCCCACCTGAATGTCTGTAGAGGACGGTGGATGTCTATGGGTCCACGATACTCTGAAAAGGGACCCGGAGGTCTCTTCCCTCCTGACCTTGAGCCGGGATGGTCTTTAGCCTGGTCTGGTCTTCGTCTTAAGCTCAAGAGACGGTTCGCCTCCACTAGTCAGAGGTTAGGAATCGAGTCCGACTCCCGGGAAACTGGTCTAAGGACACAGGTCCTGGCCCCCTGATCTTTTTCTCCCTTCCTATCCTTCCCAATTCCTCTCCTTTCTCTCTCCCTTCCCGTCTCTCCATTTATTTCGGAGAACAAGGAATGACCAGTCCCATAAGACCGGTCAACAGGCGCAGTCCTCTGGTCCCTGTTTTCCCAGGGTCAACGCCGGAGACCCAGACCAGGTAACCGTCCGTTCGACCGGGAACTCATGGGGTTCACTAGTCCTACAGTGTGAGTTTAAGTTCAGGTAGCTCAACCACTACGGTAGGTCGGTAGAGTAGGGGACAGTAGGGGAAAAGGAGGACGGCAGTTAGGGAGGGTCGTAGTCCCAGAAAAGGTTACTCAGTTGAGAAACGTACTCCACCGTTTTCATGACCTCAAAGTCGAAATCGTAGTAAGGAAGGTTTCTTGTGGGTCCTGACTACAGGAAATCTTACCTGACCAACCTAGAGGAACGTCAGGTTCCCTGAGAGTTCACAGAAGAGGTCGTGGTGTCAAGTTTTCGTAGTTAAGAAGCCGTGAGTCCGAAGAAGTGTCAGGTTGAGAGCGTAGGTAGGTACTGGTGACCTTTTTGGTATCGGAACTGATCTGCCTGGAAACAACCGTTTCATTATATAGACGAAAAGTTATGCGACAGATCCAACCAGTATTTAAAGGAAGGTTCCTCATTCACAGAAAATTAAAGTACCGACGTTAGTGGTAGACGTCACTAAAACTTCGGGGAGTTTTATTTAAGACTGTGACAAAGGTGACAAAGGGGTAGATAAAGGGTACTTCACCATCTTTACCTACGGTACTAGAAGCAAAAGACTTACAACTCGAAATTCGGTTGAAAAAGTGAGAGGAGAAAGTGAAAGTAGTTCTCCCAAAAATCAAGGAGAAGTGAAAGACGGTATTCCCACCACAGTAGACGTATAGACTCCAATAACTATAAAGAGGGCCGTTAGAACTAAGGTCGAACACGAAGAAGGTCGGATCGTAAAGAGTACTACATGAGACGTATCTTCAATTTATTCGTCCCACTGTTATATGTCGGAATTGTATGAAGAAAAGGATAAACTTTGGTCAGACAATAAGGTACAGGTCAAGAATGACAACGAAGGACTGGACGTATGTCCAAAGAGTTCTCCGTCCAGTCCACCGGACCATAAGGCTAGAGAAAGTCTTAAAAGGTGTCAAATAACACTAGGTGCGTCAATTTCCGAAACCGTATCAGTTATTTCGTCTTTATCTACAAAAAGACCATGAAAGAACGAAAAAGGTACTAGGTCACCTACAACCGTTAAACTAGAGACCAAGAAGACGGAAAAGATTTTGGTCGAACTTGTAGATCTTCAAGTGTCAAGTGTATAACGACTTCGGACCGAACCTCTTAAAACTCGTAATGAAATGATCACAAACTCTACTCACGTTAACACGTCATCAAACTCGTAAGAAATCATAACGGAAAGAAACCCTAACCTTACTTTTGACTGGGAAAGGTCAGGACACCGGTTACGACTCAAAAGGTCTAAACGACCGTATAACTCGCGTCGTGAAAGTATCGTAGTAGAAAATCCTAAACTTTATCGAGTTGATAAACTCGATAAACTTTATCGTTTGTTTATATCTGACTGATTATTGTATAAGACACTGTAGTAAGTCCTTATAATTACCTTGGATTGTCGAAGAGAACTTTGACACTAGATTTTTAACTATCACTACTTAATTAAAGATCACTCTTTACATAGACCTTTTAGTATTTCATCTTTACTCGAGAGTCCACACCAATTCTTATATCTTCTCAACCATTTTCTCACTTCTTGTCTAACCTGCTTTTCTCTCCCTTTCTAAAATACCGTTTATAATTTGATTCGACAACAGTTAAAATAAAAAAGATTTTAAAAAAGAAGATAATGTAAATTTTAGTTTTGATAGTATTGATTTAATATATAGTGGTTAATACGACAAATAAGTAGTAACGTACTAAAATTTTATTGTATATGTACCCTAAGCTGGGACGGGGAATGGTGCATACTCAAATGGACGTAAAGACATTATATCCCGTTATTTCATTCTATTTGTTTCTGAGAAAACTGGTCACTCAGTTTTCAAAAGTCTTATATGATTGTGGTTCAAGAGTTGGTTATTAAAATTCTAAAATAAAAGAACCCGAGATTTTAGTGACGTCTATAACTGACCTCAGTAGTTTAATTTTCTGTGAACAAGGAACCTTCCTTTCGATACCCTGTTTGGATCTGTCGTATAATTTTACGTCCCTGTAGTGAAAGAGTTGTTTCTAGGTATATCATTTTAGATACCCAAAAAGTCATCAGTATATACCTACAATCTTGACCCGATACTTCTTCCGTCTCGTGACTTTTAACTACGAAAGTTTAACACCACGACCTTTTCTGAGTATTCTTAGGGAACCTGTCGTTCCTCTAGTTTGGTTAGTCAGGATTTCCTTTAGTTTGTAATTATGAGTAACCTTCCTGACTACGATTTCGACTTCGAGGTTATGAAACAAGGGGATTACGCTTTTCGACTGAGTAACCTTTTCTGAGACTACGACCTTTTCTAACTCCCGTCCTCCTCTTCTCCCGTTGTCTCCTATTCTATAGATCTATCGTAGTGACTGAGTTATCCGTACTTAACCTCCTGTCTTCGCGGACCGCACCACGTCAGGTACCCCAGCGTTTCTCGACCTATACTGAATCGTTGACTTGTTGTTGTTTAAAAGAAATTATCGAACGAAAAGTGACTTTATGTAAAACAGAAACGGGAAATTGGACTTTCTTATTAAAGATTCAGATATCTTATACACTTTATTAGATGTTTCTATGTGTTGTGACATAAAATTTTCTATTAATTGAAAGTTTTTTAGTCTATAACTGATTTTACAAGAAAAGGGGAAGTAATACTGTACTTTAGGAGAATAAGTTTACTTAAGTGTATGTTGTTTTATTCACCATAATATGATTCGTCCTATTGCTTCAAAGATGCAGTAGTGAAAGTAGTCAATTGAAAACTAATGCATGTTATTAATTAAAGACTCATTTTTTAAGTCGTATACTATCATTGTATTAAATTAGTCCTTATATCGAATATAACTACTTTTCAATAAATAGTCCAAAATCATCAAGACGAATAATTTTAATTATTTGATAAATAATTATTAAATAAATTTTATTAAAATTTTAGTAAATTATTTTAAAAACTTAAATCATTTTAAGATTTATTAAAAATTATTTAATAAATTTAACTAACAAATTAATAAATTAAGTTTATACAACTCAATATGAATGATTTTATTAATACTTGTAGGCACTTTGTAGACGTACTTTATGGTGGGTTCCTTCTTCCATATCATGTTCTGAATTTCCCTGAAGGGACCACCGAGTCAACTGTTTCTTAGGTTGGTTTTGGTGGACGTCACGTCCTCTGTACCCAAGTTAGGGCCTAATCCTTCTAGTGGACCTCTTCCTTTGTCGTTGGGTAAGGTCATAAAACTGGACTCTTTAGGGTACCTGTTTCCTCGGACCGTCCGATATCAGGTATCCCATCGTTCTCAGTCTGTACTGAATCACTGATTTGGTGGTGGCGCTGGTGTTTCTGAATTCGATACTGCAATATTGACATTAGTATAAATGAAATATTGAATCTCGTCCATCCCGTAATTCCTACTACGGTATCACTAATCAGACCCCTGGTTTCTTCAAATATACACGGACAATTACGAATATAGAAGTTATAAGCATTTAAGTCTTTTCTTTACTGTAAAGGGGATATACTTTGAGGTACCTAAGAAAAAGTCGACCTTATTCTTTTACGATCCTTTCTCTCTAACCATGTATTTCAGTTGTTCGTTACTCTAATAATCTAGAAGTGGAGGAGAGTGAAATACTAACCCGACCCCTACTAAGTATTTGTAGAAGATATTTATAGATAACAGAATTCGATTTGCTCAAACGAGTTTTTTGTTATAATATTAGCCTTAGTGTAAATCTGGACACTAATCTGGTTCTACGATTTATAAGGTCTCTCTACCTTCTTTTTTCCCTTTACTTAAATAGAAATTTGTATAATCCTCTATTGAAAGTTATTCAATGTGAGTTATTTTTAAATTTAATTGTCCTCTTATTATGTAATCTCTTATGATTTTCTTTAGGTTAAGGTTTTTTGAAATGTGTACCCTTTGTAAGAGTTGGAAGGATTACCCCGTACACGTAAAACGGAAAAAAAAAAAGTTTACTGATACTTTAGTTGTTTTATTCTGTTTATGTACAGAAAGGGCATAGTAGTATACGATTTATTCGTCTCTAGACAGTTCAGTGAAATTTTTAGATCTACTTGTTTAACCGAGGGAGAGGAGGTTTACAAATGTTTATCTCCTCCTATTAGCGACTGTGCGAATTCGAAGTGACGTAGACAGAAAGTTTAACTACAGTGGACCCCTGTGTCAGACATTCCTTTCATATGAAAAGACTTCACTGGTAAGTGTTGTCTTGAGTCTTTTTAGATGAGTTGTAGTAATTACAAACTGAATGTAAATATTAACAAAGATAATTTTTTGTTTAGTGACTCTTAATTTACTGGTTCAGGGACTTTCCGTATTTACTTCTTTGTTTATTGTCCTTTTTTTGATTTCCATTATTGTCGTAAACACTGAATTACGTGAATAAAAGGGATTTGTAGAAACAGGAAGTTGGAAAAATTAAATTAGTAACTAGACCGTGACTCGGGTTGGTTTTCGTATTAGGACGGAGTAAGTTTTTTTAACAAAATTTAGTGATTCCATTATTTGAAAGATCAGGAAACCGTCATTATAATCTACGGTTTCTTGTACCTTTGTATAGTTTCAAAACTCACTTATATTTAATCTTTAGATCGTAAGATAAGTATGATTCAGTTTGTTCATGTTAGTTTTACAGTATTTAAAAAATCGATCCGTTTTAAGTAGTCAAAAGATTTTATATATATAAAAAAATGTATGTTAAAGATATATACACACATGTTTTCGAAAACATGATACATTTCACATTAGAAACTTGTCAAGAAACGTTGACACACTCTCGAGATCCGACTACCGTCATACACTGTAGTGATCAGTGACCTTAAGTGTTTGGTTAATTCTAATCATATTCAAATATAGGAGTATAGAACTTTCTACGTAAGAAAGAGTAAAATTTTATTATAGAGTAAAATTTTATTATAGGTAGACCTAATAACTCGTACTGTTTACAGATTTTTTGAAATGAAAATTCACATATTTGTATGATCTAAAACAAAAACTTTATTATAAAAACAAGGGGATCATGAAGTATTAAAATCCTCTCTCCTCATTGAACAAAAGAAAACCTTTCAGGAACTTTCTTTGATTACCTTTAATTCCGTTTATGAGTTATAATCAAGACTTCAACGTACTTTTGTGAACTTGAGGAACCAGTGAATTTTGACCTAAACTTTCAATCGGTCCGAAGGGTCTCCCGTACAACCATTTCTTAGACGGACGGTCACGTCCTCTGCGTTTTATGTACTCAAACTAGGGACCCAGCCCTTCTAGGGGACCTCTTTCTTTACCGTTGGGTAAGGTCATGAGAACGGACCTTTTAAGGTGCCTGTCTCCTCGGACCACGCGATCGTAGGTACCTCAGTATTTCTCTGTGTTGACTTGTGGTGGTCGTGGTGGTGTGTCCAATCAGTCCTAGGAAGAGGTCTACTAAATTGAAGAACTTATTTACATGAGAATCAGTGTTTGAAAGATTAAAAATTCAACTCATAATTAGATGATTAAGAAAAGGGAACATCGAATACACGTCAACAAGTCAAGTATACGTAATACTTCTTATTACTTTCGAAATGTGTTATATAAAAAAAATTGGACCCTTTAAATATAATGAAATGTAGTGTAAACTAAAGAGTTTATTTAATGACATCGATAAACTTCTTTTTAAACGTTTATGTAGTAGCTCAAGTGATATAATTAGTACAGAAAACCATAAGGAATAAAAATATAAAACAGTTATGTTTTAATGAATTACAGTAAAGTTCAAGTAGGAGAAGGTATGTGTACACATGTCTCGACCCCATTAAGTGAATTCATCAAGTTGTAGAGGTAACAACGTCTACCATTTACACGTCTAAAGAGGGAGTTCCTTTCTTTAAGAAAGTGTTTTATTAACGTACAAGACGAGTGAAAAAAAAGAGAAGCGACTACGAAAACATAACAATAATGTGGGACAGTCTAATCATTAATCGTACTTCGGAGGTATCTTGTATTTACGTAAACAGGACGAAAACATTTTCGGGGAAATCGTTGAGTTTCGTATATTATTAAGATCTACAATTTCCTCTCTCCTTTATTATTATATTATCCTTATTGACGTTCTAGTACATGTCGTAATCTAACCACGTAAAGAAAAAAATTAAAAATTTTAAATAAATAAAATTAACCACGGATTAATGAAATATTATAACATCATCAAAACGGTATGTAACTGTACTTAGTCGGTACTAATATATACATAAAGGGTAGGACTTGTGGAGAGGGTGGAGGGAGGGTTAGGGTAGGGAGTCCCAGTAGGGTCACGTGGTGGGGACTCACGGGACAGAGTACGTAGTTTGGATTTGACCACTAGATAAAGTGTNACAATTTCCTCTCTCCTTTATTATTATATTATCCTTATTGACGTTCTAGTACATGTCGTAATCTAACCACGTAAAGAAAAAAATTAAAAATTTTAAATAAATAAAATTAACCACGGATTAATGAAATATTATAACATCATCAAAACGGTATGTAACTGTACTTAGTCGGTACTAACATATACACAAAGGGTAGGACTTGGGGGGAGGGTGGAGGGAGGGGTAGGGTAGGGAGTCCCAGTAGGGTCACGTGGTGGGGACTCGCGGGACAGAGTACGTAGTTTGGATTTGACCACTAGATAAAGTGTATACCATTATATGTACAAAGTTGCGATAAGAGAGTTTAGTAGGGTGGGAGCGGAAGAGGGTATCTCAGGTTTTCAAACAAGAAATGTAGACACAGAGAAAACGACAGACCGTATATCCCAGTAGCAATGGTAGAAAGATTTAAGGTGTATATAGGTAATTATATGATATAACCACAAAAAGAAAGACTGAATGAAGTGAGACATATTATCCGAGGTCAAAGTCGGTCGAGTAATCTTGACTAAGTTTACGAAGGAAAAATTTTCGACTCATTATAAGGTAACACATATACATGGTGTCGAAAGAATAGGTAAACAGACGACTACCTGTAGATCCAACGAAGGTACAGGACCGATAACATTTGTCACGACGTTACTTGTAACCCCATGTGTACAGAGAAAGTTAAGACCAAAGGAACCACACATACGGGTCGTCACTCTAACGACCCCTAACTTATGATATCATAAGTTATCATGATATAAGGTTCAAAAAATTCCTTAGAGATGTGACAAGAGGTATCACCGACATGATCAAACGTAAGGGTGGTTGTCACATTCTCCCAAGACAAAAGAGACGTGGGAGAGATCGTAAATAACAAACATCTGAAAACCCATCGTCAGTAAGACTGGTCGTACTCTACCATGGAATAACACCAAAACTAAACGTAAAGAGACTATTACTACAACTCGTAGAAAAAGTACACAAACAATCGGTAGACATACAGAAGAAACTTCTTTACAGAGACATAGATAAACCGGGTAAAAAACTAACCCAGTAAATAAAAAGACCTTAACTCGATATCCTCGACGAACACATAAAAACTCTAATTAAGAAACAATCTACGTTTTTACCAGGTAAAGAAAATTGGTACCCTAACTAAACGTTGACTAGGGACTTCTCACACGACCTTGGATCATATTCACTGACACACGCTGTAAACGTTAAGTTTATATATATATATAAACTTATTTGTTAATTTAATTGTCGGGACCATTATTAAACTTCTTTTTTTTTTTTTTGACGGACGCCTACCTCTCGTGGAATATTATTTAGAAGTGTATTCCGCCGGGAACTCAACGTGGATTCGTAAGTACTATGATTTTGTCTCGTCGGAAAAGGATCATCTCAGTCTCACTCCAATACAGGGGACCTTTACTCGATTGTCCCTCTCGACTGATTGTGTGTTGGTTTAGACTCTCCTGTAAATCACACGAACCTCTAAAAAAGTCTTCCTTTTATTAAGTTATTCGTTAGTAATTCCACCTTAATAAGGCACTTTAGGGAATTTCGACAACTTGTCCTAACGAAAGAATCTCAGTTTCATTTTGTGTTCCGGTGAATGGGTTTTAATAATACTAAAAGTTGTACCACTGTTGTCTCCGAATTTGGTTCATCCCGGGGAAAATTCCACCTGAGGTGACCAGACCGGACTTCTACGAGAAGTTAATTCGGTCGAGACAACTGATCTCTCGTTCCTGAGTTTCGTCTTACCTCAACGTAGTACTAAGTTAGGACTCAAGGTGACGAATTCAAACTGGAACCAGTTCAATAAGTGGAGTCGGAGTCAGGGCAGTAGGTATTTCGTCTCTGGTGTTACATACTGTTCGTAGAAAGTATGATAGGTGGTGTATCAATGAGTCATTTCCGACAACTACAAATTGTAGATTACCGTGTTGAGTGACTCAAATTCGATCCTGTCTTTTTTCAAACGTGGACCTATAAAGACGAAGACAACAATAGGGGTGACTACAAAATGTATTTTAATCACACCCTCCGTTACCGTGGGGCGAGGTCATGAGAACGGACCTTTTAGGGTGCCTGTGTCCTTGGACCAGCCGACGTCAGGTACCCCAGTACTTCTCAGCCTGTGCTGACTTGCTGAAGTGAAAGTGAAAAGTGAAAGTACGTAACCTCTTCCTTTACCGTTGGGTGAAGTCACAGGAACGGACCTCTTAGGGTCCCTACCCCGTCAGACCACCCGACGTCAGACACCCCAGCGTGTCTCAGCCTGTGCTGACTTCACTGAATCGTCGTCGTCACACCTTGATGATATCAGATCAACCATACACATGAGAAAAGAAAAATTTCTTTATAGGTAAGTGTTATATATATTTATTTTAGTTATAGGATATGTGGGATTTGAATATGTCACAAGACACAGTCAATGTAAAGTTATCTTACCTTTTTTTTTGGATTTATTTTAATCATTTTCAACTCAAGTAAGAAAAGATAAACTGATTATAGTAGATTTTTATTGATGGATAGTCCCTATGGATTTACCTGTAAAGAGGTTTCTTCTAGATGTCTACCGGTTATCTTCTACGAGTTGTGACGATTAATAATCTCTTTAAGTTTAGTTTCAATCTTATTCAATGGTGGAGTGTGGTTAGTCTTACCGGTAGTAATTTTTCGGATGTTTCTTATTCACGACCTCTCCTACGTCTCTTTTTCCTTAGGGCGATGTGACAACCACCCTTATGTTTAACCACATCGGTGATACCTTTTCCTATACCTCCAAGGAGTTTTTTAATTTTTATCTCAACGGTATACTAGGTTGTCAGTGTGATGACCCGTATATAAGTCTGTTTTGACATTAAGTTTTCTCTATATACGTGAAGATTCAAGTACCGTCGTGATAAATTTTATCGGTTCAGAACTTTTGTTCGATTTACAGGTAGTTGTCCACTTACCTATGTCCTTTACGCCATGTAAATAGTTTACTCTATGATGAGGTGGTGACTGTTCTTACTTTAATACGGTAAACCTCGTTGTACGTACCTCGATCTCTGTTAGTATGATTCACTTCATTCAGTCTTTCGCTTCCTGGTGCACTAAAGTGAATATACACCTTAGATTTTGTAATGTGTTTGCTTTAATAGACACTTTGTCTTTGTCTGAGTGTCTGTATCTCTTGTCTGAACACACGGTTCCACACCCCATCCTCTCTACCTAGCCCCCAAACCCCAAACGTCTACGTTTGATAATATATACCTTACCTATTTGTTGTTCTAGAATGGTATATCGTGTCCCTTGATATAAGTAATAGGAGACTATTCGGTATATATATATATATATATATATATGTATATATATGTGTGTATATATATATGTGTATATATATATTAACTTAGTGAAATAACATATCATCTTTAATTGTTTTGATATGAAGTTTTTTATTTAAATTTAATTATTGTTTATTTATTCTTATCTCTAATATTTTGTTATTGATGGACGGTTCGGACATAATTCATGTTTTTATACCGTTGACAAAACTGTATCAATAGACATAATAACTCTTTTAAAGTTTTCTTGACGAAATGGGACCCGTGGTATGGATAAAGTATAATGGTTACAGTCAAAACAACCAGTAATGATAATGGTTATTGGTGCCAATATCGATTTTAATACTGTACTATGACTGGTGGTTGTTTGTCGTTTACTGGTGTAAGGAAATTGAGATTATTTTATAGTTGATTTTGTGTGTTTTCGTGTTTGATTGTCGGAAAATTAACTCTCTTTTTATTAATTTTAGGTTGTGTCATACACGCGTAGACACGTACACACACACACACACTTTATATTTTAAGTCATACTAAAGGTTTTATGATTTTAGACAATACACGTACAACCATGATTCTTTTATGTTACCCAATAAAATAACCGTAATTTGCGACCCGACCTTCTTCATGTTCGACCTTAGTTCTAACGACCCTCTTTACAGTTATTGGAGTCTATACGTCTACTGTGGTGGGAATACCGTCTTTCACTTCTCCTTGATTTTTCGGAGAACTACTTTCACTTTCACCTCTCACTTTTTCAACCGAATTTCGAGTTGTAAGTTTTTTGATTCTAGTACCATAGACCGGGTAGTGAAGTACCGTTTATCTACCCCTTTGTCACATTTGTAACAGTCTGAAATAAAACCCCCCGAGGTTTTAGTGACGTCTACCACTAACGTCGGTACTTTAATTTTCTGTGAATGAGAAACCTTCCTTTCAATACTGGTTGGATCTATCGTATAACCTCTTCCGTTACCGTGGGGTGAAGTCATGAGAACGGACCTTTTAGGGTACCTACCTCCTCGGACCATCCGACGTCAGGTACCCCAGCGATTCTCAGTCTGTGCTGACTCGCTGAAGTGAAAGTGAAAAGTGAAAGTGTGTAACCTCTCCCTTTACCGTTGGGTGAGGTCACAAGAACGGACCTCTTAGGGTCCCTGCCCCCTCGGATCACCCGACGACAGAGGCCCCAACGTGTCTCAGTCTGTACTACGAAGAATAAGAAGTCGTCTATTAATAAAGACTTTTACAACGAAGAAGATATTCTGAGACAAGTTTGTGACTTTTTAGATAAGGTTGTGAGAGGGTCTAGTGACTCATATAATAAGTTTAAGAAAAATTACTTTCCTCAAAAAAGAAATTCCAAAACCATCTCTGATATAACAAAGAAGAACTTTACTTATATAATATTTCCTTGTCTACACATTAAAATGGAACTTCCTTTTATTGAACATTCTTTCTCATGATTCAAAAAGATGTAATGTCCTACTAACGTATTCGTCCTGTCATCTCTCATTAACGAGATTATAGGTATCGAGTGCCAGAGTCCAAATCATGTTTAGAGTAAAACAAAATGACTAAACAAGAGTTTTTGATGAAATTAAAATGAATGTGACTTAGAGGTGTAAACCTAGGATACTAGATTAATAGACATGGTATCGACCGATACAACTTGGTCTATGTTTAATAGGAAAATGAGGTGTTTTGAGGTTCAATAATTTTAAGTTTGTGTGATCATTCTATAGTATCATTGTTATCAAGTATCGGAGTTTTGATATACGAATTCTGAGTTTATCTCATTTTTTATGACAAAATTACTCTATAGAATAACGAAAAATGACTTTTCCACCCAATATAAAAACAATAATATATCCACTTGTTATGATGACCTTTGTGACTTTACTAATGGACCGAGTATCAAGAATTAAAGGTATATCGTCCAAAATTTTTCTAAAATATTATTTCATATAAAAATACTATTATACGCATCAGTAATTTACCATGAACGTACTAATTTATCCGTTTAATGTTATTTACCTCATCTACAGTAAGAGTACTTTTTTCGGTCGATTGATATTCTTTTTAGTAACAAGAGATACAAACTTTACTGTTTAATGTAATAGTACGACAAGTCTTTAGGGTCACAAAAAAACATAACCTTTCTCTCTTTTTATTTAAACAAACTACTGTGAGTAAGTATAGGTTTCTTTGATTCGCTATACTTCCTTTTCTTTGTTAGTATAAAGTTCCAATTAGTGACCGGATGAAAATCTGTCAACATTTTGATTGTTAATAATTATAAACTCGTGTCAGATACATAGTCCATGATTCTTCCTTTTTTTTTTACGGGTTCTTCCTTATAAAACTTACCACGAATAAATGAAGACGATAGACTTCCTTTTATCTACATGATATTTTTATCTATTCGTCTCTAATTGTCGAGGATCTGTATAGTAATTTTTTAAATTTTTTTCGAATATTAGTGACTAAATCAATGATATATAAATACCTAAGGGAATTGACGTCGAAGTACGTCATTATTACCGTATTTTCACTACCGATGTAAAAACTCACAGTGAATGATTTATAGAACAATCTACTAAACCAAATAAAGTAAATGAAGAAAGACGTTAGACACTACACCTGTAATAATTATGGACAAAGATTTCAACTCCTGTAAGTCTCTGTCTTACACACTCGTTAAAGACGAGGTGGGGTGTTGAGTGTCACGGTTATTAACCATTTCAACCTTTAGCTCAGATCTATAAAAACGAAAATTAGTGACACGTGATGATCACCGATGAAATTACTTTCTGTATGCTTGGGTCAAAGAGGACTTCTCAATTTTTATTGGTCGACTACTTCTGAAAAGGACAACGTAACCAACAGTACTTTATGTCTGTGACGAAGACAACCCGTCGTCGTACGCCGTTACTCTGACGAATGTTTTGTTTATACAGGTCGACGTCCTGTGTGGGGCCGGTAAAATTTCAGTCACTCGGTTATGTTGGTGGTTCCTGTCTTTATGTGGCTAACTGTCCCATTAATTAGGAGCCGTGTGTTAGCTATTCCTTATCATTACAAAGAACCCTTTACCTCATATCATCTTACTCAGACTTAAAAGGGACTCATGTCTACAGCTCAACGGTAAGCTACTTAATAGGGGCCTCCTCTGACATTGTTTGTGTACTTCAGAGAGTTCCTGTCGATCCCGACATTTAACAGCCTATAATTTTTTTTGGTTATATTTATAACACGGTTGTAAATAGTAAATAAACAACCTGAGTGTCCACTCTTTATCCCCAATCGACCGTCCAGATTAAACTTGATCACGACCGTTTGGGTACTAAGAGTGATTTAGTAACGAAAGACACAAAGTAAATCGAATTGTTGTATATTATTTCGAGTTTGTTTCGATCAATCAACGAAACCTGTTTACCTTGACACCTGTGTCTAAAAACATTACAATGTCATATTTAATAACCCCCGACCAAAAAGAACTGGACGTCACCTATTCAAATATGTGAATCTTCCCACAAAAAGACGTGAATGAACCCACTTTTGTATTGTCGTCCTGTTTTAATAAAAATTTTTGTACGTTTTAACGTGTCAAAAAAACGACAACAACAACAAACAAAATAGACTTTGAATGGTAACGTTTCAGTTTTAGTGATTGACTTCTTCCTGGAGTAGCACTGTTACTCCCAGTACTTGTCTTGCCTCTAGAGTTTTTTAGAGAATGCGTCAAGACAACACGGAATTTGAGATCACTAGAACCCGTTCAATATAACAGGGGATCTCGAACACCTATCAAGTTGGTCGGGAAACGATGAAGTCTAAGTCCTTACTTTTTACTCTACATACATTCTCTCCCCGTCATAACGAAACGTCAATCACCACGGGAGGTCAGGGATCAACTCTCTATAACCACTTGCAAAATCTAAGATGTATGGAATCAAAGAGGTAGAACGGTTACTCCTATCATTGTGAGGGAAAACTTTTGAAACCGCCATTTACTTTTATAACACGAAAAACAGTTCTAAACTCATGATGTGGAATCTCTTTCATTCTCAAGATATTGACAATCGTAAAAAGTAAATGACATCTAGTACTTTACCCTATTTAGAAATCATTTACAGATGACTTAATTCTTTTATTCCTACGAGTCTCCAAGATGATCTAGAAATAATCAAAAGACAATTTTTGTCAAACGATATCAAACATCCAAACGTGTTTGCCTATTACTACTTATTCCGTGTGTTTCTACTTAAGTGATAAAGGTAGATTATAGTCTGTTCCCGTGTGTCTTTGTAAACTCAGTGCGACACTCTACGTGTCCGATAACACTTCATCTTACGAACACTGTCTTGGTGTGAGGTACTTGTTTCCGTGCCTCGTCACCTTCATATTCCAGGGAAGTCTCCTGAGGTTCGACTACCCACCAATTTACTTTTACATATAATCACTTATCTCTTTTCCCCAATCTCTCGTCGTGTTCACCATACTTTATTCCAAAATGGTAGTAACGATTCATTATTTACGGAGGACCTTGTGGAACAATTTATTTTATCTTAAATTTAAAGTAAAAACCTCCTTCTCAAGTTATTCAACTTTACTTTCTGTTTTCTAGTGTTCCTTTGTGTAAAGAAGAAACTGATAGATATTAGTAGAGAAGTGATAAAATCAGGACATAGTTAAATAGAGAATAGAGAATAAATCTTACAAATAAATAGAGAGGATCTAAGATCTATGTTTCCAGTACTTTCCGTTTGGTGGAACAAGACTATTTTACTAGGTTCGGTCGGAAAACCCCCTTATAATTAGACCGTCTACCCAGTCCGCTTTATTTATCTAATCTTACCGTTCTCTCCAGGAATGCCTGTGTTTAAGTAATCGGGTCACCCATTCACCGTTTCCGGAGTCGTTCACACGACTGGGGTGTCCTTTATTTTACTTTGTTTACAACANCCCACCACCCCACCACCACCACTGTTCCCCATCGATTTATAACGTTTCATCTTTGTACGAAGGAGTAAAAGAAAGTGTCAATTAACTTTCCGTACACTATTTGAGTTTCATACCTACCACACAAAGTTGTTGAGATTAGACTAATGTCGATACAATAATGATCATCTCTTATCCGACGACTTAAAGATTTTCTTTTAGAAGCTTCAATTTTTCGGATTTAAAAAAGAATTCCAAAATTTATGATCTTCCAAAAGTTATTAATTTATTGTTGTTTACGTAAAGGTACACTCACTTTTTTTAACTTGTACCCCGAAGGTATCACCGGGTCACCATTTCTTAGACGGAAGGTTACGTCCTCTGTTTCCAAGCTAGGGATCCAATCCTTGTAGGGGACTTCCTTTACCGTTGGGTGAGGTTATAAGAGTGGACCCTCTAGGGTACCTGTCTACTCGACCCGTGTGATGTCAGGTACCCCAGTGTTTCGAAACCTGCACTGAATCGTTGATTTGTTGTAAGAGTATCGTGTTGAGTATTATAATCTTCTAATCAGGGTAAGTTTCTTATTTAAAGAAAAAGAACGTAAAACTTTATTTTTAATCAGTGATTTTATAAATTTTCTGTCCCAGAAGGGAAAAGTTCACTGATTTAAGACATACGTAAAGTTGGAATCCAATGTATCAAATCCTTCGGAGACACAAATAAGGTCTGGGAGAGGTGAGGGACTCATCTCTTAGCTCGACCGTTTAATTGTTATCCTACAAGCTCTTCCAATGTTGTCAAATTTACAGTCAAACAGACGTAAATAGGTTGAGACATTAGAGATGACACCTATATAATCTAAACAAACATAAAAAAATTTAGAGTAATGTTCAAAAACTTTTGTCCTTTAACGAAGAGGATACTTTTTAGTCACACGAAAACTGAAGTCGTAAGAGTTGTTACCAAATAGACTCGACTATACCGTTACCTTTAGTCCTCCTATACTCTTACCCGAACCCAAGAGATTATTCGGAACTTTTTTCTTTCAGTGAGTCGTCTTTTTGGTGTTATCAATATTTTAAAATTTGAATTACTACGTATAGGTTAATCTAGTAAGTTGACAAGTTTCTTCGTTTTGGGAGTCCAAGTATGGATGAAAACAACGTTTTGACTGAAAAAACTCCCTCTGTCCCATGTCCTTCTCACGAATATTATAGTTCGAATTATCTAAATTAAATCTCTTTTAATATAATCTAGTACGGGGTATTAATCTTTACGTTTTTTTCCTTCGGGAAACTCTAAACTGGGTTTTGTATTCGGTTCCGTAAAGTTTGACGTTTACTAAGGTCTTTATATCGGGATCCTAAAAAGTAAAATAAAGTAGAGTCAGTCTTTCTTGTAATCTACTTTACCGATCTTAAGACGAAGAGTAACTTATTTTGGTCAATTAGACGAGTCTTTTATTTGTGTGCCACACTGGTTCAACCCATGCCTAAACACAGAAGAGGGATTTGATAAAGAAAGGTAAAAACAGGTTTAGGAGCACTACTAGTGAGAGAAATTGTAAAAATAGGGAGAAACTTTTAAAAAGTGAATAATGATCCTAGGTTACAATTTGGAATTTGGGATAAACGTCGACAAAAGGTGACAAAGGAAACTAAAGATAAAGGTGACTTAAGATGAATCCTCAAGGTGTCAGTTGAGTTTGAAGTATATAAATTTTGGATGTCTCGTGGTAGGATAATAAATTATACTTAATAGAACAGAAGAAATCCAATTAAAACTGACTTAAAAAAGTAGTTCGGATTAAATAACCTTTAGAGGAAACATTAATAAGTGAATGTGTACTAGGGGTTTACTTTAAAGAAGTCTTTAGGAAGGGACTCAAGTCGTTAGGGAAGGGTGTATCCGCAAATGACGGAAAGTCATTTTAATATCCTTAAAGATTCACGAACAAAAAGAGACGGAACTACAAGAAAGACGGTACCACCAGAATATTTAAGACAGACGGTAAGGTAGTTAGTAAGAGGGGACTTTCGGAAGTTGCTAAGGGAAACGATAATCCCATCATAGATAGAGAGAATCGTACTGATGCACCAAGAAGTACTTCACCCGTTTAAAATTCGATAGTTTAGGGGGTCGAAGAGGAAGAAGTTTGGATGAAAAGTGAAATGTCTTTCCAAAAAGTAACAAAAGAACAAATACATTAAGACTTGTGTACTTCTATTAATAGTAACGGAGACCGTGATCCCCATTTCTTGGGTAGACGGTTACGTCCTCTGTATTCTCTACGTTCAAACTATGGACCTAGTCTTTCTAGGGGACCTCTTCCTTTACCGTTGGGTGAGATCATAAGAACGGACCTCTTAGGGTACCTGTCTCCTCGGACCACGGGAAGTCAGGTGTCTTCGTCTTTCTCAACCTGTGATGACTTCTTTGAACCGTGTGTGCGTTTTATATGACTTTGTTTAAATTATCATTTTTGTAAAATAAGATAATATGTTTCACGTAATTTCGTAACAATTGTTTTATTATTTTAACTTTCAAATATATTTACAGGATTCACAGTAAAAATGATTACAGAATAAGAATAGATACTTGTTTTCGGAAAATTTTTTATTTCAACGTCAATCTTTTATTCATTTTAAAGTATTAGAACAAATCGACAATTATATGAATGTAAAATATGTAAAACGTAAAATGAGACCCTAAGGAAAATACGTCATTTGTGGGATAACTTAAGAAAAAAAAAATTAATAATAAAAAAAAAAAAACGTCAACGGAGGAAGACCTCCAAAATAATAAATAAATAAATAAAAAGAAATGTTATAACATAACCAAAACGGTATGTAGAACTTCCTGGGTCAAGAGAGTAGACAATATAGGTTACACTTTGGAAGTAACTGAAAGAACCCTTAATGTCAACCTTTAAAGTTGTGAGAAAAGATTCATTGACTGTCTTTTGATCTATCTATCGTCATTTATATACTTTGTAAATTTGTTGCGATGGTTGATAGAAGAGGGGCACTGTAAATTGTTTTATGTGTAAGAAAAGTTCACATGTGTCTGATAAATAGTTCTTTCTTGTATAAGAATCGGTACTCTGTTCAGAATTATATAAATTCTTTTAACTTTAGTATCTTTTATACAAGATCCTGATGTCAAATAAATTTAATCTCAAATCATTATTTTTCTATAAAACTTTTAGAGGTTTTATAAATCTTCAATTTATTGTCAAAGATTTATTGAATACGTAGTTTCTTCTTTATTTTTCCTTTCAATCTTTTATAAAACTTTATAGTCTTAAACATCACACATCACTTTCGTTACGTCTTTCCCTTTACTTATCGTAATTTGTGTATAATCTTGTGTACTTACCCAAGTCAATTACTAAATTCTAAGGTTGAAATTTTGAATTCCGGTTTCCCGTTTAATTTAGGTCCGTTTCTGACTTAATTTGGGTCGTTCGTCTTCCTTCCTTTATTATTGTCGTTGTAAATCACTTTATCATTCGTGTTGACTGAGTGACTGAGTAACCTTTTCTGGGACTACGACCCTTTCTAATTTCGTACTCCTCTTCTCCTGCTGTCTCCGACTCTACCAACCTACCGTAGTGACTGAACTACCTACACCTAAACTCGTTCGAGACTCTCAACCACTACCTGTCCCTTCGGAGTACACGACGTCAGGTACCCCAGTGTTTCCCAGTCTTTACTGACTCACTGACTTGACTGACTTCGTGTTGACTCTTTCAGTTATTTTGGTTTTCTACCAGGTGGGACTTTGTGTACCTGTTTGTTATTAGACTCATCATTCTCCTTTCTCACTCTTTCGTGTCTAATGGTCATAATCCTTACTCTCTTCCTGTCTCCCTGTTCACTGTTACTACGACCCCCTATTGAGACTTGTCGAAATTTTGTTATACTGTCGAAACCTATTTAAGAAACGTTCACGTTTGATGAGTGAGTTCTTTAACTTAAATATCCATTTTAGGAAGGGTGCCCTGATCATTATCATCGTTAAAAAGTGGTTAAGAAGGTTTTAGACTTTGTCCTCCAGTGTAGAAAGATGAAATAAATTATACCTTTACCTTTGTATCGTTCAAGACTCTTGTCAACAAAACGTTGCACTGCTAGGCAGTTGAGGATTAATTTTCTTTCATTATTATTATACCTGTACAGATAATAGGTTCATTCATCCCCTTCGCATGTAGATAATTCCCTTCATTGTTAAATAGAGTTTTCTGTGTAAGAAGAAAGGGAAACATTTAAACTTTAAAGGTAGAAACCAATACCAGCTGCTCAGGAGGCCATGTTCTCTCAACCAGTAGATGTCATTCTTCCACTATGTTAATGTGACTTTCTAATTGCTACCTTTAGTTACCTGTCTTGATGACAGATTATGAAAACCAGTTTCATTTCAGTCTATATTGCTCTTGATCATTGTTCCAAGTTGGTACCTTTCCCCTTCCACAATAGGAATCGTGCTGGAGTGTGAAGTTGGGGTGGTTTGACAAAAGTGACAGTTGATAAGATTCTGTCTTCCAGTCATTTAGTCCTTGGTATGAATATTTATCTACCTATTGATTCAGTTCACAGTAAAATAATGATTAACTTGAAACTGAGAGACATTCTGTTCTCATCTGTCTTTCAGAGTAGGACATTCCATGATCTTTTTGGGGATAAAGATAAACAAGGAAATGTTACTTAAGTTTTTGTACGGTTCAAACAGAGCAGTCAGGAAACACAGGGACCATATACCCTTTGCCCTTCAGATGCAGACAAGGAGATGTCATCTCTTTCTTGAGAGGACAGTCCTTTACCAAATCCCAATTAATCCCTCCTTCATGCTCTCATTACACTTTTTAACTATATAGTGAAAGTGAAAGTGCAGTCGCTCAGTTGTGTCTGACTCTTTGCGACCCCATGGACTGTAGGACTTAATTATCCTGCACTAGTATCTATAAGTAGGCACACCGCCCCTGTATTAACCCACATTTATTTAATTAGTAAATATTTATGGTATCTGATTGTTTAAAGCACATTTTAGGCAATGGAAACATTATGGTGTATGTCACAGCGATTGCTTGTAGGACAGTGAGGGACAGGGAGAATCTGGATAAGAAAATAGCCAGTGACTGTCCAAGATAAAAATGTTACCAAAGAACTAAAGAGAGAGTATTATGGAAGCATAGGGAAAGAACATCTTTCAGTCTTGGGGAATCAAGATAGTTTTCCAGAAAATATGATACCTAAGCAGAATTCTTAAGTATTAATAAGAAGTATGTAGGAGGATGCAGCTAGGGTATGATAGCAAAAGACAAAACATAATTTTAGGAAAAAGTGCATTTACTTTTTTTCGCTGTTTTATTCCTGGTACTTAGAACCATAAATAGTGGTTGTTGTTGTTCAGTTGCTCAGTTTGTGTCCAGCTCTTTGTGACCTCATGGACTGCAGCACACCAGGCTTCCCTGTCCTTCACTATCTCCTGGAGCTTGCTCAAATTCTTGTCTAGCAAGTTCTTCACTGTTTTATTCCTTGTACTTATAACCATAAATGTTAGATACATTATAATTGCATAAATGGGTAGGTAAATTTTAAAAACCCAAGATTGAAGAGACTAAACTCTCTTAGGGAGATTGATTCAAAATGTTGGTGTAGAAGGATGTGTACTCATCTTCTCCTGCGAAATCACCAAAATCTCAACTAGCTGTTGAATAATCATTGACAGGAGGACAGTGGAATGCACCAAATAAAAATACCCTATATTCAAAGACGAAGGAGAAGCTGAAACTGTATGATAGGAGGGACACAATCATGATAAAATCAAATCTCATAGCTGCCAGGTGGATAACGCACAAATTGGAGAACAATAATTCCAAAGAAGTTCTTACACTGTTCTGAAAGTTCTGAGTCCCACATCAAGCTTCTCAGCCTGGGGATTGGCAAAGAGTTTAGGAATCCCCAGGGAATCTTACTTTGAAGGCTGGTGGGATTGGATTGTGGGACTTCTACAGAACTGGGGGAAATAGAGACTTCATTCTTAGAGGGCACAAAAAAACCATGTTCATACCAGGACCCAGGGGAAGGGAGCAGTAACCCAGGACACGGAGCCAGACATACCTGTGAGTGTTGGAAGGTCTCTTAGGGAGGTGTGGGTTGTCAGTGGCTTGCCGCATGGACCACGGCACTGGCAGCAGCAGTCCTGGGAGGTGCCCCTTGGAGTAAACCCTCTTGGAGGTCACCATTAGCTCTACTCCAGGCCTGGGTTGCCTCAGGCCAAACAACTAACAGGGAGGGGAAACACAGCCCCACCCACCATCAGACAATTGGATTAAAGTTTTACTGGGCACCAGAGCAAGATCAGTTTTTTCCCCACTGCCAGTCCCTCCCATCAAGAAGCTTGCACAAGCCTCTTACTCTCATTCACCAGGGGGCAGGCAGAAGAGGCAAGAAGAACTCAACAATCCCACTGCCTCCAGAAGGAGAATCACAATCACAGAAAGCTAATCAAGATGAGAAGGCATAGGATTATGTCCCAGATGAAGGAACAAGATAAATCCCCAGAAAAACAAGTAAATGAAATGGAGATAGGTAATCTTCCAGCAAAAGAATTCAGAATAATGATAGTGAAGATGATTCAGGACCTCTGAAAAAAAATGGAGAAGATGCAATAAATGTTTTCCAAAGACCTAGAAGAACTAAAGAACAAACATCAGTAGCAGAGTAACGGAGGCAGAAGAACGGATAAGTGACCTGGAAGACAGAATGGTGGAAATCACTGCCACAAAACAGAATATGGAGCAGACTAAAATCTCTTACACACGGAACAGTTAATATACCTACTATTTTAAATAGCCTCACAGTCATATTAACAAGAGAAGAGAAGGAAAAAAAAACACACTTTTTCCCAACTAGTGGTTTCTCTAAAAGACATAATCGTTTCAACGTTATTCTCAGTGATTGGCCATAATGGTATATGTAGTTCTCAAGCACATTTTTGAGTTCTGGAAAACATGGAGGCTAAATACATGAACTTTAATACAAGATTATGCTTTTAAAATCTAAGTCATGCCATTTTAAAAGCTTTTAAGCCCCTAATAACTATTCACCTGATTTTCTCTATATGGCTTATGAAAAACAGGGAAAATGGTTATTTCACTTAAGTAGGTATTTTCATAATTCTAGTGTTCATAAATGTCTTGACTTATCTATCAATTTGGCTAGGTATTTAATGCAGTTAAACCCATTTTGTGGTGTGTCTCCAATCAGCTATCAAAACATCTTAACTGCTGGTAAAATATATTTCAATACTTAAGTTTACAGTCCTCAGATTTTTCTTAAGTTTAAAAGATTTGCACAGCTGTTGAAAAGTTGGGAAGAAAAGAGGAATTATTTCCTCAAGAAATGAAGCAAAGGGTTTGATATAGATATGTTTTGAGGTGTTTATGTAGTAGAAAGTTTTTTAAAGTATTGAACTTTATTCTTTAAAAATAGTAAGATAAAACATCACAGTATGTATTAGAATATTTGGAATAATTTGTGACTTTAATTTTTTTACAGCTCTTTCATAAGTGGCCCAATTAGAGAGACAGTTTTGACCACCAATTCTTATGCATTTCACCCCTTGATATGGGTTCCCCAAAGTCTTTTCCAGTATGTACATGTGTATACATATTTGAGATTATTGTATAGATATTGGAGTATATTCAGTATTCAATTCCAGTTGACAAAAAAATTAGAGCATAGTATCAGTAAAAATAATAAAAACAACAATAAAAACTATCATGGCTATTAGGGCTCATTGAAATAATTTTAGTGCATTAAGGTTAATATGTTCATAATGATAATTAAAAGGAAAATATAGTATATATTCTTATATACTTAAAAGAAAGTATAAAAGTTACATAGTGTTGAAAAGGTTCAATAGCATAATTTCTTATGGATGTACCAGTGGCTCTTTAGAGCTGGCATTTATTCTTTGGCTGCTGGCATTTTTTTTGATACATTGACATTTGAACATTCCCAGTTGTTAAAGTTTATTTCAAATTTATCTTCATGATTTGGATAAGTATATATACATACTTATACATATATTTGTAAAAAATATTATATTCATTAGATATTTATCTCTATATTGCATCTAACAAAATTATTTTTCTAACTGTATAAGCAGTGAAGAATGAATACAAGGGAGTTGTAGATTAAGACAAGTAGTCCTAGAAATCTGAGAGCTCTATTGTATGGCAAGGAATGATAAGTTCCTAACAATTATCAAGTAGAAAATTTACACAGCCTGTCTCTGGATATTAAATTAGGCAAATTTCTCAAAAAAGACAGGTAACTACTAGACTCAATTTCTTACTTCCTCAGAGATGAAACCTCTACATGGCCCTGCTAATTGCAATATTATATTGATAAGGGATGCATCAATTATTAAATAATTCTAATGGATCAGGTCAATATGGTAAACTTACAGAACAATGTATTGAATCATGCGAGCTTTAAAAGGGGACTCTAAGAGTCCGTCTTACCCTTACAATTGGGTTTCACAATCATTTTCCTGATGGACATCTCAGAGTAAGCCTATTTATTATTCTAGGATGATAAAAAACTAGTTTAAAAATGGTTCACAAATTTCTTAAACCTTTGGTGTTATTTTCAGAAAAAATTGTATAAGTGTCCCTTGGAGGAGGAAATAGCAAATTCCTCCAGTATTCTTGCCTGGAAGATTCCTTGGACAGGTGAGCCTGGCAAGCTACAGTCCTTGGGGTTGCAAAGAGTTGCACATAGCTGAGCATAAGCATGCGACACCTAAGTGCAAGGTTAGCTTGTATGATACGTGTATTTGTCTGGTTTGTCTACTTAACAAGGTTTGAAGCATCCAAAAAATGCAGGCAGGATAATGCCCATAAACTGTCACTCCTCATCCTCAAAACCATGAATGTGTTCACTTATATGGAAAAATGGAGTTTTGTAGATGTGATTATAGACCTTGAGATTAGTTGAATATCCTGGATTATCTGGATGAGTACAAACTAATCATGAGTCCTTAAGCTCAGAGATTATTCTTCTGCTGTGGTAAAAGGGAGAGATGATTATGTAACAAGAGCCAGAAAGATTTAGTTTTACTGATTCTGAAGATGCCCATGGGACGAGTAGTATGGGTGGCCTCTCAAAGCTGGAAATGGTAAGGAAACAGATTCTCCCTGATGGATTCCAGAAAGGAACCTAGTACTGCTGACACCTTGATTTTAACTCACTGAAACGTGTGCCAGAGTTCTTTCTGTCAAAACTGTAAGAGGGGGAGAGAACAAGATGGTGGAGGAGTAGGTGGATGTGGAGTACATCTCTCTTCATGGATACATCAGGAATACACCTTCAGATACAGAAGTGCATGCAGAATACCAGCTGAGGGGGAAAAACAGGAGTGTTAGTAGGACCAGACCTGTCCTCAGTGGGTGGGGGAACTGAAGCGGGGGGTCCCATTCCCACACTGGGGCAATTGTCTGAGTCAGAGGAGAAACTTTTAAGGCTGAGACTGAAACAGCTGATCTGTGACAGCCTAAATGGACAGACCTTGCTGCAGCCATACATACCCCGGGACAGGAGCGCTGGTTCCCTGGGAGGCCCAGCAGCTGGGAGCTGGAGTTAATGGGCTGTGGAGAAATCCCAGGGCGAGGGCTGCTGTTGACTTCAGAGAGACAGATCGAGGGGATGTGAGGGAGGAGATTGTGATGAAATGCCTGTGGAGGAAAACTGGGCAGCCTTGGAAGCAAGGCGTTAGTTACTGCTGAGGGAGTGGAGCCATCACCGTAGCTTCTCTCTCCCCACAGTCCAGCAACGGCAGCTGAACAGTAGAGAGGCTGGCCCATCAAACACCTGATGCACTGAACTACAGAATAGGACCCCAGCCAGGGTACCCATTTAAGTGCCTGACACACCAATCTACAGAATAGTACCCCACCCAGGGGGGCCTCTCTCTGTGCCTGATGCTCCAAACAACAGAGAAGGGCACCAGGCAAAGGAGCCTTCTAAGTGTCTGAACGGTGGGAGCTATGGAGAAAGACTAGCCAAAGGGGCCTTCTGATCGCCAGCTACAAGAGGCTCAGAAAAGACTCTGATAGGGCCATAATGCCTGTGGTGGAGGCAGTCCGTGTCCCTGCACACTTGGCGCCGCCAGGGTCCCTGCAAGCCAAGCAGCGTCACCACCTTCACGCTCAACTCTCACTGGGACAGAGCGGCCACAGGCAAAAAAGTCTTGCATCTGTCTGCACAGGGTCACTTCTGTTGTGTCCAACTCTTTGTGACCCTGTAGACTGTGGCCTGCCAGACTTCTCCAGGCAAGAATTCTGGAGCATATTGGCCAATACTGGTTGCCGTACCCTTCTGGAGCACTATATTTCCTACTGCCCTAGCCGCCAACTCCCTGAGTACCTGGTATTGCCAGAACCCCTGCGACCCAAGCAGCTGCACCACCTCCACACCTGGCCCTCACAGGGGCAAACCCAAGTTCCTCCAGGGCAGCCTCAGGAGCAAATCCCCCTGGACGGCCCACATGCAGAGGAGGAAATAAAACCACAATTGAAACTACCTTAGCAGTGTAGCTAAGGAAGAAGACCCAAAACATTCCCACCAGCTGTACCAGCTGAAGATCAAATCCACATGATCAACTAGGCAGACTCTGTGTCTATGGAATATATAAAAGATCATTTAGAGCTCCCACAAAAGAAAAATGCGCTAGTTCTGATAGCTGTGGACATTGGAGGCAAGAACATACAGGAGTAGGACCAGATTAGAATCTGAGCTGCCCCCACAGCAGGTCCAGAGACCAGCATAGTGTCGGAGGGCGTCCTAGGGAGGTAAGGTGGACTGTGACTCCCAGTAAGGGAAGGGACTCTGGCATCAGTGACTCAAGAAAAATATTTATTATTCTTATTTTTTGACTTGTTCTGTAGAATCTTCTGGAATTTTTTTCTCCCACCCCTTTTTTTTTTTCTTTTGTAGTTGTCAATTTTATCGGCATTATGAGATCCAATTAAGCTTTTGAGCTTTTTTCCCCTACTCAGTCACATTTTTTATTGTTGTTATAAACCTCTGCCTCTATGTTGCGCTTGTGCAGTTCTGTGAAGTTTTCCTTTTATTTTTCTTTTCTCTTTAAAAAATTTTTAACCTATTATTGTTTCTACATTTATTCTTTTGTTTGCTTTTGCTACTGTTCTTTTCTCTTTGCAGTTAATCTTTAATATATATAAATCTTCTTCATTAACCTGTATTTAACTTTGCATATCTGTCTTTCTTTCCTTTCCTCTCAACATATTTTTTTAGTTTTGTTTTCATTGCTTAATTCCCCACTTGTCACCTTGCTTTAGTTTTGTTTTTCAGTTTGTGCTTTAGTTACTTTTATTCTTACCTGTTAAATATAATTTTTTATTTCCTTTGTTCACTGGGTCAATCTACTTTACTTTATTTTTGTTGGACTGTTTTGACTTTGCTCATTGGTGTATATGTGTATGTATATATTCCATTATTTTAATTATTATTTGCCTGATTTTGGAGCTGTCATTTGAGGTTCATCTTTGGTTTCTCGTTTTTGGATATTTGTTTTCATCTCACTTAATGCCATAACAAACCACTTGTAGAATCTTTGTTCCTGAACAGGAATCAAGCCCTGAGCCTTTGGAGTGGGAGCACTGACTCCAAGACCCTAGACTAGCAGAGAACTAACTCTAGGGGGTATCAAATGGCAAGAACTCACACAAGTGAAACCCCTTGAATATAAGACCTGGCATCACCCAACCACCAGTAGCACCCTGTGCAGGATGCATCATCTAAACAACAAACAAAACAAAAATACGAACCCAATTGTCAGCAGACAGGATTGCCACGTCACTCAGCCTTGTCCATCAGAGAAAAACAACCAAACAATAACTCAGCACAAATCTCACCCAATGTGAAGCTTGCACAAACGACTGGACCAACCTTAGGAGGACAGAAACCAAAAGGAATAAAGATTTCAACCTTCTTCAAGGAAAGAATTCAACGTTCCTTGAAGCCTGGGTAAAGAAAACCTCGAACACAATACGTTAAAAAAATAATGAAAAGGCAGAGAAATACTACACAAATGAAGGAACAAACTAGAAACACAGATGTCCCAATAAATGAAGAGGAAATAGGCAAAATACCTGAAAAAGAATTCAAAATAATGATAGAAAAGATGATCAAAAACCTTGAAAACAAAATGGAGAAAATTCAAGAATCAATTAACAAAGACCTAGAAGAATTAAAGAATAAACATTCAGAGACAAACAACACAATTACTGAAATTAAAAATACTCTAGAAGGAATCAATAGCAGAATATATTAAGCAGAATAACAAATCAGTGAGCTTGAAGATAAAATGGTGGAAATAACTTGTGAAGAGCAGAATAAAGTAAAAAGAATGAAAAGAACTGAGGATAGTCTCAGAGACCTCTGGGACAATATTAAATGCACCAACATTCAAATTATAGAGGTCCCAGAAGAAGAAAAGAGAAAGAAAGTGTATGAGAAAATTTTTGAAGAGATTATAGTTGAAAATTTCCCCAACATGGAAAAGGAAATAGTCAATCAAGTCCAGAAGCACAGACTCCCATACAGGATAAACCCAAGGAGAAACATGTCAGGACACATACTAATCAAACTGATGAAGACTAAACACAAAGAAAGAATATTAAAAGCAGCAAGGGAGGAGCAGCAAGTAACATACGAGGGAAACCCCATATGCTTAACAGCTGATCTTTCAGCAGAAACTCTGCAGGCCGGAAGGGAATGGCAGGATATATTTATAAAGTACTGAAAGGAAAAAGTCTACAACCAAGATTACTGTACCTGGCAAGAATCTCATTCAAAATTGATGGAGAAATATAAGGGAAAAGGAAATACACAACTTGCCAAATTCTCTCCTTCCCAGCTCTGTGATCATGAGAGTCTGTATCAAGATGGTTTGAGTTCTGAAAACCATCAGTTCAAGTTCCATAAACTCTCCATCAAGCAGAGTCCCCTTGCCAATATAGAGTGTGATCTATCCTAGATTGATTGATAGTCAGCTTCACTAACAGTTTGAAAAAACTTCTAGAAGTAAGCTTTATGTTTATAATTGTTATAAGGCATAATTACATCCTTGAACAAATCACTGCTGTGAAAAGAATAACATGCTGAGTAATTTGAGTAATTCATGTACGGGCCACAGGACTTGCTGGGAGATGACATACTGATCAGATCACCAAGTTTGGGGTGAAAGAATGGAGTTGATTTCACAAGTATAGCATTTAATGAATATTCTGTTTAGAATAGAAGTGGTTGAATGGAGGACAGGTGGTTAGATTAATATCTATCTGATCTACTATCATCTTCTTCATTTATATCTAGTTCCTTAATAGCTCTATTTTCTTTGGATTTTATTAAATATACCAATAGTCTTCAAACATATTTTTGCCTTGCATGAGAAAAATTGAATTGACTTTCAATTATGGTCAATGTGACACAGTAAGCCAAGTCAAAACTCTGAATTCTCAAATTAAAACTCATCAGTTTAGATGATGATGCTGTAATGATAAATACTGATGGTTCCCACTATTTCATAAACTCTACAATGTAGAAGAATCTCAGGAAATGACAGTGCCACATGAGCATAGAATACCTTCAAAATACAGAATTTATATTGGGCTGCTTAGACAATTTCTAAACATTTCAAATGTTCCAAAAACAAGTTCCTCACCACCTCCTAGTTTACACTACCTCTGAAAATTCCTGCTAGTTTGTGTATTTTAACTGTAAAAAATACTGTCCTTGGAATTAATTTTCGTATTTACTATAGTGGTGATTATGGGTTGCATGCTCGAACTTCACCCTTCTAGCGAAAAAGTCATATTTAAAAACCCAAGATTAATGGATTAATGGATAAATGTACTTTTTTTTTTTTTTACCTATTCCAGTCTAACTCTGGATTTGTATTTGGAATTTACCTTTGAGTTGTTATAATAAGAGCTTCAGTGTGACTTTGAAACAAACAAAAGCCATCTAAACAAGTCGATTTTCTTGCATTGGTTTTCACAGTGAACCATAGAATTTGTTTCCCTGCCAAGAATATTTTGTTTGGTTAGGCTTGCCAAAGGGAGAATCAAGTAAAACTCTTTTTTGAGTAGAGGAATGCTTAAAGAATGAAGAGGCTTCTTTAAAAGCTAACCTTAAATATAGCTTTCATCTATTGCCTACACAGCCAACTGTTTGATTACCATGCTTTTCTAGTCCAAAGAGGCCAGCTTTGCACCAATGGCTTGGCTAATAGAGAATGTAGGCTAAATGTTCCTGAATTATAGCTACTATCCAAACTAGATTCTAAAATGCATCTGGTAAGTTTAAATTTGACACTAGCCTTCTTACTAACAATTTGATCTTCTCCCTTGCTTAGCTACACTCCCTGTATTGCAGCTAAAACCAGAATGGTACTGTCATACTTCAGCTTAAAACATTTTGATGGTCACTCACTGACTATGGATTAAAGTTTTAGATCTTTCAGTCTTCTGTGTCCTGGTCTGTATCTACTTCTCAGGCACTTGCTGCTGATATAATAATACCATATTATTATGAATCATTTGCATACTCCGTGTAGGGTATTTGCTTATGTTTACTCCTATCTGAAATGCCATCTCACCCCTCCTTAATAGAATTCTATTCCCCAGTAACTCCTCCTGCTTGTGCCCCACTTCAGTTCACAGGCATATTCTCATTCCCAGCCACAGAGCCTGGATATGTAAAGTGCTCCATGAGAATTCCCTGACAGTCCAGCCATTAGGACTCAGTTCTTTGACTGCCAAAGGAGGGCATGGCTTTGATCCTTGGTTGAGGATCTGAGATCCTGCAAGCCCAGCACAAACTAAAAAAAAAAAAAAAATAGTGCTCAGTAAATATTTATTGAATTGAATGAAATAGATTTATCTTAAAACATTTTAGAACAGTAAGTAAAACCCTGGACTTCAAGGAGTGATTTAGTCAGTTCAAAAAGAAATGCAAGTCAGACCATCAAAACAGAAAATAAATAAGGAAACACAAATCTTAAAAGATACCTTAGATGAGATGGATCTTATTGATATCTTCAGGACATTCCATCCAAATGTAGAAGAAAATACCTTCTTTTCAAGTGCATATGGAACATTCTCCAGGATAGACCACATCTTGCATCACAAATCAAACCTCAGTAAACTTTAGAAGATTGAAATTGCATCAAGTATCTTCTCTGACCACAACACTATGAGACTAGATATCAGTTACAAGAAAAAAACTGTAAGAAACACAAATACACAGAGATTAAACAACACATTTCTAAATAATCAAAAGGCTATTGAAAAAATCAAAAGGGAAATCAAAAAATTCTAGAAACAAATGGCAATGAAAACATGACAACTCAAAACCTATGGGATGCAGCAAAAGCAGTTCTGAGGGAATTTTATAGCAATACAATCCTACTTCAAGAAACAAGAAAAACATCAAATAGACAATCTAACTTTACACCTAAAACAACTGGAAAAAGAAGAACAAAAACCCCAAAATTAGCAGAAGGAAAGAAATCATAAAGATCCAAGCAGAAATGTATAAAAAAGAAATGAAAGAAACAATAGTAAACATTAATAAAACTAAAAGCTGGTTCTTTGAGAAGATAAACAAATTGACAAACCCTTAGCCAGACTCATCAAGAAAAAAGAGAAAAATCAACAAAATTAGAAATGAAAAAGGAGAGATTACAACAGACAATGCAGAAATACAAAGGGCTATAGAGAATCTTTTTTTTTTTTTTTTTTTTAGCAAGACAGGGAAAGAGACACAGATGTGTATAATGGACTTTTGGACTCAGAGGGAGGGAGAGGGTGGGATGATTTGGGAGAATGACATTCTAACATGTATACTATCATGTAAGAATTGAATCGCCAGTCTATGTCTGATGCAGGATACAGCATGCTTGGAGCTGGTGCATGGGGATGACCCAGAGAGATGTTATGGGGAGGGAGGTGGGAGGGGGGTTCATGTTTGGGAACGCATGTAAGAATTAAAGATTTTAAAATTTAAAAAATAAAAAAATAAATAAAATAAAATAAAAAAAATTAAAAAAAAGAAGTATAGAGAATCTTATGAACAACTATATGGCAATAAAATGAATAACCTGGAAGAAATGAACAGATTCCTAGAAAAGTTCAATCCTCCAAGACTGAGCCATGAAGAAATAGAAATTATGAACAACCCAGTTACAAGCACTGAAATTGGAGCTGTGATCAAAAATCTTCCAAAAAATAAAAGCCGAGGACCAGATGGCTTCACAGCAGAATTCTATCAAACATTTGAGAAGAGCTAGTGACTGTCCTTCTAAAACTCATTCAAAAAATTGCAGAGGAAGGAACACTTCCAAATTCATTCTACAAGACCACCATCACCCTGATACCAAAACCAGACAAAGACAACACAAAAAGAGAAAACTACAGGCCAAAATCACTGATGAACATAGATGTAAAAATCCTGAACAAAATTTTAGCAAACAGAATTCAGCAACACATCAAAAATCTCATACACCATGATTAACTTGGGTTTATTCCGGGGATGCAAGGATTCTTCAATATATACAAATCAATCAGTGTGATACACCATTCATATGATAATCTCAATATATGCAGAAAAAGCCTTTGACAAAATTCAGCACCCATTTATGATTAAAACTCTTCAGAATATGGGCAGAGAAGGAACCTATCCCAACATAGTAAAAACCATATATGATAAGCCTACAGCAAACATTATTCTCAATGGTGAAAAACTGAAAGCATTCCCCGTAAGATCAGGAACAAGCCAAGGGTATCCACTTTCACCATTATTATTCCACATAGTTCTGAAGCCCTAGCTACAGCAATCACAGAAGAAAAAGAAATAAAAGGAATCCAGATCGGTAAAGAAGTAAAGCTATTACTGTTTGTAGATAACATGATACTGTACATAGAAAACCCTAAAAATAGTATTAGAAAATTACAAAGCTAATCAGTGAATTTAACAAAGTTGAAGGATAAAAAATCAATACACAGAAATCACTTGCATTTTATATACTAACAATGAAAAATCAGAAAGAAATTAAGTAATCAATCCCATTCACCACTGCAACAAAAAATTAAATATCTATGAATAAACTTACCTAAGGAGACAAAGAACTGTACACAGAAATTTATAAGACACTGATGAAAGAAATCAAAGATGACATAACAGAGAGATATTCCATGTTCCTAGGTAGGAAAAATCAATATTGTGAAAATGAAAATACTACCAAATGCAATCTTCAGATTTAATGTGATCCCTATCAAATTACCAAAGGCATTTTTCACAAAACTAGAACAAAATTTCACAATTCCTATGGAAACACAAAAGACCCTGAATCACCAAAGCAGTCTTGAGAGAGATGAATGAAGCTGGAGGAATCAACCTTCCTGACTTCAGATTATACTACAAAGCTACAGTTATCAAGACAGTATGGCACTGGCACAAAAACAGAAATATAGACCAATGGAACAAGATAGAAAGCCCAGAAATCAACCCATGCACCTGTGGGTACCTTATTTTTGATGAAGGAGGCAAGAATATACAACAGGGCAAAGACAGCCTCTTCAATAATTGGTGCTGCCTGTAAAAGAATGAAATTAGAACACTTCCTAACACCATACACAAAGATAAACTCAAAATGGATTAAAGGCCTAAATGTAAGACCAGAAACTATAAAACTCTTAGATGAAAATATAGGCAGAACACTGGATGACATAAAGCAAGATCCTCTATGACCCACCTCCTAGAGTAATGGAAATAAAAATCAAAAGTAAACAAGTGGGACTTGATTAAACTTAAAAGTTTTTGTACAGCAAAGGAAACTGTAAGCAAAGTGACAAAACAACCTGCAGAATGGTAAAAATAATAGCAAATGAAACAACTGACAAAGGATTAGTTTCTAAAACATAAAAACAGCTCATACAACTCAGTGCCAGAAAAACAAACAACCCAGCCAAAAAGTATGGAAAATACATAAACAGACATTTCTCCAAAGAAGACATACAGATGGCTAACAAACACATGAAAAGATGCTCAACATCGCTCATTATTAGAGAAATGAAAATCAAAACCACAATGAGATATCACCTCACACTGGTCAGAATGGCCCTCATCAAAAAGGCTACAAATAATAAATGATGGAGAGGGTGTGGAGAAAAGGAAATGCTTTTGTATTCTTGGTGGGAATGTAAATTGAGACAGCCACTGTGGAAGACGGTATAGCAATTCCTTAAGAAACTAGGAATAAAACCACCATATGACCCAGCAATCCCACACCTAGGCATATCTCTTTAGGAAACCAAAATTGAAAATGACACATGTATCCCATTGTTCATTGCAGCTCAATTTACAATAGCTAGAACATGGAAGCAACCTAGATGTCCATCGACCAATGAATGGATAAAGAAATGGTGGTACATATACACAATGGAATATTACTCAGCCATAGAAAGGAATGCATTTGAGTCAGTTCTCATGAGGTGTATGAACCTAAAACCTAATATACAGAGTGAAGTGAGTCAGAAGGAGAAATATAAATATTGTATTCTAACACATATATATGGAATCTAGAAAAGAATTTATTTACAGGGCAGCAGTGGAGAAACAGATATAGAGAACAGACTTATGGACATGGGGAGAGGGGAGAAATGTATGGAAAGAGTAACATGGAAACTTTCATTACCATATGTGAAACAGATAGCCAGTGGGAATTTGCCCTATGGTTCAGGAAACTCAAACAGGGCTCTGCATCAATCTAGAGGGGTGGGAGATAGGACGGAGGTTCAAAAGGGAGGGGATATATGTATACTTATGGCTGATTCATGTTGAGGTTTGACATAAAACAGAAAAATTCTGTAAAGCAATTATCCTTCAATAAAAAACACATTAAAAAGAATAAAAAAAAAAGAAATACAAGAACAGCGCTAATGAAGTTAGCCTCATGGATCTGACACTTATCCATATCCATTTTCTAACCATATATGACTGGCTCTGTGTGTCTTTGAAAAAATGTTGTTGGTCAGGAATATTCTATTTTCTCTAATGGTCAAGTTTCTATTCTTATTTTAATCCTTGGTTTCAGTGTTATCCCTTTGGGAAATCTCACATTCTCTAGTTATCTTTTCACACTTTTTTCTTATCCTTGTAGCTCACTGCATTAATAAGTCTAGTACTTATAATAATAATATAATATTATATTGTAATTGCTTATTCTTCTGTCTGTCTGTACTTTAATTCATTGCTTCTTGAGGGAAAGGTTTTCTTCTTTCATGATCCCCACACCTACTTCTGCCCATTGATGAATACAATGCTAATAATTAGATATCAGAAAGCCATTTAGTTTTGTTGTGGTGGTCTCAGTCATTGTCTCAGCACAGTGCTTTATGGGTGATAAGGAAGATTGAGATTTAGAGTTGATGAATTATCTCCAACTAGAGGGAAAAAGGAGAAGGCCATGACAACCCGCTTCAGTACTCTTGCCTGGAAAATCCCATGGACAGAAGAGCCTGGTAGGCTGCAGTCCATGGGGTCGCTGAGAGTTGGACACGACTGAACAGCTTCACTTTCACTTTTCACTTTTATGCACTGGAGAAGGAAATTACAACCCACTCCAGTGTTCTTGCTTAGAGAATCCCAGGGCCCGGGGAGTCTAGTGGGCTGCCATCTGTGGGGTTGCACAGAGTTGGACACGACTGAAGTGACTTAGCAGCAGCAGCAGCAGCAGCAGAGGGAAAGAAGTCTCTTAGTATATGATGTCTGCAAGGACAGCGAGCATTGGGTTCTCATACCAACTTCCACACATGTGTTGTAGGGTCCACAGATCTTTTTTTTTTTTTTTTGCTCATGTGTCTGTTTATTTCATTATGCCACAATCCAAGTTGTGAATTTATTGTACTCTGTGTGTTTGTTCACTGTTAAACCTCGACTTCACCACTTAAGTGACCTTGAGTAAATGATTTGATATCTCATTTATTTCTCATCTGTAAGATGGGTTTTATTCATAAAATTTAGTCTGCTGAAAGTAAAAAATACAAATCCAACTCCATTGTCCAGAAAAGGAAAGTGATTGGTCATGTCAGTGAAATCCAAAGGTAGTTCTGGTTTGGGGGTCTTTTGGTGCAGAGATTAAAAAAAATGTTGCTGAGACAGTGTTTCTTTTTTCACCTCTTGGCTTGGGTGTTCTCTGCTCAGCTTCATCTTACACCTTCTCTGGACCAGGCAAGGAGACCTCTGACAATCTCTACATATATCCTCGAAGTAGGAATTATTGCTTAACAGAGGCCTAGGCAGTGATCTCATTGCATCTGTTACCTGTGGTCAGGCAAATGACGGTATTCCCCATGGCCAGTCTATAGAGTTTGTGCTCCCTCCCTTTAGTAGAAGAAAGTAGAACAGCATACTGAACATACCCAGAGGATACAGCATAGGAAGGATGCCCCACAAGAGCCATAGGAAAGGAGGGACCATGCTAGACTGACACTGTTACATTTTTTATTCTGACAGCTGTGTAAAGCTCATCTCTCAAAGAATTGTAGTAATTAAACTTATGCAAAGTGTTTAGCCCACAGTTTATCACATAGCACTCAAATAAAGATAACTTTCATCACCATTAGTTAACTGAACCAAGGACATTTTGTTACATACTTAATCGCATACCTGTTATTCATTTGCATTGAAAGGTTTCTAAATGGAAAACTGATTGGAAGATTGACTTCTAGACTTACCTAGGTAATGTATTTCTTTCAAAATACCTTTGTGCCATTCAGATCTGAGGGCATTTATCAACTTTATTTCTTTGAAAACATTAAAATAATAACAGTAATAACAAAAATGTTGCATGTCTCTTCTTTGCATCTAGAAGCTTCCAGGTATTATTTTTTACCCCTATAGCAGTAAAAGAATGAAGCCTCAGAATTTTTTTTTTTTTGCATAAAACTAACCTCCATTATGAAACCCTACCATCTTTGAAGCATTCTCTCCTTGTAGTATCGTCACATGAATGTAATTCAATATGGAAAGGTCTCCTTGTAGTATCTTCACATGAATGTAAGTCCGTATGGAAAGGTCATGTGGCTGCAAGTCAAGATGGCAGTCAGTTGTGTCCAAGCATCATGAGAACATGTTTCACCACAGAGCCTTTTGCATTTGTCCCCTTGCTGGCTTTAATCAGTGCCCTAGAGATGAAGAATCTGAAAGACCTGCTGGCTTCAAATAAAATGTAAATTCTAGGAGGAAGATGGAAATCTCAGAGCTGGTTTGGAAAGCTCAGGCCCTCTGCCTAGCGAGGAAACAACGTACCAGTCAGAAAGAGTGTATTTTTTAAATGGATTCCTGCTTCCATCTGTGAATTTGTGCTTGATATTTAACTGTCTGGTCCTTAGTTTCCACATTTCTAAAATGGGACAACTTAACTGCTAGGGTTAGAAAAATAGATAACGCTTTTAAGTGTGCACTCTGATCCTTCCTTGGAGGCCTTCAGAAAACTTTGGCTACCTCTTAAGTAACTCATGAATTAAACAAATAAAAATTGCAATTATGTAGCATCTTTGCTTAATAAAAGTTGGACAAGGCAATTCAGAAATCCTATTACATAGTTATTAATACCAAATTATGAGGAACTTCCTGCCAGGACGTTAAGACCTTTATCAATTTTAATCTGTTTAATCCTTTGAATTGTGTTACAAGTCACAGAGCAGCTATTTGAATTCTATTCTTTCAACTTTCTTTTCCCCATGTGCTACAATGCCTGCCTCATCCTTATAAGAGAAACAGAGAAGATGAGAGTAATAGTTAGAAATTAGACTATATTATAGATGGATCAAAAGGAATGTGAGCCCCTTGGGAGACCATGAGGATACTGGATGCTTTCCTACTATGCATGAAATGGATCAACCTTATCTATATATTGAAAATGGACCTTTAGAGGCCAGAAGACTTTGAGATATCTGGATTACACAACAAAGACTTATTTATTTTTTATAACTGAAGTATCTATAAAAATGGTATTTCATTCCCACTCACTTTGATGCCTCCCTTAATGATTTCCAGGCAACTAATATTTGCATCACTAAAGGATGTGGTGCTATTGCTACAATTTCCTGCAACCTGGGCTTCCTCTGTAGATTTGAGCCCTGTGATTCAGTGCTAGCAGGGGTTGTGTTCCAGGCCCATCTGAAAGAATATGATTATCTCAAAGTCCTACACCATATAAGCGTGCTTCAGTGATTGTTGCTGTTGTTCAGTCACCCAGTTGTGCCCAACTCTTTGCAACCCAATGGACTGCAACACGCCAGGGTTCTCTGCCCCTCACCATCTCCTGAAGTTTGCCCAAGTTCATGTCCATTGCATCAGTGATGCCATCCAGCCATCTCCTCCTCTGATGCCCTCTTCTCCTTCTGCCCTCCATCTTTCCCAGCATCTGGGGCTTTTCCAGTGAGCCAGCTGTTTGCATCAGATGACCAAAATACTGGAGTTTGAGCTTCAGCATCAGTCCTTCCAGTGAGTATTCAGGGTTGATTCCCCTTAAGATGGACTGATTTGCTCTCCTTGCTGTCCAAGGAACTCTCGGGCATCTTCTCCAGCATCACAGTTTGAAGGCATCAGTTTTTCAGCACTTTGCCTTCTTTATGGTCCAGCTGTCACAACCATGTGTGACCACTGGGAAGACCATAGCTTTGACTATAGGGACCATTGTTCGCAGAATAATGTCTCTGTTTTTCAGCACACTGAGTTTGTCATAGCTTTCCTGCCAGAAAGCAAATGTCTTCTGATTTCATGACTGCAGTCACTAACTGCAGTGATTTTATAGCCCAAGGAGAGGAAATCTGTTACCGCTTCCACCTTTTGCTGCTCTATATGCCATGAAGTCATGGGGCTGGATGGCATGATCTTAGTTTTTTAATATTTAGTTTTAAGCTGGCTCTCTCACTCTCCTTCACCCTCATCAAGAGACTCTTTAGTTCCTCTTCTTGCCCCTTATTTTATCCTTACAAAGAATCACAGCTGAAGGGAGGAAAATCAACCCAAGCAACCCTGTCTTTTGCCTCTTCTCAGGCATGTTTCTTACATTGTCTTTTTTCCAGTTATGGTTTATGCTGTTCAGTTTGATATTCTAATAAATACAGACTCAAGAAGGAGCAGAACTGCAGGGCTGCTTCTTTGATGCATATTAAAGTCACTTCTGTGAAAAAGAGCTATAAAGTGCTGAGATACCAGAAAATAGGAATTCATAATACACAGCTTACTAAGTCAGCCGACACTATGTCTTTGTGGTAAGCTATTGATCACTTGGTTTTAGTGGAACCATGCTGAAATCTGTGACTCGGTTTGTGGCATTGACTAAAAACAAGGCTCTGCAAGACACTGAACAGAGGTTGTTCCAATTGCCATTTCCCCCTGTATTTTAATGCAAAAACATGACCAGACCTAGTTTGCATTTTTGCCTTGGAATCGCTGTTTTTGATTCAAGTGACTCAACACAAGTCATTGAAGCTGAATGTGTCATGTCATGCAGTAAAAATTAAAATATACCTTATTGTTTTATGGGAACATGCAGTTCCAAAAAAAACAACAAAAAAAACTGTGGTTAAAAAGATCAACTTATGATTTCAACAATGAGGTGCTTATTTAGTGAATAGAACATGTTAGTTCAGGGATCAGTAAAAAGATAAGCAGGTGGTGCTTATCTTTACCATATTTTGATGGTCTCAGTGCACAAGAAATTAAAGAGGTTTTTATTAATATTGTCCTACTTTTAGTATAATAGCAATACCGTCACAATGATGCTATCTATAAAGCCCACTTGAACTGGAAACCTGGTCAAGGGGATTTGATGCCCTTGGTGACAAATCCTTACCAGCTTCCACAACTTCAATTTCCAGCTTCAAACTAGAGATACTAAAGAGTCATTTTATTTTCTGACTTTAAACGCATAGATTTAAATTTCACTTTTTCTCCCTCCTTGTTTTCCTGAAGGTGTTTTCCATAGGCCATGCAGTCTGGGGTGATGTTGTAGTAAGCTATAAAAAGACATAGATGTGAATTAGGGAGATTGAATAGAAACATGATGGATATTTATTTAGCTGGAATTTGGAAAAAAAGATAAGAGGAAATCAAAGCTGGCTACAAAATTTTGAGCCAAGGTCCAGTATTTTTTCTAATAATAGAAGTATCTGTCAGGCAAAGGACTTAAAATGAGTTAAGGGGAAGATAATGAACTTGATTTTGGATATGTTACAGTAACTTCTAAAATTAAAACACATGGTTAATAATAATAATAATAATAGCTTATTTAGCCACTTTATTTGGCCACCTGATGAAAATAGCCAACTCATTGGGAAAAATACCGATGCTGGGAAAGATTAAAGGCAATAGGAGAAGTGGGTAGCAGAGGATGAGATGGTTAGATAGCATCATTAACTCAATGGACATCAATTTGAGCAAACTCTGGGAGATAATGGAAGACAGAGGAGGCTAGTGGGTTACATTCCATGGGGTCACAAAGAGTTGGACTTGACTTAGCAACTGAACAATAACAATACCTTATTTAACATTATTTGTACCATAAACTCCACTATTTATATATTAATGATTAAAATTTTTATGAATAGATTGTGTTAACTCCTTTCAGAGAATAGGAAACTGAGAATAAGAGATGTTAACTGACTCTCCCAAGATCATACAACTAGAAATATTCAAAATCTTAGTTTAAATCAGGTCTAATTACCCTGTTACATACTGTTTCAGTGAAATAGAACAACATAAAATAGCATAACCATTGACCATTGATCCAAGATTGAATTTTCAGTTCTCCTGTATAATGTTATTCCAACATTTTGATTCTATTTTTAAATTTGTTCTTTTCCTGATATATTTACATGAACTTTGAGTTAGTGGTTCTTGGAACCTGAACTCGTAATATTCTGCCTTTGAAATTCTGTTGTCAGTCAAGCTGAACTTGCTTGTACTCTTGTTGAGTTGAGATGAAGATTACTAGGTGATTATCGAAACCCTTTGTTCTTCTCTGCATCAATAGAAACATCATATGAGGGCTACCCAGACAGGGACTATGCTTCCCAGCTCTTTCGGCATCTATACAGGACCATGCACCAAGTTTTCATTAATGAAATGTGAGTAGAATTGCTGTGTGCCTCTTCTGCGTTATGGACTTTAAAATAAACAGGTGTAGGTCTTTATGCCTTTCATCTACTGATCCTGGCACCAGCCAGGTTCTGTAGATGTCAGAATGGAAGAACTATGCACTCCAGGTCACTGTGCAGAGAAGAGTCACCTGCCAACATCACCTGCTTTGCTCTAAGAAAGAAAGAAACAACTACTGAGACATCAGAGTTTTGGACAGTTTTTTTTTTTTTTTTAAGAGTACTTTAGTCTAACAGTGCTAACATTTCTATTATCAATAAAATTGGTTCTATTTTATAATAGCAATAGTAAAATATAGTTTTATGTTATCTTCTGTAAGACACCTGGATTCTCTTGCTGGCTAGCTGATATCTTACATTATTTTGTGGTGTGGATTTAGGATTGGGTTGTGAACTGTGGCTTGCATCCTCAAGTCAGACTTCTTTCTGCTTCAAAGTGCAGAAGAAATTTTGATTGTGCTTGTTTATCATATATTATATAATTATCAGTATTGTGTCCACAGCATAATGCATGGGTGTTTATTGAAGTCTTGACATATGTTAAATCACTGAGCCTGAGATAGGCTTTTTAGTGGATCCATCTGAAGGAAAAAAGGAAAAAACACTTTTTTTTTTAAACAAATGTCAGCTAGTATTATGTAAGCTGTTTTTTCACAACCAGATAATTTTGTTCTCTTTGAATTCCTATTGGTCTTTGAAATTTAATTTTTCATATTCATAAAAGTTATCTTACTGTTACAGATGCCTCTGAGAGAGAAGCTTATGGTCAGGCAAATCAAGAAAAGAATTCTACATGAAGACCCATGTTAAGGAGTCTGTCACATAAAGAGGTCTGTGAATAATATTCAGTCTTTTCAGTAATACTTTGTGTACATCAGAAGGGCAGTCTCTGATTCAGCCACTTTGAATACATGTTTTTTTTTTAACCTTTTTTTTTTTTTAATTACAGGATGATTACTATACAGTATTGTGATTTTTTGCCATACATCAACATGAATTGGCCAAAGATATACGTATGTCCTTTCCCTCTTGAACCACCCCCCAGCCACCTCCCTCCCCATCCTACTCCCTAGGTAAAATACATGTTTAAGGGAAGTTATTTTCAGGCAAATCCTCTAGAGCAAACCTTAAATTCAGCTTTGAATTTCATTGTCTCTTCCTTTTCATTGTTGTTCAGCTAGTTACACTCCCCGGTACTGGCTGTGTGTCTAGGGTCTTCCCTAGATTGCCATCCTCACGTAGCGCCAGAGAGTAGCTTTTGAAGAACGGGTTGTGAAAGCTTAAAAAATTAATCTACTGAAAGACTGGACCAAAAGCCTTTTGCTAGAGAACAACTTTCACTTTAAAAACCAATTACTAAGCTCTCAGAGCAGAACAGAAGCAAAAAGCAGAGCAGGCGGAAAGGACAGTTGTATAAGGAAACCCAGTTCCTTTCCTTGAGCCTCTGAAGGTTTTCTCATACATTTCTCTGTTACTTCTGGGAAAGGCAGGTTCTCCATTGGACTAGAACCTGGAAAGATTCTACCTGTGTTTTGCATCAGTATGCTTTATGATTTTATTCTTTGTATAAGAGTATTGTTTTCATGCTCACTATTGTTATATTAGGTTGGGTTCAAATTCCAGCCTCAAGGTTTTCTCAGTTGACTCACCTGTAAATTATAGGTAATAATATTTATTAGTTATTATGATAAATAAATGAGTTATTGCACATCACGTGCTCTACTCATTTTTTTTTTAACCTTTGTAATTGTTCAGTAAATATCAGGTCTCCTTGTGTTCTTGCTGGTGGTTGTTGATGGTAAAAGTATACCTTTGTGAATCTCCTCTTCCCTTCTGATTAATGCCCTCTTCTCCTTTAGATGTCATAATCCATTTAATCTAGTTTTGTATCATGGATAGCATTTTATGTCATTAGCATGCTTCTGTTTTTCCCTGATATATTCAGTTCAGGATCAGTTAGCTGAGGGATCCTACTTCCTCTCATGTCCAAGCTGATTGGAAGGGGGCATTGCTATAATACACATTTGATTGAAAACACTAAATGTTTCTTAAATGGTAGCAATTGCATACTTTTTTTTTCTTGCAATTTTACAGCTGTTATCACTGTAAAATGAGCAAGGAAAGTTCAGTTAAATAAATACTTTGTTCAGTTAAATATTTTGTGAGGTAGTTATAGCTTATACATTATAGAGTAAAAATAGTGTTATTGTCCAGGACCTGGTGTGAATCCAAAAGCAGATTGTCTGGATTTGAATCCTGCCTCTGACCATTCATAGTTGTGTGACCTCTTCAGATCACTTCTGTTTGTGTGTTCATATTTTCATCTATGACATGAACATCATAATAATATCTGCCTCTTTGGAATGTCGTTAGGATGAAATTATTTAATGTATATAAAATGCTTAGGATAGTACACACTTCATAATAAAGTTTTTGTGTTTTGGTTGTTTTGTTACTGTTGTTGTTGTTACTATTGTGTTTGTAGATTTCACTGCTGTATAGTTTGATGAGGAATTAGCTACAGTGCTTTATAGAGTCATTTGCTTGTAGTATAAACTTTGAATAATGTGTGTTTCACACGGCATGTTGTTTAGTCACTACACTGTGTCTCTTTTGTGACCCCATGAACTGTAGCCCACCAGGCTCCTCTGTCCGTGGTTTTTCCCAGGCAAGAATACTGGAGTGGGTTGCCATTTCTTTCTTTAGGGGATCCTCTCAACTCAGGATCAAAGTCACATCTCCTGCATTGGCAGGCGGGTTCTTTCCACTTAGCCACCTGAGAAACCCTCAGGGAGACATTTAAAATTTTTAAAGGCATAGAGAATAGCGAAATCAATGATCTCGTCTTAAAATATATAACTCTTGAGGGGCTTCCCTGGTGGGCCAGTGGTTAAGACTATGCCTTCCCATCCAGGGAGTGTGGGTTTGATCCCTGGTTGAGGAGCTAGGATCCCACATGCTTCATGGCCAAAAAAACAAAACATAAAACAGAAGCAATATTGTAATAAATTCATTAAAGACTTAAAAGTACATATATCATTTTTCTTAAAAGCAAGTTAGAGAGGATTGGTCAGACTTACTGGGAAATGGTTGTCATAACTCTGAGCATGAGAAAAAAGTAGTATGTACTAGGTTAGAATTGATGAATATGACAAGAGTGGATAGAATGAGAGATTTTTTTAAGTGGAAAATTTACATAGTTGTGTGATTAGATGGAGATGGGGGTCAAAGGAAATGGAGATTTCAAAAATAACTTCTAGGTTTCTCAGTAGCATAACAAGATGCATCAAGGGTCCGTGACTGTGTAGAGAGATGGACAAGGATAGATTTAGAGATGACATGGTCATAAGTTTTATTTGGACATGTAGAGTGTGAGGTGCTCTAGGATCTGCAAAAGGAAATGTCAAATGATCAATTAGACACAGTGGGTTTGTCTCTGAGGAGAGGCCTGAGTGGAGGGAAAATTCTGAGCTCTCACCATGTACATGGTTATTAAAGCTCTCACCATATACATGGTCCATATACATGGACCCTAAAGCCATAGGGTCTCTGAGGCATAGAATATTGAGCAAAAAGAAAAAAAATGAATTAGAAATCTGCCTTGAGAAACACCACCATTTTATGGCCAGATAGTGGAGAAGAGAGGGAGGGAGGGAGGAGAAAAGTGGGGAGAGAGAAAAGAGAGGGAGAGATTTTCCAGAAAGGAAGGAAACTTGGGAGATTGTTATGCACAAGCCAAGGAAAGAGATGGAAACCAGTGGGGAAACAGTGGAAACAGTGTCAGACTTTATTTTGGGGGGCTCCAAAATCACTGCAGATGGTGACTGCAGCCATGAAATTAAAAGACGCTTACTCCTTGGAAGAAAAGTTATGACCAACCTAGATAGCATATTCGAAAGCAGAGATATTACTTTGGCAACTAAGGTCCGTCTAGTCAAGGCTATGGTTTTTCCTGTGGTCATGTATGGATGTGAGAGTCGGACTGTGAAGAAGGCTAAGCGCCAAAGAATTGATGCTTTTGAACTATGGTGTTGGAGAAGACTCTTGAGAGTCCCTTGGACTACAAGGAGATCCAACCAGTCCATTCTGAAGGAGATCAGCCCTGGGATTTCTTTGGAGGGAATGATGCTAAAGCTGAAACTCCAGTACTTTGGGTACCTCATGTGAAGAGTTGACTCATTGGAAAAGACTGTGATGCTGGGAGGGATTGGGGGCAGGAGGAGAAGGGGATGACAGAGGATGAGATGGCTGGATGGCATCACTGACTCAATGGACATGCATCTGAGTGAACTCCGGGAGTTGGTGATGGACAGGGAGGCCTGGCATGCTGCGATACATGGGGTCGCAAAGAGTCAGACACGACTGAGCGACTGAACTGAACTGAACTGAAGGAATAAAAGGAAAGTGAATAAAAGACCTAAGAATGGGTATCTTTCCAATAAATTTGGATTATGAAGGGGAGAAGAGAGACTGCACAGGATTGAGACAAACATAAGGAGCAGGTGAAGTTTTTAATTAATTAGTATTCTTAAAAAGGGGTAGCTTCTGAATTTGAAGCCAATAGAAATAATCTATTTAAAAGAGAGTTTAAAGACTCTGGGAAGATGATTATACAGATGACTTTGTAAGATTTAAAAAAGATGTTGGGGATGAGGACAGAAATAGGTACAGAGAGGAAGAACTTTAGAGCAGTTGTTATTGACCAAGAGTGATTTTATGTGTAACCTCCTCTTCCACCACCCCAGGACATTTGGGAAATTCTGGATATATCTGTTATTGTCCCACCTGGGGAAGCAGTGCTATTGGCATCTAGTAGGTTGAGGGCAGGGATGGTGTTCAACACTCTACAATGTACAAGACAGGCCCCACAAAAAAAGAATTATTCAGTTCAAAATATCAGTATGTTGATGATGAATAACCATGTTTAGAAGAAGAGAGATTCAATGTAAGAAAAGAGTACAGGGATAGAATGGAGTAAGAAGTGGGTATGTTTTTATATCTAATATTAGTCACATAGTGACTACTCAATAGATATTAGCCGTGGTTAATTAAACTAAATCTCTATTAATGTCTACTTTCTAGTAACATCTGAATAATGGGCATTTAAAAAAAAGGAATTAGCAGGATTCGTTAGAGAAGTAACTCTCTAATGAACATTGGAAGAGTAACTCTCTAATGAAGATTAGAGTTAAATGCATTATAGTTGCTCTTGACCCCCACATTGAATTCTGCTTCCTTTAGATTTTACTAAATTTTATAGACAATATCTGTGACTAAGACAATTCAATTAAGAAAAAATTAGATTAATTTTTCCTAAATATTGCTCATAAAAACTGAGGTCGAAGAAGCCTTAACCACCAGTTCTAAGCATTTAATAGCTATATGATTCTAAGTACAGTATGTTAGACTTAACCACTGTAGACTTTTTCTTCTTTACCTATGACATGTGAATAAGAACATTCTTATCACCAGTGGCTGTAAGCATCAGTGACTATTGTTGGCAGAGCACCCATAATAGAACTGAAATAACAAATTTTAGTGATTGATGCTGCTGATATTATTACTATTCATAAGGAGGGGAGTCCAACTCTTTTGCAACCCCATGGGCTGTAGCCCACCAGGCTCCTCTGTCCATGGAATTTTCCAGGCAAGAATATTGGAGCAGGTTGCCATTTCCTTCCCCAGGGGATCTTCCCAACCCAGACGTGGAATTGAACCCACATCTCCGGCATTGGCAGGTGGCTTCTTTACCACTGAGCCACCTGGGAAGCTACAGTGGAGCTTATTTTATTCACCTTACTCCCATTTGATAAAGTCCCTCTTTCGTTTTGAAGAATCAGCTTTCCCCTATGCAGTTTTGTTGGGATTACCAAGGAAAGCATCATGCCTTCTCTGGACATAATGTCCCAAATAAGACCAATCAGATACTTTGCTCTGAGAATTCAAGTAATTTCCCTGATTCCTATCTTTCTTTGAATCTGGCTCACTAGTATTAACTTTAAATTTGTGTGCTACATAACAACTGTTTAGCTAAATTCTTAATATCTGTAGTTATTCAATGTTGTTATCTATTGATTACAACCAACAAAATCATAACTTACACAGGCAGCATTAATATTGGAAGCTGGATTAATACTGGAAGTCTTGAGACTAAGGCATAAATGAATAACTATAGTTTTTTAGCAACTACGGGTTGGTGAGAAGAACTGTATATCATTCTTATATTCTAGATGATATGTATATATCATCCATTATATTCTATGTATTGATATATCTTTAACAAATTCCAGTGTGTTGTTTTATTTCCATTACTCCATGAATATCTTATTCACTTCTTCACAAATCTTTTCCATTTTTCTGAGACTTTTTTGCTTGGATCAGAACATTATTCAGTCAAACAAGATACATTTTTGTTGAATGAACACATTTATTCCTAATGCTTTGAGTATGCAGTTGCCAAAAAGGAAATCAGTCCAAACCATTCATAGAAACAGACTGGGTTGTATTCCCTCATCTTTCATCATTGTGTTCAAGGTAGAACTATACTTCTATTTTAAGAATGAAAAACAAATTTCCACAAGAGATAACTTGTTACTGAAGAATTCCTGTATAATTGGAAGCCTTCAAGGCAAATAATAATTGTAATTTGAATGGAAGGGATTGGAGCCACTTCAATAATGATACTCATTAGATTTTTTGTTTCTCTTCTCTGGACTATATAGGAGCAACAGTTGCTTATGTCCTGATGGACATAACCAATATAAACATGGTGATTATTCCTGGCATGATGTCATCCTTGCTGATCATCAGATTGAAGACTCCTATTGCTTGCCTGGTCTCATCTAAGCAAAACTAAATCTTTCCTAAAGTGCAATGACACATGGTTAGGCTGTGTGGGGGAAAAAAAGTGGGGTGACAGTCTATTTGCAAATAGACAGTCTAGAAAGCAAAAAAGTAATTATTCTTTGGTTGGTCCTAACAAACTTTCTTTTATTAATAGCAAACTATGAAGATCCATGCCAGGGTAACTGCAGAGGGGATTGAAAAATGGTCTATCATTCTCTCCAAGGAAATATCTATGCAAATGTAGCGGAACTAGATATGAATAAAGAACATGGTAGGCTCAGTTTTTATTATTAGTTAAATCCACCTCTGAGAATAGAAAATTTTGGTTCTTTGTAACTTATAAAGGAAGATTACTTTCCCACCAAAGCCTCAATAGGTTTATAGGTTTTTTTTTCACTGTATTTTGCTTCATGTAATAGTCTTTTGTTAATAGGAAAAAGCAAAAAGAACAGAGACATCAATGCACAATTCAACACAATTTTTATATACATGAACAGATTTTAAAGCCCAGAATGACAGGCTCTGAATATTGGAAATATAAGCAGTTACATAATGTAAAAGTCATACAACCAAAAGACAGAACAATTAGAATCTAGGTCTAGCTTTGCCACAACTTTCTATAACATCTTTAATTCACGTATTTAACCCAACATCCACAGCAATTTTCTATCTATGAAATAAGATAGCTGATCATTAGGCCTGGAGTTTCACCTAGTTGGGTCTGAGTCAGATCTAGTACAGAGAAATGTTTGTTCCATCATCATGTAATTTTTATAAATTGAATCTGATGAGGCTTGTCAGAGGATAGTCTGTAATACTCCACAGGCTCTATCACTCTCCGATGTCTTACATTTCTGTTACCTGCCTGGTCCTTGAAGATAGTTAATTTTGTGTTCCTTTTAGGAGATGTTCCCTGAGGATAGTTATGTTCTCATAATCTTACAATTCCATGTAGGTTTGAAATGAGCTAACTAACTCTGTTTGAGCTTATTTAACAGTGAGAAGTGAAAGTGTTACTCACTGGTGTCCGACTCTTTTGAGACCCCATGAACTATAGCCCACAAGGCTCCTCTGTCTAGGGGATTCTCCAGGCCAGAATACTGGAGTGTTCTGTAAGTACTGGAGTGGGTAGCTGTTCCCTTCTCCAGGTGTTCTTCCCGATCCCAGGATCGAAGCTGGGCCTCCTGCATTGCAGGCAAATTCTTTACCATCTGAGCCACCAGGGAATACTCCCTTATTTAACATAAGTGAATGGCCAGAAGATTGGGGGGAGGTTATACATTTAATTTTATCATATAGTTATATATGGGCTTCCCTGTTGGTTCAGCGGTAAAGAATCTGCCTCAATTCAGGAGACCCTAGCTTGATTCTTGGGTCAGGAAGATTCCCTGGAGAAGGGTTAGACTACCCACTCCAGTATTCTTGGGCTTCCCTGGTGCCTTAGATGGTAAAGAATCTGCCTGCAATGCGGGAGAACTGGGTTCGATCCCTGGGTTGGGAAGATTCCCCTGGAGGAGGGGATTCTCCAGTATTCTTGCCTGGAGAATCCCCATGGACAGAGGAGCCTGGCAACCTACAGTCCACGGGTCACAAAGAGTTGGACTTGACTGAGCAACTAAGCATAGCACAGCATACACACACACACACACACACACACGCACGCACACAAGAGGTTTTCAGTCTAGCCCATGGGAAATTGTGCATTATGAAAACTTATCTAAATTTAATGTCATCAGCTTCAGTCTGAATGAGCTAGAGAGTTTTAAATAAAAAAAGACCCTCAAATTATTGGGCCATAACTTATTTCATGAAACAGATTCTTTTTATAACACATCTAAATATTGTTTTCCTAGTAGTAACTGTAAATAAAATCAATTTTTCTCCTTTAAGGTTGTTTCTGAGAAGAAACTTTTATAAAGTTTATTTTTAAAACAAGAGCAATTTATTCTTAACAGAAATGATGAATACATTGCATATTCATGTTGAAAGTATGTTTTTAATCATGCATTTGACAGTAGCATCTAAGTCATAAGCATTCACAGTATAAATGGTGAATAAGAACTAACTGCTTTTTTCCCCTTCTGCTTTTTACAGTTCAGAACCAGGATCTTCAGAGTAATGGCATATTAGTGTATTACTCAATGATATTTCATTGGAAGAAGATGACAATGTCTCTCCTTTGAATAATATTGTTAATTTCAAAATTACCATTATAGTCACATTTCTTTTATTATCAGCAAACAAACATTTATTAAGCATGTGCTGTTTGCAGATTACCAAATACACTGCTCCAAATAGATGAGGCATGTGATAGTGATAGTGTCCCCTGGGTGTTAAAACTATAGTTGGGAAAGCCACTGCAAAAGTGAAAATAAACGCATGGTAGAGAATTCACCCAAAATGCTGTAGATATTGTTGCTTCTCTAGATACTGCTTACATTTTCTCTCATGAACAAGGGAGCCAGTCTTCACTCTGCCGTATGAATGCAGCCATGGATGTTCTGCTTCGACTAACCTTTCTGACGTAGCCATGGAAGAAGGAGTTTTTGCTTATTTTTTATATTATCTTCTGTTGGAACGTATCTCATTCTGCTCCCCCTGCCCATGACCAGGGAGATGCCATATGCCATTGACATGTGGTGTCAAAGGAGGGAGACACTATGGGAAGGAGTGTGTTGTGGGCAGTGGCAAGATCTGTGTAAGTGTTGGGACTCTTCACTCCCAGAGTGAGAGGCTATTAACACTAGACCTAGCGAAACTGCCATAGCATAATAGAGCTTTCCAGGTGGTTCAGTGATAAAGAATCTGCCTGCCAATGCAGGAGAGGCAAGAGATGTGGGTTTGATCCCTGGATTGGGAAGTTCCCCTGAAGGGGGAAATGGTTAACCATTCCAGTACTCTTGCCTGGAGAATCCCATAGACAGAGGAGCCTGGTAGGCTACTGTCCATGGGGTCACAAAAGTTGGGCATGACTGAGCATGCAAGCACACATGTGAACTTTGGTAACCTGGCTTACCTCCCAAACTGTTGCTTGTGACTTGTCTCCGAACTCCTGGCAAACCCCTCCAGCCCTTCTGCCGTTTTTCCTTTCCCACTTGTCATATGTATGGGAAAGTGCAAAGTCCTTTAGATCTTCTGCCTCAAAGCATCCATCCATCTTCTTTTTCTTTGCATTATTGTTTTCTTAAAGACTATCATTCAAAAGGAAAAAGAGGGTCACCATCAGCCCCTTTCTGTCCGATTGCTGTATATGATGAGTGTGTTGGGCATGTATTTACCCTGCCCAGCATTCTTTCTTCTTGTAATTGATCCCACTTTCCCTACTTCTGCTAATCCAGGAGGCTAGCTACTGACTTTACCAACTGGTACAAAAGGTGGACCCGAAGGCTCAGGACAGCCAATGAGAATCCCACATCCCCCAGCTGAGGTGACTGGTTCAGGCATGGGATCAAGCCAGGCCAGCTGGAACCGTTGGACTTGACAATTATGTGAGTAAATACATTTCCCTTTTTTTTCTTAAGACAGTCTGTGCTTCTTCCACTTGCAGATGAAAAAAAAAATTCAGACAAATACAATAATTAATAAGGAATTACAGCACTGAGGTTTCTTTCTTCTCTCTACCAATTCTTTCCTTCTCTTCCTATTGTTCTTTTTTCACCCCTCCCCATCCAACTGCTTAAGGATAGTGGCATTCACCTTCTTAATAATTATACAGTATTTCCATCAGGACAACACTGTTGACATTCTATTTCTAACTTTTAATTGTCCAAATCACAACCCCAGCCCTGCATACAAAGGTGTAGCATTTTCTATCTCTTCTCAATGTGCTGATGTCCTGACAATAATTCTATTTTTCCTTTCTGTTTAGCTCTCAAATGCTGAACTGAAAATAATTTCATGCAGTAGGAAAGAGCACTGGATATGTTCACAATTTTAAAATAATTAGTTGGAAGAGACTTCAGAGCATATCTAGTACTGTCTTCTGTATAGCACACTGACAGTTGATTGATTACCTAGCCTGTGTTTGAACCCATCTAGTGACAGAAAGTTCATTACATTGCAGCTTTGTCTTTTCATTTATGGACAGCTCTAATTGCTAGGCATATTTCAACTCAGAATTCTTTTTCTAATGTAATGTTCTATTGACAACGCTTCTGAAACTTTGCTTGTCCTGGGTAATCATCCCTGATTGTTTCAAAGTTTGTTCTTACAACAATGTTTCCAAATACTTTACTTAACCCTTCTTAGGAGGCTCTTGAGGTTCTGAGCAATGTCCACTTGATGTGACAGTACGGAGTAGAGTACCCTGTCTGTCTCTTACGCTAGACAGCAGTTCTGGTTTTGTAGTCTTGGTTTTCATCAGCTTTTAGCAACCAGTGAATTGAAGTGTCCATTCATAGGTGATTGTAGTCTTATTTTAACTATATAGTTTTAAATATATTTTTTCATATCCTATATTTGGACAGCTGATTTATTTTGAACAATTGACATTTTGAACTTAGATGCCAGGCTGTGCATTCATTTACCATCTCATTCTAACCTTACAATGATCTTGGAAGATAGGAAGGAACTATATTAGTTTCATTTTTACTAATAAAAAAAAAAGTCTTACAAAGAACCTTGCCTAAACTCAAATAGCAAGTTAATAGTAAAGCTAAGTACCAGAACTTACGCATTTTTGATGTTGTGCAAGAATGTCCAGTATTGACTAATGACTTAAAAATGTATTTATGTGTTAACCTCTGTTGGTAACACGTAGTTAAGAAAAGTAAAACTGCTGGTACTTAATCCATTTTACTCTTTTTACTTCATTCCCATCAGAGATTTCTTCCTGTTCCTATGTACCTCCTAAATTATTAGTAAGTCTCCTCTGTCTAGTTACACAAATTAGTCATGTAACAAAAACAGCTACATCTTGCTTTATCCTGTAGAGTTATGGGCATTGCATTTTAGATCCACATGGTTCTTCCCAAATCTGCAGCTCTAGCGTGTGGTTGTCTTACTAAACTGAATATTTGCTCAGTTTGAATCTCCGTGTCAAATGTTTGTATCCAGTGTTTAAGTGAGAATTCTCTGGTGTCCAAGCTGAGAATTACTGCATGCACATTTTAGCTTTTACTTAAAAGGCGCAATTAGAAGAGGAAAAAATAGACTTTCAGTGACTTAAGAGTAGCCCCTCCTTTTTTCCCATAAGATTCCCTATATGTTTTATTTGTCTCTTCTGCAGATATTTCTGTATTATGTGCTATATTCCTTTGAGGTGAAATAGAGCATCTGTCTATTAGTCTCAGAGCAATAGTGCAGTCACTCTTCTAAGGGCATGAAATAGCTGGGAAATGCTTACCTGAAAATATTTTTTTTTTCCTTTACACTATCATGTGTAACCCTGATGTGATGGCTTATTACCCATTCCCATATAGAGATTGGTGTCGGCAGGTGTTACTGACAAATTTGTCAGTTCCAGCCCAGAGCTACAAAATTCCTTGTCCAAGGACACAGAATCGACTAACTCAGTATTAAGGTTCAAAAAATGCCAAAGACAGTTCTGTTCTCTCAAGCGTTCCATTTGGTCTAATTGAGCTTTGCTAACCTTTTCTCTTTGACAGAACAACTTTGAATGCGTGTCAGGAGAGAGCTTTATAAATATTTATTGAATAAAACAGCTTGTTTGGATATGAAATAAGTTTAGAGACAGGGATAAGACCAGTCAAACTCTAACTTTCTGGTATGGAAAATGTGGGCTGAGAGAATGCCCAACGTCAAATTTTAAATAATAAGCAATATTGTTTTTAGTGTTCAACTTAATGTAGTGTTATATTAAACTTGCATTTGCTCGTTACCTGTGAAAATTTTTCTGGAGGCATAGATCTTGTTTATTATTCATTCATTTACTCATTCATTCTTGCTCTTCTTCATTTGTCAGATTATTCATTTATTCCTCAAATCTTTAAAAATGATTTAAGGTCATTTAAAAATATGTATATGATGAAAATTATTATAAATTATACTCAAGATACCCAGGCAAAGCAAGAAAAATATGATAAATACAGGAATGGTATCTATAAAAACATTACACTCTTTAAGGCCTGAACGTTTGCATTAAAACTAGGCCCTGAGTTTTCTAGTAATTAGCAGCACAAAGAGGGAATGCTGATCAATTCAATTCCATGTTTAATTTTCATATAATAAATTCCTTTTTAAATAATAAGCACAAAATCATTTATTAGAAGAAATAACACTTTTCTGAATATATGAACAGAATGAAGATTTTTCCTCTGGATATTGTAAGATACAAGGAAAAAATCTGCCTCCAACACAGTAAATACAACTTGATGCCTTAAACTTTTATTATTTATGTGTGAGGATCAAAGGTAGAGTATCTGTGTACTTTGCATTTTTTTCAAAAGAGTGGTCTGTTTTGGCATTGCTGGTGGCAATATGTGTCTTCAACGGTACCTCATCCCCTTGTCACAGTGCATTTTATTTTATCCTATTTCTTTATGGCCCAATTTGCTCATTTATTTATAATTTTATTTAATTTTTTATTTTTTGGTTGTGCAACATGTGGAATCTTGGTTAAACCAGGGATCGAACCCACGTTCCCTGCAGTAGAAGCTCCGAGTCTTAAACACTGATCCACCAGGGAATTCCCTCACTCTACATTTTAATAAAATGCATCTCCTTGTCCACTTGCAGCTGTTTTCCCCACTCCCTCTTGCACAAAGCTTTATCTCCTTACTGGTCCTGTGCATCCCTGTTGATAACATCCACATTGTCCATTCAATGAGTGATTTACAGGAAAAATTCTTTTTTCCCAGAACCATCTTTCATCTGTTGTTCCTGAAAATGGCTGAATTTTGGCCAGCCTCCTCCTGCTAATGCCCTATAACATGAGTTAGATACTCCTTAAAAACCTTCTGTCAGACATTTTCTGATAAAAGCTCCTGCAAATGATGCTGCGTTTGGCTTTCTTCCTTACCTAGAGCAGGGGTGACTGGCACTTATTAGTAGTAAGTGGTCAAATAGCTTTGTGGAATGAAACAAAGACCTTTTGAAAATCAAGTAAAAATGATTCTAAATCTAAAATGATGTAGGTAGTTTAAATTAGCCGCCCGTCTGAATATTGTTGTGACTCAATATTTTAAGTTTAAAATTCTTTGCCAGTGATTTCTTTTTTACATGTAGATTTGTGTTATGAAGTTGACTGGCTGAATCAAAATAGTTCCCTATGCAAGTATAGTTATTAAATAGTGAAAGAGCTGGCCAATCAATTTACTTTTCATGTAAGAAATCGTATCTCTCTTCCAGTAAATCATGTAGAAGCTAGCCTCTGAAATTGTAAAGATTTTAGATATTTTGTTGTCCTGCTTGACATGGATCATAATTAATCATCACAAATCAGTCTTTTTATGCTATAACATTCCTGTAAGACACAGACATCCCCAAACTATACATAGAGGTTAAAATAGAGCTTGCTTATTATATTCATGGATATTAATAGATGTAGAGTTGAGGGGAGAGAAATAATTTTCTGAGAGTTTAGACTTATGAATTTCTGTACTCACTCCCTTCCAAAAACTGTTCATTCATTTCTTAGACAGAAACTGTGATGCACTCTGAGGGAGGAGGATTTAAGAGTTGAATAGGATATGGTCTCTTGCTTCAAGGATGCGACAGTGTCATGGGACCAAAAATATTGCTTCAAATTCTAAAATCGGGAAGTGTACAGTTCTGCTGGCACATAAATCTATGAGGTAGAGAGCCACTGCCTTTATCGATCTGAGTATTCAGTTCAATTCAGTCGCTCAGTCATGTCCGACTATTTGCGACCACATGAACTGCAGCACACCAGGCCTCCTGTCCATCATTAACTCCCAGAGTCCACCCAAACCCATGTCCATCAAGTCAGTGATGCCATCCAACCGTCTAATCCTCCGTCATCCCCTTCTCCTTCTGCCCTCAATTTTTCCTAGCATCAAGGTCTTTTCAAACGAGTCAGCTGTTCACATCAGGTGGCCAAAGTATTGGAGTTTCAGCTTCGACATCAGTCCTTCCATTGAACACCCAGGACTGATCTCCTCTAGGATAGACTGGTTGGATCTCCTTGCAGTCCAAAGGACACTCAAGAGTCTTCTCTAACACCATAGTTCAAAAGCATCGATTTTTCGGTGCTCAGCTTTCTTTACAGTCCAACTCTCACATCCATACATGACCACTGGAAAAACCATAGCCTTAACTAGACAGACCTTTGTTGACAAAGTCTCTGCTTTTTAATGTGCTGTCTAGTTTGGTCATAACTTTCCTTCCAAGGAGTAAGTGTCTTTTAATTTCATGGCTGCAATCACCATCTGCAGTAATTTTGGAGCCCAGAAAAATACAGTCAGCCATTGTTTCCACTGTTTCCCCATCTATTTCCCATGAAGTCATGGGACCAGATGCCATGATCTTTGTTTTATAAATGTTGAGCTTTAAGCCAACTTTTTCACTCTCTTCTTTCACTTTCATCAAGAGGCTTTTTAGCTCCTCTTCACTTTCTGCCATAAGGGTGGTGACACCTGCATATCTGGTTATTGATATTTCTCCTGGCAATCTTGATTCCAGCTTGTGCTTCCTCCAGCCCAACATTTCTCATGATGTACTCTGCATATAAGTTAAATAAGCAAGGTGACAATATACAGCTTTAACATACTCCTTTTCCTATTTGGAACCAGTCTGTTGTTCCATGTCCAGTTCTAACTGTTGCTTCTTGACCTGCATGCAGATTTCTCAAGAGGCAGGTCAGATGGTATTCCCATCTCTTTCAGAATTCTCCACAGTTTATTGTGATCCACATGGTCAAAGGCTTTGGCATAGTCAATAAAACAGAAATAGATGTTTTTCTGGAACTCTCTTGCTTTTTTGATGATCCAGCCGATGTTGGCAATTTGATCTCTGGTTCCTCTGCCTTTTCTAAAACCAGCTTGAACATCTGGAAGTTCTAAGTGTTAAAGATGGACAAATCATGGTTTACAAAATAGAGACAGAGGAAAATAATTACAGAAATTGGGAAAACACATTTCAAAGGCACAGAAACACTGAAGTCAATATTATCCTGAAACGTGGTGGTGGGAGAAAGAAATGAGTATTTAAAAATTAAAAAAAAAAACACAACAGAACTTAGTTAACAGGGATAGTGGAATTTCATAGGCTGTGTGCTCCATATTACTCAAATGTTAATATCTGACAAACAAGGCAACTTTCTCCTTTCATTAATATTGCAGGTTTAAAAATTAAGGAAAAATATATTTCTTGGAAGGTTAACTAATTTTTCTTCTAAAATTATCATTACTTTACTTATTATTTAATCATGATAATTGTTTCTATCTCCATGTGTTCATCAAGTATCACTAATGGAAAGTTTTAAATGCTCCTTAGCTTGGAGGGTAGTAAGGTTTGATAAAACCTGAGAAAACCACTTTGGTAAGAATTCACTTGTCAGTAATGAGTGGTGTAAGTAGATGTAGTGAAAAGAGGCAATTTGCTTAAAAGAAGCAGAGGAATCATTTATGCTTAAAAGTGAATGCTTCAAGTATTCCATTAATTAGATGTTCATTTTTGTAAATAAAGCTCTTTTTAAAATACAATATGGCAATATTTTTCTTTTTTTTAAGCAGACCAGTAAAAAATAATAATTCTTGAAGTGAAAATACCTGGATTATATTCTGACTCCAGTGTTTACTAATTTCACAGGAGAAGAGCACCATTCTCTCCAGAACATTTCTTTTCTTCTGTTTCTCTAAAGAGAGAAATCTGATTCCTCAGAATCTTGATCAGTAGTTGGATCACTGTTGTTAGTTAGGATCACAGTGCACCTCTTTCTCCTACTTTCTCCTCCTTGTTCCTAGGACCCACGTGTGACCAAGGCCCACACTGAAGGGGAGGGCCAGTTACCATCCTGTATCTCTGTGCTTCTGCTCAGAGCATTCCCCAAGCCTTTAGGGAATCATCCTGACCGGGTTCCATTCTTTGACATAGAGAAAGCCTGTTTATGGCTTGGGTGTAAGCTGTGTGTTTGATCTAGGTTACAAGAAAGCCTTATATTTTGAGTATCACTGTTAGCCTATCTAATATTAAAGTGCTGTTTTGGGTTCCCATTTATTAGTGAAATATGTATTTAGCTTTCTCAGCAGTTGGCTAAAAGAAGAGAATGTTTGGAGAAAGAAATTGTGGGGCTGTTAGTTTTAATTCAGATATCAGCAACTAGTGCTTCAAATGCTATGTTGATAACTAATATTAGTGTTTGAAGATAGATTTCCAGAAACTTTAAAAATGACAGTATCTAAACGTGGACTTGTTAAATAATTTATCATCATCTTTAAAACAGTATTAACCTTTAGAACAAAGGGTTTAAAGACTAAAATTAGCTACCATCTTTTGTTCATCACCTGTTGGCATAGAGTAAGAGTTTAATAATTTTTACTTATTAGACTCAGCAATTTGAGGGAACTAAATTGGCTTGTTCACCATGGTTTCTTCAGCGTGTAGCATATTGGCAGTTTATGTGTATATTTATACACTTACATGTGTGTGTGCATATATAGTTCCTAAATGAATGAAGATGAGTGTTAAAACTTTTTTACAATGTAAAATAATAAGATAATCATCTATATTATATTATGGGATATATCTTTTGACTAATGTGGGAAGAGAAACAGAAGGGACATTTTATGCGGTAAAATAAAGAGATGTTAGTATTGGAATAAAAGCTGACAGCTTCTGGGCAGCAAAGTATCATGGGTATCTGAAGAATTTGAGAAGAATTAAAAGGTATTAATAGTATTTCCACTCACAACATAGTTTTAGAAATAATTTCAGTTTAATGTTTTCAACAAACATTTGTGTCATTATGTGTGTGTGTATATATATCATATAAACATATATATATCGTACAACTGTGTCTATAGCTTGAATGTTATATAATTATCAATAATAAAATGATATATTAAAATTATGTTCCCAAATTAGAATGCCCACAGGCTGGAGTAGAATAGATTACATAACTGGAGTAATATTTAAAGCATAGTTCATAAAATATAATCATAAGTTTATGTTTTTAGAATTTAAAGAATTTGTTTTTATTTGTTTTTTAAAGATCATATCCATATTTATTTATTTATTTATTTTTAAAATTTTTTAAAAAATTTTACTTTACAATACTGTATTGGTTTTGCCATAGATTGACATGAATCCGCCACAGGTGTACATAAAATATAATCATAAGTTTACTTTAAATCAGTAGCTATACCTCTGGATTAATCATACTGATACACAGGATATTTGCTGTCAGAATCTTTTAGTTTGATCTATGAGTTTGCCAGGAGAGTGCCAGAGTAAACTATGGCACACATTCTTTATCATCTGCTTACAAGTTGGTTGATTGAGCTACTTAATTTTTCTATACCTAAATGGAAGACAGAGGGAATAAAAGAATTAAATAAAGGAGGAAAATTACATATGATTCTATCTTTAAACTTTATTGTTTTTTGGTCACACTGTCATTAAGTATGCTCCCAATAAAGAGAGTTTTGCTTCAAACATGTAATTGTAAACAAGTAACTCCAAAGATTTTGGAATATTGCTTTATGTATAATTTAATTAAACTTTTAATTATTTCCTTGCTCTTTAATCAATAATATCACTCAGCTATCTATTTCCTTTCACAATGTGAATTTTAGGACTTTTTCATTACTTTTTTTATTATTGGTATTCTGAGGCCCCACTTGATAAGTCATTTGAAAATTTATTCAGCAGCTTTCTCTGTTAGTCCATGGTCAAGAGCATTTGTAGTAGTCACCTTTCCATATTTCTGCTTAGTACATTGACAGCTGTGTATATACCTCCTCCCTTCTCCCCAACCAATATTCGTAAATGAATGTTCATAAATAATCCAAAACAGCTCCATCAGATTCTTTCTCAAGATACTTTGAAATTACTGTGTAGTGAGGAAACTAACTTGATTTGGAAGCTGTGGGGCTGCTATGTGATCTTAGAAGCAGGGAAGTCAATCTTAAGGGAGAAAAGAATAGAGCAAATGCATGGAGAAGGAAAAGGAGAAGAGAGACTGTGTTAGAACGCAAAGGTGAAGAAGAATTAGAAAGAAAGGCAGACAGATATCAATGCATATTAATTAAGGAGTCTTCATTTCAAACAAACAATTAGAGTGAGTTTATTCTTTCTTTTCCTCATTTGTTTAATGTTTATTTTTGTTACTACATGGCAGACACTGTTAAGATTTTATGATAAAGTTGTAAACATGGGACTAATTCCCTCTCTCATGGAGATTTTATTCTAGAGAGATTTTACTGTATTGAGTAAACAATAATATAATTTAGGATAATAGTGAGTACTGACATAGAGAGTACTGAAGGGTTAACTTGTGGGGAGTGAGGAGAGCAAGTCTTCTGTGATGATGTGGCATTTTTAGAGCCTAGAAGATGCAATTAACATCACTTACTTCTTTTCCCATTACTTCTCCTAGAGTTTCTAGCTCAGTAATGATCTGATCATAGTTACTGTAGGTAATAGTGTGGTTACATGTTTTGATACTAATAAGAGGGTTTAATATCTTTTCAACTTACAGTTTCATTCCCTGGCTACTCTAAAGCTCAGCTCCTTAGCTGATGCCACATATTTTGCTTTTTGTCTTTGTTAGAGAAGCTCCTGCCTGTTCCTGGTATGAATCTTGTTAATTTTTAGAGTAACAGATCTCCAAACTGTGTCTTAACCCAATAAAAGTGGATTTCTCATATCGTTGTCTGACACTGTTTGGTCAGCTGTCCACAGTGGGTCTCCTTTAAGTGGAGGAGACCTTCCATCTTTAAGCTTCTCTCTGGAACACATGGCCTGCAAAGGTCACTACAGCAGAGGAAGAGAGAGTTGGAGGAAGCATGCTGCTGCTGCTGCTAATTTGCTTCAGTTGTGTCCGACTCTGTGTGACCCCAGAGACGGCAGCCCACCAGGCTCCTCCATCCCTGGGATTCTCCAGGCAAGAACACTGGAGTGGGTTGCCATTTCCTTCTCCAGTGCAGGAAAGTGAAAAGTGAAAGTGAAGTCGGTCAGTCGTGTCCGACTCTTTGCGACCCCATGGACTACAGCCTACCAGGCTCCTTGGTCCATGGGATTTTCCAGGCAAGAGTACTGGAGTGGGTTGCCATTGCCTTCAGCAAAGTGATGCTCATCATTGCTGTCCGAACTTATTTGGCTTGAATTAATTCCATGGTTTCAACCTAACCACATGGAGACTGGAAATGTGAAGGGGAATGGGGATCTATGTTGGACATTAACAGTTACTTCTATAAGGGAAATCTTCTGAAAATAGAACTACAGGCTTTAGTGATGGATGGACTGGAAGGGTGAGAGAAAAAAGGACTTGACCTGGGTAATTAGGGGAATGGTAGTTGTTGTTATTGTTGTTGAGTCTCTTAGTCATGTCCCACTCTTTGTGACCCCATGGAGTATAACCTGCCAGGCTTCCCTTCACCATCTTCTGGAGTTTGCTCAAACTCATATCCATTGACTTTATGGTGCCATCAAACCATCTTATTCTCTGTCACCCCCTTCTCCTCCTGCCCTCAATCTTTCTCGGCATCAGGATCTTTTCTGATAAATTGGATCTTCCCATCAGGTGGCCAAAGTATTGGAGCTTCAGCTAGCAGAGAAGGGTAATTGACATAGGAGAAACCTGACTTTAACTAAAAAATGTGCTTTTGTTTATCTGTAATGTCATTTACACTTGATTTAGAGCGCAAATTATTTTTATATCTGTTTTATAAAATTCTTTTTAATTCATAAAGTTGAAGCATTTATTCTTCCTATAATTGGAATTTCAGCTTCTCAGGCAGTATGTATATCCAGAGTAGAGAAACTCTGGTATCTGGCCTATAGTCCATTGTAGCAGAAAATAAATAGCAACAGGAACAGAATTGGGTTTCTCTTTGAGAAATTATGGGATGGTTTTTGGGAAAGGAGTGACATGACTTGATGTTTAAACATAATGGCTGCTTTAAAAAAGAATAGACTGCATGGTATTTAAGGCAACAAGACTAGTAATATCAACAAGAGTATAGGGAGAAAGAAGAAGGGAAAAAGACTGGAAAGGGAGTCCTGAGGCATGCTAAGTTAGAGAAATGACAAAACAGAGGAAGAAACAATGGCCAATCAAGTAGATGAAAAACCAGACTATCCTGTCTCATAATCTAAGTGAATAATATGTTTCAAGGAGTATGAGGAATAAAGTGTATGTCACAATAGGATGGGTTCTCTGACAGCACACTCTGAGATGAGTTGCAACATATGCCATGTTTGTTAGGGAATGCTGGTGGAGGAAGACCTGTAGGAGGAGGAGGAGGAGGAGGAAGGGATCAGTGTGGGGCAAATAGATGGAGCTGCAGTGAAGTGACGACAACCTAGTTGGATCCCACAGAAGTGAAATGGCTCATCATAGTCTTCCCTTGTTAAGCTGAGTGGTTGAACTGTTAACGCCTTACCACAATTAATCATTAAGTATGTGTTTGTTGTTTGTTTTATTTCATTTCAGAGAGCAAATCCTCCCTGATTCCTATTGGTTTTGGGGTCACAACTAATGCTCACCATCTTTCTCCTTTACTATATATTCCAAATTTCTCCCAACAGTTAGCATCACTGGTGATTTCAAGGGTCACCATGTCTGGTGGCATGGCTCAGAACCTCATTTTTGGTTACCATGCTCTTTTTAAATTAGTGTTATCAGTACTTCACTTTTGATTTACCATAAAAACTTGGCAAGAGAGTATCAAATGGCATCTAAGTGGATCACCAGAGGGCCAAAAATATTCCTTCTTGCCCCCCGCCCCCATGTTGTGTAACAGTAACCCTGTCAAGGTGGTGACTCTTTGCTCTCTGGTCTCTGGACATAAGGAGCCCAAATGCTCAGGCAGCAGCTAGTTTATGATTTGAAGGGACTCTTGCTTGGTCCCCTAGTGGAAGTATGCCATATATGGTTACTAAAACCTCTCATTCTGAGGAACCTAGAGTTAAGGGGAAAGAAATTACAAATTCCTTAAGTGGCAATTAAGTCCTAGATCTGGTCCTTCACTTTTTCTGACCTGCTGCAGGAGATAACAGCTTATTTGTATACCAACAAAGAGGCTCTCTGGCTTTCACACTTGGCTTTCAATTGCCTATTAATTATTCTTAGCTTTTTATTGTCTTTTTCTAACTCCATCAGTGGAGCTTAGTTATAGCCACTTACTTCCATTATCATTTTTCAAATACCTGATGAAATGTGTTAGCGCTTGCCTCCCTTACACTAGCAAATTGTCACAATTCACCACCAGTGAAAGTTTTAGCAATTGGAGCATCTATTTTACCAAGATCTATTTGTGTTCCGTCTATAGCCAGTGATGGGGCCCTAATTGCTAGGCAATTAATCCAGCTGCAAAATCCATTCTATTGCCTACCATTTTTGTACCACTCTTGGTACATGCTATTGCATGTTGAACCTTCTGGGAATTAGACCATGAGATAGGTTTAGTGTAAAGGCTATTTATTACGGTGTAATCCTGGGCAAGGTTGCTTTACGTAGCTGAGGCAAACTATGAAGAACTGACACTCATAGGACATTTGGCCCAGTCCAAATCATCTGTAAGACATTCAGTTCATAAGACTCTTGGTCCATTTGAAATCTGGTGGCTCAGATGGTAAAGAATCTGCCCACAATGTAGGAGACCTTTGTTTCATCCCTGAAGAAGGAAATGGCAACCCACTCAGTATTCTTGCCTAGAGAATCCCACGGACAGAGGAGCCTGGTGGGCTACAGTCCCTGGTGTTGCAGAGTAGGGCACGACTGAGTGAATAACACACACAGCTGTCCAAAAAGTCTATGGGCATATTTGGATAATGCCACTTGGTTTTGGACCTGACTAAATATTAAAGACCTTTTGGCAGGATCCGAATGCCTTATGGATGTTTCATATAAGACCAAATGTCTGCCAGCTGAACTGACAGATGAAGGTGGTGGGCCAACAGTATTCCCAGCAGTTGGGGTAAGATCACTGAACAGTATAGAAGACATCATTGAGTATGCTTTTCTGGTGACATTTTTTTCATTCTTTTCAACATTTCAAAACCACTTGACTTCTGTTGGAGTCATTTGTTAGGAAGAGTACAGAAAGTACATTTTCATACATGAGTCCAGCTCAGTCATCTACCATCTGTCAAACTACAGGACAGAGCAAAGCCTAGAGGATACACACTTACTCCTTTTAAAGACAATATTCAGGCATTGCACACATAATTTCTTCTCATGTTCCAATGACCAGAACTCTAGCATATGGCCAAACCCAGAAGCAAAGTTTTCCAGGAAATGTAGTTTGGCTGGGGGGCCTTATGCTCATATAAAACTTTATGAGGAGGGAAAAACTAAATATTCAGAAACAACTGAAACTTAGTCATACCTGTACCATGCAAAATAATCTCCACAAATAAAAACTGACATTCATCATTCCATAGAATTTTACCTAATTTTAACACTAACTCAAAATAAAAATTCTTTGTCATAGACTTCACCTTCATACTAAGCAGTCTAACCCAGAGTTTGCAGTAACCACTATGTTACTGCTATCCTATAGCAACATTCTGATGGGAGGGTTTGGTTTTCCAAGTTTTCTCCACCTTTCCTGAGTTTATGTGTTATTTCAGGTATCTGTGGTGTTTGTCTCTGAGTCATCCCTTTATTGCCTCTGATTCCATTATAAGACTTTGGACACAGTGAAAATTGAAGCAATATTTAGAGACAGGTATATAACTGAGAGTTTGTACTGCAGGTCAGCAACCACTTTTGCATTTTTATCAAGTTTAAATTCAAATCCCAGAAAAGTCAAAGAAAAGAGACATCTACGTGTGGGTTTAGCATAGTATTATTGCTCTCAGAGCAAAAGATGAGGATAAATAATGCCCAAAATAATGTCTGAAAGTTGCGTTTGATAATTTGTTTTACACATCTTGGGAGAATCTTTTTTTCTTTTTCAAATTCTATCTTTTGAAGTCTGGGACTAAACTGGCATCACAATTAATGAAAACAATCAGATTGGTCCTATATTTTGAAAAAAAATTATCAAGCAATTTAAAATGTTTATTCCTTGATTTAGTCATTTCTGTTTTAGGAACTTCAAGGTAAAGATTTGACACTAAGCATGAGGAAATCCATCCACAAAGATATTTATATCCATATAGTTTATAATAATAAAACTGAAAAGAAACTGTCCAATTGTGAGAATTGTTGGATAAACTTATATTCATTTGATAGAAAATAAGCAACTATTTAAAATAAGATGAAAAATATTCATAATATTGAATGAAAAAATACTGTTTAGCTAGCATGTATTCGACATTTGCTGTATTTCAGGTGCTTTTCTGAATACATTACATATGTTAACTTGGAATAACACTCCTGTGAAGAAGACCTTGGTACATTGTTTCTGTTATACAGATAATGAAGTGTAGGCACAGAAGACTTATCCTATCTTGATCAAGGTCATAGAGAAAATAAATGGTAAAGATGATATTTGAACCCAGGCATTGACACTTCAGAACTTATATTCTTAACTGCCAGGTGATGTTGCCTTAAATGTAAAATATAGTGATTATGCCTGGTGAGGTAAAATTCTGTTTTATCTGCTTGATGAAAGCGTTGATTGTGTGACTTGAAGGTTGTCTTGGCGTTAATGGGCTCATTTACATAAGATGCCAGGGAGCTTTTCTGAAGAGAAAGAAGCAAAACTCAACTCCTTTCTCCTAAGCCTACTGGACTAAGAAAGTCCTGAGTGAGATCCTGGGATCAGGCAAGAGCAACATGACTTCAGAGGGAAACTATGAATAAAAACAGAAAAGTATGGAATGATTCAGTGGGCTCTTTATTGCTGTAAAGCTCCAGGTCAGAAGGGAGTGGGGTTCTAAGAATGCTATAGCTATGAATGACATAGGGATATGCCCCTGGGTATGCCTAAATTCATATCCATTAAGTTGGTGATGATATCTAATCATCTCATCTTCTGCCAGCCCCTTCTCCTTTTTGCCTTCAATCTTTCCCAGCATCAGGGTCTTTTCCAAAGGGTCAACTCCTCGCATCAGTTGGCCAAATTATTAGAACTTCAGCATCAGTTCTTCCAATGAATATTCAGGGTTGATTTCTTTTAGGATTGACTGGTTTGATCTCCCTACTGTCCAAGGGACTCTCAAGAGTCTTCTCCAATACCACAATCAGAAATTATCATTTCTTCAGCACTCTGCCTTCCTTATGACTCATATGGGCTTATGATATATTCCAACATCCACGGTGGCACCTCTGCCTTTCTCCAGTTTTCAATTCAACCCCAGGCATTTGTTTTTGAAAACTGTTAGGAACAGACTAATCAGCAGTAGTAGTTATTCTGGACTCTGTCATCTTCAAAGTACATACATATTCTGGCTAAAGTGAAGGCATAAGGGCGAACAGGACTTGTCTCTTGGATGAGAGAGTTCTAGGTGAAGTTGTGCGTGTGTGTGTGTGTGTGTAGCACATGGCCTGATTCCTGGTGTGCAGGCTTTTTCTAGCTGCTCCGAGCAGGGACTCCTCTTTGTTGGGGTGCACGGGCTTCTCGTTGTGGTGGCTTCTCTTGTTGTGGAGCATAAGCTCTAGGTGCATGGGCTTCAGTAGTTGCAGTGTGTGGGCTCAGTAGTTGGGGCTTCCAGACTCTAGAGCACAGGTTCAGTAGTTATGGTGCACAGGCTCAGTTGCTCTATGGCACATGGAATCCTCCAGGACCAGGGATCCAACCTATGTCTCCTGCATTGGCAGGTGGGTTCCTATCTACTCTACAGACCACCAGGGAAGTCCCTGATGCTTTGTAAAACAAAAAATTATACCTGAGGAAGAAAAATGGGAGGAAATTAAGAAAATCATTGATTGTTTTATGATAGTGTTTTTTTTTTCCTTCTTACCTGTTTCTTTGGATATTTTTGAACATAAAAGTGAAAAGGAAAGTATAATAAACCTTGGGTTTCTATCACTCATCTTCAGCGATTTTCAACATTTTGCCATTATTTTTCGCCTTTCTCCCAACCATTAGGGAGAGTGTGGTGGAGCATTTTAAAGTAAACCCCACATATTCAGTTAAGGATATTTCCCTTTTTGTCTATCTGTTCTTCATATTTTTGTTAGTTTGTTTATTTATTTTTACTAAAACCCATTGTTCTGTTTAAGTCCAGCATAATATATTTACTATGAACAGGTTGAGAAATAGAGAAAGGTGTTAGGAAAATAAATCATCTGTAATTCAACTTTCAAGACATAACCACTGCCAGCATATGACCATGTTGAATTTACAATATTTTACCTATTTTTTTCATATCTTAAATCTTCTAAGATATTTTATGGATATATATAGACATGATGGTGGTTCTTAAGGTGTTAAAACTATTCCCTATGTTCAATGTTTTCTTTAAGGAATAAGCATTACTTTTCTAATGAAAAATAAAGGTAATATCCTTAACATTCTTATCACTTTATCTATAAATATTGTTGGTGAAAACATGTTTCACTAGGTTGTCTTCAAATTATTTTTTAAACATACTTATTTGTTTCAGTCTATCATTTAAAATTGTTTCTTCATCAATTCACAAAATCAAATTTTACAGAAGAAATTTTACTTGCTAACCACATAGAGTGGACATGACTTCAGTATTTCACTAGTGTAATTCACTGCCTTCTAAATGGGCTACATAAGGACCTTAGAGAAATGCCAAGGATGTGCATTTATGATCTGTGTACACAGTGAAATCTCAAGGAAATCAGCCCTTTACACACTTCATCTCAAAATATCCAAGTCAACCATGCACTGAAATTGAGTAGTTCAGGGAAATGCTCACCTAAGTCATCTTCATAACCTCTTACAGGGAGCAAGGATAATTCTATAAAATTGTTCCCTGCATTTTATCACCTCTTTAGTCTGCACTTTTGGCATGTGAAAATTAAATTAAGGGAAACAAATTAAGTTGCCAAATTCTATCCTATGTTAATCTTTTTCTACATTCATCTAAAGCTAAAATGATTTAGATTTTGTTTTGAAGGTTGCTTGGGGTTGCTTTACTGTAGAAAATCACTGAGACAAGTTTGTTCACCCAGACAGCAATCCGTGACTCCTGCCAGCATACTGGTTCCTTTTCCAAGCAGTATCTTGCAGATGTCAGTAAATGCCTTGCTTTTCCTAATGCTGATTTCATGGTTCTGGGTAAGGATAATAGAAAGCAAGGTGCATCGTAAATCTCAGTAAATAAATCAGGGTGTATGTTACTTAACGTGCCTGCATGCTAAATTTCTTTAGTCATGTCCGACTCTTTGTGACCTCATGGACTGTAGCCTACCAGGCTCCTCTGCCCATGGGGATTCTCCAGGCAGGAATAGCAGAGAGGGTTGCCATGCCCCCTCCAGGGGATCTTCCTGACCCAGGGATCATACCCATGTCTCCTGTGGCTCCTGTACGGCACGCAGATTCTTTACCACTGAGCCACCAGGGAAGCCCATATGTTACTTTCAGTTCAGTTCAGTTCAGTCGCTCAGTCGTGTCCGACTCTTTGCGACCCCATGAATTGCAGCACGCCAGGCCTCCCTGTCCATCACCAACTCCCGGAGTTCACTCAGACTCACGTCCATTGAGGCAGTGATGCCATCCAGCCATCTCATCCTCGGTCGTCCCCTTCTCCTCCTGCCCCCAATCCCTCCCAGCATCAGAGTCTTTTCCAATGAGTCAACTGTTCTCATGAGGTGGCCAAATTACTGGAGTTTCATCTTTAGCATCATTCCTTCCAAAGAAATCCCAGGGCTGATCTCCTTCAAAATGTTACTTTGGGGAAATTCAAATACTTACTAGTAGCCTTTTACTACTCTTTGGAGCAGCGGCCCAGTCAGGATCACGGTGTGCCACTGTCCATGGTGCACTGTGCAACTGCAAGGGGGTGCATTCACTGCACTGTCCTGTCAATGGCGTGTTTTAAAGTTGTGTGACACCTCGGAAAAGATTCGATCACAGTGATGTAATGAAAAGAATATTGTTCTGGGAGCTAAAAGAATGCTATTCCTACCTGACTTTGCTAGTGTTGAACCATTATCTTGTTGAAAGTTTTGAAGAATAAAAACATAATCTGCTCATCTGCCTGATCAATTTATATCAGTAATGGTTGTTATACTTCAGTGCATGTTTTTACATTTCATTGGATCATATTGGCAAGATAGACACCTAAAATGATAGACAGCAACTGGCTTTTTAAAAGTGACTTTGAAAATGCCGTTGCTCTGACCATTGTGACAAGACATGGACAACCTAAATGTCCATCGACAGAAGAATGGATAAAGAAGATGTGGTGCAGATATAAAATGGAATATTACTTAACCATAAAATGAATGACATAATGCCACCTGCAGCAGCCTGGATGGACTTAGAGATTATCATACTAACTGAAATAAATCAGACAGAAACGGTAAGTATGATATGATACTAATTATAGGTGGAATCTAAAAACATGACACAAGTGAACTTATTTACAAAATAGAAAAAGACTCACAGTTATAAAAACCAAGTTTATGGTTATCAAAGGGGTTTGAAGGGGGAGGGGATAAATTAGGAGTTTGGGATTAACATAAAACACAACGATGGAGTTGGCCAAAAAGTTTTTTCAGGTTTTTTTTAGCACCTTATAGAGAAACCTGAACGAACTTTTGGGCCAACCTAATGTATTAAAAAATAGGTAAAGAACAAGAGCCTACTGTATATCACAGAATATCTTATAATCATCTATAATGGACAAGAATCTAGAAAATCTGTGTATAAGAATCACTTTTATATACTTGAAACTAATGCAACATTGCAAATGAAATACATTTCGATTAAAAAAAAAATACACCAAAGGAATCACAACAGAAAAAAACAGTAGCTTTAAGATATACCTGTTTAAACTGTAAAATTAAATAGTTTTTATCATATTCACAGAGTTCTGCAACAATCAACATGACTTTAGAACATTTTTTTTCCATCACTTCCTAAGGAAACCTCATATCCATTAGCAGACAATCTCCATTTCTTTCTAACTTCCTGTACTCCCGCATTCCAGCCTTGAGAAACCACTAATGAACTTTTTGTCCGAATAGGTTTGCTTATTCTAGACATTTTATATAAATGGTATCATACAATGTGTAGTCTTTTGTGAATGGCTTCCTTCATTTATCGTAATATTTTTAAGGTTTGTTCATATTGTAACATGTTAATGCCTCATTCCTTTCTATTGGAAATAATATCCATTGTTATGTATATGCCGCATTTGCCTTTCAAACCATCAGGTAATCGGCATTTGGGTTTTCCTCATTTTGATTATTATCTATATCACTGTTGTGAACAATATATATATGTTGTATAAGTTTTTTTGTGTGTGTGAACATATGTTTTTATTTTATTTCAATTAAATCTATAGATAGGAGTGTAATGACCAGGTCACATGATAACTGTGTTTAACATGTTGAGATTTTAGTTTGTCTTCTAATGTGGCTCTACCATATTACAATCTCACCTTCAGTGTACAATGGTTCTACTTTCTCCACATCCTCATGAACACTTGTTATTATCTGTCTTTTTAATTACTATAGCTATCCTAGCGGGGACAAAGTGGCATCTCATTGTGTTTTGATTTGCATTTCCCCACTGGCTAATGATGTGCTTATTGGACATTTGTACATCTTCTTTGTGGAGAAATGTCTATTCAGCAATTTATTTTTAATTGAGTGTTTATCAAATAACAATTTCTTAGTAGAAAATTGAAAGCTCTCAAATTCTTAAAAAGTGAGATAACTAAATATTTTATCCTAATTTTAATATCTATTGATTTTATATGATGTGTAATCTGAAGGGATACAGCCCATAGTATCTCTCCCCATCAGACTGTAACTTCAGGTAGACATGTACAGTCTGCTGTAGTTTTTGTTGAGATTTACATCTAGTACTGGACTTTTACTATGATATGTACTAAATATTTTGATGGATAAATGAGTGGAGACATCTCTTGCTTAAGAACACTAACCGAATCTGCTCCCCTGGGCCTTTTTGTATGATTTTTTTCTAGTCCCAATAGGTCTGGTTCATTCTGAAATGTTTAAAAGTAATAATAAAATTTTAATCACCTGTAGCAACCAAAAATTATTTTACACCATCCTTGTGATGAAGAAGATTTAGATAAACTCTTCTGAGTCTTTCCAAAAGGGATGACATTGTGATATAATAAGAAATATGTATCTGGTCTTTGTCCTTGGTTCCTAGCAGAGCAAATAATGTAATCAAATAAATTAATATTTATTTTTATCCCCAGTTCCTGAAATAGCTCCAAAGTGATAAAGGTAAAAGGAATGTCTTTTGTTACTCATACAGAATCTTTTTCAACCACACCTGAGTTTATTTTAATGAGATGACTTTTGAAAAGTACCTAAGGATAGGAAGCTGATTGCTGTGTACCACCCATAAGATTAGAGAGTTGGAACTTTCAGCCCCAATCCCAATCTCTGTGGAGAGGAGAGAAGCTGGAGATTGTTAGGCACCAATGACTAATAATTTAATCACCCATGTCTATACAAGGAAACCTTCATAAAAACCCTAACCAAAGGGATTTGAAGAACTTCTGAGTTAGTGAACCAGAATTTCCAAGTGCCTGGAGGATGGTATACTCCAAACTCTATGGGGAAAGAAGCTCCTGTGTTTGGGCCCTTCTGAACCTTGCTCTATGTATATCCTCATCTGGCTGTTCATTTGTATCTTTTCATATATCCTTTGTAGTAAATTAGTAATTTTGTTGTTCAGTTGCTCAGTCATGTCCAAGTCTTTGCAAACCCAGCATGCCAGGTTTCCTTGTCCTTCATAATCTCCTGGAGCTTGCTTAAACTCATGTCCATTGAGTCGCTCATGCCATCCAACCATCTCATCCTCTGTCGTCCCCTTCTCATGCCTTCAATCTTTCAATCAGTCAAAGGATTTAGCATAGTCAGTGAAGCAGAAGTAGATCTTTTTCTGGAATTCTCTTGCTCTTCCTATGATCCAATGGTTGTTGGCAATTTGATCTCTGGTTCCTCTGCCTTTTCTAAATCCAGCTTGAACATCTGGAAGTTCTCTGTTCATGTACTGTTGAAGCCTAGCTTGGAGAATTTTGAGCATTAATTTGCTAGTGTGTGAAATGAGTGCCATTGTGTGGTAGTCTGAGTATTCTTTAGCATTGCTTTTCTTTGGGATTATAATGAAAACTGACCTTTTCCAGTCCTGTGGCCACTGCTGAATTTTCCAAATTTGCCAGATCCCCAGGTTGGGAAATCTGTTGTGGGCCCTACAACTTTTACAACAGTGCTTGAACTTCTTTGCTATAATTGTTCTCCAGTCTGTGGGTCGTCTGCTCAGCAGCTCTATAGTGGGATGAATGGCGACCTCTTCCAGGAGGACTTGTGCCACACATGCCACGCCTCCCAGGACTGCTGCCGCCAGAGCCCCTGTCCCCACGGCAGGTCACTGCTGACCCATAACTCCGCAGGAGACACTCAAATGCTCAAAGGCAGATCTGACTTAGTCTCTTGTGGAGGTCAATGCTCCTTTCAATATTTTGTTTGCTCCCTCCAAGCATCTCTCCCGGATATGAGGTTTGATTTTAAACATGATTGCGCCCCACCTACCATCTTGTTGTGGTTTCTCTTTTTCCCTTGGACATGGGGTATCTTTTATTTTTTGGTGGGATCTAACATTCTCCTGTTGATGGTTTTTCAATAGCTAGATGTGATTTTGGTGTTCTCCCAGGAGAAGATGAATGCAAGTCCTTGTACTCCGCCATCTTGTGGAACTGGGAAAACTAGTAATAGTAAGTCAGTTATTTCCCTGGGTTCTGTGAACCATTCAGCAAATTATTGGACCTGAGGAGGAGGTCATGGGAAACTTCAATTTATAGCTGCTTAGGCAGAAGTATAGGTGACAACTGGGGGCTTGTAATTGGCTCTGAAGGTGAGGGTGATCTTGTGAGACTGGTCCCTTAAGCTGTGGTAGATGTATTAACTTCAGTCAAGTTAGTGTCACAATTAAATAGAACTGTAGGACACCCACGGAGAAGGCAATGGTACCCCACTCCAGTACTCTTTGCCTGGAAAATCCCATGGACAGAGGAGCCTGGTAGGCTGCAGTCCATGGGATCGCTACTAGTCGGATACGACTGAGCGACTTGACTTTCACTTTTCACTTTCATGCACTGGAGAAGGAAACGGCAACCCACTCCAGTGTTCTTGCCTGGAGAATCCCAGGGACGGGGGAGCCTGGTGGGCTGCTGTTTATGAGGTCGCACAGAGTCGGACACGACTAAAGCGACTTAGCAGCAGCAGCAGCAGTAGGACACCCAACTGGTGTTAGAGAACTAATCTGTGTGGGGAAAAAACTCACATATTTGGTGTCAGAGATGACGTGTAAGAGTAGAGAAAAACAGACATTTTTCCTTTTATCAGGTGTTTCTTTATTCTGCCACTAGTCCATATTCACCAAGGGTTGAGCAGAGAGCCTCCAGATTAGTGGCAGCAAATAATAATCAAAGGTAAATTATACCTTAGATTAAGGATCAAAGTTAACTTCTCCTGGAAAGGTATTGAATTTTATATTTTGTGACCCTCTTGATTCTAGGCAGTCTCTCAGATTGTGCAGAACTAGAAAATGAACACCAAAATCCCATTGCTCATTGGTCAATCTGTGTGAATGAAATGTCCTGCCAACCCTCAGTAAGCAAAGATGAGGGAGGCTGGTTTTATGCACTGAATTATGTCCCTTGTTTGTTTTTTTAAAAATGAACCCAAACTCATTTTGAAATCTAACCCCTGGTACCTCAGAATATGTCTGAATTTGTAGGTAGGCCTTAAAAATGCTGGGGACATTAAAATGAGGTCCTTAGATCAGTTCTAATCCAATATGACTGATTTTCTTATAAGAAGAGATTAGCATACAGACATGCAGAGAAACAAGACAATGAAAGACTCAGGAAGAAGATGGTCATCTAATAAGTCACTGAGAGAGGCCTCATATGAAACTCACCTTGTAAACACCTTAAACATCATTTTAGCCTTCAGAATTGTCAGAAAATACAGTTCTGTTATTTTAAGGCACTCAATGTATGATAGTTGGGTATAGCCACCATAGCAAATTAATTTACTAGTTATGTGTGGGGTGGAGGTTGAGAGGGAAATCTGGGATTGATTATTGACATTGAAGTTTTCTTATCTCTGCTGGGAGGACTAGGAAGATGCAAACAGGTAAGATAATATACATCTACCAAAAACAGAAAGATCTAGAGAAGAGGCATTTCTGCTCTTCATCTTTTGATTAACCAGTTCCTCAGTATCTCTTTAGACTATAAGCCAGGACCATTTTTCTGATTACAAAGGACACCTTGTAAATCAAAGACACGGTAGAAATTCAAAAAGCCAGATGGCCTATTTTCCATATTTAGCATTTGAACATGAAGGGTAGACTTCTGCAGAGTAGATTGTTTATTTTTTCATTAAAAAATCTTCCTTTAATATTTTACTATGATATTAAAGTTATCAGCACACTAAAAGTACAAATATCATGGTTTTGACTTTTCATTGTGGTAAAAAACACATAACATAAAACTGACCGTTGTAGTTGCCTAAGTGTTTAGTTCTGTGCGACAAATACATTCACATTGTTCTGCAATGGGCATGATTAACTATCTCCAGAACTTTTAAAAATCTTTTCAAATCCAGTGATAATTTTTAAAATAAGCTTTGCTTCTGTAGCTTAATGAATTATTCTAATAAGCATGCTAGGAAGTTCTCAGTGAAGTCCTCTCTTCCTCTTTTCCCCATCTTCCCTCCTCCTTCCTTTTCTCCTCCTTCTCTTCCCTTACTACATTCTGGCTTTCTCCCTTCCTCCTTCCCACCTTCCCATCCAATGTCCTTCAAGAAGGAATTTCTAAAGTCTTTTGAACATATTTATACATAATTAAATTTAAAGGATAAAAAGTTGGCATCATTTGTTTCTAAATCTTCCAAAAGGAACTGATAATGACCCTTTACTGATGTGGCTCCAGGAATGAACAATCATTTGTCTATTTTTATTTGAAAAATACTTATTCATTTTATATTTTAGAATTCACATATAAATGATAGTATGTATTTATTTTTGCCTGTATCACTTATTTCATTAGGTGTAATACTTTCTAGGCCCATCCATGACCTATGTTTTTGCAAATGGCCATTCTTTTATATGCCTGAGTAGTCTTTCATTATATATATATACACACATATATATATAGTGGTATATACCACATCTTCTTTATCCATTCATTTGCTGTTGGACACTTAGGTTTGCTTATATATCTTGACTATTATAAATAGTGCTGCTATGAACATTAAGGTATATTTATCTTTTTGAATTAGTGTTTGTTTGTTTTTTCTTAAGATATGTATCCAGTAGTGGTATTGCTGGATCAGATAGCAGTTCTAGTCAAAGCTATGGTCTTTCCAATAGTCATGTATGGAAAGTTGTGTATGTCAGAGTCATGTATGTGAGGGTTGGACTATAAAGAAAGCTGAGCACCAAAGAATTGATGCTTCTGAATTGCGGTGTTAGAGAAGACTCTTGAGAGTCCCTTGTAGTGCAAGGAGATCAAACCAGTCAATCCTAAAGGAACTCATTCCTGAATATTCATTGGAAGGACTGATGCTGAAGCTGAAACTCTAATACTTTGTGCACCTGGTGTGAAGAACTGACTCCCTGGAAAAGACTCTGATACTGAGAAAGATTGGAGACAGAAGGAGAAGGGGACAACAGAGGATGAGATGATTGGATGGCATCACCGACTCAATGGACCTGAGTTTGAGCAAGCTCCAAGAGTTGGTGATGGACAGGGAAGCCTGGTGTGCTACAGTCCCTGGGGTTGCAAAGTCAGACATTACTGAGTGACTGAACTGAACTGATGTCAGTTCGATTATCAGTGTTTTGGGGAACTTCATATCCTTTTCCATAATGGCTACATGAGTTTACATTCTCACCAACAGTGTAGTAGTGTTCCTTTTCCTCCACATTCTTTCAATATTTGTTTTTTTGTGGTCTTTTTTGACAATAGCCATTTTGACAGGTGTGAGGCAGTATCTCATTATGGTTTTGATTTGCATTTCCCTGATAATTAGTGATATTGAGCATCTTTTCATGTGCCGTCCCATCTATTAAAATCTTTTCTAATATATAAAGTTTTTAAATGCTTTTATTTAGCAAAATAGTGGATATAATAGATTTTCTTTCTTCTAGTTCATATATGTTTACTATTTATTTTATATCATTGTGTACTTTTTTACATTTTGTTTTTTGTTGATTGGATCAAGCTGCTCCCCTCCACCCAGTTTCTCTTGTTATATTGGAGTTTAACTATTCATTTCATTTCTTTAATATCTACCTACCTTTACTATTGGCAAAATATATGTATCCATTTTACAAAAAGTAATTTATAAATAATTCTTTCTCACAATTAACTATATTTTTCAACTGTGTCTCCGTTTTCCAAAAAGAAGAGACATTGAAAATAGTCTACTTTTGCATCATAGTTCATCTTATTTTTTTCTGAGATATCTTAGTATTTTTAGTTTAGATTATTGTTATGTTTTCCCCTGTAATGTGTCTTTTCTATGACAAGAATCCTTACTTGGCACTTAACTTACATACCCTCAACCACTATATCATTATCCATTTAGATTCAACTATCTATACTGCAAAATTAATTGTTCTACACACTCTCATTTTTTTTCTCTGATGTTGAGGTCTCTGACTAACATTTCTAGTTTTGGTTATATTTTTTCCTGAGAATTTTCCTCAGAAAATTTTCTTTGATTTACCTAATTGATGATCTTTCTTCTATTTGTTCTTTTGTTTTTATTTCTGGATCCAGCTATTGTTTTTAGCTGGTACTCTCAGATTTACCCTCTAAGCCGCTAGTATTTCCTTGTTCCCTATCTCTTCTGTTTTTATTTTTTTATATTATCTCTTTCTTTTAATCTTTCAGATCACTAATTTGGATTTCAACAATGTCTATTCAAATCATCTTCAATTCATCCTTGAATTTTATAGTTGTATATCACTTTTTTCCCCACATAAGCTTTTTGTTTTGTGCTAACTTTGAATGTCTTTAACTGCTCTTACTAATTTTTTTTCTATGTTACTCAAATTACTATCTTTTTTCTCAGTAGTAGTTGCTAGAAGGAATTCATCTTATCAAAAAGCGTGAATTTATTGAACACATCCATAGAATTGCATTATCTTGAGAGATTATGTTGGGGAAAGGATGGGAAAGAGAAGAATGAGCAGCAAGTTTAGACCCTACCCTTATGCCACACACATCTAATTAGAATAGATTATATCTGCATAATGAAGATTACATTAGAAACCTGTACATGAGCAGATGATTACAAAAAGACACCACTTAAAGATATGTATTAGGAGACCATCTATTCAATCCATGTAGGTAGAGGAAAGATCAGAAAACCATGGGCTTAAATCTCAATTTGCCTACTTACTAGCTGAGTAATCTTGAGTCTTAAAAATAGAGATATGGAAATAACATGATTCTATTTGAGAAATTCCTTTGCATTGATCACCAGGGAAGGCTTTCGTATTTCTCCTTACTATTCTTTGGAACTCTGCATTCAAATAGGTATATCTTTTCTTTTCTCCTTTGCCTTTAGCTTTTCTTTTTTCTCAGCTATTTGTAAGGCCTCCTCAGACAACCATTTTGCCTTTTTGCATTTCTTTTTCTTGGGGAGGGTCTTCATCACTGCCTCCTGTACAATGTCATGAACTTCCGTCCATAGTTCTCCAGGTACTCTGTCTACCAGATCTAATCCTTTGAATTTTTGTCACTTCCGCTGTATAACATAATCAGGTATGATTCAGGTCATACCTGAGTGGTCTAGTGGTTTACCCTACTTTCTTTAATTCAAGTCTGAATTTGGCAATAAGGAGTTCATTATCTGAGCCACAGTCAGCAATTGTGTTTGCTGACTTTATAGAGCTTCTCCATCATTGGCTGCAAATAATATAATCATTCTGATTTCAGTATTGACCATCTGGTGATGTTCATGTGTAGAGTCTTGTCTTGTGTTGTTGGAAGAGGGTGTTTGCTATGACCAGTGTGTTCTCTTGGCAAAACTCTCTTAACCTTTGACCTGCTTCGTTTTGTACTCCAAGTCCAAATTCCAGGTATCTCTTGATTTCCTACTTTTGTATTCCAGTCCCCTATAATGAAAAGGACATCTTTTTTGGGTGTTAGTTCTAAAAGGTCTTGTAGGTCTTCATAGAACTGTTCAACTTCAACTTCTTCAGCGTTACCGGTCGGGGCATAGACTTGGATTACTATTGAATGGCTTGCCTTGGAAACAAACAGAGATCATTCTGTCATTTTTGATATTGCACCCAAGTACTGAATTTCAGACTCTTTTGTTGATTATGATGGCTACTCCATTTCTTCTAAGGGATTCCTGCCCACAGTAGTATATATAATGTTCATCTGAGTTAAATTCACCAGTTCCAGTCCATTTTAGTTCATTGATTCCTAAAATGCCAGTGTTCACTCTTGGCATCTCCTGTTTGACCACATCTACTTTGCCTTGATTCATGGACCTAATATTCCAGGTTCCTATGCAAAATTGCTCTTTACAGCATCAGACTACTTCAGCACCAGTCATATCCACAACTGGGTGTTGTTTTTGCTTTGGCTCCATCTCTTCATTCTTTCTGGAGTTTGTTCTCCACTGATCTCCAGTAGCATATGGGCACCTACTAACCTAGGGAGTTCATCTTTCAGTGTCCTATCTTTTTGCCTTTTCATGTTGTTCATGGGGTTCTCAAGGCAAGAATACTGAAGTGTTTTGCCATTCCCTTCTCAGCAGTGGCCACAGGACTGGAAAAGGTCAGTTTTCATTGCAATCCCAAAGGAAAAAATACCAAAGAATGTTCAAACTACTACACAGTTGCACTCATCTCACATACTAGCAAAGTAATGCTCAAAATTCTCCAAGCCAGGCTTCAACAGTTTGTGAACCATGAACTTCCAGATGTTCAAGCTGGATTTAGAAAAGGCGGAAGAACCAGAGATCAAATTACCAACATCTGTTAGATCATCGAAAAAGCAAGGAGTTCCAGAAAAACATCTACTTCTGCTTTATTAACTATGCCAAAGCCTTTGACTATGTGGATCACAGTAAACTGCGAATAATTCTTAAAGAGGTATGCATACCAGACCACCTGATCTGCTTCCTGAGATATCTGTATGCAGGTCAAAAAGCAACCGTTAGAACTGGACATGGAGCAACAGGCTGGTTCCAAATCAGGAATGGATTACCTCAGGCTTTATATTGTCACCCTGCTTGTCTAACTTATATGTAGAGTACATCATGTGAAATACCAGGCTGGATGAAGCAGAAGCTGGAATCAGGATTTCTGGGAGAAATATCAATAACTTCAGGTACGCAGATGACACCAATCTTATGGCAGAAAGTGAAGAAGAATTAAAGAGCCTCTTGATGAAAGTGAAAGATGAGAGTGAAAAAGTTGGCTTAAAACTCAACATTCAGAAGACTAAGATCATGGCATCTAGTCACATCACTTCATGGCAAATAGATGGGGAAACAATGGAAACAGTGAAAGAATTTATTTTCTTGGGCTCCAAAATCACTGCAGATGGTAACTTCAGCCATGAAGTTAAAAGGCACTTAGTCTTTGGAGGAAAAGCTGTGACCAACCTAGACAGCATTTTAAAAAGCAGAGACATTACATTGCCAACAAAGTTCTGTCTAGTCAAAGCTATGGTTTTTCCAGTAGTCATGTACAAATGTGGGAGTTGGACTGTAAAGAAAGCTGAGTGCCAAAGAATTGATGCTTTTGAACTGTGGTGTTGGAGAAGACTCTTGAGAGTCTCTTGGACTGCAAGGAGATCCAACCAGTCCATTCTGAAGGAAGTCAGTCCTGAATATTCATTGGAAGGACTGAGGCTGAAGCTCCAGTGCTTTGGCCATCTGATGCAAAGAACTGACTCATTAGGAAAGACCCTGATGCTGGGAAAGATTGAAGGCAGGAGGAGAAGGGGATGACAGAGGATGAGATGGTTGGATGGTATCACCAACTTGCTGGACCTGAGTTTGAGTCAGCTCTGGCAGTTGATGATGGACAGGGAAGCTTGGCACAATGTAGTCCATGGGGTCTCAAAGAGTCAGACATGGCTGAGTAGTTGAACTAAACTGATTTGAAAAATTTAATTTTAGAATAATATATGCCAGAATGTAGCATGGGTGCTATATAACTTTGGTATTCCCATTTGCAAACACTGGAAAGGAATATTTGTTATAATGTCACTTAAGTAATAACAACTTAGCAACTGAACAACAAAATAATAAAAATAGCTAATGCATACTGAGCCCTAGTCATGGCTCAAGCATTGTGCTGAATGCTTTGCATGTGTTATCTCATTTTACTCTCACAGAAGTCTTATGTGTTATATACTCTTAATATCACTGTTTTACACATGAGAAAAATTAGGATTAGACAATTGAATGGGTATGAGTGTATGTGCCTGGAGATGGGTATGAACTGTTAAGATTCGTGTGGAAGGGAGGTGAGGAGGGGTACATGTAAAATTGTCTTGCAGAGCTCACCACAAGCACATCTTCTTTTCTTTTTAAACTAGTTCATTACAATGAAAATTGATAGTGGAAAATATCTTGACTCTTAACTTTATTGTGATTGGTAAACTTGCTTCCCATTTAATGCTTATAGTTATGTTCACTCTGATGTCAATTTATGTTTCTCTTAGTGCTCAGATCAAATGATAGGATATATATCTAGCTTAGCACCAGCTGAAAAAGATGAAGCCGGTAACTAGTATGTGTCTCTGATCTCTGGTAACATATTAGCATCAACATTCAGCACTTGTCTGCCCAGCAGAATTGTCTAAAGTCCAAGTTACAGCCCACTGCTTTAGGGCTTCCTATATATTTCATTCCAACTTAAACATAAAAAAAACACTAATGAGAGCTTAATAGAAAATGAAGAGATTCTTGACAGCATTTAAATGTCACTCCACATTTAAGTAATTTGTAATCAAATGTTAGACTATCTCTGATACCACTGATTCATCAATTTGCAATTTCCTATGTTCCCCTAGGAAAACTTACCAGGAACAAGCTTTATGGTGCCTAAATAGTGATATAATTGAATTGCAATGTACACTAATAAAATTAACTTAGAAAAATATTTTTTAACCTTTTGATTTTAAAATAGGAAAATAATTACTTTTTAAATAACATCTTATATGGAATTAGCTGGTGGATTCTTCAATACCCTTTCCTCTAAAAGGAGGATCAAAGTCTTCTTTTTTGTTTAATTTTTATGGAATAAGTTGGTTACACTGTAGTGTTAATTTCAGGTATACAACAAAATCAATCAGTTATACATTCACATATATACACTCTTTCTATGTTTTTAAGATTCTTTTCCCATGAAGTCCATTGGAGAGTGTTGAATAGAGTTCCCTGTGGTATATAGTAGATCCTTATTAGTTATCTATTTTATATATGAAAGTGAAAGTGGCTCAGTTGTGTCCAACTCATTGCAAGCCCAAGGACTATACAGTCAATGGAACTACAACTACAACTTGATATTTTTTAAGTGCTTGACTGGCAAAGCTAAGAAAGTTTAATAAATAACTATAGCAGTTAGGATATAGGTGAAAAGGCACATTCAGTTATGATTACTATGGAAGATAAATGGTTCCAACCACCACTGAAGATAACTCCATGGTATCTTTAAATTCTGAAAGGCATATGTCTGCATCAACAATTTTATTCCTAGTGAAAGTCACTCAGTTGGGTCTGACTCTTTGCAACTTCATGGACTATACAGTCCATGGAATTCTCTAGGCCAGAATACTGGAGTGGGTAGCCGTTCCCTTCTCCAGGGGATCTTCCCAACCCAAGGATCGAACCCAGGTCTCCTGTATTGCTGGTAGAGTCTTTACCAGCTGAGCCACAAGGGAAGCCCAAGAATTCTGGAGTGGGTAGCCTATCCCTTCTCCAGCAGATCTTCCCAACCTAGGAATCAAACTTGGGTCTCCTGCATTGCAGGCAGATTCTTTACCAACTGAGCTATCAGGGAAGCCCTGTTTTATATATAGTAGATTTTATATGCAGTCCCAATCTCCCAATTTATCCGTCCCCCACACTTACCCAGTAACTCTGTTTACTTTCTTGCTTTGACTGTGACCTGAACTTGCTGACTTTCTTCTAACAAATGGAAATATGGAAGTAGTGATAGTGAGTAAGTAAAAATGACACTTGGACTTTCTTTATGCTTTGTCTCTTGGATCATACAGTCTGGGAGAAGTTAACTGCTATATCTTAATTAAGATCTATGAAGACTGTTTTGGTGTAGCAAGACTAAAACTCAGTGCCAGCTATGCCACCTGCCAGTCATATAAACTTTGGAAAATTATTCATCTCCTTGGGGCTAAATTTTTTAACTGTAAAGTTAATATTTATTACCTCAAAGAATTTATATGAGGTATTCTTGGTAATATATATGTGTGCATATGTTTTACTACAGTTCCTATGACAAAGTTAGCACTTTAAAAAAAAATTTTTATTTTTACTTTATTTTACTTTACAATACTGTATTGGTTTTGCCATACATTGACATAAATCCACCACGGGTGTACATGTGGTCCCAAACATGAACCCCCCTCCTTCCTCCCTCCCCACAACATCTCTCTGGGTCATCCCCGTGCACCAGCCCCAAGCATGCTGTATCCTGCATCAGACATAGACTGGTGATTCGATTCTTACATGATAGTAAACATGTTTCAATGCCATTCTCCCAAATCATCCCACCCTCTCCCTCTGCTGAGTCCAAAAGTCCACTATACACATCTGTGTCTTTTTTGCTGTCTTGCATACTGGGTCATCATTGCCATCTTTCTAAATTCCATATGTATGTGTTAGTATACTGTATTGGTGTTTTTCTTTCTGGCTTACTTCACTCTGTATAATCGGCTCCAGTTTCATCCATCTCATCAGAACTGATTCAAATGTGTTCTTTTTAATGGCTGAGTAATACTCCATTGTGTATATGTACCACAGCTTTCTTATCCATTCATCTGCTGATGGACATCTAGGTTGTTTCCATGTCCTGGCTATTATAAACAGTGCTGCGATGAACATTGGGGTACATGTGTCTCTTTCAATTCTGGTTGACACTTAATGTTTCTTTTTTTCCTCTTGCCCATTGCTTTTCACTTTTTCCTTAATGAAGAAATAGCAACTTAAATAGCAACTCATATTCTTCTCCCTCTCCCCCTTCACTTTCTCTCTCTTTCTCTCCTATTTCTCTCTCTTCTATTTTGCTATGAAAATAAATCAACTTAAAACTAATATAAATGAGAATCAAGTACATGTAGAATCCACATTAGCTGAAATTTTTGCCATACGTTTTATTTCTTTTTCATGGTTCATTATTTATATGTATGTTTTATTGTGCTTTATTATATATGTAGGTTTTTTTTTAAATAAATTGACTAAAGTTTATTTTGGAAGTAGGCAAGCTGTATAATTAGAAAGTAAAAAAAAAAAAAGAAAAGCTAGTTTTCTAGGTTGGGAAGGCAGTTATATTAACCAGAAAGAAATTATAACTCTAAAACTTTGAGCATTTAAGATCCTTTCTGCTGAGACATGTTTGCTCAAATATACTCCCTGGCAGTGAATGGAACTATGAGTGACTTACAAGGGCCTCTCAAGTCCCTAATAGTAATACATTTCTATGAAACTTTTTCTTATGCCTACTATTAAGGACTATGCAAAACTTTCTGTTGATCCTTTGGTTGATGATCACATTGACTTATATCTGTTTAGAGGACAGTTATATGGAATACATAAAGACTGAACATAAATGGATGGGGAAAATATTGTAGAAATAAAAATACATAGCAACAGAGGTGANNGCTGATGGACATCTAGGTTGTTTCCATGTCCTGGCTATTATAAACAGTGCTGCGATGAACATTGGGGTACGTGTGTCTCTTTCAATTCTGGTTGACACTTAATGTTTCTTTTTTTCCTCTTGCCCATTGCTTTTCACTTTTTCCTTAATGAAGAAATAGCAACTTAAATAGCAACTCATATTCTTCTCCCTCTCCCCCTTCACTTTCTCTCTCTTTCTCTCCTATTTCTCTCTCTCCTATTTTGCTATGAAAATAAATCAACTTAAAACTAATATAAATGAGAATCAAGTACATGTAGAATCCACATTAGCTGAAATTTTTGCCATACGTTTTATTTCTTTTTCATGGTTCACTATTTATATGTATGTTTTATTGTGCTTTATTATATATGTAGGTTTTTTTTTAAATAAATTGACTAAAGTTTATTTTGGAAGTAGGCAAGCTGTATAATTAGAAAGTAAAAAAAAAAAAAGAAAAGCTAGTTTTCTAGGTTGGGAAGGCAGTTATATTAACCAGAAAGAAATTATAACTCTAAAACTTTGAGCATTTAAGATCCTTTCTGCTGAGACATGTTTGCTCAAATATACTCCCTGGCAGTGAATGGAACTATGAGTGACTTACAAGGGCCTCTCAAGTCCCTAATAGTAATACATTTCTATGAAACTTTTTCTTATGCCTACTATTAAGGACTATGCAAAACTTTCTGTTGATCCTTTGGTTGATGATCACATTGACTTATATCTGTTTAGAGGACAGTTATATGGAATACATAAAGACTGAACATAAATGGATGGGGAAAATATTGTAGAAATAAAAATACATAGCAACAGAGGTGATGATATTTATATAAGAAAAATTTGAGTTCAAGGCAAAGACATTAGAAAGATCAAATAGGAATATTTAACATAGTTTAACTACAACTCACTGAAAAGTTATAAAAAAAGTAGAGTGATGAGGGAGGGATATTTTGTGTCAGGTGATTAGAGAAGACCTTCCCAAAGATTTGATATTTGAGTAAATACCCCCAAAGAAGCAACAAGCCATGCTGATAGCTCAGGCAATAGCATTTCAGATAGAGGATACAGCAAATGAAATTCCTGGGGTAGGAGTAACAGGAGGCCTTATTGATTCGAGTCTGAGTCAGTATGAAGTCAGAGCAAACAAGAGGCCAGGTATCCCACCTTTTATTTCTCTAGGAGAAATAAAATGAGAAAAAATGACAGACTCCTCTATAATCTCTGCTATAATTCCTTATCTATCAATGAAGTTATTACTATTGGTTTAAAACATGGATCAGTGCACTATGGTTTGATGAGACAACATAACACAGCCTGATACTGGCCTGTCAGCATAGAGGAATGGACAGAACTTCTAAACATATACACTCATTTAACACAAAAGTTCAAGTTCATGTTTAGTAGGACATAAGCTACAGTACCTAACCATTATTCACAACTAATAAGTATATTATTTTGCCTGAGGTAGGAGTATTGACAATATTTAAAAACTTTTTTTACACTTGTAAAAGTTGTGAAACTTTTTTTACATTTGTCATGATAATGACAAATGCCAGTTATATAACTCAAAGGTCAAAAAATATGCTATAAACATTTTAAATGACATAAATATGTCATACACCAGTGAATACAGCTACCTGTCATGTTAAAAGCAGGAGGCAACTTATAAAAGGCCTCCTGGAATGTATATATGTAGGAAGGAAATTGAATTCTACACTTAAGAAAATAAATTGATAATCTGATTAGATGAGAAAATCATATTCTGCTGCAAAATGTCCTTCAAATCCCCAGTTTATATAACTAAATGTGTGGGCCTGAATTCAGAGAAGGTCACTAAGAGTTTTTATTGCTTACATTCATCAACTATAAGAATGTCAAATATAATTCTTTGTATAAAAGTAGATGCTCAGTTTTTATTTATAGAATAAATAAAAATAGGCTTAGGTGTCATGGGTCCTTTACATTTGCAGTTCTTTAACTTTGATGTGTATATCTGCATAACGATCATAGACCTGCCATTGATGATTGTGATAAAGAGAATCTTAAAAGAACTCTTTAAAAAACCTAGAAAGCTCTTTATCTAGAATAGAAATTTTACCTATTATCTTCCCAATAACTTTTTCCAAATATAAAATGTCTCTTTTCTTAACTGTATACTATTTTGAATTAAAGTGAGGGTACTTCACAGATTTTAGCATGGTATACCATGCCATGCTCCAACACGAAACAAAGTTTATTGGGTTTTTAAATTTTTTTTAAATTTTAAGGTAGAGTATTAAAGGAGTTAGGAAACATCTTTTGAGGATCAAAAAGATGAGCCACGACAATTATAGGACAGTGATGTTTAGAGTACAGTTTCTGAGTTTTACATGATATAATAAGATTTCAAAGTGAATTGTGAGACTCTAACCACAATTTCTGTTTTAATTGATTGCTATGGAAAGGTTTTCATTTCATAAAGATAATCATTAAATTTAGAAAATACTATAAAGTCTGATTTTAAAAAGTACTTGCTAGTAACCATCTAAGTCAGGGGTCCCCAGCCTCTGGGCTGAGGCCCAGTACCTCCTGGAGATCAGCAGGAACATTAGATTAGAAATAAAGTGTAAATGCACAATAAATGTTATGCCCTTGAATCATCCTGCAACCATTCCCTCCACTTCTGGTACATGGAAAAATTTTCTTCCATGAAACCAGCCCCTGGTACCAAACAGTTTGAGGATCACTTCCCTAAGTAATTCAGTTTCTCCCCTAAAACAATATGAACAAATATGTTATTTAACTTTCACTAGAAAAGTGAAAGTGAAGCCGCTTAGTCGTGTCCGACTCTTTGTGACCCCATGGGCTATAGCCTACCAGGCTCCTCTGTCCATGGGATTTTCTAGGCAATAGTCCTGGAGTGGATTGCCATTTCCTTCTCCAGGGGATCTTCCCAACCCAGGGATGGAACCCGGGTCTCCCACTTTGTAGACAGATGCTTTACCGTCTGAGCCACCAGGGAAGTTCACTAGAAAAGATGACATAATAAATGTAATATTCAATAGATGTAGCTACTACAGGATTTTTACTTTTACTACTTTTTGTCCATTGCGTCATGTTGTTAAAATACAAAAAGACCAAATCATACAAGGCTTAATATGTCATGGTAAGCCCTTGTGATTCTATTCTATGAAATGTATTAAAGGCTGGGGTATTTTAAACAGATGAGTCATATAATCTTATTTCTACTGTAGCTGCTGCTGCTAAGTCTCTTCAGTCGTGTCCGACTCTGTGCGACCCTATAGATGGCAGCCCACCAGGCTCCCCTTTTCCTGGGATTCTCCAGGCAAGAACACTGGAGTGGGTTGCCATTTCCTTCTCCGATGTATGAAAGTAAAAAGTGAAAGTGAAGTCGCTCAGTTGTGTCTGACTCTTAGCGACCCCATGAACTGCAGCCCACCAGGCTCCTCCGTCCATGGGATTCTCCAGGTAAGAGTACTGGAGTGGGGTGCCATTGCCTTCTCTGTTTCTACTGAAAAAGACAGACTAATCTGTAAGGAGACAAGCACTGAAGCAAGAACAGGTGAGAAATGATGATAATTTCGGCCATGATACTAGCAATGATGGTTTGCAGAACTAATAAGATTTTACATATATTTTAAAAGATTTTCTTTTTTTCTGATGAATTAAATATGAGGTAAGAGAATAAATTAAACATTAGATTATTGTTTAGCACCATGCACAAAAATAAGCTCAAAATGGATTGAAGACCTAAATGTGAGAGTAGATACAATAAAACTCCTAGAGGAAAACAGAGGCAGAATACACTCTGACATAAATGTAGCAATATCTCTTTTGCTCTAGATTCTAGAATAATGGGAAAAAATAAGCAAATGGGATCTATTTAAACTCGAAAGCTTTTGCACAGCAAAGAAAACAGTAAAAAAAATGAAAAGAGAACCCACAGATTGGGAGAAAATATTTGCAAATGATGTGTTTGACAAGGGATTAGTCTCCAAAATTTACAAACAGCTCATGATGCATCAAAACAAATAACCCAATCAACAAATGGGCAGAAGACCTAAATAGACATTTCTCAAAAGAAGACGTACAGATGGCCAAGAGGCACATGAAAAGATGTCCAACATCACTAGTATTAGAGAAATGCAAATCAAAACTACAGTGAGGTATCACCTCACACTGGCCAGAATGGCTATCACCAAAAAATCCTCAAACAATAAATGCTGGAGAGTGTGTGGAGAGAAGGAAGCTCTCGTACACTATTGGTGGGAAATGTAAGCTGGTATAGTGACTAGGGAGAACGGTATAGAGGTTCCTTAAAAAACTAAAAATAGATACTACCATATGACCCTGCAATCCTACTCCTGGGCATCTATCTGGAGAAAAACATGATCCAAAAGCATACATGCGCCCCAGTGTTCATTGCAGCAGTGTTTACAGTAGTCAAGACATGGAAGCAACCTTCCATTGACCGAGGAATGGATGAAGAAGAGATGATCCATATATACAATGGAATATTACTCATCCATGAAAAAGAATGAAATAATGCTGTTTACAGCAACATGAGTGGACCTAGAGATTGTCATACTGAGTGAAGTAAATAAGAGAAGGAGAAATATTGTATGACATCCCTTATATATGAGATCTAAGAAGAAATGATACAAATGGGCTTATTAATATTTACAAAGCAGAAACAGACTTATAGACTTTGAGAACAAACTTATGGTTGCCAGGAGGGAAAAATGGGAGGAAGGAATAGTTAAGGGGTTTGGGATATGTAAAATACATACCAAACAAAGACCTACTGTACAGTACATGGAATTCTGCTCAGTATTATGTGGCAGCCTGGGTGAGAGGGGAGTTTGGGGTAAAAGGGAAACATGTATATGTATGGCTGAGTCCCTTTGCCATTCACCTCAAATTATTACATCATTGTTAATTGGCTATACCCCAATATAAAATAAAGAGGGGTTTTGTTTGTTTGTTTTAAGAAATGTATCAGTTATGTCCAACCCACATTCAAGGGGAAGGGAATATACTGCCATCTCTTGAAGGAAAGATTGTCAAAGAATTTGTAGACATATTTAAAGGTCCTATGTTGGGGGAGTGGGGTGAGAGGGAGGCTCTAGAGGGAGGGATATATGTATGCATATGATTGATTCACCTCATTGTACAACATAAGCTAACACAACATTGTAGAGCAATTATACTCTAATAAAATATTAATAAAATATTTTCAAAGAGAAAAATTAAGAATGATTCTAGGACTCTGGTTTGAACAAATGAAGGAATGTATGACCATTTACTGAGATAATATGCGAGATGACAGGAAACACTGGTTTGAAAGAACAGCTCAAGAATTCCATTTATGATGTTGGTTGAAATGCCTATTAGACAATCATATGAAGACACTGAGTAGTTGGTAGAATATAAGAATCTTGCGTTATGGATGAACTCTAATCTGTGTATATTGAATTGACAATATATATTATAGTATGTTAAAACCTGGAATAGATTGCTTAGGGAATGTAGAATGAAAATAGGTCTAGAGCCTTATCTTGGGCATTTCAGTAGTTAAAAGAGGAACTAGAGAAGGGAAGATTAATGGAGTTGAAAGATGATAAGAGGTCAAGTGAAGAAAGTCCTTTAAGAAGGAAAGTGAAGTCACTCAGTCATGTCTGACTCATTGCCATCCCATGGGTTGTAGCCTACCAGGCTTTTCCATCCTTGGGATTTTTCAGGCAAGAGTACTGGAGTGGTTTGCTATTTCCTTCTCCAGGGGATCTTCCCGACCCAGGGATTGAACTCGGGTTTCCCACATTGTAGGCAGACACTTTTACTGTCTGAGCCACCAGGGAAGAAGGATCTAGCAAGTGCTAACTATTACTGATATTCATTTCTAATTTTATTGATTTGATTTTTCTCTCTTTGCTTCTTGATGAGTCTGGCTAATGGTTTGTCAATTTTATTTATCCTTTCAAAGAACCAGCTTTTGGCTTTGTTGATTTTTGCTATGGTCTCTTTTGTTTCTTTTGCATTTATTTCTGCCCTAATTTTTAAGATTTCTTTCCTTCTACTAACTCTGGGGTTCTCCAACTCTTCCTTTTCTAGTTGCTTTAGTTGTAGAGTTAGGTTATTTATTTGACTTTTTTCTTGTTTCTTGAGGTATGCCTGTATTGCTATGAACTTTCCTCTTAGCACTGCTTTTATAGTGTCCCACAGGTTTTGGGTTGTTGTGTTTTCATTTTCATTAGTTTCTATGCATATTTTGATTTCTTTTTTGATTTCTTCTGTGATTTGTTGGTTATTCAGAAGTGTGTTGTTCAACCTCCATATGTTGGAATTTTTAATAGTTTTTCTCCTGTAATTGAGATCTAATCTTAATGCATTATGGTCAGAAAAGATGCTTGGAATGATTTCGATTTTTTTGAATTTATCAAGTTTAGATTTATGGCCCAGGATGTGATCTATCCTGGAGAAGGTTCCATGAGCACTTGAAAAAAAAGTGAAATTCATTGTTTTGGGGTGAAATGTCCTATAGATATCAATTAGGTCTAACTGATCTAATGTATCATTTAAAGTTTGCGTTTCTTTGTTAATTTTCTGTTTAGTTGATCTGTCCATAGGTGTGAGTGGGGTATTAAAGTCTCCCACTATTATTGTGTTATTGTTGATTTCCCCTTTCATACTTGTTAGCATTTGTCTTACATATTGCGGTGCTCCTATATTGGGTGCATATATATTTATAATTGTTATATCTTCTTCTTGGATTGTTCCTTTGATCATTATGTAGTGGCCTTCTTTGTCTCTTTTCACAGCCTTTGTTTTAAAGTCTATTTTATCGGATATGAGTATACAGAGTGAAGTAAGCCAGAAAGAAAAACACCAATACAGTATACTAACACATATATATGGAATTTAGGAAGATGGCAATGACGACCCTGTACGCAAGACAGGAAAAAAGACACAGATGTGTATACTGGACTTTTGGACTCAGAGGGAGAGGGAGAGGGTGGGATGACTTGGGAGAATGGGAATTCTAACATGTATACTGTCATGTAAAATTGAATCGCCAGTCCATGTCTGACGTAGGGTGCAGCTTGCTTGGGGCTGGTGCATGGGGATGCCCCAGAGAGATGTTGTGGGGAGGGGGGTTCATGTTTGGGAATGCATGTAAGAATTAAAGATTTTAAAATTTAAAAAAAATAAAAAATTTAAAAAAAAATAAAAAATAAAAATTAAAAAATAAAAACAACATAAACTTGGATACGCTTAGTTCAGGGACTTAAAAGTGAGCAGAAAAGTTGGGAGTGTGAGTTGCCTTAGATAATAGGTCCTCCATTTTCCAGAATAGTTGGGAGAGTTGTTCTTTCTATGCAAATTCCTGGTCCTCCAGAATGTGAATTTCTTTTTCTTTAGTCATTAAAACTCTGCAAACCCTGCTTTTATAAAAGCACAGAATCCATGATCTAAAGAGAAAATAAAAAGAAAGCACAGGGATAAGTATTTTTTCTAATACTCATGGGGAGGCACAGTAACTTTTTTTAATCTGCATTTTTAAATTAATTTATTTTTTAACTGAAGGATAATTGCTTTACAGAATTTTTCTGTTTTCTGTCAAACCTCAACATGAATCAACCATAGGTATACATCTATCCCCTCTCTTTTGAAACTCCCTCCCATCTTCCCCCCGCATCCCACCCCTCTAGGTTAATACAGAGCCCTTGTTTGATTTTCCTGAGCCATACAGGAAATTCCCATTGGCTATCTATTTTACATATGGTAATGTAACTTTCCATGTTACTCTTTCCATACATCTCACCCTTTCCTCCCCTCTCCCCGTGTCCATAAGTCTGCTCTCTATGTCTCTTTCTCCATTGTTGCCCTGTAAATAAATTCTTTAGTACCACTTTTCTAGATTCTGTATATATGTGTTAGAATATGGTATTTATATTTCTCTTTTTGATTCACTTCATTCTGTATAGGTTTCAGGTTCATCCACATTGTTAGAGCTGACTCAAGTGCATTCCTTTTTATGGCTGAGTAATATTCCATTGTGTATATCTACCACCACTTCTTTGTCCATTTATCTGTGGATAGACATCTAGGTTGCTTCCATGTTCTAGCTATTGTAAATAGTGCTGCAATGAACCATGGGATACATGTGTCTCTTTCAATTTTGGTTACCTCAAGGAATATGCCTAGGAGTGGCATTGGTGGGTTGTGGTGGTTTTATTCCTAGTTTTTTTAAGGAACCTCTATACTCTCTTCCATAGTGGCTGTATCAATTTACATTCCCACCAACAGTGGAAGAGCGTTCCCTTTTCTCCACATCCTCTCCAGCATTTATTGTTTGTAGATTTTCTAATGATGGCCATTCTAATCAGTGTGAAGTGATATCTCATTGTAGTTTTGATTTGCATTTCTCTAATTTGAGCGATGTTGAGCATCTTTTCATGTGTTCATTAGTCATCTGTATGTCTTCTTTGGAGAGATGTCTGTTTAGGTCTTTTTCCCACTTTTTGATTAGATTGTTTTGTTTTTCTGGTATTGAGTTGTATGAGCTGCTTGTATATTTTGGAAAATAATTCTTTGTCAGTTGTTTCATTTGCTATTATTTTCTCCCATTCTGAGGATTGTCTTTTCACCTTGCTTATAGCTTCCTTTGCTGTGCAAAAGCTTTTAAGTTTAATTAAATCCCGCTTGTTTACTTTTGCTTTTATTTCTGTTACCCTAGGAGGTGGGTCATCAGAGAAGGCAATGGCAACCCACTCCAGTACTCTTGCCTGGAAAATCCCGTGGCTGGAGGAGCCTGGAGGGCTACAGTCCATAGGATTGATAAGAGTCAGACACGACTGAGTGACTTCACTTTCATTTTCATGCATGGGAGAAGGAAATGCAACCCACTCCAGTGTTCTTGCCTGGAGAATCCCAGGGATGGGGGAGCCTGGTGGGGTGCTGTCTATGGGGTCGCACAGAGTCGGACACAACTGAAGCGACTTAGCAGCAGCAGTAGGAGGTGGGTCATAGAGGATCTTACTTTCATTTATGTCATCCAATGTTTTGCCTATGTTTTCCTCTAAGAGTTTTATAGTTTCTGGTCTTATATTTAGATCTTTAATCCATTTTGAGTTTATCTTTGTGTATGGTGTTAGGAAGTGTCCTAGTTTCATTCTTTTATATGTCGTTGTCCTGTTTTCCCAGCACCATTTATTGAAGAGGCTGTCTTTGCCCCATTGTATATTCTTGCCTCCTTCATCAAAAATAAGGTACCCATAGGTGGATGGGTTTATTTCTGGACTTTCTATCTTGTTCCATTGGTCTATATTTCTTTTTTTGTGCCAGTAACATACTGTCTTGAAGACTGTAGATTTGTAGTATAACCTGAAGTCAGGAAGGTTGATTCCGCCAGCTCCATTCATTTTTCTCAAGACTGCTTTGGCTCTTCAGGGTCTTTTGTGTTTCCGTATGAATTGTGAAATTTTTTGTTCTAGTTCTGTGAAAAAAAGTGTCATTAGTAATTTGATAGGGATTGCATTAAATCTGTAGATTGCATTTGGTAGTATGGCCATTTTCACAATATTGATTCTTCCTACCCAGGAACATGGAATATCTCTCCATCTGTTTATGTCATCTTTGATTTCTTTCATTCAGTTCAGTTCAGTTCAGTCGCTTAGTCATGTCCGACTCTTTTGACCCCATGAATTGCAGCACGCCAGGCCTCCCTGTCCATCACCAACTCCTGGAGTTCACTCAGACTCACGTCCATTGAGTCAGTGATGCCATCCAGCCATCTCATCCTCTGTCGTCCCCTTCTCCTCCTGCCCCCAATCCCTCCCAGCATCAGAGTCTTTTCCAATGAGTCATTAGTGCCTTATAGTTTTCTGTGTACAGTTTTTTCCTCTCCTTAGGTAAGTTTATTCCAAGATATTTAATTTTTTTGTTGCAATGGTGAGTGGGATTGATTCCTTAATTGCTCTTTCTGTTTTTTCATTGTTAGTATATAGAAATGCAAGTGATTCCGGTGTATTGATTTTGTATCCTGCAACTTTGCTAAATTCACTGATTAGCTCTAGTAATTTTCTGATACTGTCTTTAGGGTTTTCTATGTACAGTATAATGTTATCTGCAAACAGTGAGAGCTTTACTTCTTCTTTTCTGATCTGGATTCATTTTACTTTTTCTTCTCTGATTGCTGTAGCTAGGACTTCCAGAACTATGTGGAATAATAGTTGTGAAAGCAGATACCCTTGTCTTGTTCCTGATCTTAGGGGGGACACTTTCAGTTTTTCACCATTGAGAATAATGTTTGCTGTAGGCTTATCATATATGGCCTTTACTATGTTGAGATAGGTTCCTTCTATGCCCATATTTTGAAGTTTTAATCATAAATGGGTGCTGAATTTTGTCAAAGGCTTTTTCTGCATCTATTGAGATGTTATATGGTTTTTATCTTTCAGTTTGTTAATGTGGTGTATCACATTGATGGATTTGCATATTTTGAAGAATCCTTGCATCCCTGGAATAAACCCAACTTGATCATGATGTATGAGCTTTTTGATGTGTTGCTGAATTCTATTTCCTAAAATTTGTTGAGGATTCTTGCATCTATGTTCATCAGTGATATTGGCTTGTAGTTTTCTTTTTTTGTGTTGTCTTTTTCTGGTTTTGGTATCAGGGTAATGGCGGCTTTGTAGAATGAGCTTGAAAGTGTTCTTTCCTCTGCAGTTTTTTAGAAGGATAGGCATTAGCACTTCTCTAAATGTTTGATAGAATGCTCCTGTGAAGCCATCTGGTCCTGGGCTTTTGTTTTATGGAGATTTTTTGATCACAGTTTCAGTGCTTGTAATTGGGTTGTTCATAATTTCTGTTTCTTCCTGGTTCAGTATTGTTAGACTGAACTCATCTAGGAATCTGTCCATTTCTTCCAGGTTATCTATTTTATTACCATATACTTGTAAATAATAGTCTCTTATAATCCTTTGTATTGCTGTGTTGTCTGTTGTAACCTCTCCTTTTTTATTTCTAATTTTGTTGATTTGATTCTTCTCTCTTTTTATCTCGAGTCTGACTAAGGGTTTGTCAGTTTTATTTATCTTCTCGAAGAACCAGCTTTTAGTTTTATTAATCCTTACTTTTGTTTCTTTTGTTTCTTTTTCATTTATTTCTGCTTGGATCTTTATAATTTCTTTCCTTCTACTAATTTTGGGGTTTCTTTCTTCTTCTTTTTCCAATTGCTTTAGGTGTAAAGTTAGGTTGTCTATTTGATGTTTTTCTTGTTTCTTGAGGTAGGATTGTATTGCTATAAACTTCCCTGTTAGAAGTGCTTTTGCTGCATCCCATAGGTTTTGAGTTGTCATGTTTTCATTGTCATTTGTTTCTAGAATTTTTTTGATTTCCCTTTTGATTTCTTCGGTAACCTGTTGGTTATTTAGAAACGTGTTGTTTAAAATCCATGTGTTTGTGCTTCTTAGTTTTTTTTCTTGTAATTGATATCTAGTCTTATACATTGTGATTGGAGAAGATGCTTGATACAATTTCAGTTTTCTTAAATTTACTGAGGTTTGATTTGTGACCCAAGATGTGACTTATCCTGAAGAATGTTCCAGGTGCACTTGAGAAGACGGTGTTTTCTTCTGTATTTGGATGGCATGTCCTAAAGATATCAGTGAGCTCCATCTCATCTAGTGTATCATTTAAGACTGGTGTTTCCTTATTAATTTTCTATTTTGATAATCTGTCCATTGGTGTGAGTGGGGTATTAAAGTCTTCTACTATTATTGTGTTACTGTTAATTTTTCCTTTTAAGTTTGTTAGTATTTGTGTTATGTATTGAGGTGCTCCTATGTTGGATGCATGCTGCTGCTGCTGCTGCTGCTGCTAAGTTGCTTCAGTTGTGTCCAACTCTCTGCAACCCCATAGATGGTAGCCCACCAGGCTCCCACGTCCCTGGGATTCTCCAGGCAAGAACACTGGAGTGGGTTCCCATTTCCTTCTCCAATGCATGAAAGTGAGAAGTGAAAGTGAAGTTGCTCAGTCGTGTCTGACTCTTAGCGACCCCATGGACTGCGGCCCACCAGGTTCCTCTGTCCATGGGATTTTCCAGGCAAGAGTACTGGAGTTGGGTGCCATTGTGTTCTCTGTGTTGGATGCATAGATATTTACAATTGTTACATCTTCCTCTTGGATTGATTCTTTGATCATTGTATAGTGTCCTTCCTTATCTCTTGTAATGTTCTTTATTTTAAGGTCTCTTGTCTGATATGAGGATTCCTACTCCAGCTTTCTTTTGCTTCCCATTTGCAGGGACTATATTTTTCCATCCTCTCACTTTCAGTCTATATGTTTCTTGAGGTCTGAAGTGGTTTTCTTGTAGACATCATATATATGGGTCTTGTTTTAGAATCCATTCAGCCAATCTGTGTCTTTTCATTGGAGCATTTAATTCATTTACATTTAAAGTAATTACTGATATACATGTTCCTATTACCATTTTCTTAATTGTTTGGGGTTTGATTTTGTAGATCTTTTTCTTCTTTTGTATTTCTTGACTATATAAGTCCCTTTAACAGTTGTTGTAAAGCTGGTTGGGTGTTACCGAATTCTCTTAATTTTTGCATGTCTGAAAAGCTTTTGATTTCTCCATCAATTTTCAATGAGATACTTGCCAGGTACAGTAATCTTGGTTGTAGATTTTTCCCTTTCAGTACTTTAAATATATCCTTCCATTCCCTTCTAGCCTGCAGAGTTTCTGCTGAAAGATCAATTGTTAAGCATATGAGGTTTCCCTTGTATGTTACTTGTTGCTTCTCCTTTGCTGCTTTTAATATTCTTTCTTTGTGTTTAACCTTTGTTAGTTTGATTAGTATGTGTCTTGGTGTGTTTCTCCTTGGGTTTATCCTGTATGGGACTCTGTGCCTCATGGACTTGATTGAATATTTCCTAATCCATGTTGGGGAAATTTTCAACTATAGTCTCTTCAAAAATTTTCTCATACCCTCTCTTTTTCTCTTCTTCTTCTGGGACCCCTATAATTTGAATGTTGGTGCATTTAATGTGGTCCCAGAGGTCTCTGAGACTATCCTCAGCTCTTTTCATTCTTTTTACTTTATTCTTTCTTTATTCTTTCTTTACTTTCATTCTTTTTACTTTACTATACTTTATTTATACAAGTTATTTCCATCATTTTATCTCCCAGCTCACTGATTTGTTCTTCTCCTTCACATACTCTGCTGTATACCGATATCAGTATCTCTTTTGAGTCTTTGTTTCTACTTTGGCTTGGGATGGGAGATGCTTGTTCTCAGGATATATGGGAAATACAACCCTGAGGTATTAGAAAACAGTGTCCATGATCTAGAAAAGAAGTGAAAAGGAAATTATAGTGGTAAAATTTGGGGAATTACTGATTTGCCCATTCCCTCATTCATTCAAACGTTTATTCCTCAAAAATATTTTGAGCCACTACTCTATGCCAGGCACTTTGCCCAGCACTGGGAACGCCACAGTGACTAAAGCAAAGGAAAGACCTTGCTACCGATGATGTTAGAGTTAGCCTTGTTAGACAAATGGCTCATTACTGTGTCTTAGAATTTTTCAGCTTTATGCATACTTCCCAAGGCTGAGACTGCTGTGGGTTTATCTCTGAAGAGAAGAGGAAAAAAATTCACTGAGAACTGTATGTCAGTAGTCATTCCTTTTAGGCACAGTGTTAAGAAACTTTAAGATCCTTGGTTTGCCTTCCCAGTAGGTGTTTTTTTTTGTTTTTGTTTTTTAACTAAGAATTAGCACTTGTATAGTTTCAAAAAAAAGTATCCCTCAAATCCAAGTGGGCATAAATTAAATCTATTTTTCTTCTTTAAAAAATTGTCATAAATAATCATGTGTATGTGTGTTTCTGCTTATGCATTCCTGGACCTCACAGCTTCTTTGATGTGTTTACTCTAATATAAGAGACAAATACAGACTGGGACAGTAAGGCTACAAAAAGCCACATGGAAAATTGCATAATTAGCCTTCAACTATCCATTGTACCTTGTTTAAAACAGTGTATGAACCCATAGGAATCTGCGTTAGAGATCAGCACATCCTCCAGGCTTGAAAAGCTCATCCTCTCTTCGCCTATGTTTTGTCTTCTCTTCTTTTATCAAAATTAGTGAGACAAGTACTTAGACATGAGCATTTAAAGATACCTTTTATCATTTCAATTAATCTGCTTAAGCTGCAAGAGCAAGTTTTCCAATTTTCAAAAATTTAATTGCCTATTGTTATAGCTCTAGCATGCAAAATACAAGGAGATGTTGGACTGCCACTGCTTTACAGAGCTTAGATGCCCTTAGGATAGACTCCTAGTCTTTCCCTTGTCACCATGCCATTGTACGTCCCCAGAGAACTCAGGATTTGTTAGAATGGATTTCAGAAACAACTATTTTATGTCATATTGCACTTCAAAATATGTGTTATTTTAAAATATCTTTTAATATTGATATCTAACATAATTCCACAATAATAAGAGAACAGACTCTGTTCATATTGTATGATTTCAATACCATTAGAGCATGAAATTTTTGCACCTTGTTTCATGTCCCTGAATATGCTACAGTATCTCCTGGTTTACAGTCTATGGGAACTTAAATAGAATTTGTATCCTGGTGTTGTGTGACAATTGTACAAATCTTAATTGTGTTGAATTGGTTCATAGTGCTTTTGAGGTCTACTCTATCCCTCTACTTTTCTGTCTATTAATTCTGTTAATTTTTGAGAATTTGACATTGAAACTCCCAAATAAAAAAATCTTAATTTATCTACTTAAAAAATAATTGTAATATATAGTGGAACTCTGGGTAACTTTGTTGTATATTTTCCAAGTCTCCTGTAAATGTGTTATCATATTTTCACAATTTAAAAAAGAAAAAAGAAATTAAGAGAAGAAATCAATTAATGAAAGACAAAAACCCCCAACAAACCAACTATTCTAAAACCTACTAATAGCAACTTCCATGTTAAATCCAGTTATTCTGCTCTTGTGTTGAAATGTCTGGTGGGAGGTGGTTTCCAGGTTGATGGGTCAGTGCCAAGCTTGGTGCAGCAGCCCCATGATCATCTTGTCCCTTCCTTCTTGGTTGGAAGTTGAAGGCAGCAGAGCTCTCCCCGAAGAACTTACAAGTCAGAATCTCACATAAGAAGTAGGATGTGTGGTGGTTAAAGGATTTTCTTGTGTGCCTCTTTTCAAGAAGGAAAATCTTTCCCTGGAGTACAAAATAGATCCACCTCACTTGTCATTGGGCAGAATTGAATTTATGTCTATCCCTAGACCAATTGTAGGTAAGGGAAATATAATTTTAATGATTTGCTTGGACCAATTGTAATTTATTTCCTAGGGAGGACACCTGGGTGTCAGGGAAGGAAGGGAAAATAGCTTTTATGTGGACAATGAAAAATGTCTGCTATTACATTCTGATCTAAACAAATGTCTTTCTTTAGTTGTCATATTGTAAATTCTTTACTAGTATGGTGCACCTTTAGTAAATTGCATTTAAACCGTTTCATATCTTTGCAAGGGGTTACTATCTGTGTTATCTTGTTTGTTCTTCAGAATTAACCAGAGAGGAAAGAAGTGAGTATCTTTACCAGTGTTCTAGTGATGAAGAAACTGAAGTTCAGTTGATTGAGGCAACTTGCTCATGGCAGCATGGCTTTAAAACAGAAACCACAGCAAAAACCTGGTCAGAATTTTATTCTAAATCTTCTGTAATCCTGTGCTCCTTTTTAAGCTATTTTGTTGATTTCTTCTTTGATTGTAACCAAAAGTCAGCATGTCTCTACAGTAACTATGCCTGTATGCCCATGGATAGCCTAGAAAGTGCTTGACTTTCTTTTCACCTTTTGCTACCAGAGTGTTATGAGACTATAAGGAAGGAAATTTATTGTTTCATAAGATCATAAACCCTTCATTAATTTTTTTAGAATAATAAATTAAGCAGCAACGCTTCCAAAAACTGTGTTGTTATGAGGAAGCAGACAAAGCATTTTTGGTCACTTAAATTTGGAATTTGAGAACCAGGACACAAGGTTAAACACTCTGTCGCATTAAAGTGTCACACACACTTCCAGGGGAGAGTAGCACAGTGTGAGTGATCAGTCGTGTCTGACTCTGAAACCCCATAGAGTGTGGCCTGCTAGGCTCCTCTGTCCATGGGATTCTCCAGGCAAGAGTACTGGAGTGGGCTGCCATTCCCTTCTCCAGGGAATCTTCCCAACCCAGGGACTAAACTCACGTCTCTTACGTCTCATGCATTGGCAGGCAGGTTCTTTACCGCTAGCACCACCTGACTAGAGGGTATGTTGAAAGAACTTAATAAACATGATCAAATCACTGGGAAAGGTGAAAATTAGAAAACTTTTCCAGAGAGATACTATTTAATCCAATACATGGGAAGTAAAAAAGAGAGATGATAGTGCTCAAAACAAATTAATTGCTCAGTGAATAATGTGTTTTTAAAAGTAGCTTTATTGAGAAATAATTCACATTACATGAAATTCATCCATGTATGCAGTTCAGTAGTTTTTAATATATTCTCAGAGTTGTACATCCATCACAAAAGCCAATTTTAGAACTTTTTGTTATTAGCCTAAAAAATTCTACACCTGTTAGTAGACAACCCAACAGTTCTCATATTACCCCTTCCCCAGCTCTCAGCACCTATAAATCTACTTTTTGACTATGTTGTTCATTTGCTAAATTTTGTCTGACTGTTTGTGACCCCATGAACTACAGCACACCAACCTTCCCTGTCCTTTACTATCTGTTGGAGTTTGCTCAAACTCATGTCTGTGAATCAGTGGTCCATCCAACCATCTCATCCTCTGTTGCCCCCTTCTCCTCTTGTCCTCAATCTTTCTGAAGCATCAGGGTCTTTTCCAATGAGTTGGCTCTTCACATCCTGTGGCCAAAGTATTGATTTACTTATTTTGGATATTTTATATAAGTGAATCAATACATTATGTGCTCATATATAGCTGAATTCTATTACTTAGCATGAAATTTACAAGTTTTATCCATATAGTAGCATGTATCAGTACTTCATTCTTTTTTATTGCCAACTAGTACTCCATTGTACAACATATTTTATTTATCTATTCATTGATGGATATTTGATTGTTTCTACTTTTTTGGGTATTGTGTCCAAGGATGCTATGAACATTTATGCACAAGTTTCTATGTGGTGTTGAGTTGTAAGAACGTCTTATCATAGACATTATTTGCAATTATGTTTTTCCTATTCCATGAATTGCATTTTCATTTTCTTATTAGTGTCCTTTGAAGCAAAAATGTTTTACTTTTGATAATGTCTGTCTGTTTGTTTTTATAGTTGCTGGTGCATAATGCAAGGTGATGAAGATTTGTGCCTAAGTTTTATTTATTAATACCATACCATACCATACCATACCATAGGTCGCTCAGTCATGTCCGACTCTTTGCAACCCCAGGGACTATAGCCTATCAGGCTCCTCTGTCCATGGGATTTTCCAGGCAAGAGTGCTGGAGTGGACTGCCATTTCCTTCTCCAGGGGGTCTTCCCGACCCAGGAATCGAACCTGGGTCTCCCGCATTGCAAGCAGAAGCTTTACCGTCTGAGCCATCTAACATAGGATTTTTACTGATTTTTAAGATAGTTTTCATCTTCAGGTTTTTGATCACATTTTGAGCTATTTTTGTGAATGATGTGATTTGAATGCCTTTTAAGGTTTGAGATTCATGTTCAGGTCAGTGGGTGTTATTCAACATGTGTCTGAGGTCCAACAACAGCAGCATCGCTTGGAAGCTTGTTAGAAATACAAATACTCAGCTTTCCATTCCAAAACTATTAAGTCAGAATCTCTGGGGGTGTGGCCTCAGAATTTTCCTTTTCTCAGGTTCTTAGGTGATTCTTTTACACTCTAACTTTTCAAAAGTACTACCTTACAGACTTGCAAACAACATTACTATGCACTCCTACCAACTACCTCCTCAGCTCTATTGAGGGAAAATATCACTTTAGTGGAAATCGGCAGTCCTTCTTCCATTTTAAATCAGCAGATAGCAATTTTCAGCATTCAGCATGTCCAACTTTTTCCACCAAGAAAAGCTCAGATATACGCATTAATATATGATATTTGTTTTTCTCTTTCTGACTTCACACTGTTTGACAGACCCTGGATCCTTCTACCTCGCTACAAATAACCCAATTTGTAATTCCTCTTTATGACTGAGTAACATTCCATTGTACATATGTACCATATCTTCTTTATCCATTTATCTGTCAGTGGACATTTAGGTTGCTTTCATGTACTGGCTATTATAAATAGTGCTGCAGTGAACACTGTGGTACATGTGTCTTTTTGAATTACAGTATTTTTTCAGAATGTATCTAGACAGATGGTATAGACGAGCCTGTTTGCAGGGCAGGAGTAGAGATACAGACGTAGAGCATGGACCTGTGGACCCAGAGCAGGAGCAGGGAGAGTGAGATGAACGGGGAGGGCAGAACTGACATGTATACACTGTTGTGTGTAAAATAGATAGCTCATGTGAAGCTGCTGTATAACACGGAGCTCAGCTTGGTGCCATGTGAGGACCTCGAGGGGTGAGGTAGGGAGGGTTAGGGGGAGGCCTAAGATGGAGGGCATGTATGTGTCTATATGGCTGATTCACTCCATTGTACAGAAGAAACTAACACAACGTTGTAAAGCAATTATACTCCAGTAGAAAAAAGAAGCACTCAGAGATCACCTTGTCTAACAATTACATTTTACATAGGAGAGTGCTAACGTGAAGAGTCTGTATTTTTATATGGTTCAGATTTATACTGAAGTAAACCTTTCTGTGAACTAATAAAAGCCTATGGTCTCTAATTTTGTGGCCTCCGACGTATAACACACACATATCAGATTTCACAAATTCCCTTTCTAATTTGTTAGAACAAAAAGAAAAAATAGTGAAATGTCTATTTTGAGAAAAAAATTATTTTGTAAATTGTTTTTAATCTGAAAACAACTTACATATGGTAATACAGAATACATACAGTTTTAGGCTTATCACAGCTTAGGGCTATGTTCTGTAATGTGGTTAGCTATTTATTTTAGACTTTTCTGATATATTTCTATTCAGCAAGCATCAGAGCAGTAAATCAAATTCAAGAAAGACAATTTCAAGAGCGTGTAACTGTGGTTGCATATATTAATGGATAAAACTTTCAAAATATTAAAGAAAACTCAACTAATGCATGAATTACAGGATACATGGGATTCTTTAGATAGTGATTAAAATACCCAATATTCTGAAGACATATATCATTTCATAACTCCTAAAATAAATCTGTGAGACTAGACAGTTTTGAATATTCTCTTTTTTTCTCTATGTCCACCATATGCAAACTCCTACACATATTTTTTACGTGTATACTAAAAGCCACATGTGGAACTGTACTCCTGCTTATCTAGGATATATATTTAATATTATCCTGGTCCATTATATAATACTTCAAAAATACTGAATCATCAGGTCACTGTTTCCAAGTATGTTCATTCTTAGTGTTTTGAACTTTTGGACATAAAGTTTAATATAATTTCAGGTTAAGCAAAAAGCTCCAAGTAGATTGGTAATGTCACTGTCTTTGGGGAAATTTTGAATCTTCTCTACTCTTTTAGAGAGAAATGCAAATCATTATTGCACAAATGGAAAACTCTGGTGTATCTGAGAAAGATTTTTCCACCCACTGCCAAAGATAAATAGCAAAGTACAGTTGTTCCTACCAAGCGTAGATTTAATTTCAAAATTGTCATTTGTATGATTTACATTTATGATATAAACATTTGTGATTCTCCATGAAAATAAGACATGTTTAAGAATTTGAACTATGTTATCACATAGGGGCTTCCCTAGTGGCTTAGATGGTAAAGAATCTGCCTGCAAGGCAGGAGACCTGGGTTCAATCCCTGGGTCAGGAAGATCCCCTGGAGAAGGAAATGGCAACCTACAACAGTGCCTGGAGAATCCCATGGACAGAGTAGCCTGGCAAGCTACAGTGCATGGGGTTGCAAAGAGTCAGACATGACTGAGCGACTAACACACACACACACACACACACACAGACCCACATAGTCCTGTGTTCAAAAACTGGCTCTAAAAGCTGCTAGGTGTGTCACTCTGGTCAGGTAACAATTCTAAGTCTTACCATTTGAAAAATTGAAATAATGTGGATACTTATTTTATTTAGAGACAAACTGAAATGATGCAAATATAATGTCTAGCATTTAATTAATTATTGTTAGACTCTTTGGTCCATATTTTGTGACGGAAAACAATTGAGAAGATTTGAAGAAATGGAAGAAGTATAAACAAACCCTGGACATTTTATTTATTTAAACTAATTAAATAAATTAATTTAAAGGCACCATTTAAAATCATTAAAAAGCCAAAGAGACATATACACAATGGAGTATTACTCAGCCGTTAAAAAGAATTCATTTGAATCAGTTCTGATGAGATGGATGAAACTGGAGCCGATTATACAGAGTGAAGTAAGCCAGAAAGAAAAACACCAATACAGTATACTAACACATATATATGGAATTTAGGAAGATGGCAATGACGACCCTGTATGCAAGACAGGNGTCCATATTTTGTGACGGAAAACAATTGAGAAGATTTGAAGAAATGGAAGAAGTATAAACAAACCCTGGACATTTTATTTATTTAAACTAATTAAATAAATTAATTTAAAGGCACCATTTAAAATCATTAAAAAGCCAAAGAGAAATTAGATATGTTACCATATTTTATGTTACTTGGTTTTTGTTTCCATATAAAATCTGTGTTTTGGAGATGTAAGATCCAAGGTGAGTCAGTTTATTATTATACAACATATTATTACAAGGCTTAGTTTCTTTCAGAGAGGCAATGGCAACCCACTCCAGTACTCTTGCCTGGAAAATTCCATGGACCAAGGAGCCTGGTAGGCTGTAGCCCATGGGGTGGCTAAGAGTCAGGCACGACTGGGCGACTTTACTTTCACTTTTCACTTTCATGCATTGGAGAGGGAAATGGCAACCCACTCCAGTGTTCTTGCCTGGAGAATCTCAGGGACGGGGGAGCCTGGTGGGCTGCCATCTATAGGGTCGCACAGAGTTGGACACGACTGAAGCGACTTAGCAGCAGCAGCAGCAGCAGCAATTTGTTTACTGGATGGAGAATATCAATTGATACAATTCTCACCAAATATAACTAAAATGTAAACACAGAAAGAGAGACATGAATATGTGTCAGTGTTTTTGTAGAGTCATGAATTTATGTTCAGTTCAGTTCAGTTACTCAGTCGTGTCCGACTCTTTGTGACCCCATGAACTGCAGGACGCCAGGCCTCCCTGTGCATTACCAGCTCCCGGAATCCACCCAAACCCATGTCCATTGAGTTGGTGATGCCATCCATCCAACCATCTCATCCTCTGTCATCCCCTCTCCTCCTGCCCTCAATCTTTCCCAGCATCAGGGTCTTTTCAGATGAGACAGCTCTTTGCATCAGGTGGCCAAAGTATTGGAGTCTCAGCTTCAACTTCAGTCCTTCCAGTGAACACCCAGGACTGATCTCCTTTAGGATGGACTGGTTGGATCTCCTTGCAGTCAAAGGGACTCTCAAGAGTCTTTTCCAACACCACAGTTCAGAAGCATCAATTCTTTGGTGGTCAGCTTTCTTTATAGTCCAACTCTCACATCCATACATGACCACAGGAAAAACCATAGCCTTGACTAGACAGGCCTTTTTTGGCAAAGTAATGTCTCTGCTTTTGAATATGCTGTCTAGGTTGGTCATAACTTTCCTTCCAAGGAGTAAGCATATTTTTAATTTCATGGCTGCAATCACCATCTGCAGTGATTTTGGAGCCCAGAAAAATAAAGTCTGACACTGTTCCCCCATCTATTTGCTGTGAAGTGATGGGACCGGATGCCATGATCTTAGTTTTCTGGATGTTGAGTTTTAAGCCAACTTTTTCGCTCTCCTCTTTCACTTTCATCAAGAGGCTGTTTAGCTCCTCTTCACTTTCTGCCATAAGGGTGGTGTCATCTGCATATCAGAGGTGACTGATATTTCTCCCGGCAATCTTGATTCCAGCTTGTGCTTCTTCCAGTCCAGTGTTTCTCATGATGTTCTCTGCATATAAGTTGGATAACCATGGTGACAATATACAGCCTTGATGTACTCCTTTTCCTATTTGGAACCAGTCTGTTGTTCCATGTCCAGTTCTAACTGTTTATTCCTGACCTGCATACAGATTTCATGAGTCAGGTCGGGTGGTCTGGTATTCCCATCTCTTTCAGTCAAAGGCTTTGGCATAGTCAATAAAGCAGAAATAGATGTTTTTCTGAAACTGTCTTGTTTTTCTCGATGATCCAGTTGATGTTGGCAATTTGACCCTCTGATTCCTCTGCCTTTTTAAAAACCAGATTGAACATTTGGAAGTTCACGGTTCACATATTGCTGAAGCCTGGCTTGGAGAAATTTAAGTATCACTTTACTAGCGTGTGAGATGAGTGCAAATGTGCAGCAGTTTGAGCATTCTTTGGCATGGCCTTTCTTTGGAATTGGAATGAAAACTCACCTTTTCCAGTCCTGTGGCCACTGCTGAGTTTTCCAGATTTGCTGGCATATTGAATGCAGCACTTTCACAGCATCATCTTTTATGTACTTAAGCCAATTAAACCTATGAATCCATATCATCACTTTGAGGGTAATAATAGGAAACGTAAAGGTGAGGACTTAAAAGACAACCAAGTTTTAAATGAAAACTTCAGAGAGCTTATCTCCTCTGATGCTTTATCTTGCTTTTATGATGAGAGGTGATATGGGGTTAATAATTAATTTCCCATTTGAGCCAAACTGAAGATTTCTCTAAGCGTCATTTATTTATGTAAATCTAGTCCCAAATACCCATAGAATTAGTCATTCCAAGGGCACAGTTGACTCCATAGCACTCGATTTATATTTGCCAATGCCTAACCTGTTGAGAGTGGCATTAGTTTGGCAGGTAAGACATATTTTTGTGTCTTTTTTCCGTCCTGGGTCCTGTGAGAGAAACATCTAGAAATCCCAGGAGAACTGGAAGAAGAGAAGCTCATGCGGTTTGGCCATTGACTGCTGTTTTTAGAGTGCCATTTCCTGTGGGCAAAACACAAAAAGAAAATTGTGCTTACAAAATAGTGTTCCATGTGATGTGTGGAAAAGTTTGGAAATCCACTTGGGTCCTATGGGAAATTAAAGAGCAGGAAAAAATTGGACCAAAGAGATTAAGACAATTTTTAGATTAGAAACACTTTCTGGGAAAGGATTCAAACCAATTCAAATAGGCAGCACAGAGGAGAACAAGGGAGGATTCAAGGACGACTGGGTAAAACTAAATTGCAGGGTTAGGTTAATTGGTATGGGCGGGAAGGCTTCCTATCAGGTTTAAGCAGTGAGCGTGTCTAAATAATGCTGAGAAAATTGAGTTAGAGAGTGTACACACAACACTTAGGGACCATGATGATTGCATTTCTGCTTAAACCAGAGATCTAGCTAACAGAAATCATTTCCCTATTTATTCACATGTGCAGGAGAGAAAGGACATCTAGAATTAAATCTGAAGGCAAGCTCATGAGCCTGAGTTGGGTCGCCTGCAACTCTAACACAATGATGCTAGTTGCAGATCTGTTTTAAAGCTTCTTTCCTTTTCATTTATGTCAAATAAAATTTAAACAGTGACAGTACATAGGCTCCACTGGAGAAGGGTAGAGATGTGAACATAATTAGTTTTCTAAAATTTTGTATGTAATGATGATGGCAAAGTTTATTTTATAAATGTTTAGTTTTCTAATATTTTAAGGGTGCTGCTGCTGCTGCTAAGTCACTTCAATCATGTCCGACTCTGTGACCCCAGAGACAGCAGTCCACCAGGTCCCCCGTCCCCGGGATTTTAAGAGTACATATTTGTTAAATGAAAGCTTTAAGCTACACATTTTTAAACCTTAAAAGTGGGACAGTCTTACTTGGAAAAGAGAATACTGAGAGATTTTCTTTCAGTGATTCTAAGATTGTTTAAAAAAAAAGAGATGGAAAGTCAGGGTGTTTAAGTGAATCAGCATTTGCAAAACTAGCATCAATCAATATTCTCTTCCATCCCTTTTACCCACACGTGCAGTTACTTTTCCTGAATGTATGGCATGTATGAGTAGTCAGTTCCATCCTTTAAATCTGGTAGTGTATCAGGCCTCTTGAGTTTTAAGTTTCCTTATTGCAAACAACTAAAACCATCTCTAGCTATCCTGAAAAAAGAAATTTAATAAAAAGCTTTTTGGAATTCACAGAATAAAATAAAGGCTGGAGAACCAAACTTGTCAAGTGTGCATATGGGTGGTGGTGGGGGGTGTAGAAAGAAAGCTGATATGATAGTAGGAAGCATATGCTGTGTTTACAGAGGCAGGTGCTCATCCTCTTCACCTCGCAATCAAATGAATAAGAGGAGATTTGCAAACTTGAGATTGGTGACATAGTCCATGTGTTTGCATACAACTGCCAGCAAAGGGGGCAGAATAAGGATTAAAGATTCTTTAGTTCTCCACTGACCAGCCTTCTAGAGGGGGATGTGATGGAAAATATCTGCCCCCACAATCATATTTCTAGTGAAGGGTTCCTTTCAAGGAAGAAGGGCATGGAGCATTGGATGGACACACACACACACACACACACACACACACACACACACAGAAATGTACATATACGCCCTGAAACATATACACTTAGTGCTCAGAAAATACTTGTCTATTGCAATTGAGATTAATAAGACTAAACAACTCTAATTTAGTAAAACAGTCATCTGAAATGACTTCCTAATAAAAATTTGTTAAAGCTAGTTACTGCTGAGAGAGGAATTCTTGGAATCTGCTTTCTATGAGTTTTAAATTGGCACAAAATGAATAATGTTTCTGGTAAAACGTTTCTTTGACGAGACTGGTTGTTGTTGTTCAGTCACCAAGTCATGTCCGACTCTTTGTGGCCCTATGAGCTGTAGCATGCCAGGCTCCCCTGTCTCTCACTATCTCCCAGAGTTTGCTCAGATTCATGTCCATTGAGTCAGTGATGCTATCTAACCATCTCATCCTCTGTTGTTCCCTTCTCCTCCTGCCTTCAATCTCTGCCAGCATCAGGGTCTTTTCCAGTGAGTTAGCTCTTCACATTAGAAAACCAAAGTATTGGAGCTTCAGTTTCAACATCAATCCTTCCAATGAATATTCAGGGTTGATTCCTTTAGGCTTAACTGGAAAGAATCATAATTCACCAAAATGTCATGCTTTAAAGAATTGGTTAGTATTAATATTGTGTTTAAAACTGTATCTCATAATAAATCAAGTATATGTAAAGAGAATTGAGTCATATATACCCACTATCCAGACTCAGAACCTGCCTTTGTTTCAAGCTAGGATAAAGAATACAAAGATGTATTCTGGGTAACTTGACTGTTTCCTTTTCTAGCCAATATCTGAAATAAAATGGAATGGTTTCATTGATCAATAAATATTGATATGTGACTTTCGTGTTCTTTCTCTTTTTCATTTGCTTTTAATTGGCATTCACATGTAAGAGATGTCTGTCTTCTATTTTACTCATCATTCGAATTGTTGATGAAGTTGCCACCACTAGATATTTAGTTCTCTTTAGCTCCATATTATCTACAGCCAAAGAAGAAAGAGTGGGAAACCGAAGAATTTTAAAAAATGCATGTTGTGGCCAAATGAAGGATTTAAGCTAGGTATAATGTTTAATTTTGACTTTTTACTGTTTCTGTTATTCTTGTTTGAAATTACTTTCAAGACTTTCTTAAGAACATAGCTGAGTTTAATTTTAGTCTTCTAAATGAGAAACTTCATTTTTCATTAAAGGAAAAATATGCATGGTTTTCCATCTGAATTACTGCGACTAAGAGTTTATTTCACTGGAATGCGATTAAAAATCATTACACTAATTTCTTATGTAAATATGTCAAAATTGAAAATTTTTATTTTGCTTACAACTCACTGAACACTTAGTCATGTAAACAGAAAAAATAATGGCATGATAGCAAAACAAAAACAAAGTGAGAAAATGGCATTTTCCAAATGCATAGTTAAATTCTTTCAAATGAAAATCCCTGGATGAGTGGCAAAACTACATCAGGGGCAGGCTGTATTCCTCTCTTTCAGAATCAGAGCCTGGGATTGCAGTAAATCAGGTCTCCTGTGAAGTTCTATTAGCTCCTTCAGAGTCTCCATTAGCACATTTGATGTTCTGTACTGTTCAGTGTTCTTAGTTGAAAGCAACTAAAACAGACTTTAGCTACGTAAACAGCTAAATACACAGTCTTCTTTTTTTTAAGATTATTTTCCATTATGTATTTTACAAGAGACCAAGCATAGCTCCCTGTGCTCTACAGTAGGTCCTTTCTGGTTATCTATTTTATATGCAGTAGGTGTATATTTTAATCCCAAACTCCTAATCTAACCCCCCTCTCCCTTTTCCCTTTGGAAACCATGAATGTGTTTTCTATGTCCGTTAGTCTATTTCTAATTTGTAGATAGGTTTATGTGTATCATTTTTTAGATTCCACATATAAGTGGTACTCCATTGTGTGTGTATATCACATCTTCTTTATTCATTTGTTGATGGACACTTGGGTCACTTCCATGTCTTGGTTGTTGTAAACAGTGCTGCTATGAACAGTAGGGTGCATGTATCTTGAAAATTAAGAGTTTTCTCCAGATATATGCCCAGGAGTGGGACTGCAGTATCATATACAAACTCTAGTTTTAGTGTTTTTCCTAAGGAAACTTCAAAACATTTTCCACAGAGTGTGCATCAATTTACATTCCGACCAACGGTGTAGGAGGGTTCCTTTTTCTCCATACCCTCTTCAGCATTTATTATTTGGAGACTTTTTGATGACGGCCATTGTGATTACCAATTCAATATATTTACTCATTTTGATTTGTTCTGGTTTTCTACTTCTTCATGATTCTTTGTTGATAGGTTATATGTTTTCAGGAATTTATTCATTTCTTTGACATAATCCAATTTTTTGGTGTATTGTTCATGGTTTCTTATGATTCTTTGCATTTTTATAACATCAGCTGTAATATTTTCTCTTTCATTTCTAATTTTATTTTTATTTCTAATTTTCTTAATTTACCTAAAAGTTTGTCAATTTTATTTATCTTTTCAAAAAATCAACACATCCTTTAAAAAAAAACAACTCTTCCTTCTTTTTTGTTGCTTTTCTGGGTATAGCAAGAATATATTTCAGCATATTAAAGGCCATATATGACAAGGTCACAGCTAACATCACACTCAATAGTAAAAAACTAAAAGATTGTCAAGATTAGAAACACAACAAGGGTGCCCACTCCTGCCACTTCTATTTAATACAGTACTCAATGTCGTAGCCAGAGCAATTTGGCAAGAAAGTTAAATAAAAGGCATTAAAATTGGAAAGGAAAAAAATAAAATTGTCTTTTTTGCAGATGACAGGTCTTATATGTAGAAAATTCTAAATTTCACCAAAAACTTTAAAGTAATAAACAAATTTTGTAGTTACAGAATGGAAAATCAACACACTGAAACCAATCCCTACTCTATGTAAAAACAAGAATTTATCAGAAAAGGAAATTAAGAAAATAATCCCATTTAAAATAACATCACAAAGAATAAAATACTTAGGAGTAAATATAAGCAAGGAGGTAAAAGACATGTGTACTGAAAACTACAAAACATTAAGAAGTTAAAGACAAATAAGTGGAAAGATCCCATGTTCATGAACCGGAAGACTTAATATTGTTAAAATGTCCATACTACCTAAAATGGTTTATATAGTTAATTCTATCCCCATGAAAATCCAATAGTTTTTTTTTTTTGCAAAAATTGTTTTAAATTTATGTAGAACCATAAAGACCCAAGGAAGCCTCTCTTTCTTCTTAAAAAAAAAAAAAAAGATCACAGCTGAAGTCAATACAGTGCCTGATTTCAAAATACATTACAAAGCCATGGTGTGGTACTTATATAAAGACAGAGACACAGATCAATGGAACAAAACAGACTATAAATAAACCCTATATGTTCAACTGATCTTTGACAAGGGAGCCAGGAATACACAATGAGAAAAATATTATTTCAATAAATGACTCTAAAACTATATATCTCTATGCAAAAGAATGAGACTGGATTTCTATAGTACACTGTATATAAAAATCAACTCTAATTAAAGACTTAAACAAAATATCTCTACTGTAAAACTCCTGGAAGAAAATACAGAGAAAACTTGTTGACACTACTTTAAAGCAAAAACAGACAAGTGGAAATATGTCAAACAAAAAAGTTCCCAAAAAACAATTAACAGAGTCAAAAGACAATCTATAAAATCTGAAAAAATACTTGCAAACCATTTGTAAGATAAAGGGCTAACATCCAAAATATCTATAGAGTTCCTACAATGCAATAGCCATAAAACTAAAAAACACACACAAAAGTAACACAAAAAGTGGGCAAAGGATATGATAACACATTTGTCTAAAGCAGATCTATAAAATGACTACTCGGTATATGAAAAGATGCCCCACGTAGCTAATTATCCAAGAAATGGAAATCAAAACCACAATGAGTACCACCACTTACATGTTAGGATGGACATTATCAAAAGTACAAAAAATAACAAGCTTTGGAGAGGATGTGAAGAAATTGAACCATTGTACTTTGGAAGGAATGATGCTAAAGCTGAAACTCCAGTACTTTGCCACCTCATGTGGACAGTTGACTCATTAGAAAAGACTGTGATGCTGGGAGGGATTGGGGGCAGGAGGAGAAGGGGACGAGAGAGGATGAGATGGCTGGATGGCATCACTGACTCAATGGAGGTGAGTCTGAGTGAACTCTGGGAGTTGGTGATGGACAGGGAGGCCTGGCGTGCTGTGATTCATGGGGTCGCAAAGAGTCAGACACGACTGAGCGACTGAACTGAACTGACACTATCGTGAGAATGTAAAAAACTGCAGCCCACTCTAGGAAACAGTATGGAGGTTCCTCAAGAAATTAAAAATAGAACTACTTACTACATGATCCAGGAATCCCATTTTGGGGCATATATACAAAAGAACTGAAATCAGGTTATCAAAGGGATATCTGTACTCCCATGTACACTGCAGCATTATTCACAATAGCTAAGATATGAAAATAACCCAACTGTCCATTTGCAGATAAATGGGTAAAGATAATGTGATATATACATACAGTGAAATATTATTAATTCAGCTTGGTGAAACTTGGAGCAGAAAACCAGCTGAACCAGGGGTAGCCCAGACTTCTGACCTTCAGGACTGTGATGTGATAAATTTGGGTTGTTTTAAGCCTCTAAGCATATGGTGATTTGTTTTGAAATAGAAAGGTAATACAAGGGAATAAGAAAAGATGGGAATAAAGAGTGATATTGGACTTCTGGTACAAAAAAAATGAGCCATATGGATTAAGACTACATCCCAGCACCAAGTATGCTATGTGCAGGGATTGAAATGGGAAACAGAATTGGGAGAGAAATGGAGGACCATAAAAAACAATTTGAAGGCTACTGAAGACACAGTTGACCTTTGTTTGATTGGCTGTTCCTGCTCTTAAGTGGTTTCACCCTAAAAATGTCTCTCCCAATAGAATAGTACTACCACCATTTATAGATCAAAAGATACTTATTCGATAACTGCAAGAAGGACCAATAAAAATGGAGGACAGGTTGGAATTTCTGCTGATTGTTGCAGGGGATAAAATATGTTGTCCTGACCCATAAAGCTCAAAAGATACTCAGAACTTTTTTCTTTTTTTAATTTTCCTCTCAACAAATATGCAGACATAGGTGCGAAAAGTAAGCCAATGTCATATATTCAATACTTACATAGAAAGAAACCCCCTCATTTCCCAAACACTGAATTATTTTTTAACCATGCCAACATTTATTTTTTGTTTATTCTATGATTACATATATGAGATTTTGTTTTAAATATAGTAACAAAATACAGATGGATTGAGTTATTTCCAAATAGACTCTTTTTTTTTTTTTTAACTTACCTGTGATAAGAAATTAAAGACTTCTGGGCCAATGAATGTTACATTTCAAAAGTTTATTGTCTCATAATAATAAAAGGTTTACTGTTCATTTTAATATATGGCTAAATTGAAAATTTTGGAATGTTGAGGATAAGTTAGATTACGGTGACTGGGGTTGACAACAGCTAAGCAAGTCAGAACCAGGGAGAGAGGGTCAAAATATACCAGCTTTGTTACCATATATATCTTGATCTAGAGGTAGTATTTGGTATAGTAATGTATTTTCATTCATATGTGTGTCTTTTGACTCATCACCTGAGCCTGCATGGCAAAGGCTGCAAAGCACTGGAAAAACTAGTCCCTTAAGTTGATAAACCAGGAATCAGAGGTAAACTGGGAACTAGAAATAAAACAAACAATTGGGCAACAAAAATAGTTATCTATACAAGCTTGGATTCTCTGTTGCAATGATTGAAAATACAAAGTAATTTTAAAAATATAGGAACTGTATTGTCTCTCCTAATTTGAAAATCTAAATGTAAATGTGGCCTTAGATTTGGTCTGCATTACTGGTTCTAACATGTCATGAAGATCTCAATTGTCAGTCACATAAGTCTTGTTTATCATGACAGAAAAATGAATGTAGCAGTCCTAGCTGTCAAACAAACCATATCACACTATTCAAAAAGAGAGACATAATGGCTTCTGTATCATTTTTAAAAAATGTAAGGAAAGAAATTTCAATCTCCAGAAAATAGTCAGTGCTAGTCACTCAGTCAATGACCGACTCTTTGAGATCCTATGGACGGTATAGCCTGCCAGACTTTGTTCATGGAATTCTCTAGGCAAGAACACTGGAGTGGGTTGCCATTTCCTTCTCCAGGGTAGATAAGACTTGCTCCTCTAATATTCTGTACATCTCTCTTTAGAGCAATTATTGTACTTAATAGAATTACTTGTTTTATTTTCTATCTCTTCTACTGAATTTTTCTCCATAGTTCTGTGAAAAGTTTTTAATGTGCAGAAAATGGAAACAATTGCAGATTGAGCATTTATATTAATTCTACCACCTAAATTTAATAATTAATATTTTGGTATATTCACATTAGCATATCTGTCCAGCTATTCATCCCTCAATCTAATCATTATTCCAGTTTACTCTTTTCAGCTGTATTTTAATATCCTTGAAGGAAAATGAGCTTCTGTTTTATTCAATATTATATTCTCTACATGCTAGTATAGTCTCCAAAATATAGAAGGAGCTCAGTTAAGACTGAGGAAGGAAGAAGTATAGGGAAGAAGGAGGGAATAGAGAGAGGAAGAGATAAAAATAAGGAGGTAAGGAGGTATGAAGCATATCTTTTATGGAAAGAGAACTTCCTTTTGACTTAAGTGGAGCAACTTGTACCACTGTAGGACATGACTTAATCTGAGTTAACAAAGCAGTACTAAATGCCAAAGTTGGCATGAAGTTCAAACCACGTCTTTGGAAATGTGTACAAAATTAGAGATGTTAATGTTGTATCAGTAAACATATACATAATCAGAATTCTGCATATTTAAGCTGGTTGCTTGGATTGTTGGCAAATGACTATTAAATGCAACTTGTATGCATGCTAAATCGCTTCAGTCATGTCCAAATCTGTGCAACCCCATGGACTGTAGCCCACCAAACTTCCTCTGTCCATGATATGCTCCAGGCAAGAAGACTGGAGTGGGTTGCCATGCCCTTCTCCAGGAGATCTTCCCCACCCAAGGATCAAACTTGGGTCTCTTATATCTCCTCCATTGGCAGATGGATTCTTTACCACTAGCACCACCTGGGAAGCCCCAAATGTGACTTAAAAGTAGTCATACCTATTTTCTTTGAGCCAGGCTCATAACATAGTTCATGAAGTAATTTTCTGGGGGTTAAACTTGAAATGTTCATAATTGTGTGATTAATTACAATCATCTTTGGTTACATTTGCTAATAAATGTCAGTTTATGAACATGGCACCTTGTGCAGGCAGCCACACAGCAGGAGGTATGAGAATGATGGGGATCTGTGTATGGCAGTGAACTCAAGTGTTTTTCGTCATAGTTTTTCCTGAAAAGCTCAGACAGGCATCCTGTGATGGTCAATGGGATGCCTTTTGGCATTTAGTTTCCCAGATTGTAGCTACAGTTATTTGGGGATAAAGGGCGTGGCCAGTTCAGACTCTGCTAAAGCACATGTGAAGTGACAGTATCAGCAGGACAGAAGATGGTCATGTGTGGCAGGGCATAGAGGTGAACATTTACAGAAGACAATTTAATACCTTATAAGAATATGGTAGTGACCATTGGAGAAAATACTAGTGATCAACTTCAGGGTTGGGATCTGGGGATCTCCTTCTAGATTCTCAGAAATGGCATGGTTGCCAACACATAGGAGATAGACATGCTTAGTTTTCTCCCTTTTATTCTGCCTCAAGTGTCTGGGAAAATAAGGAAGTATGACTTATACAAGTAAAATGCCTTGAAAAATGTCATAACATGTTTCTGTTGAGACGGTAAAAACTGATTTCTGTGTATGATATAAAGTCAGCCTTCTGTTGTGAAATAGGTTTTAAATGAATCCAGACAATAAAGCTTCACTATTTGTATGGGTCATGTCTTCCAATTAACCACATATAAATACTCTGTAGTGTTATCAATAAAACTGAGGAGCTTTATTACTAGAGAGAATATTTTATCATCTTCATTTTATATATAGATGAGGAAATTGATAAGCAGAAAGGGAAAAGTCACAGGGGCTTAGAACAAGGTCTGTTGATTAAACTTTACCTTCATGTACTGTCTCTTATTTGATAGTTATCTCCTTGTTTTGTAAGAAAGCTTTTAAGTTAATAATTCTTTACTTTTGCAATCAAAAAGAATTTATAGATTTTTTGGTGTTCACTCTAGAATCAGTTCAGTTCAGTCACTCAGTCATGTCCAACTCTTTGTGACCCCATGGACTGCAGCACCCCTAACTCTAGAATAAGTGAATACATTTAGCTGTGTTATATTGGGTTTATGTAGCAATTCTGAGGACTAAGCCTTAAAGTCCATTTCATAAAACTTCCACACTTTACCTAATTGCCTTATATCATAGAGAAGAGAAATCCTATAGGAAGGCTAGTTTTAGTATGAAATAAGTAACCCTCTCAGTTTTGTGTGTTGTAGCATCTTGGTGAATATTTTTCTTTCCTTTGGGTCAAACTATACTAGCAAGACTCTTTGGGGCATAAGTCATAAAAACCCAGCTCACACAGATTACACAACGTAAGGAATTTAGAAGCCTAGGAAATAAATATCTGTCTGGAAAGAACCAAGCTTCTGGCACAGTTGGATCCAGGTGTCTGAAAAGGTCTGCAAGAATCTTTCTGTTCCTTTACGTGGATCTGCTGTCCTAGAAGTTGACCTTAGTCTCTGGCAAGCTGTCCTATAAAGTAGGAGGAGGACCACCAGGATATTCAGGCTCACATTTCCCCAGCTTAGTAACCCTCTTTGAAAGATATCCTATTTTCCAATTCAAAACACAACAAAAATTCTAGGCTTGAGTTGCTTGGCCTATATCAGGTCATTTGGCCACATTTAAATCATGATATGTAGCTCGGACTGGCCATATGCTAATCTTTCAGTCCTTGGACTAGTCTCAGACCCCTTTAATCACATTGTTTGAGCATCAGTTAGGGGGACCCACCAGAAGAAAATCAAGATACTAATTAGCAGAAGGGAAAAATAGATATTGGGCATACTCAAACAATGAAATCATTCCTTTAAGTTTAAATAAAGTCATGTGTTTTTTGATGTATTTGTAGAAGAAAAAGAGAGAACAAAGTACTTTGGGAAAATGTTTCCTTGATGTATATAAGTTAATAATACCACAGGATATTAATGAGCTATTCATATTTTACATGTCAAAATAGAAAATATGTGTTAAGTGATAATACTGATCATAATATTGCAAAGCCCATTATTCTTATAAAGGTTGTAAATAAAGAATGTTGATCAATTGGTTAATTAGTGTCATGTCTTCACTTTTATTAGCAAATGAAAAATAAGTTTAAAAGGGAAGGTTACTTAATTTACTATCTTACTGGTCATTACATATTTTTATACTTAATTTTCAAAACATACGTATTCCTTGTCAAAATATACTCTGTAAAGTTGTGGTAACTGAATCGATGAACATGAATCTGAGTGAACTCTGGGAGTTGGTGATGGACAGGGAGGCCTGGCGTGCTGCAATTCATGGGGTCGCAAAGAGTCGGACATGACTGAGCGACTGAACTGAACTGAACTTTGATTTGATTTGATTTTTTTTAACATTTCAATTTTCACTTTCACTATGCTGAGAAGAGAATTCAGAAAGGACTTGCCTGTAAGAGTTGACACCTTGATATTCTGTATCCACAGACTAGAACTGTTATGCAAATAAAAGAGCTCTGGGTGAAAATTAGTTTCCTACAATCTAGTCAGGGTGCTGTGCTACAATGAGGCATGACTGAACGGGGCCATCAAATTGGTGGTTAAGCATTTATGCCTTAGAATCAAATGGAACTGGGCTGAGGCAGCTTTGTTACTTACCAGCTGGGTGACCTTGAACAATTTACCTCACCAGTCCTCAGTTTCCTCATCTTTGAAATTAAGATCAAATTATCTGCTTCCATAAATGGTCAGGAGTATATGAGATTAAGCATTGAAACATTCATTGCAGTTCCTGGTACAAAATAAGCATTCAGTTTATCATTCTTTATTTTCTTATTGGAACACACTTAGGAATGACTTCTCAACCATAGTGATGCAGGGCATAACCTTCCCAGCTGGGTTTTTTGTTTGTTTCTTTGCTTTGTTTTTTTATTTTTTTAATTTTTATTTTTACTCTATTTTGCTTTATAATACTGTATTGGTTTTGCTGGTTTTTTGAGACTCTGTTTTATTTTCTCTGTCAGTGGACTACCTTCTCATTAGTGAAGACACTTGGAAATATACCACTCAGTCCTAATTTGAGTGAATTAGATTTTCATCAGCATTAGTGTGCACATGACTGTAATTAACAAGTAAAATGAACACATACCATTTCAAATTTATTAAAGTTTGGGAGAAAAATTCCATTTGGTCACAAGTAAAATTCTCTGCATGTTTACTCACTTAGTGGAAGATATTTACATTTGGGAAGAAGTACTTACTTGCTAATGTGTCAGCAGATCACAAATGAAACTGTAACCTCCTGCTACCATCATTACGAAATGTAGTCAACATTAATTGAAATATCTGACTGCTTATTGTCTCAACCTGTGAGCCAGGCGTGACACTCCTTTGTATGTTTTATTATTTGTTTTCTCCTGTATGACTGTTGGAACATCAGGTTTTAATTAATTGCTTGTTTTGTTTTGATAATTTTTACAGTAAGTGGTTTCTCTAAAATGTGCTTAAGAGACACCCATGAAGGAGCTGATATCCCAACCTCTGTGCCAAGTGAACACAAGGAAATCAGTTGTTTGCAATAAAGGTTCAAAACTAGACAACCTCAATTCCATCTTCAAAGGACTGACGTTGTAAGGTTATGTGCATGCTCAGTCACTCAGTCATGTCCAGCTCTTTGCAACCCCGTGGACTATAGCCTACCAGGCTCCTCTATTCATGGGATTCTCCATGCAAGAAAACTGGAGTGGGTTTCCATTTCCTACTCCATTGTGAGGCTGAGTGAAATCTTATACTGTTTTGAAAAAGGAAAGGAAAAAAGCTGTCCCTTCACTGGGCATGGGGGAGAGAGGGATTTGCTAATCACTGCAGTATTTGGGACACAGGAAAGGAAAAAAGCTGTCCCTTCACTGGGCATGGGGGAGAGAGGGATTTGCTAATCACTGCAGTATTTGGGACACTATGATGCAAGTTAGTTTTGTCCCTTGCTGGAATGGTGGCTTAAAAAATACACAGGGCCTTTTTTGGTAAGTACTTTTTACTGAACTCAGACTTTTTATTCTCTTTGCTTTGTATTATTTTTTAACATATGCCCAAAGAAAGGAAACAAAGGAATATTACACCTGTACAAAAGCAACCATGTAAACTCAAATACACAAATTGAATTTGAAGGCTTTATCACTTAATAAAATAAAATGAAATTATTTAGCAAAATGAGTACTGAGCTATTATGCCATCTCTTTATTAGTTCGTTAAAAATCTCCCTCACACCTGCATATTTATGAGCCTCTAATGAGCTTGTCTCTGTTCTAGTACCTAGAAGCATGGAAAGAAATGAGTACCTCTGCCTCAAAGCTGCACACAGTCTTCTAAATTTAGAAAGACAGTAATGACAATTCTATATACAAGGCAGCAAAAGAGACATAGATGTAAAGAACAGAATTTTGGACTCTGTGGGAGAAGGCTAGGGTGGGATGATATGTGAGAATAGCATTGAAACATGTATGTTGCCATATGTAAAATATATGAACGGTGCCAGTTCAATGCATGAAGCAGGGCACTCAAAGCCAGTGCTCTGGGACAACCCAGAGGGATGGGGTGGGGAGCGAGGTGGGAGGGGTTCAGGATGGGGGGGGGGCCAGCCTACACACGTGTGGCTGATTCATGTTGATGTATGGCAAAAACCACCATGATATTGTAATTATCCTCCAATTAAAATAAATTAATTAACTTAAAAAGCTGCAAGCTGCTGCTGCATACAGTCTTCCAAAAGATTGTCGATTTAATGATTTCTCTATAATATAAACATGGTGTATTACTAGTATGTTAAAAAATTGTTCCTTAAATCCAAAGGCTAGATTATAATTTCATTGATTCATAGGATATAAGTGCTAACTAAGCTTTAAAATAAAGTCCAAAAGATTATGTAACAAAATTTTTTATAGTGAAACCCGTTTTTGACATTTTAAGAAAATATTCAAATACAAAGAAAATTTGAAATAATTTCATAGTGAACAGTATATTCACAGCATGTTCTGCTATTAAAATTTTAACTATATTTTATCACAAGTCTGTCAATGTGTACAGAAATGTTCATTTTAAAATTTAGTCTTACATGGGACTCCAATATTTCCTAAAATTAACTCAAGGATGCTTTTATCACACTAGAGTTTGATGTCCAGAAGTCCATTTGCTCTGATTAGCTCTTCCCTGAGGAGACCTCTATGTCAGTTCCTTTGCACACAATTTGACATCCAGTGATCTAGCCAAACTCCATTATTATGCAGATAAAAAGAACTGAGATGCAGAAACTTGAAGTCACTCATGTATTGATAACACTGTAATGTATTGATAACAACTGTAAGCTGTTAACTGGAACTAGAATTCATTTTTATGTCTTTGCAGCAGATGTAATCATTTTCTTAAAAACTCTCATAATGTTGTTTAAACAGATGTCAAGATACTCTAATCAAGCTATATATTTTGTATTTTTGAAGAATGACAATGTGTGTAATGCTGGTTAGAATGAGTGTGGAATAGCTTAGCCCATGTGTTGCAGGGGAAGTAACTCTTGTTGGGAAAATGGTCAGGGTAATATTTAGGCCGTAGGGCACTGGTAATGCAGAAAGTCATCATGGTAAAAATAAATCTTACCATGGACCCAGATAACTATACAAATCCTCTCAAGTGACGTCTCTTTCCCTCATTGGTTTACTCCTGTGTTCGTTCAGACACCTCCCCTGTGGTAGTCTTAGTCCTTCTGCCAATCACATAGCATTTGGATTTTTCTTTTAATAGAGGATCTTAATATTTGTGGCTCCCCAGGTAGCTCAGTTGACAAGGGAATGGCAGCCCACTCCAGTATTCTTGCCTGGAGAATCCCAAGGACAGAGGAGCCTGTTGGGCTGCTGTCTATGGGGTTGCACAGAGTCGGACACGACTGACACGACTTAGCAGCAACAGCAGCAGCAGCAGCAGCAGCAGGTAGCTCAGTGGTAAAGAATCTGACCGTCAGTGCAGGAGCCAGAGGAGACGCAGGTTTGATCCCTGGGTTAGGAAGATCCTACTTGTGCTTCCCTGGTGGCTCAGAGGTTAAAGCGTCTGCCTGGAATGCTGGAGACCCAGGTTCGGTCCCTGGGTTGGGAAGATCCCCTAGAAAAGGAAAATGGCAACCCACTCCAGTACTCTTGCCTGGAGAATCCCATGGAGCTAGGAGCTGGGTAGGCTACAGTCCATGGGGTCGCAAAGAGTTGGACATGACTGAGCAACTTTACTTTCACTGGTGGAGGAAATGGCAGTCTATGCTAGTATGCTTGCCTGGATAATCCCATAGAGGAACCTGGTGAGCAACAGTCCATAGGATTGCAGAGTCCAACACAACTGAGTGACTAAGCACATGAATGTTAATATATGTAGTTTCTTCTACTAGACTATTTTACTTCTAACTTTCTCAGTTAGCTTCTGCTTAGCCTATATGCATCAAAAATAGCACTTCCCCAGAAATGCTTGCCCTGGCCAACTGAAGGTAATCTCATAAAACACATCACTGTATGCATTTCCCTCAGGGTACTTATTACCATATGTAATTATCTGACTTTTGTTTTGGTAAGTTTATTTTCTATTTGCTTATTTTCTGCAAGAGGATAGGACAAGAAAAAAAAGCCTGGCTTACAGTAAATGTTTACTCAAAATTTCATTTAAGTGTATTTAAACATTCACTTGAGAGTCCCTTGGACTACAAGGAGATCCAACCAGTCCGTTCTGAAGGAGATCAGCGCTGGGATTTCTTTGGAAGGAATGATGCTAAAGCTGAAACTCCAGTACTTTGGCCACCTCATGCGAAGAGTTGACTCATTGGAAAAGACTTTGTTGCTGGGAGGGATTGGAGGCAGGAGGAGAAGGGGACGACTGAGGATGAGATGGCTGGATGGCATCACTGACTCGATGGACGTGAGACTGAGTGAACTCTGGGAGTTGGTGATGGACAGGGAGGCCTGGAGTGCTGCGATTCATGGGGTTGCAAAGAGTTGGACACGACTGAGCAACTGAACTGAACTGAACTGAACTGAACTGAAGCATTCACTTCATGATTCTTCTCTTTCAGATTTTATTCTAACTGGGCAATATCTAGCTTGTATTTTTCCACTTGATCTGATGCACAACTTATTTCTTATGTTTTAAGCCTTAAGCAGTCTCCTGAGGAAAATATTGCTATATTGTCTAAAGAAGTAGAAGATATGAAGTCTAAATGCCAGGTGCTTGAAGAAGAAAAAGAAGACCTCATCAGTAGGAACAGAGAATGGGACGAAAATCTAAATTCTTAAAAGAGAGGTCTATTCTTGAAAAACAAGAACCTGAAGAGCTACAACAAAAAGTACTGCAAATGGATTCACTTCTGCAACAAGAGAAGGAATTACCTTCTGGTCTTCAGCAGAAGCTCTGTTCTTTTCAAGAAGAAATGATTAAAGAGAGAACTCTCTTTGAGGGAGAATTAAAGCAGGCCTTGTATGAGCTGGATAAATTACAGCAAAAGGAGGAACAAGCGGAAAACCTGCTTAAGCAACTGGAAGAGGAAGCAGAATCTAGAGCTGCAGAACTAAAACGCCTCGAAGAAAAGCTGAAACGGAAAGAAGCCAAACTGGGGGAAAGTAATGCTGCTCATACTCAGGCCACCCTGCTTTTGCAAGAAAAACATAGCAGTACAGTGCAGAACCTGGAAGCTGTTACTGCTCAATTTGAAAGGTATAAAGCATCAACTGCAAGTGAGCTAGAAGATCTTAAGGTGCTGAATGAATCACTTAAGGAAAAGCTGGCCAAGGCTGAGCAAAGTGCAGAGGATGTCCGAGATATTGGGAACTGAGAACGCAAATCAAGAATATACATGGATGCTTCTAGATCTGCAGACCAAATCAGCACTTAAAGAAGCAGAAATTAAAGAAATTGCCGTTTCTTCTCTTAAAAGAATAACTGATTTACAGAACTAACTCAAGCAACAAAGCGAAGACTTGAAGAAACAACTGGAAGAGGAAGAAGCAAGAAAAGCTGAAAAAGAAAACTCAATAGCAGAATTAACTGAGGAAATGAGTAAGTGGTGTCTCCTCTATGAAGAATTATATAATAAAACAAAGGCTTTTCAGCTACAACTGGATGCATTTGAAGCAGAGAAACAGGGTTTGTTGAATGAACATTGTGCGGCTCAGGAACAACTAAATAATCTAAGAGAGTCATATGCTAAATTATTGGGTCCTCAGAATCTAAAGCAAAATATCAACATGTTGTGAAATTGAAAGATGAAAAGAGCAATCTCAAATCGGAGGTGTTAAAACTCCATGCTCAGCTTACTAAAAGAAAACAAAGTGAAGCAAAACTTCAGGAGGAATTGAATAAAGTTCTGGGTATCGCTTTGATTCTTCAAAGGCTTTTCTTCATGAAAGTAAAGAAAATTTTGTTCCCAAAACTCCATTAAAAGAAGGCAATACAAACTGCTCCTGAGATCTTAGTGGAGTTTCAAGAATCATGCAAGGAAACATCTGAAAAACCTGTTGAAGATTATTTTGTTCTTACTATTTATTATTATTTTGCTTACTATTGTGTTTATAATATTTTTAAATCTCTTATTTAATACTAACTTCCTGTCCTTACATATGTGAAAGGAAGTTTGACCGTTTTTACCAGTGTTCTCTGACATTCTAGTTATTATTGTCAGTACTTCCTCCTTGATGCTCACCCTTATTACCTCATTCTAAATGTTCTGACGCTTTCCAGCTTTGCTCGCTCATCCCATCAAATCAGTAGTCTTTTAAAAATCATTCTCATACTATCATTTCCCTATTCTGAAACCTTAGGTTTTTTTTTTAGTTTGATGCTGAAGACCTTTTCTAGTATGAACCTCTTATGCTAGGCTAAAATACCTTGGCTTGTTATTGCCTCTACTTTAATTCTCCTAATAATGATCATTCTGTCCCACCATCTTCCGTTTATGCAGTTCAAATAAGAAATAGAGGCAAGCTTTTTTCCTTAGTTATCTCTTACCAAAGCAACTGGTTAATAATTTGCAGATTTTTAGCGGACACGACTCGGAGAAGGCAATGGCACCCCACTCCAGTACTCTTGCCTGGAAAATCCCATGGACAGAGGAGCCTGGTAGGCTGCAGTCCATGTGGTCGCTACTAGTCGGACATGACTGAGCAACTTCACTTTCACTTTTCACTTTCATGCATTGGAGAAGGACGTGGCAACCCACTTCAGTGTTTTTGCCTGGAGAATCCCAGGCATGGGGGAGCCTGGTGGGCTGCTGTCTGTGGGGTCACACAGAGTCGGACACGACTGAAGCAACTTAGCAGTAGCAGCAGGAGCAGATAATGGAAAATGTTTATTAAGTCTGGAGAAAAGTGATTGTAGAATAAAATCACAGGAGGTAGGATATCTGGGAACCAGGTAAAACTTTTAAATTGTGTTTCTAAGGAATGGTTTTTACTTCTCTTTAGCATGAGAAAGTGATGGTTGATCTGACATATATTCTATAAGAATCACACTGACTAGTATGTGGAGATAAAAATGACAGGAAGAGTATAGGAGTCAAACAGGGGAGCTAATTAGAAGGCTCATGAGGTGGCCCAGGTGAGAGGTAATGGCCCCAAAGGATGGTTGGAGCAGGGTGGGATGGATTCTGAAGGGAATAAGAGCAAGATTTGCTTTTGGATTGGGGTATAAGACAAAGAAAGATCTCAAAAGTAAATGCCAGATTTTTATTCTGAGAATTGGAAGAATGTTATCATCATTTATTGAGATAGAGGATATTGAGAAAAAAGTAGGGGAGAAACGTCAAGTGTTTGTTTTTGGATATGTTTAATTTGAGGCTCCTCTCCGCAAGGCTGAATTAAGGTGGCGGATGGGATATAGGAGTCTTAAGTTCAGAAGAAAGCCAAGGCCGAAGAATTAAATTGTGAGTCATTAACATAAAGATGTCATATGAACAATGAGACGGACTAAGGTCACCTAGAGATTGAGTGTACATAGGTAAAATAAGATATCCAAGGACAGACCCTTGTGCACTCTGTTATTTAGAGTTTGGGAGGAAAATAAACATTCAGGAAAGAGGACACTGAACTAGGAAGTAGGAGTGAGGTGGGAGGAAAGAAAAAACTGCAGTATGATATAGATCAAATATCAGTATTTCTACAAGAAAGAAGTGACCGTCTACATTAAATGCTAGCTAATAGGTAGAATAATATAAGAACTAAAAATTGGCCACTGTACTTTTTCATGTAGAAGTCATTACGACCTTGACAAGAATGGATTTGATGATTGGAGTAGGTTGAAAAAGAGTGAAAAGATAATAAATGGAGACAGCATTTCAAAGAGGTATGCTGTGAAAAGGAGAAGTTAAAGGGATGCTAACTGAAAAGGAATGCAAAATAAGAGCTTATTGTTAGATACAGAATTATCATAACAATTTTTTGAAGATGGAAATAACCCAGTGAAAGAGACATTAGTGATGAACGAGATAGAGCAGTCAACTGTAGGAAAAAAGTCCTACAGTGAGCAAGAAGGATAGTTCAGATAAATGGAGTAAGACCAGTTCACTATTATAGCAGGAAAAGAGTGGGACAAGTGATCTGAGCATTTTTGCAAGTGAGTGAATAACATGGTAAAGTTGGAATTTTAATTGATTAGGGAGGGAAATGTGAATATAAGGGAGAAAAGTCAACAGATCAGAAGTCTCTTTGAGGGAAATGAAATTTCAGAGATATTAACATTTTTTCAATTTAAATTTAAAAAAAAGATTTTAGAGGCAAGGGAACTATTGGTAATGAAAACGTCTAGAGTAGAGCTGCTTTTTTAACTCTAACTTATTGTTAAAATCCCTCAGGAAATTGTCTTGTTTATTTACCATCCATTTACTTATTCTTTCCTTCTTGCCTACCTGCCTTCCTTCCTTTATTACCTGTTACCTGGCCCCATTCCTGAAACTGTACATTAGTTGGTCTGGGCTGTAGAACCAGAATACTGAAATTTAAAAAAAAAAGGTTCCCAGGTGCTGTTGATATGCAGAATGATTGGTTTATGACCCTGGTTTGCACCCCTAGCTGCTTATGGGAATCACTTAATTTCATTTGATATGAAAAAATTAAGCTTTGGTTTTATTGTTTCTTTGGGTTGTGAAATCACAAATAAAAATGATAGGAATAGAAAATACAAGAAAGTATTTGAGCAGGATGCCAAAATCTTGAAGGAATGAGATCAGTTTGCAGATGGCACCACCGGTTGGGAAATGTGGTGCAGTCTGACACTAAGATCTGGGGGATTCATTAGGGAGAAGGAAGTAATGGTGGTTTGAATGAGGAAATGTGAGGCAGGGTGATCAGTTACCCCACTAGGGGTAACTTTAGGTCTGGAATATGGCAGCCGAAACAGCCAGCAATTCAGAGACTTTAGGGGACCCCAAGAGAACTCTAGATACCTGTTAGTGTGAAGGAAATGTTACAGAAATGCTTTAGATTTCCTGGGATTTGACAACCAAACACTGTAGTGTTTAATGAATACTTGTTGATTGAACAAGTACTTTTTATTCATTTCAATATTATGTGTATACAATAGTGACCATATGATGCTAGATTCAGTTCAGTTCAGTTCAGTTCCGTTGCTCAGTTGTGTCCGACTATTTGTGACCCCATGAATCGCAGCACACCAGGCCTCCCTGTCCATCACCAACTCCCAGAGTTCACTCAGTCTCACATCCATAGCGTCCATGATGCCATCCAGCCATCTCGTCCTCGGTCGTCCCCTTCTCCTCCTGCCCCCAATCCCTCCCAGCATCACAGTCTTTTCCAATGAGTCAACTCTTCGCATGAGGTAGCCAAAGTACTGAGCTTCAGCTTTAGCATCATTCCTTCCAAAGAAATCCCAGGGCTGATCTCTTTCAGAATGGACTGGTTGGATCTCCTTGCAGTCCAAGGGACTCTCAAAAGTCTTCTCCAACACCACAGTTCAAATGCATCAATTCTTCGGCACTCAGTCTTCTTCACAGTCCAACTCTCACATCCATGCATGACCACTGGAAAAACCATAGCCTTGACTAGATGGACCTTAGTCGGCAAAGTATTGTCTCTGCTTTTGAATATACTGTCTAGGTTGCTCATAACTTTGCTTCCAAGGAGTAAGTGTCTTTTAATTTCATGGCCACAATCACCATCTGCAGTGATTTTGGAGACCAAAAAGATAAAATCTGACACTGTTTCTACTGTTTCCCCATCTATTTCCCATGAAGTGATGGGACCAGATGCCATGATCTTCGTTTTCTGAATGTTGAGTTTTAAGCCAACTTGTTCGCTCTCCTCTTTCACTTTCATCAAGAGGCTTTTTAGCTCCTCTTCACTTTCTGCCATAAGGGCGGTATCATCTGCATATCTGAGGTTATTGATATTTCTCCCGGCAATCTTGATTGCAGCTGTGTTTCTTCCAGCCCAGCCTTTCTCATGATGTACTCTGCATAGAAGTTAAATAAGCAGGGTGACAATATACAGCCTTGACTTACTCCTTTCCTGATTTGACACCAGTCTGTTGTTCCATGTCCAGTTGTAACTGTTGCTTCCTGATCTGCATACAGATTTCTCAAGAGGCAGGTCAGGTGGTCTGGTATTCCCATCTCTTTCAGAATTTTCCACAGTTTATTATCCACACAGTCGTAGGCTTTGGCATAGTCAATAAAGCAGAAATAGATGTTTTTCTGGAACTCTCTTGCTTTTTCAATGATCCAGCGGATGTTGGCAATTTGATCTCTGGTTCCTCTGCCTTTTCTAAAACCATTAAAAATAATTATTTGACATCTCTTTATCTTATTTAATTAGAATTTATATTATGGAACATCAATAGAGTTAATTTTAAGTGCCCTGAGTTCATGCTATGTTAATCTATTACTGATGGCCGATTTACATGAACATGTAGGATCTTGTTTGAATGTAATATGGATAAGTTAATGAATATGCAAATGAACAATGACAAGATCATATATTCCCACAGATTTCTGACCTACACGCTCTGCAGTATCTGACCTGGGGAGCCAAACCATAACTTCTGTAGCAATCAGCCCAGAATGGTCAGGATTTAGTCAATAGCTGCAACTTCAGTATATTTTGCCCCTGCTTCCAACTCAGGACCAGCCAGAAAAGGCAAACAGGCTTCCCAAACTATTCACATGAGGTGCTTGGCTTCCAGTTAGCCTGCCTTCAGCTTCATGCCAACAACTTCCAGTTTGAATATACCTGAAGCCCTCCTTTCTTTTCATTACAAAACTATCTCATTTCCCTCCCTGTCTTTGTTTCTCTGTTTAATACAAGTGGTGATGATTAGACTTCCTTGCTATTACAAGCTCTGAATAGTCTCTGTTCTGGTCGGGTGAAGTGAAGTGAAGTTGCTCAGTGGTGTCTGACTCTTTGCTATCCCATGGACTGTAGTCTACCAGGCTTCTCCATCCATGGGATTTTCCAGGCAAGAGTACTGGAGTGGGTTGCCATTACCTTCTCCAGGGGATCTTCCTGACCCAGGGATTGAACCCAGGTCTCCTGCATTGCAGGCAGATGCTTTACCCTCTGAGCCACCAGGGAAACCCTCTGGTCGGGTGGTCTTTGTTTATTTTCATATGTGAGTGCTAATAAGAATGCATATGTGGAGGATAATCATGGAGCCCAGTAAGCATTAACTTACAAATATAAGGTATTTTAATGAAATATTCCAATAAAGTCAGTTCTCTTAATTTTACTTTTTAGAATTATTGATAACTGTAATTTTTGTAAAAGATATGAGGTGTTTAAATAGGTAAAAATCAGTGGCATCATTAATATGGATTTTCTTTTGGAATGAACTTATATGCTGCATTCAAAATGGTTAAAAATTTATAATTTATTTTTACCCCATAAAAAATAGGTTTAAGCTTATGAATGAGTTAACGTACATGAATATTTTCAAATGTATTTTATATACATTAATTTTTCAAGAGTATAATTTACCTAATATATAAAATGTATTTGAATTATATTTGAATCATGACTTGAATGAAATGTGTAATTTTGAATATGAACAGTGATGGATATTAGAGAATTTTGTTGTTCAGTTGCTGCTCAGTCCTGTCTGATTCTTTGTGACCCCATGAACTGCAGCACGCCAGGCTTCCCTGTCCTTCACACTCTCCCAGAGCTTGCTCAAACTCATGTCCATTGAGTCGGTGATGCCATCCAACCATCTCATCTTCTGTCGTCCCCTTCTCCTCCCGCCATCAATCTTTCCCAGCATCAGGATTTTTTCAAATGAGTCAGTTCTTCACATCAGGTGGCCAAAGTATTGGAGTTTCAGCTTAAGCATCAGTCCTACCAATGAATATTCAGGATTGATTTCCTTTAGGATGGACTGGTTTGATTTCCTTGTAGTCCAAGGGACTCTCAAGAGTCTTCTCCAACACCACAGTTCAAAAGCATCAATTCTTCGGCACTCAGTCTTTTTATGGTCCTACTCTCACATCCATACATAACTACTAGAAAAACCATAGCTTTGAAAACTATGTGTTTGTATAATTTTTTTAAGGTTTATTTTCAGTAAGACATTTTACCTTTTCAACATTTAAAAAAAATTCCTTTTAAGCTTTTTACAATCCTGAATATAGATCTGTTTTAAAAATTAATAAACTATAAAATTAAGGGCTAGATATCTTTCCTTTTGGCAGAGTACTAAGATGTTACTTTTTTTCCCCTCTATGTTTTTCCTAAAGATACACCAAAAAAAAAAAATAATACTTGCTATGGAAGTATCATTTTATATGCTAACCAGAGGCCACTTACACAAATAAAAGTATTTAAGTTAGAGGAAGGTTTTATCCATTAGGAAGTGCTACGAAGGAAGCTAGTACAGGTGATGGCATTCCAATTGAGCTATTTCAAATCCTGAAAGATGATGCTGTGAAAGTGCTGCACTCAATATGCCCGCAAATTTGGAAAACTCAGCAGTGACCGCAGAACTGAGAAAAGGTCAGTTTACATTCCAATCCCTAAGAAAGCCAATACCAAAGAATGCTCAAACTACCACACAATTGCACTCATCTCACATGCTAGTAAAGTAATGCTCAAAATCCTCCAAGCCAGGCTTCAGCAATATGTGAACCATGAACTCCCTGATGTTCAAGCTGGTTTTAGAAAAGGCAGAGGAACCAGAGATCAAATTGCCAACATCCGCTGGATCATCGAAAAAGCAAGAGAGTTCCAGAAAATCATCTATTTCTGCTTTATTGACTATGCCAAAGCCTTTGACTGTATGGATCACAATAAACTGTGGAAAATTCTGAAAGAGATGGGAATATTAGACCACCTGACCTGCCTCTTGAGAAATCTGTATGCAGGTCAGGAAGCAACAGTTACAACTGGACATGGAACAACAGACTGGTTCCAAATAGGAAAAGGAGTACATCAAGGCTGTATATTGTCACCCTGCTTATTTAACTTCTATGCAGAGTACATCATGAGAAAGGCGGGACTGGAAGAAACACAAGCTGGAATCAAGATTGCCGGGAGAAATATCAATAACCTCAGATATGCAGATGACACCACCCTTATGGCAGAAAGTGAAGAGGAGCTAAAAAGCCTCTCGATGAAAGTGAAAGAGGAGAGTGAAAAAGTTGGCTTAAAGCTCAACATTCAGAAAATGAAGATCGTGGTATTCGGTCTCATCACTTCATGGGAAATAGATGGGGAAACAATGGAAACAGTGTCAGACTTTATTTTTTGGGCTCCAAAATCAACTGCACATGGTGACTGCAGCCATGAAATTAAAAGACGCTTACTCCTTGGAAGGAAAGCTATGATCAACCTAGATAGCATATTCAAAAGCAGAGACATTACTTTGCCGACTAAGGTCCGTCTAGTCAAGGCTATGGTTTTTCCTGTGGTCATGTATGGATGTGAGAGTTGGACTGTGAATAGGCCTGAGCACCGAAGAATTGATGCTTTTGACCTGTGGTGTTGGAGAAGACTCTTCAGAGTCCCTTGGACTGCAAGGAGATCCAACCAGTCCATTCTGAAAGAGATCAGCCCTGGGATTTCTTTGGAAGGAATGATGCTAAAGCTGAAACTCCAGTACTTTGGCCACCTCATGCAAAGTGTTGACTCACTGGAAAAGACTGATGCTGGGAGGGATTGGGGGCAAGAGGAGAAGGGGACGACCGAGGATGAGATGGCTGGATGGCATCACTGACTCTATGGACGTGAATCTGAGTGAACTCTGGGAGTTGGTGATGGACAGGGAGGCCTGGCGTGCTGCGATTCATGGAGTCGCAAAGAGTCGGGCATGACTGAGCGACTGAACTGAACTGAACTGAATATACTTAGAGGATTTACCCATTAGGAAGTGCTAATACAGAGGTCAAGCTACTTGCTTTTATATAAAAATGTTATTTGAAGCTGTAAATATTTACCATGACATAAATTCTATTAGTAGCCTTTGATTAAAAAATTTTATATATTACTTCCCAATTGTATTATGGCTTCAGTGTTTCTTCGTATATGAACCATGGATCAGTGGTATCACCTGAGATCTTGAAAGAAATATAAATTCTCAGGCACCATCCTAGATTGACGAAGTCAAAAATTTGGGGAATGTGGTTGAGAAAAATGTGTTATAATAAGCCTGGTGATTTAGATTGAAACTAAAGTTTGAGATAACCTGATCTACATAATGTTCCCAATTATTCTATGAAAATTTTCAACAATAACAACAAGAACAACAAAAAAGAATGTTTGATTTACACAGTAGAACTTTTAGGCCTGATTGAAGTTTTATGAAAATTACTAAATATACCAAATATTTTTCTGCCATGGTGATAAGACTGTCAGAAGAGTTTCTGAATTGGGGGTGCAGCCTGAATAGGGCAGCAGCCTATAAAGTTTGCTGTTATTTCTTTCCTAAAGTTTTATGACCAGCTGGGTAATTCATTCAATTTATGGAAAAAAAAAACAAAAAAAAAACTAAGATTGGGTAGTATTATAGTTTAGGAACCTTCAATAAATAGTCTTTGATGCTCTATTTCTTCATGAAAAATAGAAAATCTTAATTCTTTTAGTAGTTACTATAGTTATCTGCTGTACCCTAGTTTCATACATCAGGGATCCCAAACTTGAGTGCATTTGTGGACCAGGTTGGTAGCTTGATTGAAGCTGGTTGAACGGCATCTTCATTTCTATATAGAATTTTTTTTTCTTCCAGTTATACTGAAATAGGCAGGCATTTCAGTTTATCATTAATTTTTCTATTTTTGTCAGAGACATGGGAACAGTAATATATCCCATTCTTTTTGATTCAAGGGGAACAACAATGTGAGCACAATGATATCCATGAACAGACTATATCAGTTTTAGGAACCATGAAGTGAGATATTGCCACTTAACTGCTGCTGCTGCTAAATTGCTTCAGTTGTGTCCGACTCTGTGTGACCCCATAGATGGCAGCCCACCTGGCTTCCCCATCCCTGGGATTTTCCAGGCAAGAACACTGGAGTAGGTTGCCATTTCCTTCTCCAGGGCATGAAAGTGAAAAGTGAAAGTGAAGTCACTCAGTTGTTTCCGTCTCTTGGAGACCCCATGGACTGCAGTCTATCAGGGTCCTCTGTCCATGGGATTTTCCAGGCAAGAGTACTAGAGTTGCCACTGCCTTCTCTGACTTAACTGTTGACTTGTCTTAATTACAGGAAGGGGGCCTGATAGGTGGAGAGAAGCTTCCCAGTAGTACCTACTAAACTTGGCCACATATGAAGGTGAAGTTGGCAGTGTTTTAGCTCCTGCTCTTCCTTTCAAACAGAGATCAGAAATTAATTTTTCCAGCTAAAGTTTTTTAAAAACAAATTTTTGTGTATGGTAGGTACACTTAATACAAGATCTACCCTGTAAAAATTTTACCATATTGCTAACTACACACATAATGCTGTACAGCAGATCTCTAGATCTTGTTCATCATGTATAACTGAAACTTTATACTCAGTGAATAACAACTCCTTACTTCCTCCTGTCAGCCACAAACAACCCCCATTTATCTCTTGGTTCTGTGAGTTTGGCTCTTTTAAATATCTCATATTAACGGAATCATTCACTATTTTTTCTTTTGTGACTTGCTTATTTCACTTAAGGAATTGGTGATAGACAGGAAAGCCTGGCATGCTGCAGTCCACGGGGTCACAAAGAGTTGGACACGACTGAGTGACTGAACTGATACTGATATTTCACTTAATCTAATGTCCTCCAGGCTCATGCTGCAAATGGCAGGATTTTCTTCTATTTTAAGGCTGAAAAATACTCCATTGTATGTATGTAGCACATTGTCTTCATCCATTCATCTGTTGACGGGTATTGGGTTGTTTTCACATTTCAGCTATTATGAATAAGCTGAAATAAGCATATGAGTGCATGTATATCTTTGAGATCCTGATTTCTTTTGGAAATAAACCCAGAAGAGGTTTCTGGATTGTATAGTAATTCTATTTCCATTTAAATTGGTCCAATAGAATCCATAGTCTTTGGCAATTCGTAAACTCTATATATTTATTTAGGTAGAAAGTGAACTCTCGCTGTCTTCTTGTTTGTATTTGAGAAAAGGATATGAATACAGGAGGTTGAGGAGTTCTTTTCCATGATGAGCACCTTATATATTTTTGAATCAGGACCATCTAATATCCTTAATCAAACAAAAAAAAAGGGTCAGCTTATTCAAACATATTGATCTTTCCCTGTGTTTTTAACCATAGGATTTTAGAGGCTGTATCATTCTAGGACAACTAGAAAAGTGTTTTAGTCAACAGCTAATTAAACTTTAAAAGCTTCATGGTGATACTCAAAAATATCAGGTTTACTTACTTAAGGTAGCTTAGTAATGAAAAGCTTTTACAAAATTTCTTTTTTTTCTGTCTTTTGTCCTTACACTCTACCTCCCTTTCTCTTTCATAATAGACATTCCTTCTAACATGTTTGATGAGTTTATTTTGGTTTATTTTATTCTTGCTAAATAGGTATTGTTGGTTTATATGCATTATTTTTTATTCATATACAAGTAATTAGATTACATTTTTTAAAAATTTGGTACTGTAAATTATTGTATAATTTCCAACTATCTTTGTCTATAAAGTGGCAAACTGCAGTTATTTAAACAAACAAAGATTTTCACCTTGTTGAGATGCATTGAAGCTTAAACAATTAATCTTTATGAGATGTTTTGACATTTCTCAGTAGATTTATGATCTTTAAAGGAAACTTTAATTTCTTCCTTAACTTTCCTTTTCTTCAGAGGCATAATATTGGAATAAGCTCCAAGTTTTTAGAAATTAGCTGTTTTTCAGTTTCTTTCTATTGATTTTAGAGTGAACATGCTTAGACTGCTAAATATATTAAATGCATATATTCAGGATAAAAAATTCACATTGGGGATTGTTTTTTTCCCTTTAAAGTCTCATAGGTCTCTCAAATATTTGGAGCTATGCACTAAAATGACAGGTAACAAGTTTAAAAATAAAGTAGAATTTAAATTTAATGTTCACGTAATCTTTAGTTCACTCATTCACTTCATAATTGAAAATTTATAGATATAAAAATAGACATATTGTCAGACCATGCTGCCTAATGGATAATTATTACTCTGGAGGTATAATGAAAGATTTCTCCTGTGTCTTTACATGAACATTTCCTCACAGAAACAGGACATTTTCTGTCTTTAGCATTTCATTTCTTGACTATCATTTTTGCTGTCCTATTTTTTTCCCTCCCTGGTTCTAAAACACTCTGTCAGCCTTGCTTTCCCCAAAAAAGGATATGATGTTCTAGAAATAGAGAAGAGTATAGTTTAAAAAATAAAAAGAAGAAGAAGAAATTAAGCATAATAATAAATAAGCAAGGCAACATTGAAAAATAAAATTGTATAATAAATTCACTTTTGAATATACACATAAATATACTGGATAATTTATTCTCAAAGGCAATTTAATAGTATAAGTCTTTGTAACTTAGGTGGTTTGCCTCAGGAATGTAAGGTTGATTTAACATCTCTCTGCTGAATCACATCAATAAACTGAACAAAACAATCTTGGTGTTAGTAGAGATCATTAGAGAAAATTTAATACACATTCTTGAAAATACACATAAACAGATTAAAATCTTTCCAGGAGGATTTTTAAGGTTAATAGCTAAATTAAAGGAAAATATTGAATGTAGCAATGAAACACCAGAGATATTTCTACAAGCAAACATAAAAACTAAATAAAGATCCTTACTATTAATGACTGGGGAAGGTCAGTTTTCATTCCAGTTCCAAAGAAAGCCAATGCCAAAGAATGCTTAAACTACCGCACAATTGCACTCATCTCACACGTTAGCAAAGTAATGCTCAAAATTCTCCAAGTCAGGCTTCAACAGTTTGTGAACCATGAACTTTCAGATATTCAAGCTGGATTTAGAAAAGGTAGAGAAACCAGAGAACAAATTGCCAACATCCGCTGGATCATTGAAAAAGCAAGAGTGTTCCAGAAAAACATCTATTTCTGGTTTATTGACTATGCTAAAGCCTTTGACTGTGTGGATCACAATAAACTGTGGAAAATTCTGAAAGAGAATACCAGACCACCTGACATGCCTCCTGATAAATTTGTATGCAGTTCAGGAAGGAACAGTTAGAACTGAACATGGAACAACAGATTATTTCCAAATCAGGAAAGGGGTACATCAAAGCTGTATATTGTCACCCTGCTTATTTAACTTATATGCAGAGTATATCATGCGAAATGCTGGGCTGGATGAAGCCCAAGCTGGAATCAAGATTGCCAGGGGAAATATAAATAACCTCAGATATGCAGATGATACCACTCTTATAGCAGAAAGCAAAAACTAAAGAGCCTCTTGATGGAAGTAAAAGACGAGTGAAAAAGTTGTCTTAAAACTCAACGTTCAGAAAACTAAGATCATGGCATCTGGTCCCATCACTTCCTGGGAAATAGATGGGGAAATATTGGAAACTGACACACTTTATTTTGGGGGGCTCCAAAATCACTGCAGATGGTGACTGCACCTATGAAATTAAAACATGCTTGCTCCTTGGAAGAAAAGTTATCACCAACCTCGACAGCATATTAAAAAGCAGAGACATTACTTTGCCAGTGAAGGTCCATCTAGTCAAAGCTATTGTTTTTCTAGTAGTCATGTATGGATGTGAGAGTTGGACTGTAAAGAAAGCCGAGAGCAAAGAATTGATGCTTTTGAACTGTGGTGTTGGAGAAGACTCTTGAGAGTCTTTTGGACTGCAAGGAGATCCAACCAGTCAATCTTACAGGAAATCAGTTCTGAATATTCATTGGAAGGACTGATGCTAAAGCTGAAACTCCAATACTTTGGCCACCTGATGCAAAGAGCTGACTCATTTGAAAAGACCCTGATGCTGGGAAAGATTGAAGGTGGGAGGAGAAGGGGACAACAGAAGATGAGATGGTTGGCTGGCATCACCGACTCAACAGATATGAATTTGAGTAAACTCTGGGAGTTGGTGATGGACAGGGAGGCCTGACATGCTGCCGTCCATGGGGCTGCAGAGTCAGGAATGACTGAGCAACTGAACTGAACTGAACTATTAATATATTATAGAATGTTGTTTTTAAAATTTTGACCTGTGTATTGAGACAATAAGATTAAATAATAATTGAGCATACTGTGAAGGAGTTAAATATCATCTTTTGTGATGATAAAATTAGCTTTAGTGTGATTCTCATCAGATGAATACATTCTTTCTCAAGTGTATTCCTAAGATGATGACAGGTGAAAGAATGAGGCAGTGAAGAAATATACCTGCATAATTTTAACCGCTGATTTGATCAAGCACACTGGCAAAGATAATTGGATACCACCACGGGTGTTCACTGTAATAATTATTTATTTACTTATTTATTTAGCCTTCTTTCTCTCACAGTCTCACTTTGAGGAACTAATTAGTCCAGGTTCTTCCCCATATTTCCCCCAAAAGTGATTCTGTCTAGATTACATTTGTCTGTGTATTTAGTGCCATGACTAGATGAGGGTGGTGATTGGGATGTTTCAAGGACACTGTGAATGTATATTTGCATCTTATTCCTGTTGGTGCTGTTCAGTAGCTATTCGTGTCTGACTCTTTCCAATCCCACATATTGCAGCACGTCAGGCTTCCCTGTCCTGCATTGTCTCCTGGACATTATTCAAACTCATGTCCATTGAGTCAGTGATGCCATCCAACCATCTCGTCTTCTGCTGTCCCCTTTTCCTTCTGCCTTCTGTCTTTCCCAGCCTCAGAGTCTTTTCCAATGAATCAGCTCTTCACATCAGGTGGCCAAAGTATTGGAGCTTCAGCTTCAGCATCAGTCCTTCCAATGAATATTCATGGTTGATCTCCTTTAAGATTGACTAGTTTGATCTCTTCACTCTCCAAGGGACTCTCTAGAGTCTTCTCCAACACCACAGTTCGAAAGCATCACTTCTTAGGCACTCAGCCTTCTTTATGATCCAACTCTCACATTCATAAGTGACTATTGGATAAACCATAGCTTTGACAATACAGACCTTTGTTGGCAAAGTAATGTCTCTGATTTTTAATACACTGTATAGATTCGTCATAGCTTTTCTTCCAATGAGAAAGCTTCTTTTAATTTCATGGCTGTAGTCACCATCTGTAGTGATTTTGGAGCCCAAGAAAATAAAGTCTGTCACTGTTTCCATTTTATCTATTTGCCATGAAGTGATGGGACCAAGTGTCATGATCTTAGTTTTTCGAATGTTGAGTTTTCAGCTGATTTTGCACTCTCCTCTTTTACCTTCATCAAGAGGCTCTTTAGTTCATCATTCTTAAGTTTCAAGTAATGCATTGCACTCCAATCTGAAGGATTTTTTGTTTGTTTGTTTCTCCTCAAGTTCTTGGCAGCATGAACACAGTCACTAGATTTCACAGATTTTGCATTCTCTTTCTTCTGCCTGCCCCTAGTCTTTCCATTTGTTTCTAAAACACATTTATATTTAGGTAAATATTGCTCAATCAGCAACAAAGAGCCTCAGTGTACTATGCTGTCAACCTCCTTCAAGCCCAGAGATGTCACATTATGTATCCTGTTCTTCTATCTTGGTATCATTTTCATTTTAATATTATAACTTTTACAGAGTAAGTAACACTATGACTTGACAAAAACACTTAATATAATTCTGGACAATGTAAAAGGGCAACGTTTTAGTCAGCATTGTAAATGTATTGTAGCATATTTTGTTTGTCTAAAAATGTTGAAATAGATTTAAATAAACTGTCTCCCTTTCTCGGGGAGTGGATGGGAGGGGGAAATAGGTGAAGATGAACGAAGAGTACAAACTTCCAGTTATAAGATGAATGAGTCCTGGGGATGTACTGTACAGTGTGGTTGTTATAGTTAATAGTACGATGTTGTATATTTGAAAGTTACTAAGAGAGTATGTTTTTAAATTTCTGACCATCACCCTTCCTCCCAGATTTTGACTATGTGAAGTGATGTGTGTATTAACTAACCTTACATTGGTAACCATTTTTACAATATATACATATTTCAAATCACTGTATTTGTATAGCTTAAACTTATACAATGTTATTTGCTAACATACCTCAAAAAAGATAGAGAGAGGTTGCTGAAATTGGTTAACATGGTAAGCAATGGTAACAAGTAACATAAAATTTAAGAATTCTTTCTGTAGAAATTCAAGATTGATAGTTTTTTTTTAATGAAGTGAAGAGTGACAGAGATAGAAGTGTAAATAGTTGATGTATCAAGTTCTCAGAGATAATTGTAAGAGATAGAAAGTAGGAAGAAGAATAGTTTTATTTCTAAGCAAGAAATAAAAAGTAGATCTTAAAGGAAGATGCATAAAGAAAAAATGAGCAATAGGAAGAGTAGCTTCTCAATTCAGTTAAACTGTTACATAAATACAGTAGTCAATTTAAGGTACACAAACACACACATACACATATTTCTACATTCTGAGTTTGTCACAGATTTAAGCAAGTGATATCATTGTGTTCTGTATAGAGGTGTTCAAGGTTCAAGTTGTTCTTTTGTACTCTAGAACCATGAATATCCAAAGATGTACTGGGAAGGAGAGAGAGAGAGAGAAAGAAAAACAAAGAAACAGAATGGTTCATAGTAAGAGAGTTCTCTCTTCATTAAGAGTAGTTCTTTCTTATTACATACCTAGTTTCTGAATAAAATAGTTATTCTGAAAAAATTTATTCAGTTCAGAAAGTGATTGGAAAGACATTGTTCATTGTTCTTGGTTCATAGTTTTCAGAAAGATCATTAGGAACTGGTAGTTGATTCACGGGATAAGAAAAAAAAAAACTAAAATAATAGTATAGACCTATGATAAAGGTTCAGATATATTATCACTGACAGTTCTTTCAGATACTTGCTGGTCTAGAATAATATTAATATGAAGTAGAGTCATAGAAGGGGATATGTAGAACCCAGTCAAAGAGGATTATTATTGTTTTCTTATCAGCAATTAGAGGGGACCAAGAAAAGATTTTAGAAGATGATAGCTCTTTGACTCCTTGTCTTGGTATTAGCAAACAGTGCACTTTTGACCCAGTAGGGAGAAATAGCTCAGTTCCTCTGGTCACAGTGTCCTCCCAACAATGGATTCCATTAAACCAGTAGTTAATAAAGACCAGAACTGTAATTAGCTGCACAGATCCTGCCTTTGGTAGCTGTGAAATGATGTAGCGTCTCACTGTCTAGCATTATGCTCAGGTTAGGATCTCTGAATAAATGAATTTGGGCAGTCATACAGGACCTAAAGCAGAAGTCTTAATCCAGCAGCTCATTAGATAGGTCTGGCCTGAACGTTTAGTGTGACAAACAAAATATATCTTAAATATGTGAATTCGTCACTGACATTTATAAGTCCAGAAAATCACAGCTAGTCTAAGATTTCCTTCTTCCTGTGGGGGGAAGAATGGCAAAATACTGCAGTGACAGACCCTGTTCCTACATGGCAGGCATCAACTATAGGTTAGAAGTTGCTGTTACCTCTCTGAACCTACAACCTTTGAAGACAATGACCTCTGACTTTATGAGTGGGCCTAGTTGTGTTTCTGTCCCAAAACAGGAATAAATTGATTACGAATATGACTGACTTTTTTTCTATACCAGAAAATCTCCTCAAGAAGTTCCCTTGGGCAATTCTGTTCTGAGGCAGGAACAATTCTTAGTACGAAAATAAGTTATGACTTGAAGTGTTACATATGCTTCACTGAGAGAATCAGGAAGTATATTGCTTGAAATGTCACCTGATATTTTTTTTTCTTTTCACTCAAAAACCACTGTAGCTTCCCTGCAGAGAATAATTGCTTAAATAGTATCAATGTGATTATGGCTTGACTTTTTAATAATTATATCTCAGAAAGATGAACAAGGGTATGAGAATAAAAAAATAGTTTGAAATTCAGTAGAAATGGGATATTAATGTTCTGTGCTGCTGGCCTGAAGCTTTGAGAACATTTGTTATTCAGGGATACTTTAAAAGTAAAACCCTAATAGAAACTGGAAACAAAAAATACAGTAGCAATAAAAAGTGTTTGGGAACCATGGTGGATTCATGTCAATGTATGCCAAAACCAATACAGTATTGTAAAGTAAAATATAGTAAAAATAAAAATTAAAAAAAAGTGCTTCTTATACTAGGCCTTTACTTAGAATAATTTGCAAAGATGACTTTTATTTAAAACAGTGGTATTGGAGTTCCCTGCACTTGATAGTTCTTCTGAAGAAAGGTGTTAAGTTGGGTATAAAGCTATTAAGCCATTAACTTAAAAAATCCAGTGGAGCAGCTGTCAAAAAAAATCTAATTATCTGGCCTCAGTTCAGTTTAGTCACTCAGTCATGTCCGACTCTTTGCGACCCCTTGAATCGCAGCATGCCAGGCCTCCCTGTCCATCACCAACCCCCGGAATTCACTCAGACTCAGTCCATCGAGTCGGTGATGCCATCCAGCCATCTCATCCTCTGTCGTCCTCATTTACTCCTGCCCCCATTCCCTCCCAGCATCAGAGTCTTTTCCAATGAGTCATCTCTTCACATGAGATGGCCAAAGTACTGGAATTTCAGCTTTAGCATCATTACTTCCAAAGAACACCCAGGGCTGATCTCCTTTAAGATGGACTGGTTATATCTCCTTGCAGTCCAAGGCACTCTCAAGAGTCTTCTCCAATACCATAGTTCAAAAGCATCAGTTCTTCAGTGCTCAGCTTTCTTCACAGTCCAACTCTCACATCCATACATGACCACAGGAAAAACCATAGCCTTGACTAGATGGACCTTTGTTGGCAAAGTAATGTCTCTGCTTTTCAAAATGCTATCTAGGTTGGTCATAACTTTCCTTCTAAGGAGTAAGTTCTTTCAATTTCATGGCTGCAATCACCATCTGCAGTGATTTTGGAGCCCCCAAAAATAAAGTCTGACACTGTTTCCACTGTTTCCCCATCTATTTTCCATGAAGTGATGGGACTGGATACCATGATCTTAGTTTTCTGAATGTTGAGCTTTAAGCCAACTTTTTCACTCTCCTCTTTCACTTTCATCAAGAGGCTTTTTAGCTGCTCTTCACTTTCTGCCATAAGGGTGGTATCATCTGCATATCTGAGGTTATTGATATTTCTCCTGCCAGTCTTGATTCCAGCTTGTGCTTCTTCCAGCCCAGCGTTTCTCATGATGTACTCTGCATAGAAGTTAAATAAGCAGGGTGATAATATACAGCCTTGACGTACTCCTTTTCCTGTTTCGAACCAGTCTGTTGTTCCATGTCCAGTTCTAACTGTTGTTTCCTGACCTGCATATAGATTTCTCAAGAGGCAGGTAAGTGGTCTGGTATTCCCATCTCTTGAAGATTTTCCACAGTTTATTGTGATCCATCTGGAAGTTCACGGTTCATGTATTGCTGAAGCCTGGCTTGGAGAATTTTGAGCATGTGAGATGAGAGCAATTGTGTGGTAGTTTGAGCATTCTTTGGCATTGGAATGAAAAGTGACCTTTTCCAGTCCTGTGGCCACTGCTGAGATTTCCAAATTTGCTGGCATATTGAGTGCAGCACTTTCACAGCATCATCTTCCAGGATTTGAAATAGTTCCACTGGAATTCCAACACCTCCACTAGTTTTGTTCGTAGTGATGCTTTCTAAGGTCCACTTGACTTCACATTCCAGGATGTCTGGCACTAGGTGAGTGATCACACCATCGTGATTATCTGTGTAGTGAAGATCTTTTTTGTACAGTTCTTCTGTGTATTCTTGCCACCTCTTAATATCTTCTGCTTCTGTTAGGTCCATACCATTTCTGTCCTTTATTGAGCCCATCTTTGCATGAGATGTTCCCTTGGTATCTAATTTTCTTGAAGAGATCTCTAGTCTTCCCCATTCTGTTGTTTTCCTCTATTTGTTTGCATTGATCGCTGAGGAAGGCTTTCTTATCTCTTCTTGCTATTCTTTGGAACTCTGCATTCACATGTTTATATTTTTCCTTCTCTCCTTTGCTTTTTGCTTCTCTTCTTTTCACAGCTATTTGTAAGGCCTCCCCAGACAGCTGTTTTGCCATTTTGCATTTCTTTTCCATGGGGATGGTGTTGATCCCTATCTCCTGTACAATGTCACAAACCTCATTCCATAGTTCATCAGGCACTCTATCTATCAGTTCTAGTGCCTTAAATCTATTTCTCACTTCCACTGTATAATCATAAGGGATTTGACTTAGGTCATACCTGAATGGTCTAGTGGTTTTCCCCCACTTTCTTTAATTTAAGTCTGAATTTGGCAATAAGGAGCTCATGATTGGAGCCACAGTCAGCTCCTGGTCTTGTTTTTGCTGATATAGAGCTTGTCCATCTTTGGCTGCAAAGAATATTATCAGTGTGATTTTGGTGTGGACCATCTGGTGATGTCCATGCGTAGAGTCTTCTCTTGTGTTGTTGGAAGAGGGTGTTTGCTATGACCAGTGCGTTCTCTTGGCAAAACTCTATAAGCCTTTGCCCTGCTTCATTCTGTATTCCAAGGCCAAATTTGCGTGTTGCTCCAGGTGTTTCTTGACTGGGGTATATGCAACTTAGGCTAAATCTACAGCCACGAATTATTTGCACAGATTCCACCAGATAAGTCAGCTTCATCAAAAGCACAATCAAATCACATTTCAAGTTGTCAAGGAGCACCACACTATTTTGAATGGAAATAGGGAAATAATGTTGATAATGCTAGTAACTAGTACTTACTGAAAAATCTACTAAGTACTTTGCATATGTTTCTTATTTCATAATCAACCACCCAATGGCAAAGGTTCTTATATTATTACAATTTGAAAGAGGAGAAACCAAAGTTTAGAAAAGCTAAATGAATTATCTGAGGTCATGTGAACAGTCAGAAAGAGAAAATTTGTGATTCAAACTTACATGTATATGTGTGTATGTGTAATATATTGTTCTGTCATGTATACATAGCCTGTGCTGCTGCTGCTAAGTCACTTCAGTCGTGTCCGACTCTGTGCGACCCCACAGACGGCAGCCCACCAGGCTCCCCGGTCCATGGGATTCTCCAGGCAAGAACACTGGAGCGGGTTGCCATTTCCTTCTCCAATGCATGAAAGTGAAAAGTGGAAGTGAAGTCACTCAATCGTGTCCGACTCTCAGCGACCCCATGGACTGCAGCCTTCCAGGCTCCTCCGTCCCTGGGATTTTCCAGGCAAGAGTACTGGAGTGTGGTGCCATTGCCTTCTCTGACATAGCCTGTGGTACTTATCTATTAGAGTTGAGTTCATAAATGCCAAAATTTTAAAGTCGTTTCTAATAAAATACTTCTTCCAAGTGTGGTTTAGTCACCAACCACCATCAAGCAGAATGTGAAAAATGTGATGAACTTTGCATACTTGCTCAGCAAACTTTTAAAGTGACTTTGACTTCTCACCCTAGTAGTAGAAAATAGCTCACCTCATAGCACTGACTCATCTCCTGTTGATAACTTATTTTTATCCAAAACAAACGTTAAGATCTTTTCTAATCAATGATGATCACCTTACTTTTGCTGACACTGAATTCTTCAATAGGCATTTTGCAAAGTTAGGCTCATTTGCATTCAACTAGACATCACTCTGCAAGGTGTAATTTGAATTTCTGATCACGAACATAATTTTCCATTTACTTTGCTGCAACATAGAACATATTACTGATATTACTTTATTAATTTTAATACATGGCATAATTACAAAAACAATCCAAATTCCTAAGTCTTGTGAACTATTATTTTTCTAGGCATGCAGTTCTATTATTTACCAACTGCAGAGTTAAAATAATTTATTCTCAAGTCAGACTGACCTTTGTTTATATCTCAGTCTTTTTAAATTTTCTTTTTAACTTATTTTTAAAATTTATTTTTAACTGGAAGGTAACATTGTACATGAGACAGGAATCAAGACCATCCCCAAAAAATGAAATGCAAAAAAGCAAAATTGCTGTCTGGGGAGGCCTTACAAATAGCTGTGAAAAGAAGGGAAGTGAAAAGCAAAGGAGAAAAAGAGAGATATACCCATTTGAATGCAGAGTTCCAAAAAATAGCAAGGAAAGATAAGAAAGCCTTCCTCAGCAATCAATGCAAAGAAATAGAGGAAAACAATAGAATGGGAAAGACTAGAGATCTCTTCAAGAAAATTAGAGATACCAAGGGAACATTTCATGCAAAAATGGGCTTGATAAAGGACAGAACCAATAGGGACCTAGCAGAGGCAGAAGATATTAAGAAGAGGTGGCAAGAATACACAGAAGAACTATGCAAAAAAGATCTTCATGACCCAGATAACCATGATGGTGTGATCACTCACCTAGTGCCAGACATCCTGGAATGTGAAGTCAAGTGGGCCTTAGAAAGCATCACTATAAACAAAGCTAGTGGAGGTGATGGAATTCCAGTGGAACTATTTCAAATCCTGGAAGATGATGCTGTGAAAGTGCTGCACTCAATATGCCAGGAAATTTGGAAAACTCAGCAGTGGCCACAGGGCTGGAAAAGGTCAGTTTTCATTCCAATCCCAAAGAAAGGCAATGCCAAAGAATGCTCAAACTACCACACAATTGCAAATATCTCACACACTCGTAAAGTGATGCTTAAAATTCTCCAAGCTAGGCTTCAGCAATATGTGAACCATGAACTTCCAGATGTTCAAGGTGGTTTTACAAAAGGCAGAGGAACCAGAGATGAAATTGCCAACATCCACTGAATCATCGAAAAAGCAAGAGAGTTCCAGAAAAACATCTATTTCCGCTTTATTGACTATGCCAAAGCCTTTGACTATGTGGATCACAATAAACTGTGGAAAATTCTGAAAGAGATGGGAATAGCAGACCACCTGACCTGCCTGTTATGAAATCTGTATGCAGGTCAGGAAGCAACAGTTAGAACTGAACAGGGAACGTCAGACTGGTTCCAAATAGGAAAAGGAGTACGTCAAGGCTGTATATTGCCACCATACTTATTTAACTTACATGCAGAGTACATCATGAGAAACGCTGGGCTGGAGGAAGCAGAAGCTTGAATCAAGATTGCTGGGAGAAATATCAATAATTTCAAGATATGCAGATAATACCACCCTTATGGCAGAAAGTGAAGAAGAACTAAAGAGCTTCTTGATGAAAGTGAAAGAGGAGAGTGAAAAAGTTGGCTTAAAGCTCAACATCCAGAAAACTAAGATCATGGCATCCGGTCCCATCACTTCATGGGAAATAGATGGGGAAACAGTGGAAACAGTGGCTAACTTTATTTTTCTGGGCTCCAAAATCACTGCAGATGGTGATTGTAGCCATGAAATTAAAAGACACTTACTCTTTGGAATGAAAGTTATGACCAATTTATTCAGCTTATTAAAAAGCAGAGACATTACTTTTCCAACAAAGGTCCATCTAGTCAAGGCCTTAGTTTTTCCAGTGGTCGTGTACGGATATGAGTAGGACTGTGAAGAAAGGTGAGCACTGAAGAATTGATGCTTTTGAACTGTGGTGTTGGAGAAGACTCTTGAGAGTCCCTTGGACTGCAAGGACATCCAACCAGTCCATTCTAAAGGAGATTGATGTTGAAGCTGAAACTCCAGTACTTTGGCCACCTGATGCGAAGTGCTGACTCATTGGAAAAGACTCTGATCCTGGGAAAAATTGAGGTCAGGAGGAGAAGGGGACGACAGAGGATGGGATGGTTGGATGGCGTCTCCGACTCAATGGACATGGATTTGAGCTTACTCCGGTGTTGGTGATGGACAGGGAGGCCTGCCGTGCTGCGGTTCATGTGGTTGCAAAGAGTTGGACATGAAGAGCCACTGAACTGAACTGAACTGAACTGAACTGTATTGCTTTACAATGTTGTGTTTGTTTCTGGTACACAATGATGTGTATCAGCCATGCTGCTGCTGCTGCTGCTAAGTCGCTTCAGTCGTGTCTGACTCTGTGCGACCCCATAGACGGCAGCCCACTAGGCTCCTCTGTCCTTGGGATTCTCCAGGCAAGAACACTGGAGTGGGTTGCCATTTCCTTCTTCAATGCTTGAAAGTGAAAAGTGAAAGTGAAGTTGCTCAGTCGTGCCCAACTCTTAGCTACCCCATGGACTGGAGCCTACCAGGCTTCTCCATCCTTGGGATTTTCCAGGCAAGAGTACTGGAGTGTGGTGCCATTGCCTTCTCTGATACGATATGATTGCTACCTCTTGATTCTGCCTCCCACGTCACCCCCCCATCTCCCTAGGTCATCACAGAGCACTGAGCTGATCGCCTGTGTTAAACAGCAGCTTCCCACTCACTGTCTATTTTAAAGATGTATATATGTCAATGCTACTCTCTCAGTTCCTCCAACCCTTTCCTTCCTCTGCCGTGTCCACCATCTATTCTCTACATCTGTGTCTTGATTCCTATCCTGAAAATAGGTTCATCAGTGACATTTTCTAGATTTCATATATATGCATTAATATACAGTATTTACTTTTTCTCTTTCTGACTTTCTTCACCCTGTATAATAGGCTCCAGTTTCATATACCTCACTTCACTTTCACCTTACTCAAATATCTGTCTTGATACTTAAAAAATGTATCACATTAGGCAAGCAACTTAAATACTCTGAATTTCAATTTTCTTTGTTTGTAGAATAACCACACTACCAGATTCATGGGATTCATGGCACAGGGACTTTGTGAGATAATACATGAAAAGTACTTTTCCTAATGAGTGGCACATAGAAAATTCTGAACACAGTCAAAGTTTATTTTCTGTCTCTTTTTTACAGGTATACTTTTAATTTTCCTCTTGTTTTCTTGATTTTTCCATCACTACTTTAATGATTTTCATACTTTATGTTAGAGTAGGTTATTTAATGGAAATATACATGAATCTTTGAAATGATCAGTGAATTTTGGCAGAGGAATGAGGTAACAGACCTACTGTAGCAGGGATAGTTCATGGAGGCAAAAGGGGCCAATGGAGATTAGTGCTCTGATCATTCCCAAGAATTATGCCATTTCATTGATATCTTCATGTAATATTACTGATAAGTGATGATATGGGTTTTTTTACATGTGACTAAAATTTTTTTAAAAAGGAATGATTTAGGTATGATGTTACTGATGATTTACTTCCAGAGCCCATAGTTCTTACTGGTGGTGAGTATTAAAAAAAAAAATTATTATTAGCCAGGATGGTATTAGTCTGGCAGATAGTCAGGAAGAAAGCTCAGAAACTCCCATATGAAGAAATATGAATGGGTTTCAGTCTGGGAAAACATCTGAGTGAACCTCAGAGAAGATACTTGTCTTGGGTATAGAATTAATTAAGGTTACTCTTAGGTGCATGAATGTAAACGAAACTTGCTCTGAGGGACACGGATCCTAAAAGCTAAATACTCTGGATAGGAAAAAGGTTCATCACAATGAAAGCAGGCTAGACTCAATACTGGAGTATATAATATTTGAGAATAAATTTCAGAAACATCTTCTATTATGTCCTGCTTTTCCATCCGTTATAATGTCCATGACTTAGGACAGAAATAGCAAGGTTGTTTGTAAAAGAAAGAAAGAAAGTGAAGTCGCTCAATCATGTCTGACTCTTTGTGACCCCATGGACTATAGCCTACCAGGCTCCTCCATCCATGGGATTTTCCAGGCAAGAATACTGGAGTGGGTTGACATTTCCTTCTCCAGGAGATCTTCCTGACTCAGGGATTGAACCCGGGTCTCCCACATTGTAGGCAGATGCTTTACCGTCTGAGCTACCAGAGAAGTCTAGCTTACGTAGGAAAACTTGAAAACTATTATTAATATTATTTTTGAAAATTATGAAGTCATAATAATTTATGAGTTTAAATGCCTGAGTTTAAGCCTTATGCCATCTCTTACAAGCTGTGTGACTTTGGCTATATTTCTTTTTTTGTTTGTTTTTTGTTCTTTGTAGCTGTTTCATCTATAAAAGGGATAATCTGGTTACTTACCTCATAGGCTTTCAGAGAGGATTAAATGAGTTAATATGTATAACATAGCTTAGAACAGAACTCAAGTTCACTGTATTGACTCAATGTCAACTATTATATCACTGAATGAAATGGTGCAAATCATTCTTTATATTGCCATTTTTGCTAATGTCATGATATGTGTACCATATATTAAAAATTCCCCAAATATGTTATTTATTCCTACAATTAGAGCTGAGAACATAGCAGACAAATGCACAGAATGTTTGTTTGGGTTAATAAAGACCCATTTGAATGGTTACAATTTGAATCATATCTAGTAAGAATACTTTATTTTTTGTATAATTTGGTTCTTATATATATAGTCCTATGAATGACAGAACAATCCTTTTTTTTTTTTTTTTGAGATCTGTGAGATTCTTTAAAATGCATCTCTTCTGGTTTTCTTCCAAGGTCTGAAGTACCAGAAAAAAAATTTAAATATACAACTGACAAATTTTGAGCCATATCATCATGATGATTACCAAATCAATGTATCATTCTGGGGACAGTGGCTGAGAGGCACTGTGAAGGCTGGTAGCAGAAACCAAAATAATAAAATGGTATTCTATGCTGAGAGAATCAAATAAATCCAAGTATCATTGAAACTGATTTGATTCCAAATTCAGTCCAAATTTGCAGCATGCATTTTTTAAATAGCCATACAAATAACCTATTTGCATACAGTGACCTTTCTGGTGGAAATCATATTTAAAATATGCAATGATAACATGTCCGTACTTGTCATTTTATAGCGTAATTTTCATATGAAGAGTAGCATACTTTTAAAAATTTGATGCTTCCTGCCCATTAGCCTACTGTTAGCAGATAATAGAATTATTATTATGACGATATTCATTGGATATTTACTCTAGGCTAGTCACCATACTAAATCTAACCTGTTTTTATTCATTTAACTCCCCAACAATGCTACCAATTATGTACATTTATTACCTCAATTATCCTTAGGAAACTATTGCTTAAATTTGTTATTTATTCCTGGTTTTCCAGCTAATACATGACAGAGCAGTACTGAACTCAGGATTCCATTCTTAACCTCTGTGTAATATTGCTCACATATGGTATGATGGGTAGTATACATATTCCTTGAAATTTAGTAAGAAACGTGTTTTTTTTCAACATGTGAACATAAGATATCATCTAATAGTTCTCGACATAGGGGATAGTCGACTCTGACAATATAAGAGAGTTTAAGTGGTTTATAGAATTGGCATTAAATAATGTTGAAGGTGGGAAGATTGTTCCCTGTTCAGTCTTGCTCAGCCAGAATTATCTCCAGAAGAAAGCATGACTCTGGTGATCATTGCTTTCACTTTCTTGAACACAAGGTTTATATTTTATTGAGTTGTCCTCAGAATTTGTGCTCATCAGTATCAGGTAAACAGCAGTGCCTAGATAGAATTACACAGCCTTATTTTCTTTAGTGACAGATTTTATTTTCTTGGACTCTAAAATCATTGCAAACAGTGACTGCAGCCATGAAATTAAAAGATACTTGCTCTTTGAAAGGAAAGCTATGACAAATCTGTGCTGTGCTGTGCTTAGTCATTCAGTTGTGTCTGACCTAGACAGTGTATTAAAAAGCAGAGACATCACTTTACTGACAAAGGTCTGTATAGTCAAATTATGGTTTTTCCAATAGTCATGTACAGCTGTGACAGTTGGACCATAAAGAAGGTTGAGCATCAAAGAACTGATGCTTTCAAACTGTAGTGCTGGAGAAAACTCTTGAGAATCACTTGACTGCACAGAGATCAAACCTGTCAATCCTAAAGGAATGACCCTATATATTCATTGGAAGGATTGGTATTGGTACTGAAGCTGAAACTCTAATACTTTGGCTACCTGATGAGAAGAGCCAACTCACTGGAAAACACCCTGATGCTGGGAAAGACTGAGAGAAGGAGGAGAAGGGGGCAATAGAGGATGAGATGGTTGGATGGCATCACCAACTCAAGTAACGTAAGTTTGAGCAAACTCTGGGACATAGTGAAATACAGGGAAGCCAGACATGCTGCAGTCCATGGGATCGCAAAGAGTCTCATGCGACAGCAATGGAACAACAGCAACAACAATTTGTTTAATTTATTTTAGTGCATTTTCTATCAAGTTTTATGAGAATGATACAAAGTGATGTTCACTCATTTGGGTATAACAAAATCCAATAGAAGTACAAAAAAATGGAAGGGTTTGAAAAAACTCTATTTCAGTAGTTTTTTGAAATCCTACAGCTTTGAGTTTAAATTCTGCCACACAGTCCAACAGCCCCTCACTACCTGCCACCTATCCTCATCATTTTGTTCTGCACAAACCTGCTAAAATAATCAATTTCTTAGTATTTGTACCTAAAAAATGGTATAGAGAATACAAATCTTATAAGATTCTTTGTATTGTTAAATGTTTAAATATGTATAGTGCTTACTGATGCTTTTGAACTGTGGTGTTGGAGAAGACTCTTGAGAGTCCCTTGGACTGCAAGGAGATGCAACCAGTCCATCCTAAAGGAGATCAGTCCTGGTGAAAGGTTGTTGCTGACACACAAAAAGATGCTGGGATTCTTGGCCTCCAGAGGAGAAGAATTCAGTCCGGGGCCAGAGACGGGGCTTGATCGCTCAGAGCTTTTGTGTAATAAAGTTTTATTAAAGTATAAAGGAGATAGAGAAAGCTTCTGACATAGGCATCAGAAGGGGGCAGAAAGAGTACCCCCTTGCTAGTGTGAGCAGTGGAGTTATATACTCTCCAGTGAATCAAAAGAATGTCTGGAGGTTGTAAAGACCTCACCAGACCTACTCCCATAATTTACATTTTAAGGTAACAGGATTAGCCGGAAGGTTTAATCCAGAGACTGTCACAGACAGGATACATTATTGTTATATAATCCTAAGGAATGTAGAAGGAAAAAAAGTTTGTCCTTTCTTCTTCCTTGAGAATTCCAGACCCCTCTCTCCTTGGGAACCCCTAGAATTCTTGTTAACCTGCCTAGGAAATTACTCTCTCACTGGGTGTTCATTGGAAGGACTGATGTTGAAGCTGAAACTCTAATACTTTGGCCACCTGATGTGAAGAGCTGACTCATTTGAAAAGACCCTGATGCGGGGAAAGATTGAGGGCAAGAGGAGAAGGGGATGACAGAGGATGAGATGGTTGGATTGCATCACTGACTCGATGGACATGGGTTTGGGTGGACTCTGGAAGTTGGTGATGGACAGGGAGGCCTGGCGTGCTGCAGTTCATGGGGTGGCAAAAAGTCAGACATGACTTAGCAACTGAACTGATGGACTACTCAGTGGTAGACATAGTAGTCATCAGTAGGTAGAGCTATTAATATTATTTTTTCCCAGCTCTTTACTTCCCGTTCTCATTTCCAAGTCTCATATTGACTATCACTATATCAAAAATTACATATTACAGTAAGTGAACTCAGAAAAAAACTAACTCCCTGGAATTTACTGCTCTTTGAGTTGAGTTAGATGCTATTATGAAAATAAAATTTATCACAGTAACAGTTATTGCAGTACCATAATTTCAAGTCAAATGAATAAGTTAAATTTAAAATTATGGTACTGGAGAAGACTCTTGCGAGTCCCTTGGACTGAAAGGAGATGCAACCAGTCCATCCTAAAGGAGACCAGTCCTGGGTGTTCATTGGAAGGACTGATCTTGAGGCTAAAACTCCAATACTTTGGCCACCTCATGCAAAGAGTTGACTCATTGGAAAAGACCCTGATGCTGGGAGGGGTTGAGGGGCAGGAGGAGAAGGGGACGACAGAGGATGAGATGGCTGGATGGCATCACCAACTCGATGCACATGAGTTTGGGTGAACTCCAGGAGTTGGTGATGGACAGGGAGGCCTGGCATGCTGCGATTCATGGGGTTGCAGAGAATCGGACATGACTGAGTGACTGAATTGAACTGAACTGAACTGAAGTGAATCTATTTTTTCCTTATTGTAGGTCAATCAAAGTATGAGTGTCATATATAATTCAACTAACAAAGATAATCAGAATGTGACCACACTACTTTGTCAATAAAGGTCAGAAATTAAATTTCCTTACAGATACTTTTTATAATATGAAATTTACTAGAAAAATAAATGGGGATGGGCTGTGTTTAAAATAATAATAAATGGAAGAGTTTATTGATTATAAATGTTTAATAAATGGCAGAGCTTACCTCATCTGCTTCTGCCAGAAGTAAATCTGGTTGCATAGGAGTAAATGTTTAAATTCCATAGAGGCTCTGAACTCGACAAGTTTTTCCTGGTTACAGGGCCACTTCACATTAAAATGTACCTGACTGGACCAAGCTATCCCACCACCAGGATTTTCTTCTTTAACTTTACAACAGTGCTTCTTCTCATACTTATGAAATCTCATACCTGGAGACTGTTCAAGGCAGACTCTGATTCATTAAGTCTGGGGTGCACCCTGAGATTCTGTATTTCAAAGAAACTACTAAGCAGTGCTGATGTTGTTATTCACAGACAATATTCTAACCAGCAGGCATTATATCAGTTTCTTAGAAAGACCTCCATGACCATACCACTTAAAGTGGTTCTCTTGCTAATACTTCTATTCCAGCACCCTGTTTTAGGGCTGCTTCCCAGGTGGGCTTCCCAGGTGGCTTAGTGGTAAAGAATCCACCTGTCAATGCAGGAGACACAGGAGAGACAAGAGTTTGATCTCTGGGTCAGGAAGATCCCTTGGAGGGGAAGTAAATGGCAACCCACTCCAGTATTTTTGCCAGGAAAATTTCATGGACAGAGGAGCCTGGTAGGCTACCATCCATCACAAAAAGTAAGACACAACTGAGCAACTGAGGATATGTGTGTGTGTATATATATTTTTTTATTGGATAATTAGAATATTTAATTATTTGTTTACTTTTTGTCTATTGTGTGTAGATAATAAATTTCACAAACTTAGGGACCATATTACATTGCTCATAGTATCTCTAGTGCCTGTCTGACACTTAGTAGATGCTCAATAAACAGATGACCAAATAAATAAAGAGCTACACCTACACTGTCTCAGTATACCACAGGTTTACCTAGAACAGTGCTTCTCAAATTTCAGTGTGCATCAGAAACTTCTGAAGGGCTTGCTAAAATCCAGATTGCTTAACTCTGCAGTGCAAGCTTTCTAATTCAATAGGTCTAGAGTGAAATCTGTGAATTTGCAGTTCCAAGTTCCCAAGGGGTTGCTGATGCTGCTAGTCCAAAAAGTGCACTATGAGAACTGACTTCTAACAAAAGATAAACTGTGGCTCAAACGGTAAGGCATCTGCCTACAATGTGGGAGACCCGGGTTCGATCTCTGGGTCGGGAAGATCCTCTGGAGAAGGAAATGGCAACGCACTCCAGTACTCTTGCCTGGAAAATCCCATGGATGGAGGAGCCTGGTAGGCTACAGTCCATGGGGTCGCCAAGAGTCGGACACGACTGAATGACTTCACTTCACTTCAGCTCAGTTCAGTTCAGATGCTCAGTTGTGTCCAACTCTTTGCGACCCCATGAACCACAGCATGCCGGGCCTCCCTGTCCATCACCAACACCCAGAGTTTAACCAAACTCATGTCATTGAGTTGGTGATGCCATCCAACTGTCATCCCCTTCTCCTCCTGCCCTCAATCTTTCCCAGCATCAGGGTCTTTTCAAATGAGTCAGCTCTTCGCATCAGGTGTCCAGAGTATTGGAGTTTCAGCTTCAACATCAGTCCTTCCAATGAACACCCAGGACTGTTCTCCTTTAGGATGGACTGGTTGGATCTCCTTGCAGTTCAAGGGACTCGCAAGAGTCTTCTCCAAGATCACAGTTCAAAAGCATCAATTCTTTGGCGCTCAGCTTTCTTCACAGTCCAACTCTCACATCCATACAGGACTACTGGAAAAACCATGGCCTTGACTAGACAGACCTTTGTTAGCAAAGTAATGTCTCTGCTTTTTAATATGCTATCTAGGTTGGTCATAACTTTTCTTCCAAGGAGTAAGCATCTTTTAGTTTCATAGCTGCAATCACCATCTGCAGTGATTTTGGAGCCCCCCAAAATAAAGTCAGCCGCTGTTTCCACTGATTCCCCATCTATTTGCCATAAAGTGATGGGACCAGATGCCATGATCTTAGTTTTCTGAATGTTGAGTTTTAAGCCAGCTTTTTCACTCCTCTTTCACTTTCATCAAGAGCCTTTCCAGTTCTTCTTCACTTTCTGCCATAAGGGGGTGGTGTCATCTGCATATCTGAGGTTATTGATATTTCTTCTGGCAATCTTGATTCCAGCTTGTGCTTCTCATGATGTACTCTGCATAGAAGTTAAATAAGCAGGGTGACAATATACAGCCTTGACGTACTCCTTTTCCTATTTGGAACCAGTCTGTTGTTCCCTGTCCAGTTTTACCTGTTGCTTCCTGACCTGAGATGTGAAAAGCAAAGGAGAAAAAGAATTGGAGAAGACTCTTGAGAGTCCCTTGGACTGTAAGGAGATCCAACCAGTCCATTCTGAAGGAGATCAGCCCTGGAATTTCTTTGGAAGGAATGATGCTAAAGCTGAAGCTCCAGTACTTTGGCCACCTCATGCGAAGAGTTGACTCATTGGAAAAGACTCTGATGCTGGGAGGGATTGGGGGCAGGAGGAGAAGGTGATGACCAAGGATGAGATGGCTGGATCGCATCACGGACTCGATGGACGTGAGTCTGAGTGAACTCCAGGAGATGGTGATGGACAGGGAGGCCTGGCGTGCTGCGATTCATGGGGTTGCAAAGAGTTGGACACGACTGAGTGACTGAACTGAACTGAACTGAATACCTTTTTGAATGCAGAGTTCTAAAGAATAGCAAAAAGAGATAAGAAAGTCTTCCTCAGCAATCAGTGGAAAGAATTACCTGAAAACAATAGAATGGAAAAGACTAGAGATCTCTTCAAAAAAATTAGAGATACCAAGGGAATATTTCATGCAAAGTTGGGATCAATAAAGGACAGACATGGTAGGGACCTAGCAGAAGCAGAAGATATTAAGAAGAGGTGGCAAGAATACACAGAAGAGCTGTGCAAAAAAGATCTTCATGGCCCAGATAATCATGATGGTGTGATCAGTCACCAAGAGCCAGACATCCTGGAATGTGAAGTCAAGTGGACCTTAGGAAGCATCACTACAAACAAAGCTAATGGACGTGATGGAATTCCAGTTGAACTATTTCTAATCCTGGAAAATGATGCTGTGAAAGTGCTGCACTCAATATGTCAGCAAATTTGGAAAACTCAGTAGTGGCCACAGGACTGGAAAAAGTCAGTTTTCATTCCAATGCCAAAGAAAGGCAATGCCAAAGAATGCTCAAACCACCACACAGTTGCACTCATCTCAATGCTAGTGGGCTTCCCTGGTGGCTCAGAGGTTAGAGTGTCTGCCTGCAGTGCGGGAGGCCTGGATTTGATCCCTGGGTTGGGAGGATCCCCTGGAGAAGGAAATGACAACCCACTCCAGTATTATTGCCTGGAAAATCCCATGGATGGAGGAGCCTGATGGGCTACAGTCCTCGGGATCTCAAAGAGTCAGACACGACTGAGCGACTTCAATTTCACTTTCACACGATAGTAAAGTAATGCTCAAAATCTCTAAGCCAGGCTTTATCAATACATGAACTGTGAACTTCCAGATGTTCAAGCTGGTTTTAGTAAAGACAGAGGAAGCAGTGATCAAGTTGCCAACATCTACTGGATCATCGAAAAAGCAAGAGACTCCAGAAAAAAAAGGTTAATACTAGTCAGTCTCAAAAGATTAAGGCTAACGCTCTCTGAAGAAATATTCAGGCCATCTAATTTCCTAATCATTTTGCACTTATGGTTGGTTTTTAGTATTCACCTAACAATTGTAAATACAGAGTTCATACCTGTGATCATTGTTCATTTTGTTATCTAAATTTTATATATGTATATATTATATATACATATATAATATATTATAATTCCCTCCCTCTGTCCCTCTTTCATTCCTTTCTTCCTTCTTTTCATTGCCTTGAGGAAAATGAAGAAGTGCTATCTCTGATCATGGCAGGCTCTTTTTAAGTCTCACTTCATGTTCCTTGCTCATTGCCTTCTCCTGACATTTTGTGAGCATCAAGGCTGGACTTTGAGATCATTCTCTCTGATATGCCTGGCTTGATTTCTTTCAGAATAGCTCAAAGCCAACAGAACTTCCCTTTCCTGTCTTCTTGTCTTTTTTTTATTTTTTTAAGCATGCAAAGCCTTACCTTATTGCTTAAATTATGTTTTCTTTTCTTTTCACTTTGTAATGATGAAACATCACCAGAAAATGGAGGAGACTGAATAATTTCTGCATAAGCTTTCTAGTGCATGTTAAAATATTGAAGTCATCATTGTTAAGTGCATTGTGAATTTTAAGAAGGGGTATGTGATATCTCATTCTTCCTTTAATTATCTCTAGCAAATAGTAACATGGGTAATGAAGATTAGAATTTTGGCCACAGGCAAGATATTAATGTGAATTGATATTTTAATTTAAATAGTGATTAATAAAAAAGGTATTTTAAAGGGAAATTAAGTGTTTACTCAATGGAAAAGATTAATATCAGCAGGCAATTTTAAGATGTGTATTTTAATAGATGTCAAGTTAAAGTTTGATTTGAAGCTGCCAGAAACATTGCTTTCCATAAAGATAATTTAAATGAATTCAGGAAAATGCATTATTTTTCCATAGAAAATCACGGGTACACTAAATATCATTTTATTTTTATTTGTAAGCACAAATTCTTATCATTATGTTTGAAATTTCCATTGCAATATTTTTTTCTTTTTTGAAAGCCTCTCTGCAGAAGATCTGATGAAGTTGTGATAAAAATAACTACTTAAATTATACAGGAAAGTGTTGAAAACTTCTCAAAATTTGAATAAGATGTGTTTTATGATTCTAATCCAGTTCTCTGACCTGTATTTTTTTTTCTCTAAGGTATAGCATTTATTCTTATATAATTTCCAAAGCTATTAGCTGATTGGCTCTGTAAAAAGTAGTGTTTTTAGATTGTGATGCCTGATTTTTAGGAAATAAGATACCTGCTATCAACTGAGGAGACAAAAGAGATACGCCTTTGGGTTTAGTGTTTTTCATCTCTTTGGGAAATTTTCACTGCTCTGTATTAAACAGTGATATGCAACCAAATGTAAAGTGGAAGTCATAAGGTCTGCCATAGTATTACAGGTTTATTTGTGCTAATTACAGCATAAATGCCACATTGGTTTTCAACAGTTCATTTGCTGGACAGTTCTTCATGCAGCCCGAGAAAGCTGCATAAGACAGGTTAGACAGTGCTGAGACTCTTTAATTAAACTCTGGCTGATGTTCCAGAACCTCTCTTCAGAGCCTAGGGAAATAATAATATTTATTTACAAGGCATCTCTTACCCTAAGGCTTTTAGTTCTCCTAAAAAGAAAAACTAAGCATTCTGTTGGAATTTATAGCACTTTTGTGCAAATGTGGATTTCATTGATTAACATGTTCCAGATTCCATTTTGCCTTTTTTACCCATCAAAATAATTCTTTCTATAAAAATATAGTGAGGAAAACTAGGACTCTTTCTGTTCTCATCTTTTATCCAAGTTCCCTTCATATGACTACATAATTACAAGTCTGATTTGGTAAACTAGAAATGCCCTTGAGAGAATTAAATTAATTTCCCCTACTTTTTCATTGGAGGAGGGATTCCATTTCTTGCATATTTAACTATTTATATGTAACCATGAATTTTTCTCTCTCTCTCATCCAATTCCTGAACCTTGTTTCACAAATATTTAAAGTGGCTTATTAGAGAGCATATAATAAGGAATGGATACACTTAAAACCAGGCTAAAATTTGAGGGGAAAAATATATAGAAACAAGTAGAGCAACGGATTAATATATTATATAAAATAAATGCCCTTTTACCTTACACACGACTTCACCAAAGAATATACATACATGACAAATAAATAGAATGATATTTGACACTGTTAGCCATTAGTAAAATAAAAATTAAAGCCACAATGCAATACCATTTCATACTCATTAAAATGCCTAACAGCCAGTACCTGATATCTGTGAGGATGTGGAACAACTTGAACTTTCACATGTTGGTGTGAATATAAAATGTCACCAAAAAAAGTTTGGCGGATTCTTACTTTATGACCCAGCAATTCCTTTCTTGGTGTGTACTTTACAGAAATGAGGCTATAATCACACAAAACCTGTATATGAATGTTTATAGCAACTCTATTTGTGATTGCCAAAAAAATGGAAAAATGCAAATATCCTTCAATGAGTGAATAGATAAAACTGTGGTATATCTATCCAGTAGAATACTACTCATTAATAAAGAGGAATGGAGTACTGATGCATACGAAATCATGCGTGTATCTCAAAGGCATCATGCTGAGGATTTATATTTTTCACAAAAACTGGATTTTGTAGGCATTATCTCTTTGAATACATCCTCTCCACCATCTGCCTATTCTTACCCATGGAATTCCTTTTAGATGTGGAACAGAGCTTCTCTGTAGGAGAAGATGTGGAAAAGAAGCCAGTCCTTAAAGGTCTGTAATGGATCATTTCATTTCGAAGACTTTCTGGAAGAAAGCAAAACTGTAGTGATGGAGAACAGATTAGTGGCTGCTAGAGGCTGGGGTGAAAAAAGGATACAGTTGCAAAATGAGGTAGCATGAGAAAGTTTTCCGTGTCATGAACCTGTTAAGTGTCCTGATTATGGTGATGTTTATATAAGTATTTATTTTAAAATACATAGATATACATACCAAAAAGTGGATTGTATTACATGATAATTTAATAAATGAAATAATAAAAAGAACACACACATTTAGAAGAACCCAGCCACAATTTTGCCTCTGAGTTCTCCTTCGAACAAAAAATATTATAATTCCTATAGATAAAGTCATGCTAGCTGCTCAGGGTCATGTTTATTCCTGACAGAATATAACACATATGTCTAATATAATATGTCTATTTTAATAACCTGCAGTACAAATCAGCAACAAATCAAATTGTACTGACCCATATCTTTTTTTTTTTTTTAATCTTCTTAATGCCTCTGTTTGCTCTTAAAGTATAGGTATTCTCCAGGTTGTATCTTCATCTTAATTTCTTCTGGTTTAGCATCCTCTCCTGGAGAAATCTCTATCAGTCCAGTTGCTTGATTTAAAATCTTCATGATGAAGATGGCTTCTAAATCTTACCTGTAATCCTAATGTCTTTTTCATCTCTGTTTATAGCTGTTTGTGTAATATCTTCTTTTAAATATCTGACTAGTCCAAAAAAATCACTTTCCAATTTTTTTTTTCTGAGAACCACCTAGCTTTTTATTTTTTTTATTTTTTTAATTTTTATTTATTTGTTTTTTTTTTAATTTTAAAATCTTTAATTCTTACAGGCGTTCCCAAACATGAACCCCCCTCCCACCTCCCTCCCCATAACATCTCTCTGGGTCATCCCCATGCACCAGCCACAAGCATGCTGTATCCTGCGTCAGACATAGACTGGCAATTCAATTCTTACATGATAGTATACATGTTAGAATGCCATTCTCCCAAATCATCCCACCCTCTCCCTCTGAGTCCAAAAGTCCAAAATTTTTAATTAATTGCTCTTCTAAAGTCTAAGATTCCTCTGAAGTCATTAACCTCTTGGTTACTAAAGCTAGAAATATTGTCTTTTTAACCTCCTCCTTATACTTACTGTCTCTCAATAAACTGGTCACTAAATTTAGTTGATTCTTTAAATTCTACATTTTTTCCATCACAAAAACCTAAATTAAAGCCTTAATCGTAGCTACTTTGGAATGTTATAATACTTCTCTATGGTCTGTCTGATGCCCACATGTTATTTCTGTAATTCACTTTTGTACTCTTAGCAAAGTTGTACTTTTAGCATTTGTTGCTTCATAAAATCTTTTTAATTCTCCTTCTCTTGAATAGAAATCTTATTTTCATAGAAAATAAAATCCACACTTTATCTGATATTCTTAACTGCCAATAATTTAAATCTCCTTAATATTTCTAATATCCTCCAGCGCTGCAAATACATCACCACTACTGTCTGCTTACCATAGGCCACCTGACTCTAGTCAACGTTCTCGGTTTTGTTGTTTCTTGAAACCAGCCCATTTCTGATCAACTGCTTGACCTTCTATGGGAAGTGCCCAGTATATGTATGTCTCCTTGGCCTGTAAGGTTTCTGGATTCCTTCACGTTTCTGCTCTTATGCCATGTCTTTCTTGAAGACCTCCAGTTCAGCAACTTGGAATTCAACTTAGCCTCCTTTGAGTTTTTGTAGGATGATTAGTTATTTTTCTTTGTTTTTTTATGCATGCATATAATCACCACTGAGAGTATAACCTTCTTAAGGGAAGCAATCATATATTAATCACATTTTCTTGCCCTAAATCCTTTTTGGAATAAGGTGCAGCACATGTACATATACAAAGAAATAATCGTCCCTTTCTTGTTAGATCTGGAACAATGCTCCTTACACATAAGATATACAATAGATGCTTCCTCTATAAATAAATGTATGAATGAATAGCAGACAGATTAAGGAGACTAGGGAGTTTTGAAAATGTTATCCCGTACATTACAATTATAGGAAGATTATCATTAGCAATAATGTGTTATTATAAATATCATTCTGCATGATCAGGTAATGTCAACATTTATTTGTTGTGCACCTGCACTTACCACTCAAGGGCAAATTATATTTTCAGTCTATCATTCAACTGCTCAAAATTCAGTGTCTGCCTTGGTATATAAATGATTGAATTTGAAGTTTTATTTACTGTTTCATTTATTGCATTTTTGTTAACTGTTCTTTATCCAACAAAGCAGCACATATATCTGAATATATGAATATTGTACTTTTAAGTATTCCCTATGATTATGCCTCTACCTCCCATCCTTCTTCCCTTCCTTCCATCCATCTTCTTCTTTGTCCTTTTTTTTTCTGTTTTCCCTGCCACTCTCCCTCCTCCCTCCTATACCACATTTATCATGCCCTCCTCCTTTCCTTTCCATCATTCCCCTTTCTCTTTAACATTTCTTATTGTTTATTATCTACTACATCTTGATCTGAAAATGCCACAAACGCTATGAATAGTTACTGTACTGAAGGAGCTCACAGTCTAGAGTGAGCCAACTTGATTTTTTGTTTTGTTTGTTTTGTATCTGTGTGTGTTTCACTCTCCTTATTTAGAATCATGTTTATTCTCACTGTGGTACAACCCACCATTCCCTGTACTCAGCTTTCACTTGACATGCAGGAATGTCATTATGCCCTCTCTTCATTCTTGCTTTTTCCAGAATGAGCAAACTTTCCCTGTCTTCATAGCAGATGTGAGCTCCACTATATACATTTGCTGTTCTATATTTCATTTCTTTAGTTTGTAACTCGTTTTCATAACATTATGCTGTCACTGATGTTCGGTAGCTGCTTGTTTCATGTGTCCTTGTCATATGTTTCTCAAGGTTATTGGGTAGTTTTCATGATAGTCCTCATTGCTCCTGGAATGATGCAATATGCTTGAGCAATTGAATGCCTAAGGTATTTGAAAGAATCAATCAAGAAGAAGATGAAATGCCTTTTACTTTTGAGTAAAAACTCAAGTTTTCTTAGGAATATTCCTGATTTTTTGTAAGCCAAATTGTATACAGTAAACTCTGGAAGTATAGCATCGAATGTCACTAGTGTTTATGAGTATATGATTTGGAAGTATTTTACTCTCTTCTTCACACTTTTCTGTATTGCACAGTTATATTTAAATGTGTGTAGTATTTTTATTGAAATAAATAAGTTAATTTTAATCAAGCTTAATAGAATGTCTTATTATGTACTGAAATATGTATGCCCAAATAAAAACTATTCCTAACGGGTTTTGAATTTCCAAAGAAAAACTACATGTGTTTTCCCTTCCCAAGAATACTGGAGGTGATCAATATATATTGGAGACAGATACATATAGGACTCCTTGGTAAAAGACATTCCGCTCTATATTTCACCGTGTTCAAGGACATTATTGTTCACTTTTTAACAATAGAGGGCAGTAGAATAATGGTTCATACATTTATTTTTGATAAAACTAACCAGATCCTTCAATCTAACCTCTAGAAAAACGATCAAAATAGTTCTGATATGTTTACCAAAGAAGAAAACTCAGTGTCATGGTTTTGCTTTTATTTGTCTAGAATAATGTTTGTGTGTGAGTGAGAGAGAAGATAAGGCAGTGTGGAAGTGTTCAGAATCTGGCACTCTTTCTTTGACCTTGTGTTAACTTTCTGGGGTTTGAAGTTTCCACCAGAGCTCTACTAAGCAATATTTATGTTGCCCATTGGTCTTGTCACACAGGGTATATCTGTTCACAAGTTTAGAGAAAAAGGAAAGGAATCAGTTCAGTCTAGCTACTAAGTACTGTATGGTAGTTGAGAAAAATAACACAATAAGTGATTGAATTAAACCATTTGTGTTCAAATGTGCTTTCACATGGGTTATGTAAAAATCAACTCCTGCAAACTAAGTGTCCTCAGGTGGAAAGTGACAAAGTGCAAACTCAGGGAAATCTGATTAAAGAGGCATCTACTAGTGCTATGCTGAGTCATATGGAGACTAAGTTAACAGAACAACAACAAAAAAATCAGTATTATGATCCTGTCCTTATTTAGCATTTTTATGGTTTGTTCATTGTGGATTTTTTGATATTAATTTTAATTTAGAAACATTCACTAAAATATTATTTATCTTGATTAGTGTTTTCTTTTTTGGCATCTCCTTGAATTTGGTCCCTAAGATGAGTATCTCATTCCCCACATCCTAATCATACCCCGGATAGTTACTCAAACCAAAATACTGTTACATCACAGCAGCATAAAAAAAAACTGGAATGAGATGGGATGATAGAAAGAGAAATGGAAATCTCAGAAAAACTATCATAAGTGAAGTGTCCTGCTGTGGAGAATTCTTAATCTGATACACAATGAAATTTATATCAATAAATTACGTTTTCAGCATATTTGAAATGCCACTCTCTCTCCTTCAAGAACAAGTAGGCACTACTACATTGACCGTGTATTTCTTTACATCTATATTTTAGAGAGCACTTGTAAAAGTGCAATTGGTTTAATTGCTTATTTCGGAGAGAAACATACTAAAGGGAACATATCTAAAGTGCTCATGCTCAGTTATGTCTGACTGTTTGCGATCCCATAGCCAGCCAGGCTCCTCTGTGCATGGAATTTTTCAAGCAAGAATACTATAGTAGGTTGCCATTTTCTTATCCAAGGGATCTACTCAACCCAGGGGTTGAACCCACATCTCTTGCATCTCCTGCATTGGTAGGTGGATTCTTTTACCACTGTGCCACCTAGGAAACCCCAAAACAATCACAATTTATATCTTCCTTTAGTCCTCTTCTCTCCTTTTTAGAATATGATTCACCATCTCAGAATGTGTTTATCCTAAGAAAACTGACATTAGTTCTCAAAATACTAGATCTTCTGGAGAAACTCAACTGCCCTAACATCAGACAACTTGGTACTTTACCAAGTACAGCTTGGTACTTTTTCCATATGCTTTTTAAATAAATCAACATAAGAAATGGAAGAAGGTAAGAGGGAAAGAAGCAAAACGTGAGGAATTAGTTATCAATTTAAAATAGACTTGGCCAGGAATGGCAAAAGAGTGAATTCTAACTAGTCTTGGACTCAACAGAAGTCCAGTGCTTTTGAACTGTGGTGTTGGAGAAGACTCTTCAGAGTCACTTGGACTGCAAGGAGATCAAACCAGTCCATCCTAAAGGAGATCAGTCCTGACTATTCATTGGAAGGACTGATGCTGAAGCTGAAGCTCCAGTACTTTGGCCAGCTGATGCAAAGAGGTGACTCATTAGAAAACACCCTGATGCTGGGAAAGATTGAAGTCAGAAGGAGAAGGCGATGACAGAGGATGAGATGGTAGGATGGCATCACTGACTCAATGGACATGAGTTTGAGCAGGCTCCGGAAGATGGTGAAGGACAGGGAAGCCATGACTGAGTGACTGAAAAACAACAACCTTGGTTCAAATTGCACACTTCATAAAGATTATTTTTCAGTGAACTGAGAGAGAAGAATTTTCTCTGCTCAAATAATTTGTGCAACTGCTGTGTCCTCTTGGAGAAGCATGTTAAAGGCTCAGAAAAGTCCTGCAGATTCTCCCTGAAGGATTAACCAAGCATTTTCCAAATGTGTTTGACACTGAAAGAAGCTTCTTTTTAAAAATATAACACTAAGACACATGTTTGAGAAATGCAATTTGGGGATTGTTGACCTATATTCAGAATATAGAGATCTCAATATACCTTGGCACAGATTAAGAAATAGTAATAATTGCTAATAAAAGCAGTAACTAACATTTGTAGAATGTCAATTTTTTCTCTGGTCGCTGCCTATAAAGAACAGACAATTGGTTTACTCTTCTTTCCTGTCATATTATTCTCTTCCTTTGTAAAAATATTGACAATTAAAAAATTTTCACATCACAAATTAAAATTTATATACTAAAATACAAATGTGCAAAATCTTACATTTTGTGATCGATGCTTGCCCATGTGGGCATTTTAAAGCTAATAGAAATGCCTTCCTTGTGACCTAAATTTATATTTTAGTGGACCACTTGCCCTCTGTTCTGAAAATTTATGTCTTTGTATTATATTTGTTGTTATGCATTCCTTATCTTCACTACTAGATCGACAGTTCCATGAAAGCAAGATATTTCTGTTTCAAATGCACTGATCCAGTATTACTACTATATTACTCTGCAGTTCTTCTTAATACCTGATACAATGTAGGCCTGCAGAAAGTACTTATTAATTAAGCAAATTTCTGGAACCCTATTTCCTAAAATTTTAAACATGATGTTTTTTAGATGATGGTTTGCTTATTCATTAGATATACTAGTTGCATTTATTCAAATAGAAAAACCCACAATGCAAAAAGATGATTCAGTAGATCTAAAAGTCAATTTTACATTTATTAAACAAGATTTGTGCAAGAAGAGTCTATCCTTTATTGTTTCCCATACCTCAGGAAGAGACTGGTGTTAAAACCTAAAGTTTTTTTTTTTTTTTTTTTTTTTTTGGTCATTTGAGAATCCCATATTACAAAGGACCAAGAAAGAGATAGTCAGGCTATGTCCCAAATGGGAGAACCATCCTTTTACATGCCTCAGGGACAATTTATTCTTCTGAATGATCAAGGAATATGAAGTCATAAGGTGGTTGAATATTTCAATATGTTTGTCAAACATTCAGTTTGTATGGTTAAAATATGATAGTTGAGTCAATGAGACCTTCCAGTTGGTGGGACTTGGAAGTTTTAGCTATAGATACCATAATTGGACCTATGAAAGGAATCAAAAAAGATTCTTGCCAATGAAATGACATATCATTTTGAGACTCTGTATCTACAGTTTTGGAGGCTATTGAGGTTTTCCTTCTTAAACTCATTATTAGCACCAAGAGTCTGTCACCTTTGATGATATTTTCTCTTGATGTGGGAAAGCATAAGCCTTTTGTATAACTTCTCTTTTTCTTTCTGATAAGTGACCTTTCTTACTCAAGTTAGCTTGGTTGTATGAATACATGGGCTTGCCAGGTGGCTCAGTGGTAAAGAATCCGCCTGCCAATGCAGGAGACTTGGGTTCAATCCCTCAGTCAGGAAGATCCCCTGGGGGAGGAAATGTCAACCCACTGCAGTATTTTTTTGCCTTGGAACTCCCATGGACAGAGGAGCCTGGTGGGCTACGGTTCATGGGATCACAAAGAGACATGAGTGCGTGACTGAACACATATATATGCATGAAGACATATGTACATACAGACCCACACAGATACTATATACGTGTGAAGTAAACCAGTTCCCAACTCCACTCATGGGATGTTAACCTACTTTGAATATTCATTTTTTGAAAATAATTCTTAGTCCTATTTTCAAGTGGCAATTCAGCTGGTTTAATTTATAGTTCATTAAATTTTGCTAGAAAGGAGCAAGAGAGTCATTATAAACTGACTCATAAGTATATTGACCCAATATCTAACAACATTGACCTCCTTGCAGTGTAAATTTAATTAAAATAGCTTTAGACAGAACAAAATTAACTTCAGACAATAAACAAAACAAATGGCTTTAATAAATACAGTTACCTATTACTATTATTTTACATCACTAAAAGATTTTCATCGATATCTTCTGGAAGATAATTGCCTATAAATTCAGGTGTAAAATATTTCCTCATGAACTTTTAATGTTTCCTTATCTTCAGGATAAGAGTTGTATTTCTTTAAAAAATTTTATTTAAAGGCTGAACTTCTTGGCCTTGTATATAAAAGATACTTTAATTAAATAAATCTATATAAGATATGAATAAAAATAGACCAAATACTGTGGAAGATTTGAATTAAATTTCTTAAACTTGAAAAAAGGCAAAAAACTTGTTAAACTTTCTAACAAGGGAAAATAAAAATAAGTGTCGTTAGCATAGAAAGTGTGTGTGGGTATAATCATTGGGTATGAAACACATATATTTAACAACTCAGCTCATTTATACTCCCTAAGGGTAACACTAGAGCAATTTGACATAGCTGCCACATTACATTAGCAAATGAATATAGCAAGAATTTTAAGAGAAAAGTAATATAATAAAAGCTTCTACTGTTGACAGATTTAGATTTCTTTATTGTGATTATAGGATTTAGCCTGTTGAAGGCTATTTTATATGCCATAGTCCTTTTATTTCATAAGCATTTCTGGAAAAAAATTCTAAAACATGTATAAGATTACTTCTTGGTTTGAGCATTTCAGTGCTCTTGCTCTTGCGTATGCTTTTGTTTGTTTATTTTGGTTTTATATAGATAATTACATATCAGAATACAGAAAGGTAGGCAATTTGGCCATTTGCTTGTAACTATTACAGAAGTGAACTAAATTGCATTTTTCAGGACAGAATGAAAAAAATCTTAGAGGAAAAGTAGCCTGTTAAGTGTCTTAAAACTGCTCCTTTCATAGTGATTTTGGACCAACTACAAATAGGAGAGATGAGTCATCATCTGAAGCTCAAGAGGTCATGGGAGAATTCCAGACACCCTTCCACAGTACACACTCAGAACACCCCAAGGTATGGAAAATATTAAATTTGGAAGCATACTAGTAATATTAAAATACTTCCTTAACTATGTAGATTAAAACAGAAGTTACAGTACTAATAATTACATAGCATTCCAAAATTAAAAGTTGCAATATCATGAGCACTGGAGTAGGAAATCTCTCTAGGAGAGGTTGGACCAGTGATAGAAACATTCCAGTGTTAAGAGAAATAATGCTGTCTTCCATAGTAAATTATGTCTGTTTTAAGCACTGAAAATCCAGTGTTTATCATGGTGACTGGCACGGAGTAAGCACTCAACAAATGTTTGGCTTTTGGCACTACTAACCTGCCATAGTAAAATGAGATCAGGGCTAATGATCTCATGCATTCTCCTCCATGGTATTTCAGTCATGTTCCACATTGTGCCAGTGGTTATTTGCCAGTAACACAGTGGTTGACAAGGTATATAAAAGGAAAATGCTGGATCTGGAGTCTGGACCTAGATAAACTGGAGGAGGGAATAGTAAACAGGCCTTCAATTTCTATGTGAAATTCTTTGTCCAAGAGACTGGGCTTCTGTTGTCTTCTTCCCTTCAGTTGAGAAACAGAGCCCTGAACAACCTTAAATTCCTCATTGAGAAGAAAAAGAACGATGATTATTATAAGAATGATACTAATGCACAGTGTGTAGAATGAGTTCCTAAGTCAGGTGATACGACACACAAACATCTTTCTGTATTTGAATAGCTTTTTAGGCTTTGCTTCTTACTCCAACTCCTGGGGAAGATTACTTAGGGCAGATGTGAATAACATTTTGAAAATCTTACCAATTCTGGAGTTACTACTTTGCAGGCTCCTCAATTGCTTTTAGGCAGGAGGAGAAGGGGACGATAGAGGATGAGATGGTTGGATGGCAACCCCAACTCCATGGACATGAGTTTAAGTAAGCTCCGGGAGCTGGTGATGGACAGGGAAGCCTGGCATACTGCAGTCCATAGGGTCACAAAGAGTAGGTCTCGACTGAGCAACTGAGGAGAAGGCAATGGCACCCCACTCCAGTACTCTTGCCTGGAAAATCCCATGGACGGAGGAGCCTGGTGGGCTGCAGTCCGTGGGGTCTCTCAGAGTCGGACACGACTGAGCAACTTCAGTTTCACTTTTCACTTTCATGCATTGGAGAAGGAAATGGCACCCCACTCCAGTGTTCTTGCCTGGAGAATCCCAGGGACGAGGGAGCCTGGTGGGCTGCCGTCTATGGTGTCGCATAGTCGGATATGACTGAAGCAACTTAGCAGCATCAGCAGCAGAGCAACTGAACTGAACTGCACAACTGTTTTTAATTACTTTCAGTGACTGTTTTAAAATATCTTATTAAATTTTAAAATTAGAATGTAACTATTTCTCAATATGTGTAATGCAGATGCTTATTATTTAAATGGTACTTTATAATGTATCAGTTCAGTTCAGTTCAGTCATTCACTCGTGTCCGACTCTTTGCGACGCCATGAATTGCAGCATGCCAGGCCTCCCTGTCCATCACCAACGTGCACAATAATTATATTACCTATGTTTATTCTATAACCATTTTATAGAAAATTTTTGTGTATAAATTAACTTATTTGTAAGCAATTTAAAAATAAAATTAATGTAAAAAGTAATGTGCATGTCACCAAGAATGAGATGTTCTTAGCCGTTCAGTTCAGTTCAGTCGCTCAGTCGTGTCCGACTCTTTACCACCCCATGAATCGCAGCACGCCAGGCCTCCCTGTCCATCACCATCTCCCGGAGTTCACTCAGACTCACTTCCATCGAGTCCGTGATGCCATCCAGCCATCTCATCCTCTGTCGTCCCCTTCTCCTGCCCTCAATCCCTCCCAGCATCAGTCTTTTCCAATGAGTCAACTCTTCACATGAGGTGGCCAAAGTACTGGAGTTTCAGCTTTAGCATCATTCCTTCCAAAGAAATCCCAGAGCTGATCTCCTTCAGAATGGACTGGTTGGATCTCCTTGCAGTCCAAGGGACTCTCAAGAGTCTTTTCCAACACCGCAGTTCAAAAGCATCAATTCTTCGGCTCTCAGCCTTCTTCACAGTCCAACTCTCACATCCATACAGGACTACTGGAGAAACCATAGCTTTGACTAGATGGACCTTTTTTGGCAAAGTAACGTCTCTGCTTTTCAATATGCTCTCTAGGTTGGTCATAACTTTTCTTCCAAGGAGTAAGCGTCTTTCAATTTCATGGCTGCAGTCACCATCTGCAGTGATTTTGGAGCCCAAAAAAATAAAGTCTAACATTGTTTTCACTGTTTCCTCTTCTATTTGCCATGAAGTGTTGGGACCGGATGCCATGATCTTCATTTCCTGAATGTTGAGCTTTAAGCCAACTTTTTCACTCTCCACTTTCACTTTCATCAAGAGGCTTATTAGTTCCTCTTCACTTTCTGCCATAAGGGTGGTATCATCTGCATATCTGAGGTTATTGATATTTCTCCCTGGAATCTTAATTCCAGCTTGTGCTCCTTCCAGCCCAGGGTTTCTCATGATGTTATAAGTTAAATAAGCAGGGTGACAATATACAGCCTTGACATGCTCCCTTTCCTATTTGGAACCAGAGTGTTGTTCCATGTCCAGCTCTAGCTATTGCTTCCTGAACTGCATATAGGTTTCTCAAGAGGCAGGTCAGGTGGTCTGGTATTCCCATCTCTTTTAGAATTTTCCACAGTTTATTGTGATCCACAGAGTCAAAGACTTTGGCATTGTCAGTAAAGCAGATATAGATGTTTTTCTGGAACTCTTTTACTTTTTTGATGATCCAGCAATTGTTGGGAATTTGATCTCTGGTTCCTCTGCCTTTTCTAAAACCAACTTGAACATCTGGAAGGTCAACCTTCCAGATGAGTGCAATTGTACGGTAGTTTGAGCACCTTTGAAATTGCCTTTCTTTAGGATTGGAAAAGACTTTGATGCTGGGAGTGATTGGGGGCAGGAGAAGAAGGGGACGACCGAGGATGAAATGGCCGGATGGTATCACTGACTCGATGGATGTGAATATGAGTGAACTTTGGGAGTTGGTGATGGACAGGGAGGCCTGGTGTGCTGCGATTCATGGGGTCGCAAAGAGCTGGACACGACTGAACGACTGAACTGAACTGAACTGAGATTTGGAATGAAAACGGACCTTTTCCAGTCCTGTGGCCACTGCTGAGTTTTCCAAATTTGCTGGCATATTGAGTGCAGCACTTTCACAGCATCATCTTTTCAGGATTTGAAATACCTCTACTGGAATTCCATCACCTGCACTAGCCCTGTTCGTAGTGATGCTTTCTAGGCCCACTTGACTTCACATTCCAGGATGGAGTGATCACACCATCGTGATTATCTTTGTTGTGAAGGTCTTTTCTCTACAGTTCTTCTGTGTATTCTTGCCACCTCTTCTTAATATCTTCTGCTTCTGTTAGGTCCAGACCATTTCTGTCCTTTATCGAGCCCATCTTTGCATGAAATATTCCCTTGGTATTTCTTATTTTCTTGAAGAGATCTCTAGTCTTTCCCATTCTGTTCTTGTCCTCTATTTCTTTGCATTGATTGCTGAGGAAGGCTTTCTTATCTCTTCTTGCTCTTCTTTCGAACTCTGCATTCAAATGCTTTTATCTTTCCTTTTCTCCTTTGCTTTTCACTTCTCTTCTTTTCACAGATATTTGTAAGGCCTCCTCAGACAGCCATTTTCTTTTTTGCATTTCTTTTCCATGGGGATGGTCTTGATCCCTGTCTCCTGTACAATGTCACGAACCTCATTCCATAGTTTATCAGGCACTCTATCTATCAGATCTAGGCCTTTAAATCTATTTCTCATTTCCACTGTATAATCATAAGGGATCTGATTTAGGTCATAACCTGAATGGTCTAGTGGTTTTCCCTGCTTTCTTCAATTTAATATGAATTTGGCAGTAAGGACTTCATGGTCTGAGCCACAGTCAGCTCCTGGTCTTGTTTTTGTTGACGGTATAGAGACTCTCCATCTTTTGCGGCAGAAAATATAATCAGTCTGATTTTGGTGTTGACCATCTGGTGATGTCCATGTGTAGAGTCTTCTTTTGTGTTGTTGGAAGAGGATATTTGCTATGACCAGTGCATTTTCTTGGCAAAACTCTATTAGTCTTTGCCCTGCTCCATTCCACACTCCAAGGCCAAATTTGCCTGTTATCCCAGGTGTTTCTTGACTTCCTACCTTTGCATTCCAGTCCCCTATAATGAAAAGGATATCTATTGGGGGTGTTATTTCTAAAAGATCTTGTAGGTCTTCATAGAACCGTTCAACTTCAGCTTCTTCAGCATTACTGGTTGGGACATAGACTTGGATTACTGTGATACTGAATGGTTTGCCTTCGAAACGAACAGAGATCATTCTGTCATTTTTGAGATTGCATCCAAGTACTGCATTTCAGACCCTTTTGTTGACCATGATGGCTACTCCATTTCTTCTAAGGGATTCCTGCCCACAGTTGTAGATATAATGGTCATCTGAGTTAAATTCACCCATTCTAGTCCATTTTAGTTCGCTGATTCCTAGAATGTCAGTGTTCACTCTGGCCATCTCCTGTTTGACCACTTCCAATTTGCCTTGATTCATGGACCTGACATTCCAGGTTCCTATGCAATATTGCTCTTTATAGCATTGGACCTTGCTTCTATCACCAGTCACATCCACAACTCGGTTTTGTTTTTGGTTTGACTCCATCCCTTCATTCTTTCTGGAGTAATTTCTCCACTGATCTCCAGTAGCATATTGGGCACCTACTGACCTGGGGAGTTCCTGTTTCAGTATCCTATCATTTTGCCTTTTCATACTATTCATGGGGTTCTCAAGGCAAGAATACTGAAGTGGCTTGCCATTCCCTTCTCCAGTGGACCACATTCTGTTGGACCTCTCCACCACGACCTGCCCGTCCTGGGTGGCTCCATGGGCATGACTTAGTTTCATTGAGTTAGACAAGTCTGTGGTTCTAGTGTGACCAGATTGACTAGTTTTCTATGAGTATGGTTTCAGTGTGTCTGCCCTCTGATGCCCTCTTGCAACACCTACCGTCTTGCTTGGGTTTCTCTTACCTTGGATGTGGCGTATCTCTTCACGGCTGCTCCAGCAAAGTGCAGCCACTGCTCCTTACCTTGGATGCAGGGTATCTCCTCACTGCCACCCCTCCTGACCTTAAACATGGAATAGCTCCTCTAGGGCCCTCCTGTGCCCACACAGCCACCATTCCTTGGATGTGGGGTTGCTCCTTCAGGCCCCTGCCCCTGTCCTTGGATGCAGGGTTATCCTTCATGTCCCCTCTGCCATTCCTGCACCATCGCAGCCTGGCACTCTCAGCCGCTGCCCCTGACCTCGGACGTGGTGTAACTCCTCTTGGCCACTGCCTCTTGGGCATGAGGTCCTCCCGGCTTCTGCCCCTGACCTCAGACGTGGGGTAGCTCCTCTCGGCCACACTCTGTGTGCAGTCGCAGCCGCCCGCACTGTTAACAGAAAGTAAAACCACATGGAAAACAAATTTTTTTTTCATTTAGAAATGTATAACATATTACTCCCTTAGCAGGATATGTATTTTTCTTCCATGAGTTTCCAAGTCATGTTAGCTATTTTACCTCATTGGTTTGTTTTGAAGTTTATTAAGTTGAGAACAATAGTTGGCACAGAATTTGCTTTTTAATAAGTTTTATCACTTTGACTATTGAATTCATACTTCAACAGAAAATGGAAACACTTGGTATTCAGCTCTCCCTTATTAGTTTAACAAAGCTCAGACTCTGGCAGTATTTGTTTTTTTGATTCTAGTGTGGATTTCTTATGACCATTAAAAAGTCTACAGTATGTGAAGTGGTTTGAGATATTGTATTGTGGATTTCTTTTTTGTTTTGAATTTGAATGAACCTATACAAAAATCTTGAAATACTTTCTAAATTGAGCTCATATTTTTTTATTTATGAGGACTCTGCTGAGCCTTCCTGTTGGCCCTACATCTGTATTGACTTCCTAGGGCTGCAATAACAAATTACACAAACTGAATGGCCCCAAACAACAGAAATTTATTATCTCACAGTTCAGGAGTACAGAAGTCAGAAATCAAGATGCCAGCAGGGTTAGTTCTTTCCGAAGCCTTTGAAAGTCTGTTATGTTCCACTCACCTAGCTTCTGGTGGAAAAAAAAAAAAGGTGGAAGTGTTAGCCACTCAGTTGTGTCCAACTTTTTTGACCCTATGGACTGTAGCCCACCAGGCTCCTCTGCTCATGGAATTCTACAAGAAGGATACTGGAGTGGGTTGTCATTCCCTTCCCCAGGATATGTTCCAGACTCAGGGATCAAATCTGGGTCTCTTGCTTTGCAGGCAGACTCTTTACCATATGAGCTACCGGAGAAACTAGCTTCTGGTGGTTGCCAGTAATCCTTAGCATTGCTTGGCTTGTAACTGCATTGCTCTGATCCCTGCCACTCTAATGCCCTTCTTCCCTGTACATTTCTCTGTGTGTTCTCTATTCTCTTTGTAAGTATACGGGTCACTGAAATGAGTATGTCTAACCCAGTATGATCTCAATGAGATTCCTGGTGTTCATGAATTGGGGGGAGGGGGCATTACACAACCTGTTGCACAATGTATTTCATTCTTCTTCATAAACAAAACTCTCCACATTATGAGATTCCTGGTGTTCATGAATTTGGTGGGGGGCATTATGCAACCTGTTACACAATGTATTGGATTCTTTTTCATAGTTCAACAAAACTCACACTCTTGTCGTTTCTCTAGAGTGGATTACCTCTTAACCCTGAAATAATCTGGAGTGTATGAAGTATAGTGTCCTTTTTTTGTGGGTATGCATATTCTGCGTGGATACCACCTGTATACAAATCTACCTTATCAGCTACTAATACCAAGAAAAAGTCATTTCTATTCCGTGTTTCTCTTTGAGAATATAAACTTTTTCAGGAGAAGGAGCATGAGCTGGCACTTTTGAAACCTTAGGCAAGCACATAAAAGGCACACTGTCCAGCATATAAAAGGCAGTGTGTTGACATTATTCATTTATTCATTCATTTAGTCATCCATTACTTACTGAGAGCCTTCTTTGTATAAACACAACCAATATAGCAGATGGGAGAAGATATGTTGGATCACATGCCTTTTTGAATATTAATTCAGCAATTTTCTAAAATGATACATTTGCACACACAGGTTAACACACAATTCCACAGAGTTCAGAGAACCCAGAGATTCATGTACTCTTGGTTAAAATTCCCTAACTACTTATCTTTGAAAAAAGAAAAAAAAATTATTTTGTATTGGAGTATAACTGATTAACAATGTTGTGGTAGTTTCAAGTGGACAGAAAAGCAACTCAGCCATACATATACATATATCCATTTTCCCCCAAACTCCCCTCCCATCCAGGCTGCCACGTGATATTGAGCAGAGTTCCCTGTACTATACAATAGACCTTTGTTGGTAATCTGTTTTAAATTTAGCAGTTACTTTGCTTCAGTTTTTTCATGACTATGAGTAATAAGTTTACTTATAAAAATACCTGTCATATATTTGGCAATAGATAGTAGATATCTTGAGTAATACTGTACTAAACCAATATAATTTTGACTTTCTCACTTAAAACTAATTGTAGATTTTGAAAGTTGCTGGGATTTCTTCAGTTCTTCAGTGACTTCTTCTAAGACCCAACCCCTTTCAACTAAATTCTCTCCCTTTGTTAGAAAGGGTATTGACTTCAGACTGTAGGACTTAATTCAAAGAAGGGAAACAGTGATTGACTAAGAAAGTAAGGACCTTACGTCTCTCACCTCACATTAGAGAGCAGAGATTTTTTTCCTATTAACATCCTAGCAGACTTCCTGTTCTGTTCATTCAGCCAAAAGAGGATAACATGGAAACCCTTGAATACAAGCAGTGCTGGGAATTAGTATCTATCCATGACTAGATTAGATCAATAAGAAGTTATTTTCAGGAGCTGGGTACATTGCCTTGCAGAACATAATTAAAATTCTTTTAGCAAAGAAGACAGGTGGGATGTCTGTTGAGTAGATGAATAAGAGTATCTGTCACACATGTGTACATCTTTAAAGCTTAGAAATTACTTTCCAAAATATAGTCTCATCTGACTATCATGCTTGAGGCTCAAGAATCATTTCCCATCTGCTGCTGATAAAACCAAGGCAGAGAAGAGTAAACTGACTTGCCTGAAGTTGCACCAGTAAGTAGCTGAGCAGAAATATAATCCAATATTCCAAGCTACTGAATCTGGGCCCATTTTTAAAGGATGTTCTTTCAAATGTCATTGAGCATTCAAAACAGGTAACTATCCTTTTAAAAGAACAGTGTAAGAGAATGCTTAAGGATGAATTCAACTGAATTAATTTGAATTTCCAGTTCACATTGCCTGTAAAAAGTTGATTCCCTCGATGTAACAGTAACAGTAATAAAAAAGAGAGAGGTCAAATTAAAGATATACTAAGTCAGCTTAGTACTAGGTAGAATAAAGCATGAGAATCCCATACCTTGTTCTATTTGGAAGGAAAGATGTCTGGGAAGAGTCCGTCTTTAAACTGAGTTTGCTATTCTCTCATCCAGAGAGTGCAGCAAACAAAATCATCTATTGCCTCCACTTTATGAGCTGATAGGAACAATGATTGTAGTAGAAATGCACTAGTAACCTGTTTGAATTGTGGTGCTGGACAAGACTCTTGAGAGTCCCTTGGATTGTGAGGAGATCAAATCAGTCAATCCTAAAGGAAATCAACCATGAATGGTTTTTGGAAGGACTGATACTGAACTTGAAGTGCCAGTACTTTAGCCATCAGATTGGAAGAGACAACTCACTGGAAAAGACTCTGATGTTGGGAAGGATTGAAGGAAAAAGGAGAAGAGGACAATAGAGGATGAGATGGTTAGAAAATTGCAGAGGAAGGTAAACTTACAAACTCATTCTGTGAGGCCACCATCACCCTAATAGCAAAACCTGACAAAGATGCAACGAAAAAAGAAAACCACAGGCCAATATCACCGATGAACATAGATGCAAAAATCCTCAACAAAATTCTAGCAATCAGAATCCAACAACACATTAAAAAAATCATACACCATGACCAAGTGGGCTTTATCCCAGGGATGCAAGGATTCTTCAATATCCACAAGTTAATCAATGTAATTCACCACATTAACAAATTGAAAAATAAAAGCCACATGATTATCTCAATAGATGTAGAGAAGGCCTTTGACAAAATTCAACATCCATTTATGATAAAAACTCTCCAGAAAGCAGGAATAGAAGGAACATACCTCAACATAATAAAAGCTATATATGACAAACCCACAGCAAACATTATCCTCAATGGCGAAAAATTGAAAGCATTTCCCCTAAAGTCAGGAAAAAGACAAGGGTGCCTACTTTCACCGCTACTCTTCAACATAGTTCTGGAAGTTTTGGCCAAAGCAATCAGAGCAGAAAAAGAAATAAAAGGAATCCAAATTGGAAAAGAAGAAGTAAAACTCTCACTGTTTGCAGATGACATGATCCTCTACATAGAAAACCCTAAAGACTCCACCAGAAAATTACTAGAGCTAATCAATGAATATAGTAAAGTTGCAGGGTATAAAATCAACACTCAGAAATCCCTTGCATTCCTATACACTAATAATGAGAAGGTAGAAAGAGAAATTAAGGAAACAATTCCATTCACCATTGCAACGAAAAGAATAAAATACTTAGGAATGTATCTACCTAAAAGACCTATATATAGAAAACTATAAAACACTGATGAAAGAAATCAAAGAGGACACTAATAGATGGAGAAATATACCATGTTCATGGATCGGAAGAATCAATATAGTGAAAATGAGTATACTACCCAAAGCAATCTACAGATTCAGTGCAATCCCTATCAAGCTACCAGCCATATTTTTCACAGAACTAGAACAAATAATTTCAAGATTTGTATGGAAATACAAAAAAACCTCAAATAGGCAAAGCAATCTTGAGAAAGAAGAATGGAACTGGAGGAATCAACTTGCCTGACTTCAGGCTCTACTACAAAGCCACAGTCATCAAAACAGTATGGTACTGGCACAAAGACAGACATATAGATCAATGGAACAAAATAGAAAGCCCAGAGATAAATCCACACACATATGGACACCTTATCTTTGACAAAGGAGGCAAGAATATACAATGGAGTAAAGACAATCTCTTTAACAAGTGGTGCTGGGAAAACTGGTCAACCACTTGTAAAAGAATGAAATTAGTCACTTTCTAACACCTCACACAAAAATAAACTCAAAGTGGATTAAAGATCTAAATGTAAGACCAGAAACTATAAAACTCCTAGAGGAGAACATAGGCAAAACACTCTCCGACATAAATCACAGCAGGATCCTCTATGATCCACCTCCCAGAATTCTGGAAATAAAAGCAAAAATAAACAAATGGGATCTAATTAAAATTAAAAGCTTCTGCACAACAAAGGAAAATATANAGGTGAAAAGACAGCCTTCGGAATGGGAGAAAATAATAGCAAATGAAGCAACTGACAAACAACTAATCTCAAAAATATACAAGCAACTTATGCGCTCAATTCCAGAAAAATAAACGACCCAATCAAAAAATGGGCCAAAGAACTAAATAGACATTTCTCCAAAGAAGACATACAGATGGCTAACAAACACAGGGAAAAAATGCTCAACATCACTCATTATCAGAGAAATGCAAATCAAAACCACAATGAGGTACCATTTCACACCAGTCAGAATGGCTGCGACCAAAAATCTGNAAAAGGGAACCCTCTTGCACTGTTGGTGGGAATGCAAACTAGTATAGCCACTATGGAGAACAGTGTGGAGATTCCTTAAAAAATTGCAAGTATGACCCAGCAATCCCACTTCTGGGCATACACACCGAGGAAACTGGAATTGAAAGAGACACATGTACCCCAATGTTCATCGCAGCACTGTTTATAATAGCCAGGACATGGAAACAACCTAGATGTCCATCAACAGATGAATGGATAAGAAAGCTGTGGTACATATACACAATGGAGTATTACTCAGCCATTAAAAAGAATACATTTGAATCAGTTCTAATGAGATGGATGAAACTGGAGCTGATTATACAGAGTGAAGTAAGCCAGAAAGAAAAACACCAATACAGTACCAATACAGTATACTAACACATATGTATGGAATTTAGAAAGATTGTAATGATGACCCTGTATGCAAGACAGCAAAAGATACACAGATGTGTAGAGCGGACTTTTGGACTCTGAGGGAGAGGGAGAGGGTGGGATGATTTGGGAGAATGGCATTGAAACATGTATACTATCATGTAAGAAATGAATTGCCAGTCTATGTTTGATGCAGGATACAGGATGCTTGGGGCTGGTGCACGGGGATGATCCAGAGAGATGATATGGGGTGGGAGGTGGGAGGAGGGTTCATGATTGGGAACTCATGTACACCCGTGGTGGATTCATGTTGATGTATGGCAAAACCAATACGGTATGGTAAAGTAAAATAAAGTAAAAATAAAATTAAAAAAAAAGAAAGCATCACTGACTCAATGGACATCAGTTTGAGCAAACTCCAGAAGATAGTGAATGACAGGGAAGCCTGATGTGCTGCAATCCATTGGGTTGCAAAGAGTTGGACACAACTTAGCAACTCGGAGAAGGCAATGGCAACCCTCTCCAGTACTCTGGCCTGGAAAATCCCATGGACGGAGCAGCCTGGTAGGCTGCAATCCATGGGGTCGCTAGGAGTCAGACACGACTGAGCGACTTCACTTTCACTTTTCACTTTCATGCATTGGAGAAGGAAATGGCAATCCACTCCAGTGTTCTTGCCTGGAGAATCCCAGGGACGAGGGAGCCTGGTGGGCTGCCGTCTCTGGGGTCACACAGAGTCAGCCAGGACTGAAGTGACTGAGCAGTAGCAGTAGCAACTGAACAACAAACCTGTGCTCTAGAACCAATCCTACAGTATGATACTGACTCCCCTGAGCAGTACAGTGGTGATGGGAGGCTTGAAAGATTTGCATTTGTAAAATAGAATTGGGGCAAAACTATTAATATTTCTAAATATTTTCAAAAAATGAGTGTATATACATCATAGTGGATGTGGTTTTCTTCTGATCAGCATTCATTACTCTCTTTTTTTAACCTCAATTTTATTTCCTTTTGTGGAACCACCCTTCTCTCATGTTCATTTGACATGGTTTGGGGAATTCTCAGCCCATTCTCTTATTCCAGGAGTGGTCAAGTGAGCCATATCTGGCCATATTCTATATCTCAATTATCAGTATTTTGTTCTGGGATGCACACATGAAAATAAGACAAATCTAGACTTTTTGCTGAAATGACCAGGAAAGAGACACTATTTTATGCTTAGCTTTCTAAGTTGCTGGGACACATGAGGCTAAGGGAGACCCTGGCAATTCCTAGAAATGGAGGAGTAAGAAGATATTCAAAGGGGGCTCTCTTCTTTATCAAATATCTGTAATATCACAGGCAATATTTGAAGTGATTTACATAGTGTCTCATGTAATCTCACACAAATCCTATAAAGCCAATGTTAGTTCCCTCATTTTCAGATATGACTTAAAGAGGTTAAGTAACTTGTCTAAGATTACACAGTGTCAAAAGCAAGAATTTGAACTCAGGTATGTGAGATGTTGAAATGTGTTATATTTACAATTTCTTTCCAATCTGAGTGTTCTGATAGCCTAAGAGCATGCATATAAGTTTATGGAGGCTCAGATCATAAAGAATCTCCTGCAATGCAGGAGACCTGGGTTTGATCCCTGGGACACGAAGATCCCCTCAAATAGGAAATGGCAACCCACTCCAGTGTTCTTGCTCAGAGAATTCCACGGACAGAGGAGACTGATGGGCTACAGTCCATGGGTTGCAAAGAATTGGACATGACTGAATGACTAATACTTTCATACGTTTATGCACATGTTAAGGTTATTATGATGTGCTGAGATAAAATTATATATTATACAGTGGTTTTTTGCTAAAAAGCAACTGCATCATTCCTGATAAGAAATCAAATCTCTGGTCAGAGGATGTTTTTGGCCAAGGCCAAATTGGTGACCAAGAAGCATCTCTTTCTGTGATATGCTGAGGCAAATAGACATTGCTAGTCTTTTTCCATGAGAGATTGTGCTCAGTTCAGTTCAGTTCGAGCTTCCTCAGTAGCTCAATTGGTAAAGAAACTGCCTACAATGAAGGAGAAGAGAGTTCAATCCCTGGGTTGGGAAGATCAACTGGAGAAGGAAATGGCAACCCAGGACAGTACTCTTGACTGGAAAATCTCACGACAGAGGAGCCTGGAGGGCTACAGTCTATGTAGGACACAACTTAGTGACTAGAAACACTACACCAGTTCAGTTCAGTTGCTTGGTTGTGTCTGATTCTTTGTGACCCCATGGACTGCAGCACACCAGGCTTCCTTGGCCATCACCAACTCCTGGAGCTTGCTCAGACTCATGTTCATCGAGGGTCGATGATGCCATCCAACCATCTCATCCTCTGTCATCCTCTTCCCCTCCTACCTTCAGTATTTCCCAGCATCATGGACTTTTCCAATGTGTCATTTCTTTGCATCAAGTAAACAAAGTATTGGAGCTTCAGCTTCAACATCAGTCCTTCCAGTGAATATTCAGGGTTGATTTCCTTTAAGATTGACTGGTTTGATATCCTTGCACCCCAGGGGACTCTCAAGAGTCTTCTCCAACACCACAGTTCAAAAGCAACAAATTTTCAGCACTCAGCTTTCTTAATGATCAAACACTAATATCCATACATGACTAATGGAGAAAACATAGTTTTGACTATATGATCTTTTCAGTAAAGTAATGTCTCTGCTTTTTAATATGCTCTCTAGCTTGGTCTTAGCTTTCCTTCCAAGAAGCAAGTGTCTTTTAATTTGACTGTTGCAGTCACCATCTGCTATGATTTTGGAGCCCCCCAAAATAAAGTATCTCATTGTTTCCTTTGTTATCTATTTGCCATGAAGTGACGGGACTGGATACCACGATCTTTGTTTCTTGAATGTTCATTCAAGATTCAGATTTTTAAGCCAGATTTTTCATGCTCCTCTTTTACCTTCATCAAGAGGCTCTTTAGTTCCTCTTCACTTTCTGCCATAAGGGTGGTGTCATACATGTATCTGAGGTTATTGATAGTTCTCCACCTTATCTTGATTCCAGCTTGTGCTTCATCCAGTCCATGATTTCACATGATGTACTCTGCATATAAGTTAAATAAGCAGGGTGACAATACACAGCCTTGACATACTTCTTTCCCAATTTGGAACCAGTCTATTGTTCCATGTCTCATTCTAACTGTTGTTTCTTGAGCTGCATACAGATTTCTCAGGAGACAGGTAAGGTGGTCTGGTATTCCCATCTCCTGAGAAATTTCCAGGTTGTTGTGACCCAGATAACCATGATGGAGTGATCATCACCTAGAGCCAGACATCCTGGAATGTGAAGTCAAGTGGGCCTTAGGAAGCATCACTACGAACAAAGCTAGTGGAAGTGATGGAATTCCAGTTGAGCTATTTCAAATCCTGAAAGATGATGATGTGAAAGTGCTGCACTCAATATGCCAGCAAATTTGGAAAACTCAGCAGTGGCCACAGGACTGGAAAAAGTCAGTTTTCATTCCAATCCCAGAGAAAGGCAATGCCAAAGAATGCTCAAACTACCACACAATTGCACTCATCTCAAATGCTAGCAGTGTAATGCTCAAAATTCTCCAAGGCAGGCTTCAATAGTATGTGAACCATGAACTTTCAGATGATCAATCTGGATTTAGGAAAAGCAGAGGAACCAGAGATCAACTTGCCCACCTCTGCTGAATCATTGACAAAGCAAGAGAGTTCCAGAAAATAATCTACTTTTGCTTTCTTGACTATGCCAAAGCTTTTGACTGTGTAGATCACAACAAACTGTGGAAAATTCTTCAAGAGATGGGAATACCAAACCACCTGACCTGCCTCCTGAGAAATCAGACATGGGAAAATGGACTGGTTCCAAATTGGTAAAGGAGTATGTCAAGGGTGTATATTGTCACCATGCTTATTTAACTTAAATGCAGAGAACATCATGTGAAATGCCAGGCTGGATGAAGCACAAGCTGGAATCAAGATTGCTGGGAGAACTAGCAATAACCTCAGACATGCAGATGACACCACCTTTAAGGCAGAAAGGGAATAAGAACTAAAGATCCTCTTAATGAAAGTGAAAGAGGAGAGTGAAGAAGTTGGCTTAAAACTCAACATTCAGAAAACTAAGATCATGGCATCCGTTCTCATCACTTCATGGCAAATAGATAGGGAAACAAGGGAAACAGTGACAGACTTCTACAGATGGTGATTTCAGCCATGAAATTAAAGGATGCTTATTCCTTGGAAGAAAAGCTATGACTAACCTAGACAACGTATTAAAAAGCAGAGACATTACTTTGCCAACAAAGGTCCATCTGGTCAAAGCTATGGTTTTTCCAGTAGTCATATATGGATGTGAGAGTTGGACCATAAAGAAAGCTGAGCACTGAAGAGTTCATGCTTTTGAATTTTGGTATTGGAGAAGACTCTTGAGAGTCCTTTGGACTGCAAGGAGACCCAAACAGTCTATCCTAAAGGAAATCAGTCCTGAATATTCATTGGAAGGACGTGTGTTGAAGCTAGAACTCCAATACTTTGGCCACATCATGTGAAGACCTGACTCGTTGGAAAAGTCCCTGATTCTGGGAAAGATAGAAGGCGGGAGGAGAAGGGGATGGCAGATAATGAGATGGTTGGATGGCATCACCAACTTGATGGGACATGAGTTTGAGTAAGCTCCAGGAGTTGGTGATGGACAGGGAAGCCTGGCATGCTGCAGTTTATGGGGTCACAAAGAGCTGGACATGGCTGAGTGATTGAACTGAAAAACTGAACACAGTCAAAGGCTCTAGTGTAGTCAATGAAGCCGAAGTAAATATTTTTATGGAATTCCCTTCCTTTTCTGATGATCCAGTGGATGTTGGCAATTTGATATCTTGTTCCTCTGTCTTTTCTAAATCCAACTTGAGCATCTGGGAGTTCTCAGTTCATATACTGTTGAAGCCTAGCTTGGACAATTTTGAGCATTATTTTGCAAGTTTGTGAGATGAGTGCAATTATGTGGTAGTTTTGAGAACCCCATGAACAGTATGAAAAGGCAAAAATATATGACACTGAAAGATGAACTCCCCTGGTCGGTAGGTGCCCAATATGCTACTGGAGAAGATTGGAGAAATAGCTTCAGAAAGAATGAATAGGCTGAGCCAAAGTGAAAACAATGCCCTATTGTGGATGTGGTCAGTGATGGAAGTAAAATCCGATGCTGTAAAGAACAAAATTCCATAGGAAACTGCAATGTGGGTCCATGAATCAAGGTAAATTGGAAGTGGTCCTACAGGAAATGGTATGAATGAACACTGACATTTTGGAAATCAGTGAACTAAAATGGACCGGATTGAACAAATTTAATTCAGATGACCATTATATCTAGTCTTGTGGGCAAGAATCCCTTAGAAGAAATGGAGTAGCCCTCATAGTCAACAAAAGAGCCTGAAATGCCGTATTTGGGTACAGTCTCAAACATGACAATGATCTCTGCTCATTTCCAAGGCAAATCATTCATATCACAGTAATCCAAGTCTATGCCCCAACCACTAATGCTGAAGATGAAGTTGAACGGTTTTTTGAAGCCCTGCAAGACCTTTTAGAACTAACACCAAAAAAAGATGTCCTTCTCATCATAGGGGACTAGAATGCAAAAGTAGGAAGTCAAGAGATACCCGGAGTAACAGGGAAGGTTGGCCTTGGAGTCCAAAATGAAGCAGGGCAAAGGCTAATAGAATTTTGCCAGGAGAACACACTGTTCATAGCAAATACCCTCTTCCAATGACACAAGAGAAGACTCTACGCATGGACATCACCAGATGGTCAATGCTGAAGTCAGATTGATTATAGTCTTTGCAGCTGAAGATGGAGAAGCTCTACACAGTTAGCAAAAAAATAAAAGAAAAGACCAGGAGCTGACTGTGGCTCAGATCATGAACACCTTATTGCCAAATTCAGACTTAAATTGAAGAAAGTAGGGAAAACCACTAGACTATTCAGGTATGAACTAAATTAAATCTTTTACAATTATACAGTGGAAGTGACAAATAGATTTGAAGGATTAGATCTGATAGACAGTGTGCAGGTAGAACTGTGGACAGAGATTCGTAAGATTGTGTAGTGAAGTTTATTACAACTGCATTTGCTTTCAATGGAACCACCATCCATACAGTTACTCAGGACAGGAACTGGGATTCATCCTTAACCACCCTTTTTTTCTCATTGCCCATCACTATTAAAAAGTTATGTTTACTTCACATCCAAGATACATCCTGGTTCTATATTTTCCCATCTCCTCTGTTACCATTCTAGTCATGTTACCATTTTCTGTTAGTTACACAAAAATGTCATCATGATCTTTTAAAAACAGAAAACAAAAATTATCACTTCCATGTTTAAAGTGCTTCTAATGGCTCTGTATTGCAATTAGAATAAATTCCTAGCTTATTACCAAGCCAGTAAGAGTTTAATATCTTCCTTCTACCTATGCCTAAACTCATTCCCTACTATTGTCTTTTCTCCTGCACTTTAGCAGTCCTAGCCTTTATAAAAATATATTATTTCTTAAGCACCCTGAGACTATTTCTCCTTCAGGGGTTTTACATACTGTTTTGTCTTCTTGAAGTCCTCTACCCCTGTGTCTTTGCACAGCTGATATCAACTCAGTTGTCATCTGTCATCACCCATTATGGGGGACCTTTTGAGCACCCTGCCTAAAGTCCCTTGCGTTAGTTACTTTTTTCCCATTGTTGTTGTTTAGTTCTTAAGTTGTATCTGACTCTTTCCAGTCCCAAGAACTGGGGCCTGCCTGGCTCCTCTGTCCATGGGATTCAGGCAAGAATACTGGAGTGGGTTGCCATTTTCCCCTTCAGGGCATCTTCCCAACCCAGGAATTGAACCTAGGTCTCCTGCATTGAAGGTAGATACTTTACCATCTGAGCCGGAAGGGAAGCCCTTTTCCCCATTAGCCTGTTTTAATTTCTTCAAAGAATTTGTCTCATTAACTGAAATTATCTTATTTATGCATTTATTTATATTTTTATCTTGTTTTCCTTACCTTCCACTTACTCAAGCTCCATAAACTTAAAGGCCCATGAGGGGCAGGAGCTGTTTCTCTCTCATGCATACAACGGTGTCTGGCATGCAGTATGTGTCCAGTAATAATAGTTAAATGAGTGAGCTAGAGTTGCAAAAAAACTAATGAACCCAGCATGAAAAGTTGACTTAAGTCCTTTTACTAGTATTTATTTATCTGCCCTTGTGTATTTACTTTTATGCTTTGGATACAAGTGGGAAACCAGTTAACTGAGGGAGACACAAAGCCCTGTGGGTGTGTTATTGGATGGAAAAAGGCAAGAGACTGTCATACTAGTTCTCTCTCTCTGAACCCGCAGATTCAATATGAAAATCAAACAAGAAAGCTTTGTGTTTGAAAATGAATTCCCTGCAGTAGAGATTAGCATGTTTTTGACATTTGTACTCAAATTCACTTTCCCAGAAATGAACAACCACCAAGGGTGACGGATAAAGGGCTGTGCAATTTCTGTCAATAGCAGACACTATGCTTAATTTTATTTTTGGCTCAAATACTCTGGTCAATTTATAACAATGCATTATATAGAAAGTATACCCTGTCCCCAAATAGTATATAGAGGAGAGAAATAAATGTTTTATAATGCTTAATATGCTGGATTGTATCTTGCTATTTCCATAACCTAAGGCACAACATTTCTCTATTTCTGGAATACAAATAAAACATTTCTTTCATCAACAAAGTGACATTATTGATTGTGAATGGGTATTACTCAAAGTGTAGGTAAATGAATTCTTATAAGTAATTAAATTACTAGTCTGTTAGTTATAGTATGATATTTATCCCAATTACTTGTTGAATTTTCCCCAGAAATGATATCATGAGGCAATGAGACCCATGGGCCTTGCCTAATGGCTCAGACAGTAAAGAATCTGCCTGTAATGTGGGAGACCGGGGTTCATTCCCTGGCTTGGGAAGAGTCTCTGGAGAAGGGAATGGCAACCCACTCCAGTGTTCTTGCCTAGAGAATTCCATGGACTTCTAGACGAGCCTGGCAGGCTACAGTCCATGGGGTCTGCAAAAAGTCAGACATGACTGAGTGACTAACACTTTCATTGATATCCATGGTTATACCAGTGCTACCCAGTAGAAGTTTCAGTGATGATGGAAATATTCTGAATCTGTATTGTCCAAAATGGCAACCACTATACACGTGGTTATTGAGCACATGGAATGTGTCTAGTATGGCTGAGGGACTGGATTTTAAGTTTTACTTATCTTAAATTAATTTTTATTTAGGTAGCCACATGTGGCTAGTAGCTTTAATATTGGACACCACAGGTAGGTAACAATACCCTTGAGAAGTGAAAGCCACTCAGTCCTGTCCAACTCTTTGTGATCCAATGGACTATACAGTCCATGGAATTCTCCAGGTTACAATACTGGAGTGGGTAGCTTTTCCTTCTCCAGGGGATCTTCCCAACCCAGGGATCGAACCCAGGTCTCCTGCATTACAGGCAAATTCTTTATCAGCTGAGCAACAAGGGAAGCCCAAGAATATTGGAATGGATAGCCTATCCCTTCTCCAGCAGATCTTCCTGACCTACCCGCTGATCTATCATGGAAGCCCTAACAATACCCTTAATGGAACTAACTATAGGTTTTTCCAGTAGTCATGTATGGATGTGAGAGTTAGACTATAAAGAAAGCTTAACGCCGAGAACTGATGCTTTTGAACTGTGGTGTTGGAGAAGACTCTTGAGAGTTCCTTGGACTCTGCAAGGAGGTCCAACTGGTCCATTCTAAAAGAAATCAATCCTGAATATTCATTGGAAGGACTGATGCTGAAGTTGAAACTCCTGTACTTTGGTCACCTGGCATGAAGAACTGAATCATTTGAAAGACCATGATGCTGGGAAAGATTGAGGGTGGGAAGAGAAGGGGATGACAGAGGACGAGATGGTTGGATGCCATCACTGGCTCAATGGACATGAGCTTGAGTAATCTTTGGGAGCTGGTGATAGACAGGGAGGCCTGGCATGCTGCAGTCCATGGGGTCTCAGAGTCGGACACGACTGAGTGACTGAACTGACTCTCTGATACATAGAGATCTGGACAGTATGAATTAAACTATCCAGAGAGATTAGGTACCTAGCCAAAAATGATGCAATTACGTTGTCTATAAAACATTTGCCTTTCCTCTGATCTTCAAGCATCTTCTGCCTGTGACATAGCCAGGAACACTGAAGCAGCAGTAGGAACAATTTGGGGACAGGAGGTCCTTTTAGATCAGTGGAGTCATAGACTAGGGTACAGTTATGTGATATGCTAACTTTAGAATCTAATCTCTCACACCACATAATAAATCTCTTAAAATAAATCGAGATAAGGGCTTAGTGTTAAAATTGGTTGAATTGATGTGCAAGGTCAAACACTTTGCAATCCCCACTTACCCCAACTTATTTCTACAGATTTCCTTATAGTAAAAGCAGAGTGATATGTAGGATTTCTTTTGTTCTTTCCTTATTCTATTTCAATGTTTCTCAAATTTTAGTGTGCAAACAATTTTCTGGATTGCATTGGGTACACAGGATTGTGTGTACTGTATTTTCCAGGTAATTTTAAGGCAATTTTTTCATAATTGATTTTGCCTTTTGTGCTTACTTGACTAACTCCTGTAGGACTCCTCTACTCTTTCAGTGCTTAATCCTAGCTCTTTTATTTACAATTATTTTCTGCCAAGGTTGTAAAGCAAATCAATTCAGTATTGCTTCAGTCACATTTAAAACTTAAAGAAAAATCATACCTATAATTGTTTAAATTATCTAAATATTTGTAAAGCTAATTGATAAGAGCAAAGTTTAAAATAATCTAATAAATCTCAAGCATCCAAATTCTGATTCAGTCAGTTCAGTTCAGTCGCTCAGTCAGGTCTGACTCTTTGTGACCCCATGAATCGTAGCACACCAGGCCTCCCTGTACATCACCAACTCCTGGAGTTTACTCAAATTCATGTCCATCAAATCGATGATGCCATCCAGCCATCTCATCCTCTGTTGTCCCCTTCTCCTCCTGCCCCCAATCCCTGCCAGCATCAGAGTTTTTTCCAATGAGTCAACTCTTCACATGAGGTGGCCAAAGTATTGGAGTTTCAGCTTCAGCATCAATCCTTCCAATGAACACCCAGGGCTGATCTCCTTTAGAATGGACTGGTTGGATATCCTTGCAGTCCAAGGGACTCTCAAGAGTCTTCTCCAACACCACAGTTCAAAAGCATCAATTCTTCAGTGCTCGGCTTTCTTTATAGTCCAACTCTCACATCCATACATGACTACTGGAAAAACTATAGCCTTGAAAAGATGGACATTTGTTGACAAAGTAATGTTTCTGCTTTTTAATATGCTGTCTAGATTGGTCATAACTTTCCTTCCAAGGAATAAGCATCTTTTAATTTCATGACTGCAATCACCATCTGCAGTGATTTTGGAGCCCAAAAATGTAGAGTCAGCCACTGCTCCCACAGTTTCCCTATCTATTTGCCATGAAGTGATGGGACCGGATGTCATAATCTTAGTTTTCTGAAAGTTGAGCGTTAAACCAACCTTTTCACTCTTTTCTTTGACTTTCATCAAGAGGCTTTTTAGTTCCTCTTCACTTTCTGCCATAAGGGTGGTGTCATCTGCATTTCTGAGGTTATTGATATTTCTCCCAGCAATCTTGATTCCAGCCTGTTCTTCTTCCAGCCCAGTGTTTCTCATGATGTAGTCTGCATATAAGTTAAATAAGCAGGATGACAATATACAGCCTTGACATACTCCTTTTCCTATTTGGAACCAGTCTGTTGTTCCATGTCCAATTCTAACTGTTGCTTCAGTTCAGTTCAGTTCAGTTGCTCAGTCGTGTCCGACTCTTTGCGACCCCATGAATCGCAGCACGCCAGGCCTCCCTGTTCATCACCATCTCCCGGAGTTCACTCAGACTCACGTCCATAGAGTCCATGATGCCATCCAGCCATCTCATCCTTGGTCGTCCCCTTCTCCTCCTGCCCCCAATCCCTCCCAGCATCAGAGTCTTTTCAATGACCTGCATATAGGTTTCTCAAGAGGCAGGTCAGGTGCTCTGGTATTCCCATCTCTTTCAGAATTTTCCACAGTTTATTGTGATCCACACAGTCAAAGGCATTGGCATAGTCAGTAAAGCGGAAATAGAAGTTTTTCTGGAACTCTCTTGCTTTTTTGATGATCCAGCAGATGTTGGGAATTTGATCTCTGGTTCCTCTGCCTTTTCTAAAACCAGCTTGAACATCAGAAGGTCACGGTTCATGAATTGCTGAAGCCTGGCTTGGAGAATTTTCAGCATTACTTTACTATCTGTGAGATGAGTGCAATTGTGCGGTAGTCTGAGCATTCTTTGGCATTGCCTTTCTTTGGGATTGGAATGAAAACTGACCTTTTCCAGTCCTGTGACCACTGCTGAGTTTTCCAAATTTGCTGGCATATTGAATTCAGCACTTTCACAGCATCATCTTTCAGGATTTGAAATAACTCAACTGGAATTCCATCACCTTGACTAGCTTTGTTCGTAGTGATGCTTTCTAAGGCCCACTTGACTTCACATTCCAGAGTGTCTGGCTATAGGTGAGTGATTACACCATGGTGATTATCTGGGTCGTGAAGATATTTTTTGTACAGTTCTTCTGTATATTCTTGCCACCTCTTCTTAATATCTTCTGTTTCTGTTAAGTCCATACCATTTCTGTTCTTTATCGAGCCCATATTTGCATGAAATGTTGCCTTGGTATCTCTAATTTTCTTGAAGAGATCTCTAGTCTTTCCCATTTTGATGTTTTCTTATATTTCTTTGCATTGTTCGCTGAGGAAGACTTTCTTATCTCTCCTTGCTTTTCTTTGGAACTCTGCATTCAGATGCTTATATCTTTCCTTTTCACTTCTCTTCTTTTCACAGCTATTTGTAAGGCCTCCTCAGAGAGCCATTTTGCTTTTTTGCATTTCTTTTCCATGGGGATGATCTTGATCCCTGTCTCCTGTACAATGTCATGAACCTCCATCCACAGTTCATCAGGCACTCTATCTATCAGATCTAGGCCTTTAAATCTATTTCTCACTTCCACTGTATAATCATAAGGGATTTGATTTAGGTCATACCTGAATGGTCTAGTGGTTTTACCCACTTTCTTCAATTTCAGTCTGAATTTGGCAATAAGGAGTTCATGATCTGAGCCACAGTCAGCTCCTGGTCTTGTTTTTGTTGACTGTATAGAGCTTCTCCATCTTTGGCTGCAAAGAATATAATCAATCTGATTTTGGTGTTGACCATCTGGTGATGTCCATGTGTAGAGCCTTCTCTTGTGTTGTTGGAAGAGGGTGTTTGCTATGACCAGTGCGTTCTCTTGGCAAAACTCTATTAGTCTTTGCCCTGCTTGATTCCACATTCCAAGGCCAAATTTGCCTGTTATTCCAGGTGTTTCTTGGCTTCCTACTTTTGCATTCCAGTCCCCTAAAATGGAAAGGACATATTTTTTGGGTGTTAATTCTAAAAGGTCTTGTAGGTCTTCATAGAACCGTTCAGCTTCACCTTCTTCAGCATTACTGGTTGGGACATAGACTTGGATTACTGTGATATTGAATGGTTTGCCTTAGAAACGAACAGATCATTCTGTCATTTTTGAGATTGTATCCAGGTATTGCATTTCAGACTCTTTTGTTGACCGTGCTGGCTACTCCATTTCTTCTAAGGGATTCCTGCCCACAGTAGTAGATATAATGGTCATCTGAGTTAAATTCACCCATTCCAGCCCATCTTAGTTCACCGATTCCTAGAATATTGACGTTCGCTCTTGCCATCTCCTGTGCGCCACTTCCAATTTGCCTTGATTCATGGACCTGACATTCCAGGTTCCTATGCAATATTGCTCTTTACAGCATTGGACCTTGCTTCTATCACCAGTCATATCCACAACTGGGTATTGTTTTTGCTTTGGCTCCATCCCTTCATTCTTTCTGGAGTTATTTCTCCACTGATCTTCAGTAGCATATTGGGCACCTACTGATCTGGGAAGTTCCTGTTTCAGTATCCTATCATTTTGTCTTTTCATACTGTTCATGGGGTTCTCAAGGCAAGAATAGTGAAGTGGTTTGCCCTTCCATTCTCCAGTAGACCACATTCTGTCAGTGGACCAAATTCTGATTAGTAATGCCTATTTCCATCTTTTTTTTTATCATGATTTCCATGCCAGCAGAAGTTATGCAGTTTTAGAATCTTGTCAGAGTCAAGTTATTAAAAACATTATAGAAAACTAAATATTCCCTTTTATGCTCTTGGAATTTTCTAGATAGGTTCCTGAATATCTGCTTACCTAGAAATTCAGATTGTCCAACAGTTAATGTCTTTATGTAAACTAGTAGATTCCTAAGCATCATACCAGAGACTGTTTTATAAGCAAAAATATATCAAATAGTTTTATCAGTATTCAGATATTTTATGTTACAGTTGTCACAAAATAATCATATGTGGAATAAATGTGAGCGATTAACATTTTAGAACTTATTTTATGAGTTATCAACTATTTTACCAATCAAGTTGTGTCAAAATATTTAAATCAGTGATTTTGGACAAGCATTACATGTCCTGGAGTACTTTTCACAGGTTGGCAGACAAATTGTGATCAACACATAAAATATATTTGGTGTTTCTGAAATACACACACACACACACACACACACACACACACACACACACATAAAGTTTATGTTATTCATGAGGAATATTTTATTTGTATTTTTAGAGATGGAAGTATGTTGTGATCTATATTTAGGAGAAACACTTAGATAATTTATTAAATGAGAGTAGCCTAAATCTTATCATATTTATGAAACCAACAATAATATTACAGTCCTATGTACTTTACAATGTCTGCAGTATTTAATTTGACACTGAGTCCTGAATTCTCTAATAGTGCCCTATGCAAATGTGCTTGCTGTTTAACCAAAGCAAATCCTTCTTATGTCTTGCTCCTATGACTAAGACTGTAATATGGGCAAGAAAATGGACATAGTTCTTCATGTTCTTACAGAATTCCAGGAGTAAGCATGGGAGACAAATAGGATACCCATGTTCTTCTTTAAAGGTTTCTATTCCTTGACTACCCTTTTTACTGATTTTCAGATAAAATTAATTTCGCTCTGATTTCTTAGTTTAGATCTTATTTCCTGATTGGTCCACAATTCACTTCTGCAAATATTGATTTGAGTCCAGTCACCTTGCTAGATGCTGAAAAATGGTCCTAGCTCTGAAAATTTCCACATGTACTGAGTAATGTTATCCTTATGTTTATACTTCTATAGTCTTAATTTATCTTCCTTCCAATTTTGAGTTATATGACTATCATAAATATTTATTGAGGAATTAGTAGAATCTCAATAAATACTTACTGAAGTGATGAAAATGTAAATGTACGGGACACTGTGCTAGGCCTATATTTTAAAAGATCAATGACTCTGGCTGAGTTTGAGGTGGAAATCGGGAGCTGCAAAGCATATTAAGAAGAGAAAAACTAATTTGGTCTTTGCTATAATATCAGAAAATATCATTTCTCCCTCCCTCCTGAAAAGAAAGGATATAAGCATGAATCTGATTGAATGGAGCTTGAATATGCTTTCATGAGTCATATTTTTACTCAGAAGAGAGGCTGTATATCAGGTTATCAGGTTTAGCATCTAGAAATCAAACTGAACAAAATGATAACATCAACCTTTCCAATGTTCTTTTGGTAACAGATAACTGTTGCACAGTAAAGCATTCCACAGTGGGCCCTACTTGTGCAGAATTGATGCTACTCAAGATAGATGGCAATGGCACCCCACTCCGTTACTCTTGCCTAGAAAATCCCAGGGACTGGGGAGCCTGGTGGGCTGCCATCTATGGGGTCGCACAGAGTCAGACATGACTGAAGCAACTTAGCAGCAAGATAGATGGGCTTCCCAGGTAGCACTAGTGGTGAAGAACCTGCCTGCCAGTGCAGGAGCCATAAAAAGACAAGGGTTCAACCCTTGCATTTTGAAGATACCCTGGAGGAGGGTATGGTAACCTACTCCAGTATTCTTGCCTAGAGAATCCCATAGACAGGCAAGCCTGGTGGGCAGTGGTCCATAGGGTCACAAAGAGTCAGACATGACTGAAGCGACGTAGCATTAGATAGATTTAACATTTATTGCTGGAAGAAGTGCTCTGATAAGCTGGTTCTAAGGGAAATCCTCTTCCAAGGGAAACAAGAGCAGCAGTGCCCTCTCTGTTGGCTGAGGTAGAGGAGGATAAAGAGGACTTTATGAAGTTTTTTATATGTTTTGTATTTTTTTACGCTAGGGGAGAAACCAGGTTCTCAGTGAAAAAGAATGCTATGGAACATAGACAAGTATATTTCAGATATACCTAACCTTTTCCCACCTCTTAATAATCCTCTGGTATTTCATTTGTATGACTATCCCATACATCTTTACTGAACTGTAGTAAGGAGTCAAAATTTGGGGATACAGTCCTTCTCAAGGAGTTGCTATTGTGTATGCAAGAAAATCACACATAGCAGCATTAATGGTGTCATAATTCAGATTTATATAACTCAAAGGTAAAGCTAGGGGACCCCTACCAACTCTCTCATAGTCATTTGCATCCTATGACTTACATAAGGATAATCACTCACACTGTATCAGTGACAAGCAGATACAGGTTTAACTATTGTACTGTGGACTGGGGAGAGGGGAAGACTGTGGCATTTATATGGCAAAGGAGACTAAGAGACTATGTGGTCTGATTTAACTAGATTTCACAACAGAACATTATCTTCAAAAGTAAGCAGATTTTTAGATGTGTTTTGGTGACTAACACTCCTCTGATCAAGAAAAATGATAAACAGTTTTTCATCTTGTGGGGGAAATAGACTGTTAGTTAAAAGATCTTAATCTTTGAGGGACATTTCAGTGCCCTGAGCACTTTACTGTGGGTAACCTGTGAAGGGAATCTTTGTTTAATAAAAGATTGTTGGATTATTATGGAATATAAGATTTGAAGCATAAATGAGGTACATCAGCAGCATCAAAATCCAAAAATTATTTTTAAGTAAATATAAGTGCATGGAAACATCAAAAATTATTTTGGCTGGATTTTGCAAGGGATTCTGTATCCCATGAGTGGGAAAGGTGGTCTGGCTGCTGCTGCTGCTAAGTCGCTTCAGTCGTGTGCGACTCTGTGCAACACTATAGATAGCAGCCCACCAGGCTCCCCTGTCCCTGGGATTCTCCAGGCAAGAGCACTGGAGTGGGTTGCCATTTCCTTCTCCAATGCATTAAAGTGAAAAGTGAAAGTGAAGTCGCTCAGTCGTGTCCAACTCTTAGCGACTTCATGGACTGCAGCTTACCGGGCTCCTCCGTCCATGGGATTTTCCAGGCAATAGTACTGGAGTGGGTTGCCATTGCCTTCTCCAAAGGTGGTCTGGAGCCAGCAAAAATTGGGTAATACTGGGTTAGTCAAAAAGTTCTTCTGGGTTTTTCTGTAACGTCTTAACAGAAAAACCTGAACAAACTTTTTGGGCAACCCAACATGTTCAAGAGCTAACGGGATGTGGGAACATTAAGATAATTAAAAAAAATAAAGTATGACAATTAATGGGTTGTGTCCTTATCTTCACATTCACACCTGTGGGTTCTTTTATTGTGAATTAGGCTAATCTGGGCCACTTGGGTCTCATTGTCTTCATTAGTATTCTAATGACATTAGACATTCATTTTCGGCAAATGTGCCATGAATAATCTGAACCATTCCTGCTTTCCTGACCCACACCAGGAATCACAAAATATCCAAACACAGACCAATGGGATAGGACTTCAGATGCTAGAAAAGAATTTTGGAAATACTGAATAGGAAGACAACAGATACAAGTGACGGTGTTATATGAAGGAGAATCAAGAGAGAGGAAAGAGAACTGAAAAACAAGTTTTCTAAATGAATAATTCATTCAGCTAACAGAAAAAAAAATCTAGAAAATACCTCTGTTTGATAACAAATTCATGATAGATGGAGAAAAACCTGACAGAAATAACAGGTAAAAGTTAATACTCTAATTTCTTTTAATGGTAGGATCGATTTACTACTTAACATATTTCAGATGTCTTCCAAGAATATAATGCTTTGTGTTCAAGTAGCATTTTGAGAAGTACTTGGAAAATATCTGAAGTATTAAGAGAAAATGGAAGCAACTATAATATCACAAGTGTACTAAGTCGCTTCAATCGTGTATGACTCTTTGCGACCCTCTGGACCGTAGCCACCCAGGCTCCTCTGTCCATGGGATTCTCCAGACAAGAGAACTGGAGTGGGTTGCCATTTCCTTCTCCAGGGGATCTTCCCGACCCAGAGATAAAACTTACATCTCTTCCATCTCTTGCATTGACAGGCAGGTTCTTTACCACTAGTGCCACCAGTTTCTGCTCCACGAAGCCCTTGGTTCTTGGGGACCTATCAGGTTTCCCCCAATGGCCCTAAACTGACAAATGCTTGTGCTTACTGTATATTTTATGAAAATGTGGACTTTTTCATCTTTGTATATTAGCTTGGAATGTATCTTGGAAAATTTGTAAACATTTCTTATTCAACAAAAAGTTGATGAGAAAGTTCACTGTTATTAATTTTTGATACATCTATGTCTATTATTCTTAGAAACTCAGGGAAAAATATTTAAATCTCCTTCACGATCAACTTAAAATGACTACTTTGGCTGTTGAGTGTGTTTGTGTGCTTTCTAGGGTAGTGAATCTCAATCCTAGTAGCTAGCACTTGGGTGGCACCTGTGGACTTTGACATATTAATAATACCAGGGCCTGGGGCTCATCTTCAGAAAACCTTAACTTTTAGGTTTGTTTGTTGGACTCTGGATATGAGTACTCTTAAATAGCCTTCACATTAAAAAAAATATATTCTATTATGGTTGAGAAACACTGTGTTAGGGAAAAACATTTTCATTTAGCTTTGCAATCCTTTAAACTTTCCCAAATATTGATAAATTTTATTTCTCTGTACTTTACATTGTCAGAGGCAAGGTAGTGTGAAGTCCCTGCATGATGAATGCCTATCTTTAACCCATGCTGTTTGTATGGAAGAATAAGCCTGTGAACATGATCCACACGTAGTTCCCATGGTTCCATATCAGAATAGTCTTTAAGTATGTCTTTAAGAATAGTCTTTAAGTCTTTAAGTATGTCAGTCATTATTATCATGTGTTAGCGTGAAGACTTATTGGAACATAGATTGGTTCCCATGAAATATACCCTGATTTGACCATATTAAAGATTCATATTTTAAAAAGTGGTATTTCCATTTTCTAGTCAATGAACTGAACATAAAGCATATTGACTAGTGGCTAAATAACTCATCTCTTTACCCCACTATGATTCACTAGAACTCCTTCAAGATCGACTTTGCTGGAGAGGAACCAGCTTCATATTGACATAAACCAATAGGAGAAGCTGATGCTGGGACTAAATGCAAAATGTTAAGTAGAAAAGCAGATGGGTAATATAGGCGAGAACAGAAATTAAATGTCACAAAGAAAAACTTTCTAAGTTTAGAAACAGAAGCATTTGCATCTAATATGACTTCTGCTTCTGATTCTTAAATACTTACCATAATCACTTGTCTCTTAATACCTGATTGCACTTGACTTTTTAGTGCACCTTGGCTGATTAGCAAACTGGCTTCATCAGGCGGAAAATGTGTGTGTTCTTTAGAGGAGAGGAGTTGTAACACCCTCTGAGAAAAGAAAATATTATTGCTATGTTAACTTTACTGATAGAATGGATGAAAAATAGTGTGGACCAAAATGGTCATATTCTCCTTAGGGTTCTGTTGCCTCACTTGCTGCCTTTTCTGCTGGGACTCCAAAGGTTTCTCAATGACCTTTTCAATTTATTCTATTGGGATACTAGCCATTTATGGAAAAACACCTTGAGAGAAGCTTTTTACTGTAGCAGCAGGAATTCTAATCCCACTCAGAGGGCATGAAGTTGATGAAACTCTGCAGAGAAGGAGAGCACTAGTTCAGGAGAAGGAAAAGAACTTTCCCTGAAGAATCCCAAGCAATTTACCGATGTTTAATAAACCTTTTATTGTGGTTTAAATAACTTCTGCTATGTTATTACTCTTAATCACAAATATATATTTAAAATTTATTTAAAAAGTCGCAGGGGGATGCCCTGGATTAGAGCAAGTATTGAAGTTTAATAGACTGTGAGTTCCTTTATTGCACTGAAAGTATTAAAATATTACCTCTTTACATGTCTAAATATTTGCTCATAGTATGCAGTCCAGACTTTGTTTTGCAAATGTTTAGAGGCTTTGCATAGCTAGATAATTTTAGATAAATCTCAGAGGATATATTTACATATGAGGAATGTCATGCCCAAACACACCACACACCAAACACACCCACACATACCATTGTGTATTCTTCAGTGTCCTCCAAAGCTCAAGAGAGTTTTTGTCATTGTTTTCTCCATGTTTTAGCAATAAAATGATCTCTTCTGCAATAGATGGAGGAATAACCTGACAGAGGGGAAGAGTTAGCTATTGTTCAGCCACCAAGTTGTGTCCAGCACTTTCAAAACCAATGGATTGCAGGACACCAGTCTTGCTTGTCCTTCATTGTCTCCCAGAGTTTGATCAAACTCCAATCCATTGAGTTGGTGATGCCATCCAACCACTTTTTCCTCTGCTGTCCCCTTCTCCTCTTGCCCTCAGTGGTTCCCAGCATCAGAGTCTTTTTCAGTGAGTCAGCTCTTCACATCAGGTGGTCAAGTATTATAACTTCAGCTTCAACATGATCCTTCCAATGAATATTCAGGGTTGATTTCATTTGGGATTGACTGGTTTAATCTCCTTACTCTCCTAGGAACTCTCAAAAGTCCTCTCCAGCTTCCAGCACCACAGCTCAAAAGCATCAGTTCTTTGGCGCTCAGTCTTTTTTATAGTCTAATTCTCATATCCACACATGACTACTGGAAATACAGTAGATTTGACTATATGGACCTTTGTCTCTGACTTTTAATATGCTGTCTAGATTTGTCATACCTGTTTTTCCAAGGAGCAGGCATCTTTTAATTTCATGGCTGCAGTCACCATCAAAAATGATTTTGGAGCCCAAGAAAATAAAGTCTGTCAATGTTTCCAGTTTTTCACCACCAAAGCCTTTGACTGTGTGGATCACAGTAAACTGAAAAATTCTGAAAGAGATGGGAATACCAGACTACCTGACCTGCCTCCTGAGAAATCTGTATGCAGGTCAAGAAGCAGCAGTTAGAACTGGACATGGAACAGTAGACTGGTTCTTAATAGGAAAAGGAGTACATCAAGGCTGTATATTGTCACCCTGCTTATTTACCTTCTATGCAGGCTACATCATGAGAAACGCTGGACTGGAAGAAACACAAGCTGGAATCAAGATTGCCGGGAAAATATCAATAACCTCAGATATGCAGATGACACCATCCTTATGGCAGAAAGGGAAGAGGAACTCAAAAGCCTCTTGATGAAAGTGAAAGAGGAGAGTGAAAAAGTTGGCTTCAAGCTCAACATTCAGAAAACTAAGATCATGGTATCTGGTCCCATCACTTCATGGGAACTAGATGGGGAAACAGTGGAAACAGTGTCAGACTTTATTTTGAGGGGCTGCAAAGTCACTGCAGATGGTGATTGCAGCCATGAAATTAAAAGATGCTTACTCCTGTAAGGAAAGTTATGACCAACCTAGCTGCTGCTGCTGCTAAGTCGCTTCAGTCATGTCTGCCTCTGTGCGACCTCATAGACGGCAGCCCACCAGGCTCTCCCGTCCCTGGGATTCTCCAGGCAAGAACACTGGAGTGGGTTGCCATTTCCTTCTCCAATGCATGAAAGTGAAGAGTGAAAGTGAAGTCGCTCAGTCGTGTCCAACTCTTCGCGACCCCATGGACTGCAGTCCACCAACCTGGACAGCGTATTAAAAAGCAGAGACATTAGCTTGTCATCAAAGTTCTGTCTAGTCAAGGCCACGGTTTTTCCAGTAGCCTTGTGTGGATGTGAGGGTTTCACTCGAAAGAAAGATGAGCACCGAAGAATTGATTCTTTTGCATGTGGTGTTGGAGAAGATTCTTGAGAGTCCCTTGGACTGCAAGGAGTTGCAACCATTCCATCCTAAAGGAGATCAGTCCTGAGTGTTCATTAGAAAGGCTGATGTTGAAGTTGAAACTCCAATACTTTGGCCGCCTGATGCAAAAAGCTGACTCATTTGAAAAGATCCTGATGCTGAGAAAAATTGAAGGCAGGGGGAGAAGGGGACAACAGAGGATGAGATGGTTGGATGGCATCACCAACTCAATGGACATGAATTTGGGTAAACTCTGGGAGTTGGTGATGGACAGGGAGGCCTGGCATGCTGCAGTCCATGAGGTCACAAAGAGTAGGACACAGCTGAGTGACTGAACTGAGGTGAACTGATTTGCCATGAAGTGATGGGGCCAGATGCCATAATCTTAGTTTTTTGAATGTTGAGTTTTAAGCCAGCTTTTTCACTCTCCTTTTTCAGTTCAGTTTATTTTAGTTCAGGTGCTCAGTCTTAACTGACTCTTTGCGACCCCATGGACTGCAGCACGCCAGGCCTCCCTGTCCATCACCAACTCCTGGAGCTTGCTCAAACTCATGTCCATTGAGTCAGTGATGTCATCCAGCCATTTCAACCTCTGCTGTCCCCTTCTCCTCCCACCTTCAATCTTTCCCAGCATCAGGGTCTTTTCCAGTGAGTCAGTCCTTTGCATCTGGTGGCCAAAGTACTGGAGTTTCAGCTTCAGCATCAGTCCTTCTAGTGTATATTCAGGACTGATCTCCTTCAGGATGGACTGGTTTGATCTCCTTGCAGTCAAAGGGATGCTCAAGAATCTTCTCCACCACCACAGTTCAAAAACACCAATTCTTCAGTGCTCAGCTTTCTTTATAGTCCAACTCTTACATCCATACATGACTATTGGAAATACCATAGCTTTGACTAAATGGAACTTTGTTGGCAAAGTAATATCTCTGCTTTTTAATATGCTGTCCAGGTTGATCATAGCTTTTCTTCCAAGGCTCAAGCATCTTTTAATTTCATGGCTGCAGTCACCATCTGCAGTGATTTTGGAGCCCAAAAAATTAGAGTCTGTCATTGTTTCCATTATTTCCCCATCTGTTTGCCATGAAGTGATGAGACCAGATACCATGATCTTAGTTTTCTGAATGTTGAGTTTTATGTCAACACTTTAACTCTCCTCTTTCTCTTCTATCAAGAGGCTCTTTAGTTTTTCTTTGCTTTCCACGACTGGAAAAGATCAGTTTTCATTCCAATCCCGAAGAAAGGCAATTGCAAAGAATTCTCAAACTACTGCACTTTTGCACTCATTTCACATGCTAGCAAAGTAATGATCAAAATTCTCCAAGCCAAGGTTCAACAATACGTGAACCTTAAACTTCCAGATGTTCAAGCTGGATTTAGAAAAGGAACCAGAGATAAAACTTCCAACATCCACTAGATCATTGTAAAAGCAAGAGAGTTCCAGAAAACATTTACTTCTGCTTTATTGACTACGCCAAAGCCTTTGACTGTGTGGATCACAAGCTGTGAATAACTCTTAAAGAGATGCACTATCAGACCACCTGATGTGCGTCCTGAGCAATCTGTATGCAGGTTAAGAAGCAACAGTTAGAGCCTGACATGGAACAAGATATTGGTTCTGAATCAGGAAAGGAGTATGTCAAGGCTGTATATTATCACTCTGCTTATTTAACTTAATATGCAGAGTAACTCATGTGAAGTGCCGATCTGGGTGTAGTACAAGCTGACGTTCAGATTGCCGGGACAAATCTCAGTAACTTCAGATACGCAGTTGACTCTCCTCTGTAACCCTCATCAAAAGGCTCTTAGTTCTTCCTCACCTTCTGCTATTAGGGTGGTTTCATCAGCGTATCTCAGGTTCTTGATATTTCTCCCAGCAATCTTGATTCCAGCTTGTAATTCATCCAGCCTGGCATTTTGCATGATGTATTTTGCATATGGGGCTTCACAGATGCTGCTAGTGGTAAAGAACCCACCTGCCAGTGCAAGAGACACCAGAAATGAGGGTTCGATTCCTGGGACAGGAAGATGCCCTGGAGGAGATGGCAATCCACTCAAGTATTCTTGCCTGGAGAACCCCATGGACAGAGGAGTCTGTCGGACTACCGTCCATAGGACCTAGCATTCCAGGTTTCTGTGCAATATTGTTTTTTATAGCATCAGACTTCACTTTCACCACCAAACACATCTACACTGAGCATCATTTCTGCTTTGGCCGAGCCTCTTCGTTCTTTCTGGATCTATTTATGTGCTCTTCTGATGTCTTGTCTTTTTGCCTTTTCATACTGTTCATGGGTTTCTTGAGGCAAGGATACTGGAGTGCTTTGCTATTCCCTTAGTGTACCAGGTATATTATGACAAAAGAAGGTTCAGTTCAGTTCAGTGGCTCAGTCGTGTCCGACTCTTTGCGACCCCATGAATTGCAGCACGCCAGGCCTCCCTGTTCATCACCATCTCCCGGAGTTCACTCAGACTCACGTCCTTAAATTTCAGTTTAGAGTCAATTTGCAAGCACTCATTGCTTTCTAACAATGAAGTGTCACACTGGCATGCATGGTGGGCCCTGTAACATTTCTCTGTCTAAAGATCTGTTTTCTCTTTCTTGTAGAATAATCACAAATTGCTTCATCAAAAATTCCATTATCCATGTGCATCTAGCATAGATCTTATTGTACTGTAAACTTAGTTGCCTTTCCTATTTTTATTAGTAATGCCTTGAGTGTCACAAAACCTAATTTGATTTAATTTCCAGTTCCCCATTTATATTATGTGTTACCTGGTACATTGTGGGCAAGTACAGTATAGGCTTACTAGTGTGAAAGCTAATTATTCTCTCTTCAAATTTTCAAGGAAAAGAAAATGTGGATGACTTTTATAGAGAATTAATTTATCCAAGAATATATGTAAGTTATAGGCCAGATATTTGATTATAAATTCTCTCCTTTGCCTATCTTCATTATGTATAATCTGTGGGGTACTTTTATAAAAAATTATTTATTTTTTAATTGAAGGATAATTGCACATCAACAAGAATCAGCCATAGGTACACCCATGCTCAACAAAAACAAAGTATCCCATGCTCAACCAGCCAAGAGATGGACATGAAACCTAAGTACAGGTTTTTCTCCTGAGAAATTGACTCTTGAGTCATTCATGGAAGGATTGACTAAGGTGATTATCCAATTGTTTCTGCCCCCCTAGGTTCCTCAAGCTTCTCTTGTGTCTGCCCTTTTGGAAGTCTTCATATTTTTTTCTTTTTTAAAAATGTTATTGATTTACTGGGTTTCATGGGGTCTCAGTTGTGGTTTTTGGGATCTTTGCACAGGATCTTTGTTGCAGTGCATGGCCTGTCTAGTGGTGTTGCCCAGGTTCTGAATGTAGGCTCAGTAGTTGCAGTATGTAGACTTGCTTGCTCCACAGTATGTGAGATCTTAGTTAACCAACCAGGGATCAAACCCATGTCCCCTGTATTGTAAGGCAGATTCTAAACTGACCACCAGGGAAATGTCAGTTGACTTACCCCAGCAGAGTGGCTTTCTGTTCATAGTTTCCCAACAACCCTTTCCAAATGTAGTTATAGTATATAAATAAAAACCATGATGAAGAAAAATATCACTGGTTTCTTAATTATTTTGCCTCAAAACAGAGAAAAAAATTATTAAATGAGTCTAGTTGGATTACTTTTGCAAGATCACACAAAGCTTTTTAATTCTGAAAGGTGACCTATTTGTGAAAAAATAATCTTTTTGTTTAGCTGATCTGTCACTCTGGCTGACCTGATGCTGATGATTTTTTTAGCTCAGTTGATGTTGACTTCGATTTCCTCAAAAATTACTATATGGGCTACTGAATTGTATTGTTGATAATCAAGGGCAAGACTGTTTTTGAACAACTGTCTCGTATGTGGTCAGCTTGGTGGGTCATTTAAAAAAAGGCAGCTGCTAAGAGTAAAACCAGACTAAAATTTGTCATAATAAGGCCATGCAAAGTGGAATATGATTGCAATAATTTATATGACTTATTTTGCAATATGGGATTTGTACTTTGTTTTTCTCTCTTAATGGGCCATGAGGGATAAAAGTCAAGGGTTATATTAATTTATAATCAAAAGAAACTATCACTTTCATGTTAGTAGAGTTGGCTACTACCATATGTTCTAATTTCCTCTGAAGGAACACATTACCTGCTGCACTGAGTCTCATTTCTCCATTTTGGTGGGTGGGTAATCTCACGTATACAGTATCTCCTAGACTCCAGTAACATGAATTAGCCTGAAGAGAATGTTGGCTGGTTTTGCAGTGCTTTTTAATTCTGCCTGTGAAGCCTGTGAAATTTAATTTACATTCCCCTCCAAGTAGGCTAAATTGTAGTTATTATACAACTGAGTTCCACCTGTCCTAAGCTTCTCTGATTTTCTTGTGGCTTCCTTGGCTGCCTGAGGCTGGAATATGCCAAATTCATTTTGTTTCTAGGAAGTGCCCCAGCCTCTTTCTCTCTCACTCTTGTTGGGAGTTGTTTTTCTAGACTAGTTGGTAAGTTTGTTTTGTTTGCCCTAGAGCAAACACATGATATAGTGCATTACTTACCAACCCAATTATACAGTGCTTAAAGCCTTCAGAAGAAAGAGCTCTAAAATATAGATGAGGACTATAGTTAGGCCATTTAAGAGGTCCGTTTTCCTAAATGTGAGCCATTATTTAGTCAATTTGCTAAAGCATAAATTCCATTATATTGTTGATGGATTGTTAGTGATTATTTGGCTTTCTTGCATCTGCCCAAAGAAAGATATATGAAGAAATTTAAAATGTCTGTGATACTTTTAAAAAGAACTGTAAATGGGCAAAGCTTATAAATTTACTGAAATATAAGGTCATTTTCAGATTGTTGTAACTCCATATCATTTTTTATTTCCATCTGTCATGAAATGTCTTTTAGATTGAATGTGGGAGATACTTACGGCTTTAAGCCATATAGTAGCAAAGTCTTCAATATTCTTTTTGAGTACTGGTTAAAACAGCAGTGGAATTAATGATACTCATAAATTAAATGTACATTGCATCCTGTATGATTTTTGTGGATTGAAATGTGAGATAGTTGTATAAAGAGCTAATTATCTGCTGAATTTAATCCATCTGTATTTGAATGCTTTAATTCAGAATCCAAATGTTTTTGCCAAGAGAGTAAAGGATATTTCTGAAATCAGTCAAATACTTGTGTTTACAGAGGACATCTGCCTGTTTATATTTTTAATAGAGTAACTTCCTCAAATATATTTTTAAGGATCTGTTGAAGGTTTCATTCCTGATTGTCCTTTTCTTTAACTGAAGGAATATTTCCAGATTTTTATATTTAATATATTGAATAGAGATTTACTGAGGAAACACAATTGCTCCATAAAATACGGGGCAATTATAGAGTTAAATTTTCTCATCTGAAACAGAAAGTAAGTAGGTAAAATAGATGGATGATAGTTGGAAATATAGATGATAGGTAGGGTAGAAAGATAGATTAAAAAAAAAACGGTTTTTGTGTGGTTAAATTGAAAAGAACCATGCAATTTGAAACGTTTGCCTCACTTATTATTCTATTTTTAAAAAAGAGGTGTGTCTGTATAAATTCTGAAAGTATGATGAGACAGTAGCATTTCTGCTTTCCTAGATTCTCTTTGTTTTCTCTTCTTTTAAGAGAACAAATAAAACCACTCAGTGCATAATGTACCAACGTCTGATGCCTGAATCCTTCAGGAATTTTGAAGACAAAAGCATATAGCGAAGGGATGATTACCCGAGTCGAGCTAGAATATTTAGATACGTGAAGATTCAGTGCTGCTCATGGAAACGCCATGCTTTGTATTTTTCAACACAAAGAAAAAGGTAAGCTAGTTTCCATGTGTCTCCATCTGGTGTTTTTTGTGCCTAATTATCCACTAGCATTTTTTTTTTTTCCTCTCTCTCTCTCAGATCTTAAACCTCTGCTTCTCCCAACTTCTTCTTTAAAAGAAAAATTTAAAAATCCTCAAATAACTGTCAACTTGAACAAATATGTATTCATATTTNTTCCATGTGTCTCCATCTGGTGTTTTTTGTGCCTAATTATCCACTAGCATTTTTTTTTTTTTTTCCTCTCTCTCTCTCAGATCTTAAACCTCTGCTTCTCCCAACTTCTTCTTTAAAAGAAAAATTTAAAAATCCTCAAATAACTGTCAACTTGAACAAATATGTATTCATATTTAATTTTCCCAATCTAATACCCCCCCATTAAGCCACCAAAATCTCATTCTTCCCTTTTAGGGTCAAACTACTTGAAAGAATGTCTTTGCTCCTTCTCTTCTTCACCAAACATTCAGTACATGATAATTTGTCTTCTGTACTCACCACTCCATTAAAACTGATCTCATCCAAGATATGAACCATTCTCTAGGTGTTAAATGTAATGACCACTATTCAAGCCTTAACTTATTTAACTTCTCTACACTGTCCCTGTTAAGAACAACTACTTTTTCCCTGAAACATGTTCTCTTGACCCGTGTGATGCTAGACTCCTTGTTCTTCAGTCTCCTTCTGTGGATAATTCTTTCCTTCCTTTTCAGTGCCCTTTGATCGTGTTTATCCGCAGTCTTGAGACTCCACATTCTACATTTCTCCAGTCTCTACACTCTCTAGGAAAACTCCGTTACTCTCATGGCCTCAAATTCCAAAGATTTGCTGATGATTCACACTCTGCATCTCTGGAACTCTGGAGCTAAATATCCAGTATTTACTCTTGGATATCTTTCTCTATCAGTATTCCTTCCCTGCTTCTGGAACCCCCTCAAGCCTGCTGTTTCTTTCATGTTTTCTCTTTCCAAACCATCTCATGCATACAGTTACTAACGACTTGTACACATCCTTTGGTCTTATGTGGTACCTCCTCCTGGAACCTTTTTTTTTTTTTTTTTAAGTTTTATTAGAATATACTTTCCAATGTTGTGTTAGTTTCTACTGTACAGCGAAATCAATCAACAGTATGTGTACATATATCCCCTCTTTTCTGGATTTCCTTTGCAGTTAGCTCACCACAGAGGACTGAGTAGTGTTCCCTGTGCCACATAGTGGGTTCTCATTAGTTATCTATCTTGGTAGTGTATAAATTCAGTCCTTTTGCTGAGCACTCTCCTATGTGTTCCCATGCTCCCACAACAACATTTGCTCTCTAGCTTATTTATCACAGGAGATGGACCATTTATAGCAAGTCATGAGGAGAGTGAAAAAGCTGGCTTAAAACTCAACATGCAAAAAATGAAGATCATGGCATCTGTTCCCATCACTTCATGGCAAATAGATGGAGAAACAATGGAAACAGTGACAGACTTTATTTTCTTGGCTCCAAAGTAACTGCAGATGGTGACTGAAGTCATGAAATTAAAAGACACTTGTTTCTTAGAAGAAAAGCTATGACCAACCTAGACAGCATATTAAAAAGCAGAGACATTACTTTGCCCACAAAGGTCCATCTAATCAAAGCTACGGTTTTTCCAGTAGTCATGTATGAATATGAGAGTTGGACTGTGAAGAAGGCTGAGCGCCAAAGAATTGATGCTTTTGAACTATGGTGTTGGAGAAGACCCTTAAGAGTCCCTTGGACTGCAAGATCAAACCAGTCAATCTTACAGAAATTAATCCTGAATATTCATTGGAAGGACTGATGCTGAGGCTGAAACTCCAATACTTTGGCCACCTGATGCAAAGAGCTGGCTCATTAGAAAAGACCCTGATGGTGGGAAAGATTGAAGGCAGGAGGAGAAGGGAACAACAGAGGACAAGATGGTTGGATGGCATCACCGACTCAATGGACATGAGTTTGAGCAAGCTCTCAGAAGTTGGTGAAGAACAGGGAAGCCTGGCATGCTACAGTCCATGGTGTTGCAAAGAGTCAGACCTGACTGAGTGAGTGAACAACAAACAGCAAGAGGAAATCAGTCTTATCAATAATAGTGGAGCTTTTTCAGAAGTTGATTGTAGTAGTGAATTTCAGATTCTATGCAAAAAAGCATGGTGGTCAAGTGTACTTTTACTTGCAGATTTTCTTAATTGCACAAATCAAAACACAAATAAAAGCGACTAAAACTAATATCAAGCTGAATTAATCAAAATAGAATTTATTGCCTCTAGTCACTAAAAAACTCCAGGTTGTCCATTAGTATCTGGATTTGGGGGCTTATGTGATACTAAGAGCCATTTCTCTTGGCTTTTGTCTTCCTTTTATGTTGGCTCCTCAGTGAGACAAGTCATTCACCAATAGAGCTTCTTTTCTTCATGGCAACAAATGTCTCCAACTTCATTAGTATGCGTTGGATTGTTTCTATGCCTGAACTAGCCATTTATAGTAGGGGGTCATTATGCTCTCATTTATAAGCCTTGGTCACATACTATCTCCTTGAACAAGAGGTAGTCAGATAAAGTAAGTTACATTAACAGAGTAGGGGAGAAGGTTCTCAAATAAAACTCATTCTGTTACCAGAAGCAGTGGGAGTGAATTCTGATGGACAAAATTGGTAAATCAGTTAACTTGAAGATGATAGCTCCAGCCGTGCTCTTGATTATAATGTCTTATGAGAGAATTTTAAAATCTCCTAAAGTGGGTGCTCACGGTTTTATAAAAAAAGAAAATATAAACTGTTGGGTTTTTAATGGTTTTATCATTGTGTATAATTTTATATTACAATCCCTGTAAACTCATTGTTAATGAGGACTTGGCATCTATGATTTTCACCTGAATAAGGACTTGGCATCTATGATTTTCACCTGAATATTTGAAGAAACTAAATACTGTTAATTAAAAGTTTTAAAAAATGGAATCACTTTTCCAGTTTTCTGTGGTCCAATACACCTTGAATTCTCTCTTCTCGCAGTATTTTTCAACAGAGCAGTCACATATCTTTAAAAATAATTACTGCATTTGCAAAATTACATGCTGAAAGCATAGTGGTACCTGCAGGTCCCCTGTGTAGTCAGTCCTAAAAGTTACAAAGCACATTAAGTGAATTTCCTTCCTGGATGTAGAGTGTCTACATATGTAGCTTAGGAAATGCAAAGCCAGCTACAAAGTATTTATCCCACCTCAGGCAAAAGCAATTAGCATGCTAAGAAGCACATGTCCTTCTAGGTCATTTTAGTTGCAAAGCTGTCTTTTTAAAGATAAACTGAGCTTTCTTGTGAAAAGAAACAGCAGCATTCATTTTAGTTTCTGATATAAACACACACACACACACACAGGCAAACTTGGAAGTTAGAAAAGCAACACATAACATTTCTGAATCCCCAGATTATCATTTGTTAGCCATTCCCTTCTCCAGGGTATCTTCCTGAGGTGAAGATCAAACCCTGGGCAGTCCTGCATTGCAGGCAGATGATGTAAACACACTTCAAAAGTATAGAATACTTAGACTATGACTTTGTAGGACATTTAGGCTAAAAGAACATGCAAATAGCATTCCAGCTTTTGAAAACATGTTGGTTAGAAAAGGAGTAGCAACTTTACAATTTTCAAGGAGAGTCAGCCCAGACTGTTTTGTTGCTATGGACTTATAACAAGCACACAGGAAAAAAAAAAAAAAAAGGAGGAAAGGAGACCACATTGGCATGTTAACATTTTTTTCTTTTTTTTAAATCTCAGACTTCCCAGGTAGCCTGGATGGTTTCATGGAGAACTGGAAGCTGAGATCAGAGCTGTTCAAAGAATTCAACCCAAGGGCCAGTATCTGTTTCTTCCTAGGCTCCGGGAATTTACATCTCCCAGAGTGTCACTCTTATTGGGTAGTGTGCCATCTCAGGGAGCACTGGCTTTCCTCATATTCAGTGTTCACAGGGTAACTTTGGCTTAGGCACTATTCACTGGTCCCACCAAAGAAAACCAGGAAATGTTTTTAGATGTTGTACGTAGGAAATGAGCAGTCCTGTACTAGAGGAGCCACTTTGAACTGCTTTCTTGAAAGAAGCGTACTGTGTAAGATTGTAAGCTCTGAACTTTCCTCAAAATTAATCAACATATTCCCCAAAATTCCAACTTATATTTTGGAGTTTCAACATATCAGTCAGGGTAGGCTAGCTTATGTTGTGGTAACTAATAGTCAAAGTTGCTCAGTCCTGTCTGATTCTTTGTGATCCTATGGACTGTAACCTGTCAGGCTTCTCAGTCCAGTGAATTCTCCAGGCAAGAATAATGGAGTGGTTAGCCATTCCCTTCTCCAGAGAATCTTCCCAACCCATGGTCCCCTGACTTAGTGGTTTTGTCAAATTCAGACTTAGATTGAAGAAAGTAGGGAAAACCACTAGACCATTCGGATATGACCTAAATCAAATCCCTCACAGTGAAAGTGAGAAATAGATTCAAGGGATTATGTGATAGACAGAGTGCCTGAAGAACTATGGATAGAAGTTCCTGACATTGTACAGGAGGCAGTGACCAAGAACATTGCCTAGAAAAAGAAATGCAAAAAGGCAAAACGGTTGTCTGATGAGGCCTTACAAATAGCTGGGAAAAGAAGAGAAGCTAAAAGCAATGGAAAAAAAGAAAGATATACCCATTTGAATGCAGAGTTTCAAAGAATAGCAAGGAGGGATAAGAAAGCCTTCCTCAACAATCAATACAAAGAAATAAAGGAAAACAAGAGAATGGGAAAGACTAGAGATCTCTTCAAGAAAAATCGAGATAGCAAAGGAACATTTTATGTTGATGAGCACAATAGAGGACAAAAGTGTTATGGACCTAACATAAGCAGAAGATGTTAAGAAGTGGTAGCAAGAATACACAAAAGAACTATGCAAAAAAGATCTTCATGACCCAGATAACTTCGATGGTGTGATCACTCACCTAGAGCCAGACATCCCGGAATGCGAAGTCAAGTGAGCCTTAGGAAGCATCACCATGAACAAAGCTAGTGGAGGTGATGGAATTCCAGTTGAGCTATTTCAAATCCTAAAAGATACTGTGAAAGTGTTGCACTCAATATGCCAGCAAACTTGGAAAACTCAGCAGTGGCCACAGGACTAGAAAAAGTCAGTTTTCGTTCCAATCCCAAAGAAAGGCAATGCCAAAGAATGTGCAAACTACCACACAATTGCACTCATCTCACATGCTAGTAAAGTAATGCTCAAAATTCTCCAGGTCAAACTTCAAAGGTACGTTAACCACGAACTTCCAGATGTTCAAGTTGGAGTTAGAAAAGGCAGGGGAACCAGAGATCAAATGGCAAATATCTGCTGGATCACTGAAAAAGCAAGAGAGTTCCAGAAAAACATCTACTTCTGCCTTCTTGACTACTCCAAAGCCTTTGACTGTGTGGATCACAATAAATTGTGGAAAATTCTTCAAGAGATGGAAATACCAGAACACCTGACCTGCCTCCTAAGAAATCTGTATGCAGGTCAAGAAGCAACAATTAGAACCAGACATGGGACAACAGACTGGTTCCAAATAGGGAAAGGAGTACTAAAAGGCTATATATTCTCACCTGCTTATTTAGCTTCTATGCAGAGTACATCATGCGAAATGCCAGGCTGGATGAAGGACAAGCTGGAATCCAGATTGCTGGGAGAAATATCAATAACCCCAGATATTCAGATGACAACCACCCTTATGGCAGAAAGTGAAGAGGAACTAAAGAGCCTCTTGATGAAAGTGAAAGACAAGAGTGAAAAAGTTAGCTTAAAATTCAACATTCAGAAAACTAAGATCATGGCATCCAGTCCCATCACTTCATGGCAAATAGATGGGGAAACAAAGGAAACAGTGACAGACTTCATTTTCCTGGGCTCAAAATCACTGCATGGTGACTGCAGCCATGAAGTTAAAAGATGCTTGCTCCTTGGAGGAAAAGCTATAACCAACCTGGACAGTATATTAAAAAGCAGAGACATTACTTTGCCAACAAAGGCCTGTCTAGTCAAAGCTATGGTTTTTCCAGTAGTCATATATAGATGTGAGTTTTGGACTATAAAGAAAGCTAAGCACCGAAGAATTGATGCTTTTTAACTATGGTGTTGGAGAGGACTCTTGAGAGTCCCTTTGACTGCAAGGAGATACAACCAGTCAATCTTAAAGGAAATCAGTCCTGAATATTCATTGGAAAAACTGATTCTGATGTTGAAACTCCAGTACTTTGGCTACCTGATGTGAAGAACCGACTCATTGGAAAAGACCCTGATGCTGGGAAAGATTGAAGGCGGCAGGAGAAGGAGATGATAGAGGATGAGATGGTTGAATGGCATCACCAACTCAATAGACATGAGTTTGAGTAAGCTCAGAGAGTTGGTGATGGGCAGGGAAGCCTGGCGTGCTGCTGCTCATGGGGTCACAAAGAGTCAGACACAGCTGGGTGACTGAAATGAACTGAACTGATAATAAAGATTTATTTCTTGGTCATTTAATCTGCAGCAAATCAATGACTCCAGGGCAGTTGAATGCCATATGAAACTCGGCAACCCCTTAAGAGTCAATCTTGTGACATCACCATCTCAAGAGCTAGCTTCCAGGGGAAGAAAGAGCTAAGCAAATTCACATCTATCCTAAATATTTCGAGCAGTACCCATCAATTCCATACAAAGTCCATGGTCCAGAACTAGTCACATCGCCTTGCTTCCTATAGGCACACTGGGAATTGGGAGAGGCATATCCAGTGAGTATACAATTTATCTGTCATTCTCAGTTTCTTGTCGCTGTAATGGGTGTGCACACCATGCTGCATAGGATTATTGCTTCCCTGGTGGCTCAGAGGTTAAAGCGTCTGCCTCTAATGCGGGAGACCTGGGTTTGATCCCTGGGTCGGGAAGATCCCCTGGAGAAGGAAATGGCAACCCACTCCAGGATTCTTGCCTGGAGAATCCCTTGGGCGGAGGAGCCTGGTGGGCTACAGTCCATGGGGTTGCAAAGAGTCGGACATGACTGAGCAACTTAACTTTAACTTCAGTAATCTAGGACCACTATATAACAAATGAAATTGTAGATCTAATGTGCTTAGCACATTTGTTATAGAGCAAGTACTAAAGAAATAATTACTCTCATTGTTACTTTCTTTCAGAAAAGTAGCTATTGGTATAGTCATTACTTATAGTCTCATAGATTCTTCATAGTACTAAATATACTTTAGTACATTTTAACTTTTAAGATCACTTCAAAACATTTTCATGAACTTCAGATTTTTTTTCCTCTGTCTGTTTTTCTTCTTAGTCACTCATTTTTAACCCTATTAAGAGATTTGACAACAGTTTGAAACACTTCAACATTGGATCAAATCATAATAACTGAGAATTTTTTTTTTCCAAGTTGGAACTTCATTGAAGCCTGCAGGTACACACATAATAGGTTTGGCTCTCATTGGGGCTCAGAATACATTTAGTCAAAACTTCATTCTCTTTCCACAGATTAAGGAGTCATATTCAGATTCTCTAAGACAATATGTTTATTTTGTACATATAACTGTACTATGAAAGCTAAGGATAACTCAGATATATCAGTGACTTCCAAATCTCAAAATATTGGTGAATACATAGAACAAGTTATACATAATCATATATAGATTAAGCTGTAAGTATCAGGAAGAAAATAGAATACCCAGTCAGGCAACTGGGGAAGGTGACCTGGGAGAGGAAGTTTTTGAGATGATGTCATTGAATATGTAGTATTTTAGAATGTGGAGATGAGGAAAAAGAGAAAATAGGCAAAAAGAAAAATACAGGCAAGAATATAGCAGGTCCTAATCTTTTAGTAAAGAATGTTGTAAAGGGCACTTTAAAGATCAAGCTCACGCACTAGGGACCTTGAAAGTTATAATCATAAATACTTTTTAACCTACTCAATAAAAATAGTCTTCAATTAACTTTCAGTGCACTCCAAACCTGATAAAATAGATGAAACAATGTTCCCCAATATAGACAGCAACAGCTGAAATGTACACAAGCTAATGCAGCAGATTTCCATTTTCCATTCTTAGTCTTTTAGGAGCTTTGAAGGAGTGAGAAAAAAATCATATAGAGAGTAAGTTTTTGAAAACTGTCAAAGTTGTCCAAGTAGAAGTTGAAAAATATTTTAGAAAACTTAATGGAAGTCTTGATTCTTTTTCACGTGTAAGAAAGTTTCAAAAAGTCTGTTTTGCTTGTTGTCAGAGAGAAGGATTATGTGGTTAGTATATTCAGCTTTTATATTTGAAAAAGTGAAAGGATTAGATAGAGCAGGACAGTAGTTTGAAATTATATTGGAATGATGTGTTTAACGTTCATTGTAGAAAGCACTATCATGATCTTTGTTAGATCTGTCTTTGTTAGAACTGGAGAAATGAGGCCACACAATGGATGCTATTCAAAATAGATATTTAATTATAAATATATTCTCCTTTGTTATTAAGCCATTTTGGAAAAATCAGTTATAGATTCATTAATAATTACCATTTTAAAAAGTTCTGGTTGAATAATTTTTTAAATTAATTGCTGATTATTCACAGCAGTGTCCTGCAACAAATCATAAAGTGTGTATTTTTAAAATCAAGTGATAACACAGGATATAAGAAAGTCTGGTTAAGCTTGCATCTGCCAAAAAATAGGCAACTTGGGATAAATATTGTTCTTTAATCTGTTTGTACATGTTTATAGGTACCTGGAATGAGTAAGTGCTCAGATAAAAACATTATGTATAAATGTGTCAGGCTTTATACACTGATATGATGCTGTAGGAATGTTAGCAAATAGGATTATTTTTCTTTCATTTTTTTAAAGAGGATTATTTTCTGCTATTCATTTGGCAGAATCTACAATAAAATTATATTTTTGGCTTCATTTCAGTACAAAACTAGAAATGGTGATTACTTCGGAGCCACTTAAAGGCATCTTCCTTAGAAACATCATGCTCTTGCCATTTTGCAAAATTGTGTCCAAGAAATGCAATGATTCTCAGCATTCTTGAATATGTGACAGAATTGCTACTATTTTAAGCTAAGCAACATCAAGTTCACTTGTTGCTCAGTGTAAAAGCAAACCTAAAGATGGTGTGGTTGAGAGAAATCAAGCAGCATGCTATATGTTATTAGGTAATATTATGGAGTGAGGGTTTATAATTTATTTCATGTTCATGATAATTTTTAAAAACTTTTAAAACCAAATATATAATGTACTAATAATCTGAGATTTTTGAATAATAACTGTCAACCTTAGGTCAATGCAAGCATTTTTGTTTTTGTTTTCTCTGAAAGTGACTGTGTAATGGGAAAGGGTTTTCTAATTCCTACCTCTTTTTCTATTCTTTGGTTCTACATCAAGGAAACCAGTGTGCTTCTCAAAATAGAGACTTGGCTTCCTGGAATGGAGCTTTGGAGAAGGAAGAAAGCCTGAAGAATAAACAGTAATGGCAGGGAGTTGCCATCGAAGGTGTGAACTGTTTGGTGAGTTCAAGATGTATAGTCCCCAAACCAAGATGAAAGAATGGGATAAGGACCTACAGTTCCCAAATTCTTCTCCAAGTTCATCTCCCAGGGCTGTTACACAATTCATTTTGCTTAATATTATTTTTAACAATAGCAACATGTTGAATTATGTTGTTTTACTCACCCAATTTCTGATTCTGATAGCACTCTATATTAAGCTGAATTGAAATGACTCCTTTATTTTCACATGTTGTTGCTTCTTTTTCTGAAAGCTCCAATTCCTTTAATTAGGTTGTCGGTCAATGTTTATTCAGTGCCATACAGTTTAAATTACTGTAGGTTAATGATGTGTTTACTTTTCAGTGATTATAGGGTGTACTACACTCTATTTCTTCTCTTCCTTTTCATTGAGCATCTTGTAATCACCTGCCTTTTCCAAATCCTGATACCTAAGGCATGACAAATCTCTTTTAGTCACAGTAAGCCACTGTGAAATATCTTCCCACTAAGACAGTTCCGAATGAGAAAGCCATCTTTGGTGGCTTTGTAGATGCTCTTTGACCATTTACACATTTCTCCGTCATTATTTCTTACATCTGGTCCAACATTGATGCTTCTTCAAACCCTTTCCTTCTCCCTAATTCCAAGATCAGGATAGAAATGTCTTGTTCTAATAGGTGTGAGTCATTAGTTGAGAGGAGTAAAAATTCATTAGAAAATGAAGCTAGATGAATATGGAAAAGGGATGGAGAGCAGAATTATTTTTCCAAGTTATAGGAAAGTAAACATGAGAAAAGTAACCCAAAGCAAACTGTTTTCATGTCTGAATGAATGCTGTATTTATGATTATGGTCTTCATGCCCAATAATTATCATAAGGAACCATGTCAGAAAAATCCTTAAGTCTTCTTTTACATTTGTAAAGAAAAAAACTTGTTGTCACTTAAGTGCAATAACCAGAAGATGCTCATGACAATCAGCCAAATATCTTTTACTTTCAGATATAATACACGTCTATTCCTGTGTTTTTCCAAAGCACCATGTTCTTATGAAGCCATAGTAGTTGTTGACATGGTCTGTACAGCATTTCATCACAGGAAGAAGTTATTTGAAATTTTGCTAGTAGGCTGCCCCAGGTTGGTTCAAAGAATTACCATACTTGACCTGTAGGCAGTTCTTCCTGTCTAATACATTTCATTCAAAACAATGATTTCCAGAAACTTATTTGTACATCAGAATTCTCTAGGGAGTTTGATAAAAGCTGGGCAAACAGCATGCTAAGCCTAGTGAGTCCAACTCTCTAGGCTGGAAACTGTGGGCTGCATTTTTACCAAATGAGCATGTTTATTTCTCTGAATCTGGAAAGCTCTTTATTGAATGTTTCCTGAATTTGCATACACTGAACATTTTAGATGAACATATCTTAATTCTGGCCAATTATCATAATCACCTTGGGAGCATTCAAGCACTTACAGTCACAGCGCTCAGCCACACAAATGTGATTATGTAGATCTTAAGATAGGCAACCAGAATCCATATTTTACAAAAGGACCTCATATAATTCTTATCAAAGCCGCACTTGGTATGACTTTCTAAAAGCACATTAATAGCAGTTTCATCTTCAGTATTCAACAGTTTTAGAAAAATCTGAACTTGGCAATGATCTGATTTTTTTTTAACCATACTAAAGTTAATTAAAATATTTGACTTATTAAATATCTAAGCATGGAACAACCCTTAATTATTTATACACTCCTTAAAAATAAAGTTATTACACTCTTGTTTGTTTAAAAAGTATACTAAACTTCTACTGAGATATTCAGTAAAATTTTATGTATTACTCATACATATATGTATACAAATGAAATATCTAAAGTGGTTTCCCTAATTATTTACCATATTGTCTTATGCAATCCTTTATAAAGTATTGAATTAAAAAAATATTTATTATGTCTTCTGTTGATAGAATGTTAAACATTCTATTATCCAAAAGGATAAGAACTTTCTATGATACATTCAGCAGTGCACTCCTAGGCCCTATAATAGTGACTGGTACATAATAGGGGTCAGTAAACATTTGTTGAATTTATAGATCATGTATTATATAGATACACACCATTATTTAGGTAAGCCATGTGTCCATATATAAGGTTGACATATTACCCAATCATGTGCACACACAATATTTGTGTAATATTGTAGATGTTAATAAAAGTTCATTCTATTAGTCAAGAAAGTTATTTTATTCAAAGGCATAGGAATCTCCCATAAGTCCAAAATAAAAAGAGGGTTTGGTAATCTTGAATAGATCGCCTCATCTTTTATATATGAAAGGGACCCAGAGGTCTTATTTAAGATATTTTATTACTATTTCTTTTCAGGAGGGTCACACCACTCCTCAGGTGTTATGAATCACTCTCACTTAATGTACGTGAAAAGCAGTCGAATCATGCTGCAGTCACATTGCCTCATAAGGAATGTGTCAGCTATTTGTCTTCATTCACATGATGAAAAGTGTAGTTAATGAAACTGTTACATTGTCACCTTGAAAACCTTTAAAATCAAGTGGCTAAAAATATTTCCTTATGGTATAAGGGAGTGAGGACACTAAAAGCTTACCTTTAAAACTATTTTTAAAGGATGAGGCTATTATAATTGCATCTTTTCTCTCTGGATAATAGCCTTTTCAACTGAAGAGTGCCTTTTAGAGGTGTTCAGTATAGCAGTTCATTGGATCCTCAGCTTGGCTATACTACCAAATATGGCACCTGGGAGGCAGGTGGATGTATGGCATATATAATATTTTGTTCATTTATGTATTAATTCTTTCAAAAACATTCATTCTAGTAGTATTCTTTGTTATTCCAGAAACTATTAGGCAACCTCTAGAAGATGAGAGATAATGATGGATTATCATAATGATGGAATCAGTAAAATGTTATATGCTATGATAGCGGTATATATGCTGACTGCACTGGAAATAAAAACAAGGACATCTATAGGACAATGGCATCAAGGATGGCTACCTGGAGTTGCAGATACTTGTGCTGAGTTTTGATGTTGAGTTGCATTTATCCATCGCACAAATATTTACTGAGTGACTTTTAAGGAAACTAGGCTACACTCTGAATATACTATGGGGAAAAAGACAGACATGAATACTGCCATCATAAACTCATAGCCTGTGAGGGGGACAGACATAAAACAAAAATATATGCTAAGTGAGGAAAATTCAATAAGAGAACATTGCAGATAGACCAAAATGTTGACAAATTGCTCAGGGAAAGCCTCTCTAAGAGAAAATGATATTTGATTTGACACCTTAAATGGAGTAGAAGTTAGCTAAGCAAAGACAGAAAAGAGCATTCTAGGTAGCAGAATTTCCTTTATTTTACTCAAAGAATTTTAAAAAATTATTTATTTTTTAATCGAAGAATAATTGCTTTACAGGATTTTGTTGTTTTCTGTCAAACATCAACATGGATCAGCCATAGGTATACATATATCCCCTCCCTTTTGAATCTCCCTCCCATCTCCCTCCCTATCCCATATCTCTAGGTTGATACAGAGCTCCTGTATTTGAGTTTCCTGAGCCATACCTCAAATTCTCATTGGCTATCTATTTTATGTATGATAATGTAAATTTCCAGGTTACTCTCTCCATACATCTCACCCTGTCCTCCCCTCTTCCCATGTCCATAAGTCTATTCTCTATGTCTGTTTCTCCATTAGTTCAGTTCAATTCAGTCAGTTAATCATGTCCAACTCTTTGTGACCCCATGGACTGCAACACTGCAGGCCTCCCTGTCCATCACCAACTTCTGGAGCTTACTCAAACTCATGTGCATTGAGTCAGTGATGCTATACAACCATCTCATCCTTTATCATCCTCTTCTCCTCTTGCCTTTAGTCTTACCCAGCATCAGGGTCTTTCAAATGAGTCAGCACTTCATTTCACATCAGGTGGTGAAAGTATTGTAGTTTCAGTTTCAGCATCAGTCCCTCCAATGAATATTCAGGACTCATTTCCTTTAGGATGGACTGGTTGGATCTCCTTGCAGTCCAGGGGATTCTGAAGAGTTTTCTCCAACACCACAATTCAAAAGCATCAATTCTTTGGCACTCAGCTTTCTTTATAGTCCAGCTCTCACATCCATACATGATTACTGGAAAAATCATAGCTTTGAAGACAGACCTTTGTTGGCAAAGTAATGTCTCTGCTTTTTAATATGCTGTCTAGGTTGGTCATAATTTTTCTTCCAAGGAGCAAGTGTCTCTTAATTCATGGCTGCAGTCACCATCTGCAGTGATTTGAGAAGAGAAGAAGAGAAGTCACTCAGTCGTGTCCGACTCTTTGCGACCCCGTGGACTGTAGCCCACCAGGCTCCTCGGTCCATGGGATTTTCCAGGCAGGAATACTGGAGTGGGTTGCCATGAGAGCCCCCCAAAATAAAGTTTCTCACTGTTTCCACTATTTCCCCATTTATTTGCCATGAAGTTATAGGACCAGACACCATGATCTTAGTTTTCTAAATGTTGAGTTTCAAGCCAACTTTTTCACTCTCCTCTTTCACTTTCATCAGGAGGCTCTTTAGTTCTTATTCCCTTTCTGTCATAAAGGTGGTTTCATCTGCATATCTGAGGTTATTGATATTTCTCCCGGCAATCTTGATTCCAGCTTGTGCTTTATCCAGCCCAGCATTTCTCATGATGAACTCTGCATAGAAGTTAGATAAGCAGGGTGACAATATACAGCCTTGACGCACTCCTTTCTTGATTTGGAACCAGTCTGTTGTTCCATGTCCAGTTGTAACTGTTGCTTCCTGATCTGCATACAGATTTCTCAAGAGGTAGGTCAGGTGGTCTGGTATTCTCATCTTTTTAAGCATTTTCCACAGTCAAAACATAAGAATAATAAATGTTTTTCTTGAATAACTGCTTTCTGAGCCCTTCCCTCACTGGGAATCACAGTTCATCTCACAGTCCTCCAACACTGTGCTGATCTCTGGGCCTCTTTTGGGGGCAGCTCAGATTCTAATCTTGTCCTACCCCTGTATGTTCTTACCTCCAATGTCCACAGCCATCAGAACTAGTGCATTTTATTTGTGGGAGCTCTCAATGGCCTTTTATATATTCCATGGACTCAGAGTCTGCCTAGTTGATCATGTGGATTTAATCTGTTGCTTGTACAGCTGGTGGGAAGGTTTGGGGTGTTCTTCCTTAGCCACACTGTCCCTGGGTTTCAACTGTAGTTTTATTTCCACCTCTGCATGTGGGTCGTCCACTGGGGTTTGCTCTTGAGGCTGCCCTTGAGGACTTGGGTTTGCCCTAGCGAAGGCCTGTTGTGGAGGTAATGCAGCTGCTTGGGTCACAGGGGTTTTGGCAGCACTAGGTACGCAAGAGCATTGGACGCTAGGGCAGCAAGAAATATAGTGCTCTAGAAGGCTATGGCAACCAGTATTGGCCAATGTGCTCCAGTATTCTTGCCTGGAGACCCCCTGACAGAGAATCCCGGCAGGCCACAGTCTCCAGGGTTGCAAAGAGCTGAACACGACTGAAGTGACTTTGCCTGCATAGATCCAAAACCTTTTTCTTTTTGCCTTGGGCAGCTCTGCCACAGTGAGGGTTGAGCATGAAGGTGGCACTGCTGCTTGGGTCGTGGTGACCCTGTTGGCACTAAGTGTGCAGGGACATGGACTGCCTCAGCTGCATGAATTAGGGCACAACAGAGTCTTTCTTTGAGCCTCTGGTAGCTGGCAATCAGCAGGCCCCTTTGGCTAGTCTTTCTCCATAGCTCCCCCATTCAGACACTTAGAGGGCTCCCTTGCCTGAGGTCCTTCTCTGTTTGGCTTATCAGGCAGATAGAAGGACCACCCTGGCTGGGGTCCTACTCTGTAGATCAGTGCATCAGGCACTTAAAGGGGCATCCTGGGTGAGGTCCTACTCTGTAGTTTGGCACATCAGTCACTTAAGGGAGCACCCTGGGTGGGGTCCTACTCTGTAGTTCTGTGTGTCAGGCACTTGGCAGGCCAGCCTATCTATTGTTCAGCTGCTGATGCTGGCGTGTGGGGAGAGTGAAGCTATGGCTCCAGCCTCTACGCTGACTAAGCAGTATCGCCTTGCTTCCTTGGCTTCCTGGCTTTCCTCCACAGGCATTTCCCACCACAGTCTCCTCCCTCACATCCCCTAGGTCCATCTCTCCACAGTCAACAACAGCCCTCACCGTGAGATTGCTCCACAATCCCTGAGCGCCAGCTCCCAGCCTCTCTCTGTGTCCTTCTCAGGGACCTGCATCCCTGTCTTGGGTATGGATGGCTGCAGCAAGGACTGTCTGATTCTCATTCCATTTAGGCTGCCACAGATCAGCTGTTTCACTCTCAGCCTTAAACGTTTCTCCTCTGACTCAGACAGTTGCCCCGCTGTTGGTATTGGACCCCCTGCTTCAGTTCCCCCACCCTCTAAGGGCAGGTCCTGTCCTAGAAACACTCCTGTTTCCCCCCTTGTTCCTTCATCCTACTGTATCTTGCATGGTTCTCTGTATTCTTTTCCCTTGGTCAGGTACTTCTGTCCTCTCTCTGCTGGTGTTCTGCATGCACTTCTGATGGTGTTTGACGGTATATTCCTGATGTATCCATGGAGAGAGATGTACTCCATGTCCACCTACACCTCTGCCATCTTGTTCTTTTACTCAAAGAATTTTGCTCTGAAACAACCACCAAACAAAAAAAAAATGAAAAAGAATTTTTAAAGCATTGCCTTCTCTGAACATTGTGGTAGTAAAAAATTTTCAGAACACCATGCATGGTTATTAAAAAAATGGAAACTAAATTCTTTTTGTAACTATGCGTGTTGACAGACGTTAACTAGACTTATTGTGTTGATCATTCTGTAATATATACAAATATCAAATCATCCCATTGTATACCTCTAGCAAACATAAGATTATATGTGAGTTATTCCTCAATAAAAAAAAAGTATAAAAAATTTCAGATTAAACCAAAAGTGATGGTTTGGAAACTCTTAGGTTAAGAGCCTGAAATATCTTCTTTTTCCTTTTTTGATTTCTTCCTCTCTCTTTCAAAAATTATTCTTAAGAGGGAATAGAAGATATTTTAGAAACAGTCATCAGGACATTGTTTAAATTTAATTTTGCTGTTATTTTTAAGTTATATAGTCACTTTTGATTTCATGGGTTTATTGCTATTGAGTTTTTTAAACTTTCAAATGTCATCTTATGCTTGGATCAGTGCAGCTGAAGAACGTTGTAAAATACACAAAGACCCAATATGTAGTTACTGCCTTTCTAACTTTTCACTCTTCAACAAACTTTTCTATTTATTACCCTCCAGCCATAATAACTCACTCTTGTCAGATTGTATTCCTTTCTGCCCATCTCCATTTTCAGTTTATTTCTGTTCTCATTCAATAGTGGTTATGCGGCACTACAGCACATTCATAAGATCTGGTTTTCAGGTCTCTAGTGATGCAAATGCTTTCTCATGTGCCATGGGGCAGAGGCATTCATTTGGTTTTACAGGAAGAGGGCAATGGTATATCAAAGTCTCTGAACCTTTACTCCAAGGCTTTTTTGAGGAACTGACATTCACATGGGGAATTAATGAAGCTGTTCCTGCAAAAAATGAGAAAGAATAAGGGAGAGATAGGAATACCAGGAAGTGAGAAAATGCATTTACAAAGATTCATAGAATTCAGTTCAGTTCAGTCACTTAGTTCAGTTCAGTTCAGTTCAGTTCAGTCGCTCAGTCATGTCCGACTCTTTGCGACACCATGAATCGCAGCACGCCAGGCCTCCCTGTCCATCACCAACTCCCGGAGTTCACTCAGATTCACGTCCATCGAGTTAGTGATACCATCCAGCCATCTCATCCTCAGTCGTCCCCTTCTCCTCCTGCCCCCAATCCCTCCCAGCATCAGAGGCTTTTCCAATGAGTCAACTCTTCGCATGAGGTGACCAAAGTACTGGAGCTTCAGCTTTAGCATCATTCCTTCCAAAGAAATCCCAGGGCTGATCTCCTTCAGAATGGACTGGTTGGATCTCCTTGCAGTCCAAGAGACTCTCAAGAGTCTTCTCCAACACCACAGTTCAAAAGCATCAATTCTTCAGCGCTCAGCCTTCTTCACAGTCAAACTCTCACATCCATACGTGACCACTGGAAAAACCATAGCCTTGACTAGACGGACCTTAGTCGGCAAAGTAATGTCTCTGCTTTTGAATATGCTATCTAGGTTGGTCATAACTTGTCTTCCAAGGAGTAAGGGTCTTTTAATTTCATGGCTGCAGTCACCATCTGCAGTTATTTTAGAGCCCTCCAAAATAAAGTCTGACACTAGTTCCACTGTTTCCCCATCTATTCCCCATGAAGTGATGGGACCGGATGCCATGATCTTAGCTTTCTGAATGTTGAGTTTTAAGCCAACTTTTTCGCTCTCCTCTTTCACTTTCATCAAGTGACTCAGTCATGTCCAACTCTTTGTGTCCCCATGGACTGCAACACACCAGGCCTCCCTGTCCATCACCAACTCCCAGAGTTTACTCAACTCATGTACATTGAGTCGGTGATGCCATCCTACCATCTCATCCTCTGTCATCCCTTTCTTCTGCCTTCAGTCTTTCCCAGCATCAGGGACTTTTCTAATGAGTCAGCTCTTCACATCTATTGGCCAAAGTATTGGAGCTTCAGCTTCAGCATCATTCCTTCCAATGAATAGTCAGGATTGATTTCCTTTAGGATTTGACTGGTTTGATCTTCTTTCAGTCCAAGGGACTCTCAAGAGTCTTTCCCAGCACCACAGTTAGAAAGCAATTCTTCAGTGCTTAGCCTTTTTTATGGTCCAACTCTCACATCCATACATGACTACTGGAAAATCCATAGCTTTCACTATATGGACCTTTTTTGGCAAAGATTTTCTTGGCCTGAATCTAAAACATCAGATGATTCTGGGGCTCCTTGGATTAATTTCAGTAGCATGCCACAGGTAGCTTTAATTTTAATGAACTGAGTTGAGAGTGTTTATTATGTTTCTTAGTTATAATAAGAAAATAATCCCACTGATTAGGTTTGTTTTATTTTTAATTTAGAACTTATATTACCTCAGAATAGATGTGTATCCTATATTGGAGTATCATTTCTATCCTCAAATCATGTGTAGTAAACAAAAAAATCCTTAAAATTTCATTTCAGTTGCTATGCTGTCCTGCAGTACATATTTTATTTTTGGCATTATCATTTGATTATTCTCTAAACATTCTTATGTCCTTCAACTGATAGTCCAAAATATTAAGCAATTTTTGCATCTTTCTGAGGAGATTTAACTCCCTCAAATGACTACCTAGAGCCTACATAATCTCCCTTAGATCTTCCAGGTTATTTGACCTACCATTTCAAACATTTTCATTAGCATTTTTTTTGAACTTTATAGATCTAAATAACTAACTGGAACAGAAATAAAGGTACTAATGTAATAAAAATGAGAGTTAGTGAAGTAGAGCCTATACTGAGAGCTAATTGACATGATTAAGCGATTAAAAAAAAAAAAAACTTCTGTATTGCATTCACAGTTTAAAAGAAACCAACCAATGTTTCTGTATATTCACAATCTAATTCAGATACATAATTCATCATTTGTCTTCATTCCGCACATAGTTTGAGATGTAAAAGAATCCTAAACCCAAATGTTAAGTGGACTTTTTAGAGGTAGAGTACAATTGGTACATTGGAGGTAATAAGAGTTGCTCTAAGTATAAGATATGCTAAAACAGGGTGATAAGGGGAGCTCTGCCACCAGTGTTTTATAGTTTTCTATATATAGGTCTTTAGTATTTTATTATTTTCGTTGCAATGGTGAATGGAATTGTTTCCTTAATTTCTTTTTCTACCTTCTCATTATTAGTGTTTAGGAATGCAAAGGATTTCTGTGTGTTGATTTTATTCATTGATTAGCTGCAACTTTACTATATTTATTGATTAGCTCTAGTAATTTTCTGGTGGAGTCTTTAGGGTTTTCTATGTAGAGGATCATGTCATCTGCAAACAGTGAGAGTTTTACTTCTTCTTTTCCAATATGGATTCCTTTTATTTCTTTTTCTGCTCTGATTGCTGTGGCCAAAACTTCCAGAACTATGTTGAATAGTAGCGGTGAAAGTGGACACCCTTGTCTTGTTCCTGACTTTAGGGGAAATGCTTTCAATTTTTCACCATTGAGGATAATGTTTGCTGTGGGTTTGTCATATATAGCTTTTATTATGTTGAGGTATGTTCCTTCTATTCCTGCTTTCTGGAGAGTTTTTATCATAAATGGATATTGAATTTTGTCACAGGCTTTCTCTGCATCTACTGAGATAATCATATGGCTTTTATTTTTTAATTTGTTAATGTGGTGAATTACATTGATTGATTTGTGGATACTGAAGAATCCTTGCATCCCTGTGATAAAGCCCACTTGGTCATGGTGTATGATCTTTTTAATGTGTTGTTGGATTCTGATTGCTGGAATTTTGTTGAGGATTTTTGCATCTATGTTCATCAGTGATATTGGCCTGTAGTTTTCTTTTTTTGTAGTATCTTTGTCAGGTTTTGGTATTAGGGTGATGGTGGCCTCATAGAATGAGTTTGGAAGTTTACTTCCCTCTGCAATTTTCTGGAAGAGTTTGAGTAGGATAGGTGTTAGCTCTTCTCAAAATTTTTGGTAGAATTCAACTGTGAAGCCATCTGGACCTAGGCTTTTGTTTGCTGGAAGATTTCTGATTACAGTTTCAATTTCCGTGCTTGTGATGAGTCTGTTAAGATTATCTATTTCTTCCTGGTTCAGTTTTGGAAAGTTGTACTTTTCTAAGAATTTGTGCATTTCTTCCACGTTGTCCATTTTATTGGCATATAATTGCTGATAGTAGTCTCTTATGATCCTTTGTATTTCTGTGTTGTCTGAAATGAATTGCCAGTCTAGGTTCGATACAGGATGCTTGGGGCTGGTGCACTGGGATGACCCAGAGAGATGATATGGTGAGGGAGGTGGGAAGAGGGTTCAGGATTGGGAACTCATGTACACCTGTAGCAGACTCATGTTGATGTATGGCAAAACCAATGCAGTATTATAAAGTAAAATAAAGTAAAATAAAAAAAAAAGAAAAGGGGAGCTCTGACATAAAAGCCACCCTGTCAAAAATCCAAGCCCTTGTTTATAACAGAGACATTTGGGGAAATAACCAAGACAACAGACCAAAGTCAGGCTTTAAAAATGACAAGTAAATATGTCAGTTGATGGGAGAGGATGTGGGAAGCTGCAAAGTGAGCAAAGGGTATTTATTAAGAGCCTGGGCCTGGTTGACGATCATGTAAATTGAATCTTGAATCCATAACTGAGTGGTGTTGGTCGAGGAACTTCACTTTGAACTTGAACAAGTGACTTCTGAGAGCCTCAGTTCTCTTATTCTGGCAAGTGACATAGCTGTACGTGTCAGTTTCTTCATGTGTATGAGGAACAATTGATGAAATTAATGTTATTAAACTGTTGTGAAATGCAGAGAGATAATTTATATAGAACTCTTAGCAGAGCACCTGGTATACAATAGGAACCAGCGAATATTAAATATTACAATGGTTATGATTAAGATAGTGTTTGCCAATTGTTATTCAGAACTCGGGGGGTTTAGAAAATATGAAGAATGAGACCCATTGTTACTTAGGGGAATAGTAGCACTTGCATAAATCTAATTAGACAGGGCTTAAGGGCAGGCTCCAGAAAAGGCAATGGCACCCCACTCCAGTACTCTTGCCTGGAAAATCCCATGGTTGGAGGAGCCTGGTGGGCTACAGTCCATGGGGTCGCTAAGAGTCGGACATGGCTGAGCGACTTCACTTTCACTTTTCACTCTCATGCATTGGAGAAGGAAATGGCAACCCACTCCAGTGTTCTTGCCTTGAGAATCCCAGGGATGGCGGAGCCTGGTGGGCTGCCGTCTATGGGGTCTCACAGAATCGGACACGACTGAAGCGACTTAGCAGCAGCAGCAGCAAGGGCAAGCTCAGATGGGAAAGAATCTGCCTGCAAAGTAGGAGACCTGGGTTCAATCTCTGGGTTGAAAGATGCCCTGGGAAAGGGAATGACAACTCACTCCAGTATTCTTGCTTGGAGAATTCCATGGACACAGGAGCCTGGTGGGCTACAGTCCATGGGGTCACAAAGAGTTGAACATGACTGAGCAACTAACACTTTTACTTTCTAAGGGCAGGTGCTTTGTTCTAGAAAGACAATGTGGCTCCAAAATAATCTTGCTGTTGGCAAAGTAGAGATTATATTAGTACAAAGATGCTGCTGCTGCTGCTGCTAAGTCGCTTCAGTCATGTCCGACTCTGTGCAACCCCAGAGACGGCAGCCCACCAGGCTCCCCGTCCCTGGGATTCTCCAGGCAAGAACACTGGAGTGGGTTGCCATTTCCTTCTCCAATGCATGAGAGTGAAAATTGAAAGTGAAGTCGTTCAGTTGTGTTCGACTCTTAGAGACCTCATGGACTGCAGCCTACCAGGCTCCTCCATCCATGGGATTCTTCAGGCAAGAGTACTGGAGTGGGGTGCCATTGCCTTCTCTGACATAGATGCTAGGCAAATATAAACAGGCTTTTGAGAGTAATAGGAAAAGATATTGAAACTTTTTGTGTCTGCCTGCAACAGATTGAGGTTATCAGGAAATTCAAATCAGGCCATCCAGCTGTGACCAGTGGAACTGGCAGAGGCGGGGATATAAAATTAAAGAATCCATGCCCAGCACTTGGTACAATGCTTCATAAATAGGATTTGTAATTGTTGTGCTTTCCTTGAAATATTTTCTACTCTCGACATCCCTAGTAACAAGGGTTGCCAGATCTAGCAAGTAAAAAATAAAGAATTCTCAGTTACATTTGAATTTCACATAAGCAATGAACAATTTTTAGTATTTCTATAGTATTGCATATAGTTAGAGCTTTACCAATAACCCACTCTTCTTTATCCACTATACTTCTCAGTTATTCTTTGGTGGCTCCTTGAGTTGGATGGACCTTTTATGCCACAAGAGAAATTTCTTTCTACTTGTAAGCTTTGTATATGGTATTCTCTTTGCCTGGAAAAGATCATTCCTCCACTGTTAGCCTGGCCATATGATTCTCATCCTTTAAATCTTGGAAAACTCAGATTAAACCCCAGACTAGGTTAAATTCTTTATTGTGCAGTTTCACAACACACTTTGTAGTGCATATTACCCTTAAATTTAAAGAATGTCTGTTACTCTTTCTAAACTCAACTCCAGAGTGCTAGAACTACATTTGATCTATACTGAGAGGCTCACACCCAGCACAGGAAACCCATTCAATAAACATTTGTAGAATATAGAGACAAAAATAATTGTAATTATTATTCTTATTTTTTAAAAACAGTTTTATGGAGGTATAATTTATATACAGTAAACAGTAAACTCATCATATTTAAATTGTATAGCTGACACATGTACGCATCCATGAAATCATCACCATAAAACACTGAGCATATTTGTTACCCCAAAAGTTTTCTCATGCCCTTCTGTAATCATTCCCTCTTAGCTTTTACAGTGGCCAACCTCAGCTTTTTAAAGTCTGTAAATTATTTTGCATTTTCTAAAGTTACATATGACTTCCCTGGTGGATCAGATGGTAAAACATCTGCCTACAATGCGGGAGACCCGGGTTCGATCCCTGGGTCGGGAAGATGTCCTGGAGAAGGAAATGGCAACCCACTCCAGTATTCTTGCCTGGAGAATCCCACGGATGGAGTTTTCTTGCTTTGACTCATAGTTCTGTAGAAGCTCCCTTTCCTGTTGGTCTACCTCTCCTTCCCCAGAACTCAGCTACTTACCATTGCATCTCTTCCACAGGAAAAATACTGCTTCCTTCCTCAAAAAGGATTTCCTTCTGGTGTCTATCTTGCATCTGTAATGCATTCTGTAATCTTGAGTAACATCTCATACTTTAATCAGATGCTCCTTACTGTCTTTACCCTGTTTGAAAAGCTCCCAACAGGATTTGCTGGATCCTTTAATACTTGAACTATTAGTTAACATGTATCTCTAATAAAATAAGCTTTTAACTGAGCAGAACAACTTATCTTATGTTGAATAAATGCTTTCTGCCCTATTAGTAAGGCCCTGTGTGTATGCTAAGTTGCTTCAGTTTTGTCCTACTCTTTGCAACCCTATGTAATGTGGCCCACCAGGATCCTCTGTCCATGGAATTCTCCAGGAAAGAATACTGGAGTGGGTGGCCGTGCCCTTGTCCAGGAGATCTTCTTGACCCACGGATCCAACCCATGTCTCTTATGTCTATTTCATTGGCAGGTGGGTTCTTTACCACTAGCACCACCTGGGAAACTAGGAAGGCCCTAATTCAGATTTTTAAGCCTAATGTGTCTCAGAGGCAGTACTGAGAAGCCAAGTGTTCTTTTCTTCTCTGCCTAGGCCTTGGCAGTGACAGAAAAGTATCTTTAAGTCTGTCTTTCTTTTCTACTTCTGAAAGGGTGGCTCCAATACTGGTTCAGAATCTCTTTGATATAAATTGTGTGTGTGTGTGTGTTTGTGTGTGTGTACAAATTCCTCTTACCATATACCCCTATTTTACTTATATATCACTCTTTTATTCTTCCTCTATCAGTTTAGTATAGAGCTGTTTCAGTTTCTTCAGCAGTTTTGTTAACACCTATACTATGTTACATTCTCTCAGTTGACACTTCCATTACTCTCACATAAGCTAAGGTTAAACAACCCACTCCATTTCCTTCTCCAGGGGGTGTTCCTGACCCAGGGACCAAATTCAAGTTTTCTGTGTTTCCTGAATTGCAGACAGATTCCCTATCTGCTGAGCCATTAGGATATAGCACCATAATGATTTTCTAATTCATATGTAAGCAGTACATGCAAAGTCAAGTGGGCCTTAGAAAGCATCACTATGAACCAAGCTAGTGGAGGTGATGGAATTCCAGTTGAGCTGTTTCAAATCCTAAAAGATGATGCTGTTAAAGTGCTTCACTCAATATGCCAGCAAATTTGGAAAACTCAGCAGTAGCCATAGGGCTGGAAAAGGTCAGTTTTCATTCCAATCCCAAAGAAAGGCAATGCCAAAGAATGTTCAAACTACCACCACACAATTGCACTCATCTCACATGCTAGCAAAGTAATGCTCAAAATTCTCCAAGCGAGGTTCCAACAGTATGTGAACCAAGAACTTTCAGAAGTTCATGCTGAATTTAGAGAAGGCAGGGGAACCAGAGATCAAATTGCCAACATCCTTTGGATCATCAAAAAAGCAAGAGAGTTCCAGAAAAACATCTACTTCTGCTTTATTGACTACGCCAAAGCCTTTGACAGTGTGGATCACAACAAACTGTGGAAAATTCTTCAAGAGATGGGACTACCAGACCAACTTACCTGTCTCCTGAGAAATCTGTATGCAGATCAATAAGCAACATTTAAAACCAGACATGGACCAACAGACTGGTTCCAAATTGGGAAAGGAATATGTCAAGGCTGTATATTATCACCCTGCTTGTTTAACTTATATGCATAATACGTCATGCAAAATGCTGGGCTGGATGAAGCATAAGCTGGAATCAAGATTACTGGGAGAAATATCAATAACCTCAGACATGCAGATGATACCATCCTTATGGAAGAAAGCAAAGAGGAACTACAGATCCACTTGATGAAAATTAAAGAGGAGCATGAAAAACCTGACTTAAAACTCAACATTCAAAAATGGAAGATCATGGCATCTGGTCCCATCACTTAATGGCAAATAGATGGGGAAACATCAGAAACAGTGACAGACTTTATATTCTTGGGCTCCAAAATCACTGCAGATGGTGACCACAGCCATGAAATTAAAAGACACTCACTTCTTGGAAGAAAAGTTATGACCAACCTAGACAGCATATTAAAAAGCAGAGACATTAATTTGCCAACAAAGGTTTGTCAAGTCAAAGCTATGGTTTTTCCAGTAGTCATGTATGTCATGGATGTCAGAGTTGGACTATAAAGAAAGCTGAGTGCTGAAGAATTGATGCTTTTGAATTGTGGTGTTGCAGAAGACTCTTGAGAGTCCCTTGGACTGCAAGACATCAAACCAGTCAATCCTAATGGAAATCAACCCTGAATATTAACTGGAATGACTGATGCTGAAGCTGAAGCTCCTACACTTTGGCCACCTGATGCCATTGGAAAAGACCCTGATGCAGGGAAAGATTGAATACAGGAGAAGAAGAGGATGACAGGGGATGAGATGGTTGCATGACATCACTGACTTGATGGCCATGAGTTTGAGCAAGCTCTGGGAGTTGGTGATGGACAGGGAAGTCTGGCATGCTACAGTCCATGGAGTCACAAAAAGTCAGGACTGAGCAATTGAACTGAGCTGTTGAATAAAAATAATTTTGTAATTTTAATCACAGGTGCAGTTGTTTTATGTTCCATGAATAAGGATTTTGATCAATTCATCTATGAAGATAATTCCTTTAATATTAATATATGAGCTGAACTGCATGTATTAAGAAAGTTGAAATGGCTTGTTAGTGTTTTTGGAATGCTGTAAAACAGAAAACAGAGGTTCAAAATTTGTCAGTGTGAAAGTTACGAAGAAAAATGGTTGATGTGATTACCGAGTATGTGGGTTTAGAAGGCTACATTAAGCAATTATTGTCACCTGGGCTTCTACTCGTAAAGTTCACACTTCAGCTTAACCCATCTGTTGATTCACATAGTAGGTTTGATGTTGATGACATTCTGATTTGTGCCATTGGAAAAATCAGTGAAAAAACTTAAGGTAATTTAAAAAGAATCAGATTTTAGTTGAATCAGCTGAATGTCTTTATCCTCCCTCCATATTTTCTCATGTTAAATTATTTCAAAAATAAAGGTAAAGGTTTTAGAGCTTCAGTTACCCTACACAGTAAAAAAGGCCAAGATTTCTTAAGATTTAGAAGAACCAACTTTAAATAAATTGGTAAACTTTTATGTAAAACTAAGTGAAAATTGTAAACAATCTAGCAAGTTAAGCATCACTGTAACGGTTAATTAATTACTCACACAGGAGCAAAACAACAATGACACATGATATATGAGGATAAATGCATTCCTAATAGTGTGCCCCAGCCAGAAGGTGCAGTGACTGTTAATCTGTGACTGCTTAGATAATGCTGTTTCCAGTTCTCCAAATTTTGCAAACAAAACTGTCATCCTCCTTCACACGGAGGAAATGTGTGACCTTCCACAGTCACTTAACCTTTCTGTGTTTTCTCATCTTGAAAATGATAATGTCATAATCAACACCACTCCCATGTGAGGGGATGGATGTTTTCTGCCTCACTTTTGAAGCTGTTTTATGTAAAGCAGTGTGAGTTTTGCCAAACATGCTGTGGTATAATGAGAATTTTTATTAGAAGTCATACTGTGAGGCTAGTTAGCTGACTTACAGCAGAAGAAATAAACTAGGATAGAAGGCTGCATTCTTATGTGAGTAGATGTATCCAGTTCTGTGAAACTTGATCTTGATCTGTTTTATGATCTCAGAAAGCCTTTCTGAAAATGATTGTTAAGGATTAAAAAAGATGAGAGGTGGCAGAGATTTTAAAGAGAATACTGAAAGGAAGGTCTTTGAATCACCCTCTACTTTGTCTGTCTTAGCTCTTTGTCATATATCATAGCTATGCTTCTAGAAAATCAATTTTGAGTTAATTACTTATATTTAAAACAATTTTTTAATTTTAAAATCCAAGCTACAGCAAAAAAATCATAATGTGCTTGACAAATAGTTCATCATTTCTGAGATTTTGAAGCCCTTTATAAATTGTCCTTAAAGCAGAGCATGATCTTAGTGGGATATATGTCTGAAGTTCTTGATATTCATACATAAACCTGAGTTTAACAAATATGTTATTTTTAAAGATAAAAACTGGAAAAAAAATTACTTTCACTTGTTAAATTATTGTTGTTTGAGTTCTAGAGGTTGAATCAGAATAAACAGTCCTCCCTAAGTTTGATATCAGAGCTCATCTAATTGGTTCTGATAGACAATAAGGGATGATTATCAAGAGTGACTCAGGTCAGTAGGCCTGTGTGTGAGTTTCGGTTTTACCAACATAGTACATTACCAAAGCTTCAATGTAATTAGCCGTAAGGTGACAATACATGGGATACTTACTGTTTTAGTCAGCACAACATCCTGTTAGTTCTCTTATAATAACAGCTTCCTGAGTTTCTTCTTGGTCTTCCCACGTGGCTCAGTGGTAAAGAATCCACCTGCCAATGCAGGAGACACAGATCCCTGGGTTGGAAAAATCCCCTGAAGGAGGAAATGGCAACCCACTCCAGTATTATTGCCTGTAAAAACCCATGGACAGAGGAGCCTGGTGTACTACAGTCCATGGGGTTGCGAAGAGCCAGCTATGATTGAGTGACTCAGCATGCACACACATTTTTTTCTGTGAACTACCCTCCCTTGAATCCAATGCTTGTATTTCAGACAATGCTGGATGTGCCATGTGGCTTCAGAGGTAGGCACGTGATTTAGGCACAACCACAGAATATCAATGATCAAGCAACAGCCCAGGATCATAGTTGGAATTACTGGAAAATCTATAGGACTGAAAAACCAGATGGATAGTTATTATTATTATTTTTTTTTAAGAATCTGCTTCCAGATTAAGTCAGCATGTGCTGTTCTTGCTGTGCTTCGTCTCTCAGTTGTGTTCGACTCTTTGGGACTCTATGGACTTGTAGCCCACCAGGCTCCTCTGTCCATGGGGATTCTCCAGGCAAGAATATTGGAGTGAGTTACTATTCCCTCCTCCAGGGGAACTTCCCAACCCAGGGATCGAATCCAAGTCTCCCGAACAGTAGGCAGATTCTTTACAATCTGAGCCACCGAAGTCAGCATAGTGGAAAACAAAACAACTGGAGAGTACAGAGAAGCCATGCAATATTGTTTGGTCATCCTAACCTTCTGTGCCTGAAGACAAACCTCCTCCTTAAAATTTCAATTCCATAAACAAATATATCTCACTAATTATCATTATTATTATTACAAAAGTATTGAATACAGAGTATGATTTGTAATATTTATATTCTTATAGGAATTTTGTGCATATAAAGTATGTTTTTGGCATAATGACTGTAAATAAGTGCTCAATATGATTTGTCTGTGTGTTACCTGAGTCAGTGCAACAAGGGTGTATATTGTCACCCTGCTTATTTAAATTATATGCAGAGGAGATCATGCAAAATGCTGGGCTGGATGAATCACAAGCTGGAATCGAGGTTGCCAGGAGAAATAACAACCTCAGATATGCAGAAATGGCATATCTGAGTTCCTATTCACTTTCTAATAGCAGAAAGTGAAGAGGACTAAAGAGCCTCCTGATGAGTGTGAAAAAGGAGAATGAAAAAGCTGGCTTAAAACTCAAAATTCAAAAAAAAAAAAAAGATCATGACATCCAGTTCTACCACTTTATGGCAAATATGAGGGGGGAAAATGGAATCAGTGATATATTTTCTTTTCTTGGGCTCCAAAATCACTGTGGACAATGATAGCAGCCACCAAATTAAAAGGTGCTTGCTCCTTAGAAGGAAAGCTATGGCAAACCTAGACAGCATATAAAAAAGCAGAGATACCACTTTGCTGAGAAGGGTCCGTATAGTCTAAGCTATGGTTTTTACAGAAGTCTTGTAAGGAAGTGAGAGTTGGATCATAATTAATGCTTTCAAATTGTAGTGCTGGAAAAGACTCTTGAGAGTCCTTTGAACTGCATGGAGATCAAGCCAGTCAATCCAAAAGGAAACCAACCCTGAATATTCACTGAAAGGACTGATGCTGAAGCTGAAGCCCCAGTAATTTGACCATCTGCTGCGAAGAGTCTACTCATTGGAATAGACCCTGATGCTGGGAAAAAATGAAGGCAAAAGGAGAAGAGTGTGGCAGAGGATGAGATGGTTAGATGGCATGACCGACTCAATGGACATGAATTTGAGCAAACTCTGGGAGATGGTAGTGGACAGAGGAGCCTTGCATGCTACAGTCCATCAGTTCACTTCAGTTCAGTTGCTCAGTCGTGTCCCACTCTTTGCAACCCCATGAATCGCAGCACACCAGGCCTCCCTGTCCATCACCAACTCCCGGAGTTCACTCAGACTCACATCCATCGAGTCAGTGATGCCATCCAGCCATTTCATCCTCGGTCGTCCCCTTCTCCTCCTGCCCCAAATCCCCCCCAGCATCAGAGTCTTTTCCAATGAGTCAGCTCTTCGCGTGAGGTGGCCAAAGTACTGGAGTTTCAGCTTTAGCATCATCCCTCCAAAGAAATCCCAAGGCTGATCTCCTTCAGAATGGACTGGTTGGATCTCCTTGCAGTCCAAGGGACTCTCAAGAGTCTTCTCCAACACCACAGTCCATAGGGTCCCAAAAACTGGATGTGACTTAGCCACTCAACAGCAACAACCTGAGTCAATTTAAATCAATGACTAAACCCCACTGACACTGTGAACTGAAGATTGAGAGTCCATGACAGTCTTCTACAGAATATTTTCCTAGCACTAATGAGCAACTTTGTAAAACAGAACAGATAATGTTAAAGTTAGAACCAGTTATCTTAAGCAACTTCCCTGAAATGCCTTTATGTAGCACACTGCATGTATTCATGCTCCTAGCCACCATCCATATTCCAATCTAAAGTCAGAATCTGTCTTGACAATATCAATACCTAGACTCCGTGGGACAAGAGCATAAAATTTATAAATGAATATTAACCAATGTAAATAATTTACAGTTTTAAAAGTCTGGATCACAGAAGAATTAGAGATACTCTGAATCACATCTGTGTAAAGATTTTCACTGGTATCTTTGGAAGGAGAAACTGAAAAATTATCTGATTTTATGGAGTTCACCCATTCTTAATTTTTTTTAACTGCCATCATTCCCAGAAGCTTCTACATTTAAGGTACCTTTAATTATATTATATGCAGGTCTGAAGCAGGAGGCAGAAAGCCTATCTGAGAATTTCAGATCAATATTCTGGTTTCCAGTGTGGGCACACCTGAATAATCAGCACACCTTGAAGAATGTAAGAACACTCTGCCATCTGGATATATTACACTGACTGTGGATATCTGCATGCAGGAAGAGTCTGGGCATCTGTCCCAGTGTTCCTGTGCAGTACTCCTTTAACATGGAGAATTTGATTTCACAAATGGCACAAAAAATGCATGCTTAAGAGTCTTATAATAGAGCTGTTAACACATTAGCAATCTGTTAGCAGTCTGGACTGTTATGAGCAAGAACCTACGCACAATATGAACCATCGTTTATTTTTGGCCACACCAAGAATGTACAACATTTATTTTAATAAACTAAGACATAAAAAAACAGGTCAAGATGCACCGAACGGGGTACTAAGAGACAACAAAACGTTGTTGGTTCTTTATAAGGACAAAGGATAGACTGGGAACTTGCAATTTGTTTTTAATTATCACAAATATAGTCAAGCCTTTCCGGTCACTCTAGGAGAAATGTCAACTACCATGTGACCTTTTTTTAGTGATGATTGGTTGATGCCATTGTTTACAATCCACAAGAATTGTCTTACAGAGCGATACTCCATTGGAAACCTGTCACTGTATGCTCTTCAGCTCAGTTGCTCAGTCGTGTCCGACTCTTTGTTACCCCATGGACTGCAGCACACCAGGCTTCCCTGTCCATTACCAACTCCCAGAGCTTACTCAAACTTACTCATCCATCGAGTCGGTGATGCCATCCAACAATCTCATCCTCTGTGTTCCCTTCTCCTCCTGCCTTCAATCTTTCCTAGCACTAGGGTCTTTTCCAATGAGTCAGTTCTTTGCATCAGATAGCCAAAGTATGGTGTTAGCTGGTTGCTAAACACGAAGTTATTTTATTTCTTTTTGGGTATAGAGAGGTCCAAGTCTACATATACTTGTACATGATTCTGGTGAAACATTTCAAGTGGGAAACTGTTTAGGGTTAATGTATGTGTACCAGCATGAAAACCAGGGTGTTCCTGCAGATTATGACACACATTATCTGACCTCTGAAAGTTAAGCTTCTGCATGGAAGAAGCCCATAATCTGATTATACATAGCACACATACAAATTATGGAGGGGCCATGTACATTTAATTTTTGAATTTTGGTCTTTTTCTTGGAATCAGAGGAGGAAAATTACTGATTGAAAATCAGAGGCAAAAGAAAACAGAATCAGGGTTTTGGTGTGAAAGCAGAGTCTTCATGTACAGTGCACAGATTGCACTTGCATAAGGATTACATATTTAAAGTGGATTTTTCCAAACTCAAAATATAATGGAATCTTTGCAGAAGAATGTCTGTCACAGATGGGATGCAATTTCAGACATAGTAACTTGCTCCATAGAGAGGTGGGACCAGAGTAAGTGGCATCATTAGTACAACAGAATTCTGACCAAGATGAGCACTGCAGCAGTAGAGCTGTGATCTTCATGAAGCACAAGTAATTTTTATGTTTTCTTTTCGCTTCATAGCATAAGTAGCAAAATAAGTTCCTCTTTTTCCTTTCCGCAAGTTGCTTTTTGCATAAGTCCATAACCCACAACCATACCTCTTTTCCTGAGAATAAACTATTGATCCCGTTTTGTCTGACTGACGTGAAACTTGGATGAACTAGCCTTGTTAGGCTGAGTCTTGAAGAGGCAGGGCAAGGGAGTGAGAGTGTTGGAGGTTCACAGAATGGCTCCCATACTCCAGGGCAAGGAGACAGTGAAGAAAGATGGTGACCATTCTAGATTGGTAGGTGGCCATATAAGCCTGAAACGCATAGGCACCAATACTGTGGCACAGGCTTTTGAGATAAGAAAAAGTATTGCGAGTTCGGCTGGCAATGAGACAGGAGGGCAGGATCAAATCTGTCAAACTTCTATAAATCAGAGGAGGACAGCTGGTATGCTGAAGCCCTGGCATGGCAGGATTTGACTTCTGGAGGGCTCTGGAACTTGGCAATTTATGGGAAGGTGTGGGGAAAGGGCTTCAGCAGCACAGATTTCTGGGTAATAGATTCGTCCTTTTCAAAAGGGTCCGGTACATTCAGGTTCCGGGTCATACCCTAGGATTTTTGGTTCCGTGGAAGGGGAGAGTTTTGGTTCTGGGAAGTTTTGAAGTCAAAATTTTCTCCTCTGCGAATGTCTACTGCATGAGTCTCAGTTTCGTTCTGTTACAGCTTAAAAACAGTGCAGTATCTGGCTAGAACCAGGATAGGGCCAGAGTGAGGTTGGCTCTGTGTTGGCGGCAGGTTTAATAAGCAAGGAAACAGGAGTAACGCTTACTTGGGCCCCCGCGAGAGGAAGAAATCACCCTCTACATCTACCTGCCAGAATCTTAAAAGTTTATACAGAGGTTTCAATAGAGTTCAGTCGCCTTAGCTTCAAAATGGTCTCAACATCACCTTTCTCTCTCGAGACTACTCCTGGAACCAGCTCCTCCGGTGGGAATGATGGCAGAACACACACTCTAAGGACAAGGGAGAGGGTGAGGAGCCTCCAGTTGCCAGGATTCAGCTTGGGGGTCAGCTAGTGAGCACAGCTTCTGGGTGGCCTCCTCCAACAGGTGTTTCTTATGATTGAAAGTTCACTGAGGCGGAGGACAAGTAGGTAGTTTTGAAGAGCTCAGGCCTAGAGTTCAAAAGAAGATACTTGTGAGTTTTAGAAACAAGTTGAAGGTATCTGAGCTGCAGCATTGAACTCTGCAGTTACAGAAAAAGGAATGGTGAGCTTAAATGGTGAAAAGGTGAGTAACTCCTGGCATCTCGACTTTTTTAGTGAGCTGTTTGTTGCATGGAAAGGATAAATTAATTTAAAAGGCATAAGATACTACTGCTTTTAAGAATACTATTAGAAACACAGCTGTGGGTAAGGAAATAACCATACTTAGTAGTGGGGTTGGAGAAGGCAATGGCACCCCACTCCAGTACTCTTGCCTGGAAAATCCCATGGATGGAGGAGCCTGGTGGGCTGCAGTCCATGGGGTTGCTGAGAGTCAGACACGACTGAGTGACTTCACTTTCACTTTTCACTTTCATGCATTGGAGAAGGAAATGGCAACCCACTCCAGTGTTCTTGCCTGGAAAATCCCAGGGATGGGGTCGCACAGAGTCGGACAGGACTGAAGCAGCAGCAGGAGCAGCAGTAGTGGGGTTATAGTCTCAGTCCAGTTCTTATTGAAGAGATACTTCTTTCTCTCAGGAAATGATGTGGTCATGTAATCGATTACCATGCCACATGTATCAGCTTAAGTGCTTGTAAATAAGTCAAATTATTTAAAGTATAATAATCTGCAGTAAAGGACTTCAGTTTGTTTTTTTCCAAATTCATCATGAAAAGTTGCTGATCACACATTTTCAGCAATATGCGTACTTTAAGATTATATAAAATTACTTTTCATGGACTATATTTAATCTTCTGGAGATAAACTGAAAAGATGACTGTTTCAGTTGGCAGGACTGGTTGATCATTCATCTCTCCTCAACATTTGGAAAAAGAAAAGAAAGAAGACAAGACTCCTAAAGGTACTGTGTGGAAATGATTTCCTTGTCTCAAGATGGTCAGTAGTCCCAGGTGTATTTAACTATGGCTGATGACCCAATTAAGCCAATTAAACTACCCTTACCATTCTTGTTTCACTAAGTATTGCTTTCCATTTACCTCTATTCATTTGCTTATTTGACTGCACCTTTTGAAACTACTAAGATAATTTCCAGAGATAAATCACAATTTTTTATTATAAAAATTTGTCAGAAATAGTTTTTAAAACATGCAAGAAAATACATATTTAAGGAATAAATTTGTTATTAACAATATTATTTGTACCATCCAATTTCAGAATTCCTATTGTACTAAGTCATACAGTTCATACAAATAATGAGCTTTGAAGAGTATGATTTTGCAGCTTGTCAAAAGCTTTCCTTAGAGCATTGGAGAAGTTGGTATGAAACCTTCCAGGGAGAAACCTGTTCCATGATTGCTCACTTATATACAACTGCTTAACTGGCTTTTCTTTGTTTAGACACCTATGAAGGTCCCTGTTTTACAAGGAACTAGGAGGAGTAACTTAGCAATTATGTAAGAAATTGGAATTAGTCCAGTGAACCTTGTGGAAAAAACAATAAATAAGAATCCCAAAGGATAGAAAATAGAAATACCTGTTCCTGAGTCATATACCAGCTTGCCTTGGTTAGGGCGTAGGTATTAATAAGAGTCTCCTCTGAGGGTAGGAAACATCCACTTCATTGAACTGAGAATGAGATTCACGTTGGCTATGGGAAGTATGTATGGATATATCTTGCCATTTACCAGCTTCATAATCTTCATTAAATTACTAAAATTTTTTGTGTTGAAGATGCTTCATTGGAAAATGGGTATAAAAACAATATCTACTTAATTGGGTTATCATGCAGATTAAATGAGTTAATACTGTGAAGCACCTAAACACCTCCAACATTTTAGAAATATCTCACTGTTTTTGTGCTGTACAAAAACAAAGGTACCAGGATGAAACAATGCAATGTCTCAATGTCGTTTAGTTGCTAAGTCGCATCTGGCTCTTCTGCAACCCCGTGGACTGTAGCCCACCAGGCTTCTCTGTCTGTGGGGTTTCCCAGGCAAGAATACTGGAGTGGACTGTCATTTCTTTCTCCAGGGGATCTTCCTGACCCAGGGATCAACCTGCATGTCCTGCATTGGCAGGAGGATTTTTTTTCACTGAGCTACCTGGAAAGCCCTTTGTGCACACTAGTTTTTATTAAATACCAGATTTCCGTTTCCTCATTCCATTTTCCCATATGGGAAAAGAAAACACATTCTTCAAAATGAATGATAAGCTTTAGAGTGTGGTCATTGGTTGTCACACTTCCTGCCTGGATTCACATCCTGACTCCTGTGTACATGTGTGATCTTAGGTAAGGGCCTTAAACCACACTGTGCTTTGTTTTTCTCATTTGTGAAATAACACTTAGTACCTTCCAAACAGAGTTTGCTATGAGGATAAAATAAAATAATGGCTGCTAAGGGCTTACTCATTACAATGCCATTGTAAATTTTCAATAATGCTGTTTTTTATTATTATTGTTAGTATGTTACTGCAGACACTTCAATAAAATATTAAATCAGTATATGAAAGAGGGTAATATTTTTCACCTAAGTTTTTTTATGTTTTCTGGTTTAATGAATGGTTTTCCAACATTTTTTCATTATTGGCACACCTATGAATTTAGTGAATAGTGTGAAAGAATAAAGTAAAATGGATGTAAAAACAATCTAAAAGGTAAATGATTTCTTCTTCAATCATCTCAAAACTAAGATCATTGTATTTAAATATATAAAGTTAGGTATTTTATTACCCAGGTGATTTTCCTACTATTTGAAATTATTACTTGTCCTGATAGGAAGTATATCAAAATAAGACTTTAAAATTTTGCTCGCATACTGCAGAGGTGATGAAGAGCTGTGAAAAGCAAAATGGAACAAGGTAGAGATATTCAAGACTTGACATGTACCCAGGGGGTCTTAAAGTCTGGACGGCAAAAGAGTTTCATAGTTCTACTTTCATGAAAAATATGGATTGAAAAGGAGTGGAAAATCTGCCCTTCCTCCTCCACCAGTTTCCATTTCAGCATTGAAGTATCTTAGTTCCCTGGGCAGTGAAATGTGGTTGCAAAATGACAGATGCCTTTCCAGAGGCAGTACTGCTCTTCAGCCCCATTAATATTTTAAGTTTACACTGAAATAGCAGGTGATACTTCTTTGGTGGTTTTGGCTGAAGGGCAATGCTAAATCCTGAGAAATAAATAAGCCTTTTGAAGAACAGCACCCCAAGCTCTGTTCCACAAGCTTGCTTTGATGCTAGATGAATTATAATGGCAATTACTACTGTGAAGGTGAAGGTGAAGTCGCTCAGTCGTGTCTGACTCTTTGCGACCCCGTGGACTGTAGCCTACCAGGCTTCTCCATCCATGGGATTCTCCAGGCAAGAATACTGGAGTGGGTTACCATTTCCTTCTCCAGGGGATCTTCCTGACCCAGGGATCGAACCCGGGTCTACTCGCATTGGAGGCAGATGCTTTAACCACTGAGCTTAATTCCAAAAATTAAAGAAACACCTACTTTCTTTCAAGTTCTACTATAGTATGCAACATTTTTTCAAAGATACTCAGATTCGTTTGTTACTTGCCTTGGTTTCTGCATGGATCGCTCGCCCTTCTAGAACTCTAATATGTCTTTCTGACACACCCTCACCTGAGATATGTAGGTGTGCTTCCCACTACCTAATTGTTCTGTCCTCCAAACCAAAGAGCAAGAGCATAATCCTTTTCTAATGGTCTGGACCCCTGAAAACTGGATGCTTTATTTTCAAACAGAGAAAATAGGACTCTCTCTGTATTTCTCTCCATGGGGAGGCCATTTGTTTCATGCATTCAGCTCTTCTGGGGGCTCACATTGCTGTAGTTGATGCTTTGAAATGACTGGTTGTTATAATTCAGACACCTAAGGCCTTTCGCTTAAAAACTTTAGTTAAAGAATAGTTTTAATGCTGCATGAACAAAATTAAGCAAGCTGTCTACTCTTACTGAGAAATACTGCAAATGCTTATGCATACTAGGAAGAATCCAGGGGAAAGAAAATGAGACATACCAGGTCGGAATAACTTATTATTCCGTTGTTAACGTCTTGTTAGTTGTTGTATTGTTAATTTTTATTAAATACCAAGAAATAGGTCACTGTAATTATTGAATTCCAGTTGTTTTTCTGAAAGATACAGTATAAAAATTGAAAAGTAGCTGGCAGTTTTTGACGGCCGATTGTAAAGGAGGAGAAAATTTGCATCTTCTCTTTTGAATTTTTAGCTGAGACCCCTGTAGTAAATGACATTAACAAGAGAAAAACAAACAGAAGTTTATTAACATGTGTAGCTCATGTACATATGAGAGATACCCAGGGAAAAATTATTAACTTCCTGAAGTGGCTTAGAATTCAGGATTAAATATCATCTTAATAGGAAAAAGGAAGGGAAAATACAGGCCTACTAGAGGAGAGTGAATGACTTCTAGGGAAAGTCGAACAGGATCTTCGAAGAATAGGTGGGAAGTGTGACAGTTTAAGACAAAGTTAGTTTGAATGCGGTGTCAAGTTATAGTCATCTCTCCTCTGATAAGAGTCTGTCTTTCTTGGCTGATGAAACTCCATGGGAGGGGATCTGTGACTGCTAGTTTCCTTTTGGAGGCTATGTTTCTAGGCAGATAAAAGCAGTTCAGAGAAAGCCTCTTCCTGAATTTGCTGTTGAATTGCTAGTGCTTCCAGTACAAAATAATCAGTATACCAAAAGTGGCATATTTGGGGGTAGCATATCCTAAACTCCTCCATCATGTTTTGGGGTTATATGTTCTGCTACCTTTCACTGATCATTGGTAGGGAAGATTCTGTGTTTAGGACTTTATGTAAATCCTTCATTTAAATTTTAAAGTGATTTGTGATCTGGAGTTTTGATCAAGATACAATGAGGTAATGCCTACAGAATACTTAAAATGAATGGTTTCTGGCACACGGTCATTATGCAACGCATGGTAGTATTACTCCTTTTGTAATTTCCTGCTGTACTATTATGTGAAATATGATCATAAATATCTGCAGTAGTTATGGTGAAGCCCCCTGAAAAGTTCAAACATATTTGAATAATGATTACATTTGAAATATAAATTGATTCAAGGGAAGTATTTTTGACCAGGACCTTTCAGATGTATTCCTTTCCATCCAGTGTGTACTAATCTGTATGGCTAGAAACATGAGAACTTTTTTAAAAAAACTGGTCTTAAAGAGCGTGTAAATGAATTGGGAAGATGTCAAGGCTGCAACACAGTTACAGAATAGTAGATAATGATGTATGATCAAATGCTAAACAGTATGACATAGGCTTTAATATGACAAAAATAGAGTTTGGAAAATTATTTGGAGAGGTAAAGCCTGCTTGGGTCTTTGAGTTTGATGACAATTTAGCTAATTTTATTTTAAAGAGATAAAGAAAATCAAACTGTTAATAATACTGATGATTTTTTTCTGTCCAGGGAGTTCTTTTAGATGCTGTCACTATTTAAAAGTGAATATATGATCTCTCACCAAAAATACTGTGCAGATGTGTGGCCCATCACAAGTATAACTCCATATTCTTCATCTTAGAACCTAACATTCTATATCTTGACTCCAGTCAGAGGCCCTTAGCTAGGTCTAAACAAATGTTCTGTGCCTGGACATCAACAGGGCTGAAGCTGGCATCTCAGTAGGCAACACTTACCCCATCCCCCTCCTCCCCTTCTTTCTGTCTCTCTTGCTCATGTACCCCTTGAGTATTGGTTGAAAATAGCCTACTTTCTAAGAGGTGTATTGATGTGCTAAATCTGTAAGAGAAAGATCAGGACTTAAAGTTTTGGCAAGAGTAAATCTGCTAACTTAATAGCATTTAAGATTGATCTCTTGGATTTCTTTCACTCACCTCTCTCTCTCTTCCCCTCTAGTTATTTATTAATATTTTATAACTTAGTTTCAAAAATGAGACCACCGTACAGAAAATACTTATGCTCTTGCAATCTCATCAGTAATCTGTAACGTCTGCAAGATGTCTTGATGGAACACTCGGTGGGAATTCTGTCCTTGACTGTTCCCTGACAAATCTGTGTTTTTCTTTTTTTCTGTCCTTTTTTTCCTTGTGGATCCTTTTTCCTTTTATGTTCTTCTCCTTTACCCTTCTTGATGAGCAGAATAGAGCTATTTCCATAAAAAATGTCTTTGTCCTAATTCCTGTAACATATATATATATATGCCTGGTTACCTGACAAAGTAGGCTTGAGATTGCAGGTGGACTTAATACCTTCAATCAATTGACATTAAAGTAAGGATATTATTTTAGATTATCCAGGGTACCACCATATAATCACAAAGGTATTTAATTGGAGGAAAGATACAGAAGAAGAGAGGCATAGAGAGATCTGTGGCTCTAGAGGAAAGGCACAGAGATGATGACTTTGAAAATGGAGGAAGGGATCATGAAACAAAGAACTTGGGCAGCATCTAGAAGCTGGAATGTGCAAGAAAATGGTGTATCCCCTGAAAAAAAGCACAGCCCTAACTACATCTTGAATTTAGTGGTGGGCTTCTAACCTGCAGGATTGTAAGATAATCAACTCATGTTATTTTAAGCTAGTGAATTTGTGATAATTTGCCATAGAAGCAATAGGAAACTAATATTCCTTCATAGATTCAAATGCATAGTCTAGAATCCATCATGATAGAAGCTCTGTCATGATGTTCTGTGGCTTTCACAATTGCTGGGATTATGTTTTACATACAGAAGAAATTTAGTGGATGTGTATTGGGTTGGTAATGAGTAGATGTCTCCCATAGAAAAAGGACACTCCATATGTTATTAATATACTCAGTTGAAGGAGTGTGGTGACTAGTGTGTGTGTAGAGAGGCCCATCTGTACTTAGTAGGTAATTTTTCTGAAGTATATTGGTAAGTTAAGGTTCTAAGATACAGCTAAAATCTAGCAAAGAAGGAAGACGGTGGGATGGAGCAAGAGGACTGAAAGAGGATCTTCCAAGGCAGAACAAGTGTATTAGAAACAGAAGGAGAAGGAGGCTCTCTCTGATATCACTGGCTTCCTGGTGATTGAAGCTATGCATGGGGGTAGTCTTCCTTAAGATAGGGTGGAAACTGATTGATTTGGACATGATAGGTGATTATGAATTATTAATATGTTCACTCACTGAGATTACCTTGCTGTCTTTGTGTTAAGTAAGGTCTTAATATTTTAATGCACTTAACTTTATAATGGACTAGACTAAGTTTTATTTCTGGCTCTTTTATGTGCTCTACAGGCCTCAGTTTACTCATTTGTAAAATCAGGGAAACAGTTATACCATCTAATATAGTTGTCAGGAGGATGGTACGATTTTTACACATGTAAAGCTCTTAAGTTTCTGGATCCCAGTAAATGTATTGCTAAATGGTAAGTTTTGTTATTATGAAAATAATTATATAATACTTACAAATTTAGGAAGGTGAAGCCTCCAATGTTAGACACACTGATGCTTCTGTCAGTTGTGCTAAAAGGTGCCCTATTTTCCTAGAGGTTCTAAAAATTGGCTACATTCCGCTCCAGTGCAGGCTTACAGAGCATTCTACTTAATGTTAGAGGAAGATGTGTTAATTTTAGCTGTCACAGCTGGGCATTTATTAAATATAAGCATTTCATCAGCAAGAACAGGAATTTCAAAACACATGCAGGCATTCTCTTACATAATCAGGATATGTAAGTTACTAACATTTGTATTCCACATGGTTTACAAGATCATGAAATTTATGGGATGATTGTGCATGATACACACACAGTTCTGTAGAGACCAAAAGTAACATGATATAACCTCATCATTAAAAGACACATGTTAAATACATGAAATGATGGTTGGGTACAAGAGTGTATATAATAAATTGCTAATTTTGTGCAACAGAAAATAGCCTGTTCATAACCAAATTTTAATTTCGGATTGAAATGATAATACAGAGAGCTCAATAGGGTCCTGGTGGCTAGAATCATCTAGGAAGTCTGCATGAGGAGCTTGGACTTGTTTGGGCTTCGAAACACAATGTGGTAGAGAACAGTGGAGGTGGCAATTTCAGACAAGAGAAATGGTATCAGAAAAAGATTATAGGAAGCACAATCATGTTGAAAAGTAGGAGACAATAATAACTTCTATCTCCAAGGGGAGCTGGGTGGAGGAGATATCTGGAGATGTGTTTAATTCTTGGAAGTTTTGTTTAGGCTTCCTAACCACCACAGATAAGGAAAAGGCTGGAATGAAGTCAATGGCCTGCAAAACTCAGTGTTGTTGTCTTTGTCATAACTTTACCTTGGCTTTTTCTTTGTTTTAATCTGAAATTTATGGGTACTTTATTTAAAGTTGCAGAGAAAAAGAAATGAGAACAAATGAAGTAAGACAATTCGTTTTAATCTTAAGCCAACCATACCTTCTCACATCTTCTCTAAAGATGTTCAGGCTTCTTCTCTCCTAATTGGCCCTATTATATATAATTTGACTGTTCAGAGTTTTATTCTGTTGGAGAAGGAAAGTAAATGAAGAGCAAAATGCAGATGTTCAAGTACCAAGCCTCATTAATTAGACATGTATTAACTAATTCAAAAGACCACTTGCTGTGCCTCAAGAGATCCACAGAGAAGTTAAAGAGATTTTATTTTATGTCAGTCTGTCCTTTTTGCTTAAGTTTTATGCTAGGCCCCAAACAATACTATTGTTTAAATATTCCAATCTGGGATAGATAAATAACCACCATTTTCTCAAACATAGTCATTTGCCTAGTCCACTGACATTTTTAAATATACGCTTACTCTTTTATTCCCTTAATTATTTTTTGCCATATTTACAGGTCAAAAACTTGTTAATTACTCAACATTTCTCCTTAAGTCATTTTTTGTTTATTAAATAAATGCATCTTAGAGAAGGACTTTATGCCAAGAATAGGAATGGAAGACCAGTATTGTTTGCTCTGTATAAAAATATGTATTTGGCAGAAATAATAAAACCAAAATCCATCTGTAACTATGGTTGCTCCCTGAAAATTCTGTCTCAGAAGCCCTTATTCTCTTAGTTAAAAAGCAAGATTTGTGAAAGGAAGAATGACAAAAGAACATGATCCCGTGATGTGGTTTGATATTACTTCATGCTATGCCTAGGCACTGTGTAGAGCCATCTGGCTCAGCACTGAAATTGTGAGGGACAGTAGTGAAAAGAAAAGACAGCTAGAGTAATGTGAACCTGTTGGTTCCCAACTGGATAGTGACACAGCTCTATTTTGCATGTACCACAAGCTCTGTAGTGACTTAAAAGTTTACGTTCTCCACACTGACATTGATAGCTTATATACTAAGTAACTTTTATAGGATTATTATTGTTATATCTCACTATTAAAACTCCATAGCATTTTAACCTCCCTAAAATTGGTCCATTCATTTATTCATTGTCATTAAACAAATATTACTTGAGTGTCTATTAGGTGCCAGACACTTTTTTTAGGTACCAGAGATTCAGTAGATGAACAAAACAAACAAGAAGAAATCCCTGTCTTCGTGAAAACTAGCAGTCAGCAGATAAATAAGTAGGTAGGTAGACAGACATAGAAAATGATCAGTGTTAAAAAGGAATGTAACCTTGGAAAGGGGGACAGGGAAGGATGGGCAGGAAAGGGCTCAATGAAAGGATGATATTTGATCTAAGGCCTGAATGAAATGAAGAGTACTGTTGATACATGGATTGGGGAAGAATATCCCAGGCAAAGGAAGAGTGAACATAAAACCCTTAGGTATGAAGAGACAGCAAGGTCATCAGTGCTGCTGGAGTAGCTTGATGGAGGGAGTTGAAGAGAAGAGAAAATCAGGGGCAGTGAGGGGCTAGATCATGTAGGGTTATGGAAGGCACTGCATGAATTTTGTTTTTTTTCTCTGATTGAAATAGTGGTTATGTTGGGGTTAGGAGTATGTTCTGAGGTACATTTTAAATGATCATGTAGATAATGGATTATCTACCATTAAGAGAATGTACAGTTGCTGAAGATGGGAAAACAATTAGATAGCTGTTGCAATGATTGAGACATGAGATACTGTTGATTTGGATCAGAGTGGTACTATTGATGATGAGTTTTCTGAATGTATTGGAAAGAACAGACAATGGATTTTGCTAGTTGATTTAAAATCAGGAATAAATCCAAACGGTTTGGCCTTAGGAACTGAAAGGATTCCCATAACTAAGATGGGTAAGGTAATGAAAAATTTTGGTGGGCTGATGGGGTGAGATTAAAAAAAATCAGTTTGAAATATAATAATTTCAAAATGTCTATCACTGGACATCTAAAAATAGGCATCAAATAAATTGTTAAACATTTAAAACTGAAGCTCAGAAGTGGAGTTTGGATTAGGATACTAAATTTGTGAGGGTTATCTTATAGATTGGATTTAATAAAATGAGATTAGATGAAATCAACAAGGTAATGTGCATTGATAAGAGTAGAAAATTTAGGACTGAGCTTTGCTTAGTGGTTGAGGAGATGAGATGAGATGAGCAAAGAAGAGTTGACAATAAGGAAGGGCGGGGGAGGGGGGAACCAGGAGCACATGGTGTTGTGAAAACTAAGAAAAGAAAGTTATTTAATAAGGACATATAAAATGTTAAACGTGCAGAAAGTTCAACAATGGTGACCTCTGAGGCTTAGATATTCCTTTTGATAATATGAAGTCATCAGTCACTTTGACAACAGCAGGTATGATGGAGGATTGGAGACAACAGGCTGAACTGGTATAGAAACATTGGATAAAAGGAGTATTAGGACTTTGGAAGAGTTTTGATGTAAAGTGAATGGAATGTTGGTATTACTTGAAAGGGGAAACAGGGTCAAGAGAGGGCTTGTTTAAAGCAGCTCATGCAGCTAAATACCAGAAAAAGGAACAGCCCAATAAAAAAGTGGGCAAAAGACCTAAATAAACATTTCTCCAAAGAAGACATACAGATGAACACAGGAAAAGATGCTCAACATCACTCATTATTAGAGAAATGCAAATCAAAGCCGCAATAAGGTATCATCTCACACTGGTCAGAATGGCCATCAACAAAAAGTCTATAAACAATAAATGCTGGGAAGGATGTAGAGAAAAGGAAACCCTCTTACACTGTTGGGAATGCAAACTTGTACAGCTGCTATGGAGCCCAGTGTGGAGATTCCTTTAAAAACTGGGAATAGAACTGCCATATGACCCAGGAATCCCACTGCTGGGCATACACCCCAAAGAAACCAGAATTGAAAGAGACACGTGTACCCCAGTGTTCATTACAGGGCTGTTTATAATAGGTAGGACATAGAAGCAACCTAAATGTCTATTGGCAGATGAATGGAAAAGGAAGTTGTGGTACATATACACAATGGAATATTACTCAGCTATAAAAAAGAGCACACTTGATTCAGTTCTAATGAGGTAGATGAACCTGAAACCTATTATACAGAGTGAAGTAAGTCAGAAACAGAAAGATAAATGCTCTGTATATTAATACATATATGTGGAATTTAGAAAGACAATCCTACATGCAGGGCAGCAAAGGAGACACTGATGTGAAGACAGACTTTTGGACTCAGTGGGAGAAGATGAGGGTGGGATGATATGAGAGAATAACACTGAAATATGTACCTTGCCATCTGTAAAATAGGTGACCAGTGCAAGTTCGATGCATGAAACAGGGCACCCAAAGCCCCAGAGGGATAGGGTGGGAAGGGAGATCAGAGCAGGTTTCAGGATGGCAGAAACGTGTATACCTGTGGCTGACTCATGTTGATGTATGGCAGAAACCATCACAATATTGTAAAGTAATTATCCTCCAGTTATATTAATTAAAAACAAAAATCATAAAAGATGATGCTATTAAAAATTTAAAAAATAGAGGACTTTTTATATGATGGTAGAAATTACACTGTATGTGTAAGTCAAGTGAAGACATCTGGCAAAAAGACAAGAAATAGTGTCAATATCATGAGAGGAAACTTCAGGATCCATGCTCTTGATTAGGCAAAAGAATGTGGGATCTGGTACATAAATGGAAGGGTTAGCTTTTCATAACAATGTGGACAGCTCATCTGCAAAAGCAGGAGGGAACAGGAGGAGCATGTGGGCTCAGGTGGCTTTTGTCCCCATAATTGTGAGTCATTCTTTCATTTGGTACAAATTGTGTAACCTTCAGTGATTTTTTCCATGGTTTTTCTATCTTAGAGTGAATACCTTGCAAGACACAAATCAATTTTTTAGAAGGTTTCTTCAATAATAATTTCTCATACTTTCTTGAACACCAATAATATTTAGTAATTAATACAGCATACTTCAGTATTTAACATATAATGCCCTGTTTTGTCTTTTGTTTCTACATTAAAGATAAAGATCTCTGTAGTATATTCATAGAATCAACTTGTAAGCTCGTGTGCATTTTTAAGGCCTTTCTTAAATCACTATTTTTCTGAAAAACCTTCTATGAATTCTCTGCAAGAATTAAATCCTTACTCCTTTTGCCTCTATCATATTTGTTCCATATCTTTAAAATATCAAACTTTACTTGCAAAATATTGCAAATATTCCTATTGATCTCTCCTGTTGACTCAAAAAATATTTTTTTCAGTACCATAATTACTTTATCTGGATATTCTTTAAAATTTTATTTTATTTTTTATTGAAGTATAATTGATTTATAATGTTGTATTCCTGGTATATAGCAAAGTGATCAGCTTGCTTATATATTTATATATATTATATAGATATGTATATTCATTTTCAGATTATTTTCAGTTCCTTATGCTATACAGCAGGTCCTTATTGTTTATTTATAATAGTGTGTATGTTAATCTCAAACTCCTACTTTATCCTTCCTCTCCTTTTCCCCTTTGGTAATCATAAATTTGTTTTCTAAGTCTCTGGATCTGTTTCTTTTTTTAAAGTAAATTTATTTGTGTTATATTTTAGATTCCATGTTTAAGTGTATTGTGTGATGTTGTCTTTGACTTACTTCACTTAATATGATAATCTCCAGGTCCATCCATGTTGCCATACTCTATTCATTCTTTGGGATAGAGATTGTTTATTTATGTTTGTCTTCCCAGCTATAAACAGACCATGTTATATATACATCATAAGTGAAGAACTTATGAATGAAAAAATAAAATGCTAGCATCATATTTCATATTATGAGCTGATTACAAATAAATTACTATTGTTAAATTTGAAATCATTTGATCTTATGGTATTAAAAGTGATTTAATTTCCTAAGAAATTTAAATGGACAAAGGAAGGAGGGTGACTTACCTATAACAGGAAGCAGAGTATGTGTATTAGTGTTTGTAATGGCATCACTTCATGGGAAATAGATGGGGAAACAGTGGAAACAGTGTCAGACCTTATTTTGGGGGGCTCTAAAATCACTGCAGATGGTGATTGAAGCCATGAAATTAAAAGACGGTTACTCCTTGGAAGGAAAGTTACAAGCAACCTAGATAATATATTCAAAAGCAGAGACATTACTTTGCCGACTAAGGTCCGTCTAGTCAAGGCTATGGTTTTTCCAGTGGTCATGTATGGATGTGAGAGTTGGACTATGAAGAAAGCTGAGTGCTGAAGAATTGAAGCCTTTGAACTGTGGTGTTGGAGAAGACTCTTGAGAGTCCCTTGGACTGCAAGGAGATCCAACCAGTCCATTCTAAAGGAGATCAGTCCTGGGTGTTCTTTGGAAGGACTGATGCTAAAGCTGAAACTCCAATACCTTGACCACCTCATGCGAAGAGTTGACTCATTGGAAAAGACCCTGATGCTTGGAGGGATTGAGGGCAGGAGGAGAAGGGGACGACAGAGGATGAGATGGCTGGGTGGCATCACTAACTCGATGGACGTGAGTTTGGGTAAACTCCAGGAGTTGGTGATGGACAGGAAGTCCTGGCACTCCGTGATTCATGGGGTCGCAAAGTGTTGGACACGACTGAGCGACTGAACTGAACTGAACTGAATGGTAGCTAGGTCTTATTTATGGTGATTTCAGTCTAGAAATACATCATCTTTGGGCATTTTCAGATAGTGTTTCATTTTCATTGATTTTTTTGTTTGTTTTATTTCCTTTGGTACAGTTCTTTTTTATATGACTCTCCAGCTCCCATCCTTTTAGTAGATGGTGTACTGTTCCAATTTCACTTTGGTCATTATATTAAATCTTATATTTGCCCAAATTTGTTATCACCATTTGCATTAAAGTGGTGTATTATTATTAGTTCTGACTTTCTTGGTAGCTCAGCTGGTAAAGAATCTACCTGCAATGCAGGAGACCCTGGTTCGATTTCCTAGGTCAGGAAAATCCCTTGGAGAAAGGATAGGTTACCCACTGTAGAATTCTTGGGCTTCCTTGGTGGCTCAGATGGTAAAGAATCTGCCTGAAATGCAGGAGATCTGGGTTTGATCCCTGGGTTGGGAAGATCCACTGGAGGAGGGCATGGCAACCCACTCCAGTATTCTTGTCTGGAGAATCTCCATGGACAGAGAAGCCTGATGGGTTACAGTCCATTGAGTCATGAAGACACGATTGAGTGACTAAGCACACACACAAATAAAGCATTATCTATTTCCTCATGATAAAATTTTAGAAGTGAAATTAAAATATTAGAAAAGTAAAAAGAAAATAGAAAAAATAAATACAAATAGGTCCTATGTTGTATGCCAGTATAATTCTATTGAGAATGGGTTGTTGAGAAGATTTGTGAGTCAACTCCCAACTCAGTGGGAAAGTTTGTTGAGATTATTTGTATTTGTCATACAATATATAATTCTATCATCCTTTCAATTTTCTCTCTAATGAGTGCAACTCTGGAGGCTTCTGGAGACTTTTTTTTCACTTCTGGAGCCTTTCAACATAAAAAATAATCTTATCCCTAACTAATCTATCCATAACTCTTTGTTATGCTAGAAAATGCTTCATTTTCATATTTTCATTTAGAAGTCAAATCCAAATTGCATCTTCCTGCCTACTCCATTCTCACCCCTGCAATCATTCTATCTCATTTGCCACTTTCTTCCCAGATTTCTATAACAATAACTGACATTTATTTGTGTTCTTAAATACAGTTTACCTAGGACAGTACTTGGCATGCAGTTCACATTCACATTTCATAGATACTTTTAGTGAATGCATGAGTGTTATGTGGCTGTGTGGATGAATGGATGAGTGGATGATTAATACGTAGTGTTCAGACCTATTACTATTCTGTGGACTTAGAATGTGTATCAGTTCTATTTTTCACAATTATTCTGTGAAGTCAGTAGTAGTATCTTTATTTGCAGATGGAAAAACCCAAGTCTAGAAGTCTAGGAAAATCAAGCTCCTTAAAGTCCTATATGGGAGTACTGAGAGGGACTGACTCCAAAATCATTGCTCTTTCCATTAAACCAGGCAACCTCTGTATAGAATGTTACCACTTTTATACTGCTATTAAGAAATCCATCATAACTCTATAATACATTATTCATTATTTTCACAACAAACCTTGATTAAATTACTGTTGATAAGCAATATAATATTATTATAGATAATGATAATGATGGTATGTTGAGATTGCAAATTGGTGACTTCTGAACCAGATATACATATAAGTTTTTTGAGGGGGAAATGGAATGGAGATAAGGGAAGAAAAGGAAGCTGTATTTTAAAAAAAATTGAGCTAGTACTTTGTGAATTGGAAGAATTCATACACATACACCGATTCAGATATCTGGCTTCTCTGGAGCAATCTGTAGCTACATCACCACATAGGACTCCATTCTTTCTGGCCCCAATAAGTTGTAGTCTGAGACCTGCTGCCCCCTTAAAAGTAATAACACCCTATGATTTCCCCATTCCCGTAGACCAGTTATTTAGAGACAATCTGGTTTCTTTAGACATTTGCATTTGAAACCAATCAAATGATGTATCCAAGAACTCTCTTTTAAGTAAAATGTCAAGAACATTTTTTTCCCTGTTTCCCTTTTCTCTATACAGTTAAATTATGTTAAATTGCAGCAAAATGTAAGAAGAGAGGGCTACTGAAGACAGCAGCCTCTTCCTTCCTCTAGTGGCACTACATCAAATATTATTACCAGGGCTTGAGACACTCTCTACTGCAACAATTACAGTTAATGTGGGAATGAAGTAATGAAATCACTTTAAATCATTGAAGGCAAATTTACATCTAGTTCCATGATACTGATAAATGCCTGATTAAGCTATAATAACAGTCAGTTGAGAGGAGGAGAAAAAAATATAAATAATCATCACCCAAAACTCCAAATTGAGATTCAGTTTATACTAATGTTCACTTTTAAGAGAATTTTAATAGATTCTTTTTAATCTGAATTGAGTTAAAGAGAAGTTATTTCCCAAGTCACCACATTTATGGTTTTGTATTTCCAAGGGCATGAGACTAGTTTGATGAAAGAAAAGAAAAAAGTTTCTATGATTTTAAAGTTATACATGTTATATTTCCCGTGTTTGTAAGAGCTCAGCATTAAAGAGCTCTTGTGTGTAAACCAACTAATGGTTCAGTTGTCTGATGAATGAGGGTAACTAATGATCAAAATAAATCTGTGAGTTTGCTGTCAGTGTTTTTAAGAGCCTATTGAGGTAGAAACAATAATCTGTGAGATTCTTTCTGGCATTCGGAGGAACTAAATAATGTTCATTATTCTATCCTCTTCTTGTTAAAAAAATAACAGAGAATTTAGCCAGTGGATGCAGGATTGTACTTTAGAAAGGTGACAAAATTCAAAGTAAAACCAGGCTCATTTCAAATGTTAGCTTTATAGGTTAGATGTATCTCTAACGTTTATTGTAGCCACAGTATCTAAACCCACCACATAGGGCTTTTCAACAGGAACATCAATATCATCTGAGTCCTCTTGATTATAAATAGCACCAGATAGTCAATAATTTTATTAGAACTTTATAAGAATCAATGTGTTTTTAGTGTATTCACAGCTATACAAGTCTGTATGTGTAAAACTCAGAGGTGATACCCAGGTGTTCAAATAATCATTATATATGTACATGGAATGGGATTCCCTATTGCTCAGATGGTAAAGAATCTGCCTGCAATGCGGAGATCCAGGTTTGATCCCTGGGTCGGGAAGATCCCCTGGAGAAGGGAATGGCAACCCACTCCAATAGTCTTGCCTGGAGAATCCCATGGACATAGGAGCCTGGTGGGCTACAGTCCATGGGATCACAAAGAGTCGAACAGGACTGAGCAACTAACACTTTCACTTTTCATGTCTATATACTTGGAATGTTCCATTTCACATACTTTCAGGATTCACTAAATCATAGCTTAAAATCTCTAGGAAATTCTACTGTCACAAGCTTTGATCTTATGAATTAGATTAATTGTTTTGTGTCAAAGATCAAATGTGAAATTATGGAACCATGTCACTAATAGTTACTCTGGCTATAGGTGAACATCTAAGGAATATGTTATGAAGAAGAAAAATGACTTAGGTCTACATTCATACCCAAGGGCTGTAAACAACATCAAGTCAAATCATTATTCACTCATCTCATTTACATATATATATATCTTGTAAACATTTCTAAAATATATATGTAAAAACTCAAATTATAAAGACTGTTTACCTTTTTCCCATAGGCATTAAAGGGATAAGAGAAATAAATTATTTTCATAATCAGTGATTAAGACTTTTTAATACTAGCTCAGTAGCTATAAATATATTGATAATATATTCATGTCCTTAACTATGTATTTATCTGTATCATGTAGCTAACATGTATTGAATTCTTTTGTGTCATACATTGCACTAAGTGCTTGCTATGTACTACTCACAAATAACTCCATTTGGATTGTAATATTAGATGAGGCACCTACAGACAAATAAGGTTAAATAATTTACCCACATTTAGTAGGCAAGAGATCCAGAATTTTATTTTAGCTCCATCACAGTCCAAAATCTGTTGAGGAACACTGTATTGTCCCCAGTGAATATTGTTTTACACACATACATAGACATGTACATATACATATAAGTATATATAGACACATATTTAGACATACAGCAGTAACACATGAATACATATGTACAGTTATGTAATTGATGTGAATTATACATGAATTATTGAGAGCATATAAAATGAGTTCTACATCCTTGTGTATATGTACATGGTAATTCCGTAAATTTTCATGATCAGGTAGAGTTCTTGTACCAAACCCATCACCTCCCCTTAAACCTTCATTGCTTTCTCCTGCACACTATTTATATTTTTGTCATCACTGTTGTATCAACCTTCCGATTACATGTTCATAATCTTTATTAATGCTTCCATCATTTTTTGAATCTGACCTCACACTGTGCAATATAATTTTGTTGAGGCAAAACCTCTCTTCTGTTTTGTGGACAGTTGATTCTAGTTGATTATTTTGTGGCACTTTGAAGTACCTTAGTTGTAGAGAACCCTTTCTAACATACTAGCTGATGAGCTTGAGTTACTTCTCTTTCTCTTTTTTTAAAGAGAAACTTACATGTTAACCAAAGACTTTTCAGACTAAAACAGCTTCAAGAACTAAATGAATACTTTCTCTCCCAGAAAAGTGTTTTTATCAGAATTTGTGTTGCCTTGAACATTTCAATGATCCGTTCCATAGTTGCCCATCAAAAATACTTTATTTCACTCTGTATTGAATAGTGTCACCATCTTTCCATGACAGAGAAATTTCTCTTGCAGAAAAAATTTTAAGAGACTTTTTTTTTTTTTTAAGTCAAGTGTGGTTATTTCTCACTAGTTACCAATCCATTCAGGGACAGTGGGTATTTCAGAACAGAACCAGTCTGTTAAACCATATTCCAATTTGAGATCATTTCTTCATCAGTAACAGTGGAAACTTGATTCATAGAAAATGGTATCAAATGGTGCCTTTGAATAAACTTCACAGAATACCTAAAAACAAATGAATGCTTCATTGAGTATATTTAATATACTGAAAAGTTCTTAAATATGTACATGAGTCACTATGACTGTTTGGAATATTAGGTTTGAAGAGTGAAGGAATTATTTTTTACTGTGTAGCTGCTTCTTAAAAGATCCTGGCAGTGTTGAAAAACTGAGACATAACAAGAGATATAGGTGTTCTTAGATGACCTGAACACTGCCTGTGAAAATAAATTCATATTTGTTTGTTTGTGTCTGTTTTGCTAGTTTTCAAAACTTCATAAATGAGGATTTTGTGTATGTCCATGTTGTATCCTTTTTACCAATTATCTCTTCTTACTGTATCTTTCATAATAGGAATGCTGCAGTCGAAATTCATTTTGGATAAGGGAAGGATTTCACATGTTAGGGAAATTATGAGATCAGGAACATATTAGGACATTTTGTAAGCTCTTGTAAGATTTTGCTTGGGATACAGGCATAAAGGGCTCATGAGTTTCTCCTACTCAAGTATGAGTTGCAGGCACAGCAGGAGAGCCTGCTGGCTAGGAAGCCTCAGGAAGTAGAGCAATGAAGCTGACTGTGCAGTACTCCTGGAAGACTTCAACCAACTATAGTATACCTTTGTAAGTGAGTTATGCTCTGAGAATTGACTGGATATTTAACATCCAGGCTGTTTACAATCCTTAGAGTACTACTTGTTAGATCCTTCCAAACCCTGTTATGTTAGGAACTATGAGTTGAAGGAATAATGGCTTGACCAGGGGTCACACCTTCTGGAATCTAAGCCTAACTGCCTTATCAACTAGTTCTTTTAACCTTTGCCATGTGGCAATTTTACTCTATATCAATGCAATGTCAAAAATGATTAACATATGCATATTATGGCATGAGTGTCTGGGAGAATTAGCTCCAAGGTGCAAAACTCTTTAAGCCTGTTTTTGGTCTGATATGTGAACCCCCAGCCTCTAGGTCCATATACATAACAATACTGTAATACATTACAGAAAAAGGAACAAAAAATACAGAGTAAGTTCAAAAGGGAAGAAGGGGATTTCTTTTCCAGGATGGCAGTATACCAACTCCCTAGAAAAGCGAGCAAACCTGGGGAAAACTTTTAAAAAGCAATCCTTTAAAGTTTTTGCAAATTGTACCAAGTGCATACCAAAGTGAAGAAACACTTATATGAGAAAATGTACTAAAGCTCAGTAAGAATAGCAAGAGTCTGACATTTGAGCTATGACCCATTCTCTACCTCTTCTTCCAAAGGTTTGTTGGAGGCTACACTCCACCTATGTATATGGGCAGATGTGGTAAAAAGACGGGGCTTTCTCTCCCCTCAGCTCCCATTCAGGGCTTACCATATCTCAATGAGACAGAGAGACAGGCTCCCAAGCACTTATCATCTCCTCCAAGCTGAAGAGGCTGTTTATGAGGAAGGCAAGTGAGAGTTCAGGGACTCCCTCTCTCCTCTGGCCCTATTCAGAAGAGAGGAGATCTACCTCATGCGTGGAAGACTGAAAATCTTGCAACCTAACCACTGTTGCCCCAGCTTAAGGTCAAGGTTCCATGCAGGAAGACACAAAACAAGAAGACAAAAAGTTGTTGTTCCTCCCAGAGCCTAGTATAGTGTCTCAGAAAGCTTGCTCTGGGGAAAGGACAGCCAACAGGAAAAGAGATTACAAAGCTCTCACAGTATGAACTGACTTTATTTGAAAAAAAAAAAAAATGGGGAAATTAATACCTATGCGCACTCTTAAGACAATATCTCCTCTTAACTATACTCTGTATGATAATTAGTGATGAATGTGTGCCTTTATACTTTAGAATAACACCACGAGGTGGCTGTTCAGTTTTCCTGGCACCACTTATGGAAGAGACTTTTTTCTCCATTGTATATTATTTATTTGCCTTCTTTTTTGTAGGTTAATTGACCATAGGTGTGGGGGTAAATCTCTGGGCTTTCTATCCTATTCCATTGATCTGTATTTCTGTTTTTTTTGCCAGAATCAAAACAATGTGGTCCACACTGGTAGTGTGGACTTAAGCCACGGAATCTTAATTCCTCCAGCTTAATTTTTCTTTCTCAGGATTGCTTTGGGTATTCAGGGTGTTTTGTGTTTTCATATGAATTTAATTGTTTTGTTCTAGCTGTCTGAAAAATTCCTTTGGTAATTTGATAGGAATGGCACTGAATCTGTAGATTGTCTTAGGTAGTATAGTCATTTTGATAATATTGAATCTTCCAATCCAAGAACATGGTATATCTTTCTCCGTCATCTTTGACTTCTTTCATCATTGAGTTACAGTTTTCAGAGTACAGATCTTTTACCTCCTTAGGTAAATTGATTCCTAGGTATTTTATTCTCTTTGGTATGTTGGTAAATGGGATTGTTTGCTTAATTTATCTTTCTGACCTTTTGTGTTTGTGTATAGAAATGCCAGAGATATCTGTGTATTAATTTTTTTCCTGCAACTTTAGTTCAATGGTGAGCTCTAATATTTTTTATTTTTTTTTATTTTTAATTGAAGGATAGTTACTTTATAGTATTGCATTGGTTTCTGCCAAATATCAACATGAATCAGCCATAGGTTTAACCCATGTCCCTTCCCACTTGAACATCCCTCCTACCTCCTTCCCCATCTCACCCTCTAGGTTGTTACAGAGCCCTGATTTAACTTTTTTTGATAGTGTCTTTAGGACTTTCTATGTATAGTATCATGTCATTTGCAAACAGTGACAGTTTTACTTCTTCTTTTCCAAATTAGATTCCTTTTATTTCTTTTTCTTCTCTGGTTGCTGTGACTAAGGCTTCCAACACTATGTTGAATAAAAGTGGTAAGAGTGGAAACTCTCTCTGTCTTGTTCCTGATCTCATGGGAGATGCTTTCAGCTTTTCACTGTTGAGAATTATGTTACCTGAGTGTTTGTCATATGTGACCTTTATTATGTTGAGGTATGTTTCCTCTATGACCATTTTCTGGAGAGTTTTTATCATAAATTGGTGTTGTGTTTTGCCAAATGCTTTTTATGCATCTATTGAGATGATCATATATTTTTTATTCTTCAGTTTATTAATGTGGTGTATCACACTTATTGATTTGTGGATATTAAAAGATCTTTGCATTCCTGGGATAAACCCTATTTGATCTTGATATATGATCCTTTTCTTAAATTATTCAGAAAAACATTTAGTTTCAGGTTGTATGTTTTAAATGGATGACTTGTATGGGTATGTGAAATATAATACATCCCAATAAAGGCATTTTAAAAACTAAGCAGATAAATTTTATGTATCAGAAAGAAGAAAAGAATTCAAAGCTAGAATCATGAGCTACAGTTGACATTATATAGTCCACCAGAGTAGGAGAAAATGATTAGACTACAGGAGTTGAGGCTTCAACAGGCAAATAAAAATAAGAAAGTGGCATTAGCCTTGTGCATTGTGAGGAGCAGTTTCTGAGATCCCTGTCTAAACTAAAAATCCAAGTACTGTCCATTCTATGAGGTATAGAAAGTCTCCTCTCAGTAGATTGAGGATGAGGTACAGAAGGCCACATTTAGAAATAGGACCTCCAGTCTTATGTATCATGAGGGTAGTAACAGGTGAAAATTCAGCACTACTCATGGAAAAGCATTGTAAGTGGAGGAATCAACAGGAAAACTCACCCAGAACCAATAATCCCAGGAACCCTGTAGGGACAATGCAGAATCACTTCTCCTCGATCTGTTGTCTTCAGATTTCAGGGCATGAACAACTTTTGTTTTTGTTTTTTGTTTCGAAAGCTAAATAGATACCTCTTGCTGCTGCTAAGTCACTTCATACTGTTAGAAAGTATAAAACCCATGAATGGTGACAAATTAAGAGGTTCACAAATGGTGACTGGAATTTCAGATGCCAACAAATAAAAGTGACATATCACATGGAAGTAATAAAAGACTCTGTAGTTATTTTCTTAAAGTGATTTTATGACTTCTTTACCCCACGTGTGCTTAATCGCTAAGTCGCATCTGACTCTTGGTGACCCCATAGACTGTAGCCCACCAGGCTGTCTGTCCATGGGATTTTCCAAGCAAGAATACACCCCATAAGTCATGGGAAATGACCTGTTTGATTCATGTCCTCCTGGACATGGCACAAATTGATGCTTTTTTCACTCTCCACTGCACTCAGTTCTTCAGCATTTACTATCTAACCTTGGTTCTCATTTGCCTATAATCTATCACTTCCCAAGAATTTGGCTCATGTTCTACTTGGTAATTTCCTCCATTTTAATATCCTTCTGCTGCTTCCTGTTCAACTTTTCAAAGCCTGATTTCTGCTCTGAATCCTTTCAAAGAGACAGTTTTTTTCCTCTCAGAATATTATAACACGGCTGTTATTTATCTGTTACTTAGAACTTACCATACTGCACTCCCTTTGGAGTCCTATTCATGTCTTTCTCATTCGGTAAATTACAAGTTTCTGGGAAGTAGTTCTTAACCACGTTAGTTACCTTCTCCACAACTTCTACACCCCGTGTACACTGTAAAGGTCTACCACATTGATATGTGGCAAAAACAATAAATATTAAAACAATAAATATTAAAAGTCTAAGCCAAAAAATAGAAATCCTTTTAAAAAGTTTAAAAATTTTATAATCCTTTATCTAACTGAAATTCATTGTCATTGTCAGGAAGATTTGTAATATCAACAGTGAATACTTTGTTACATTTAGCAGACTGAGAGAAATTCAGAAAAATCGACCCCAGACGGGCAAGAGAAGCTGTTCGTAAGAAGCTAACAGGGACTGTACTACACTTTATTCTTGTGCTTCGTCTCATGTGATTCTCACAGTATTTCAGTTTCCTATCTTGTAAGCGAGACTTGGAATCGTTAAATAGCTTGCCTTTGTTTTTTTCAGCTAAATATGGATGGGTATCAGATTTGAACCAGGTCTTTCTGACTTCTAAACCACTTCAAAAAGTCGTGCTTTTGCTGGCATATGCATCAGTGCAAAAAAACACAGGGTTATGTATGATGAGATGGTAAATGTCTGCTTGTGTTTCTGATTCCTTGTCTGGGTCAGCTTACCTTCACAAGTCAAAACAGTGATGACTCTCAAATGAGTTCAATAGCTTAGAATATATTGAGACATATAGTATTTCTTGATTTTCTCATTTACCTAGGATCACACCAATTTACTTTGATGTTGCATTAGCAATTAGAGATTTTGACAGCTTCATCTGTATTATATGCGTATCCTTTTATGCAATAATAAGGTGAGAATGTTATGATTACAGGATGTCTTCAGTAATAGACACTTGAAAACTGGGATGTCTATCAAGTGTGTCATGTGTCTAATTAAAACTATTCATGGATTTGGAGAAAAATGTTTGCTAATAGCTAAGATATTTTTCTACCTTCCCTGGCCATGTGTTAATCATACTCCTGGTGTATGTTCAAAAAATAATGAAAAAAATAGTTTTTTTTAAAAAGTGAAGAAAAAGCTAATAGTTTAATAACAAAACATTTGTCAAAAATACATTTATAAACCATGAGGCATAGTTTAATTCCTAGTGTGATATAGTGAGATCTGTATACTGGAGCTAGAAAATCAAGTTTAAATTCCAGCTCTCCTACTTAGTAGCTACATAATCCAGAGGAACTCACTTAATTGCTTGGGCTCTCTCTTTTTTAAAATTTAATCTAATTAATAGATCATTATATTTGCTTCAAAATGTTTTTCATTGGAATTAAATGAGTTTAAGAAGAAAAGCCCAAACTAATACATTTGTTAAAATCCTTGAAGTCTTTTTAAAAGAGTTTATCAGTAAGAATGGCCATCTGTTAATGCTTGTGAAAGACACTGAATAGGTAACATATCTAATTTATATATATAATAAATATCCATATAGTGATAAATATATTATAAATAATAATTATTATATTGTATATAGTAATAACAGACACACACATATATAATCACTTTAAAGAGGTAAGCAGACATTTTAATATAGTTGTTAAATGTACAGCCTTTAGAACCAGCTGGTTGGGTATATTCTTCAGCGCTCAGCTTTCTTCACAGTCCAACTCTCACATCCGTACATGACCACTGGAAAAACCATAGCCTTGACTAGACGGACCTTTGTTGGCAAAGTAATGTCTCTGCTTTTGAATATGCTATCTAGGTTGGTCATAACTTTGCTTCCAAGGAGTAATCGTCTTTTAATTTCATGGCTGCAGTCACCATCTGCAGTGATTTTGGAGCCTCCAAAAATAAAGTCTGACACTGTTTCCAGTGTTTCCCCATCTACTTCCCATGAAGTGATGGGACCAGATGCCATGATCTTAGTTTTCTGAATGTTGAACTTTAAGCCAACTTTTTCACTCTCCACTTTCACTTTCATCAAGAGGCTTTTTAGTTCCTTTTCACTTTCTGCCATAAGGTGGTGTCATCTGCATATCTGAGGTTATTGATATTTCTCCCGGCAATCTTGATTCCAGCTTGTGCTTCTTCCAGCCCAGCATTTCTCATGATGTACTCTGCATAGAAGTTAAATAAGCAGGGTGACAATATAAAGCCTTGACCTACTCCATTTCCTATTTGGAACCAGTCTTTTCTTCCATGTCCAGTTCTAACTGTTGTTTCCTGACTTGCATATAGGTTTCTCAAGAGGCAGGTCAGGTGGTCTGATATTCCCATCTCTTTCAGAATTTTCCACAGGTTATTGTGATCCACATAGTCAAAGGCTTTGGCATAGTCAATAAAGCAGAAATAGATGCTTATTTAATGTTGACATAATGAAGACAGAATAGTGTAGGGTAAACAATTGTTACTGCAGAGGATCCAGAGTATATTTCAAATGAGGCTTCAAGTGTGTGGGCTCCTTGTGGCCACATGGGAATAAGCTTTGACATAAGCTGATGAAGTGGGAGGGTTGTTTCCATGTGTTCTATCTACCTCTAGTGAAAAATGTTTTCATGTCATCACCCAGACTTTATGTGGTGGCTGTTGTTTGCATTCCTTCCAGTGATATCTATTCTGTATGTCTATTAAAGTGAAGTGAAGTCGCTCAGTCGTGTCCGACTCTTTGTGACCCGTGGACTGTAGCCCACCAGGCTCCTCCATCCATGGGATTCTCCAGGCAAGAATACTGGAGTGAGTTGCCATTTCCTTTTCCAGGGTATCTTCCCGACCCTGGAATTGAACCCGAGTCTCCCACATTGCAGGCAGACGCTTTAACCTCTGCACCACCAGTGGCTTCCCATGTCTATTAAGACATTGGTAAAAAAAATAACAATAAGAAAATAAAATACTGTGTGATACAGCCTCAATTCTGAAGATTTAGTGGCATAGAAAGGAAAATATGATTTGCTTCTCCACGTATCAAGACTCTTTATCAGAAAGAAATTCCAGACAGTTGATGGGAGATGATTCATAAACTCTGACCACTCCCAAAAGGGAAAAAACCCCTTTATCAACATGACAGCTATATAGGCCATGCGCTCTTCTGTGCTATGATTTCTATGTCATAGCTCTTCAGGTTCCTAATCAAAATCTCTTTGGCTTGTTGTGCTTTGCTCTGAAAATTCTGCTTCTATTTATATCTACAGGTTATCCATCCACTCTGAGACACAGAGCTGATAAAGATAACAAAGGCTCAGTAGATAAATTGGTGACTGAAAACTCCTCTAAATGTCTGGAGGATGAGATAGAATATGGAAGACAACATGAACAACATCTTACTCTCATACTTTACAATGTTGATGACAGAATGTGGGTATTAAAAGTTTAGGCTCTGGATTTTTTTTTGTTTTGTTTTTCTTACTCTGTGCTTGGACAACTTAACCTCTTAAATTTTTTTGTAATCTCTGAAATTAATAATTAGGATGCATAACCAATGAGGATTTTTTGAGAATTAAATAAATTCTCAAAAACAGTTTTTGACACTATAGAGGCATCCATAAATGCTTTCTGGTAAAATTACAAATATATCATTTGACTGCCATAAAAGTCATATGCGATTAACACGTTAAGCAACATTAGGCCCAAATCATCAGTTAAGAAAATATGCCCTGATGGTCAAATGAAGATAAGCTACTATAGTAGCCAAGTTGTTCAGTCATGTCCGAATCTTTGTGACCCCATGAACTATACAGTCCATGGAATTCTTCCAGGCCAGAATACTGGAGTGGGTAGCCTTTCCCTTCTCCAGCGGATCTTCCCAACCCAGGGATCGAACCCAGGTCTTCCACATTGCAGGCAGATTCTTTTCCCTCTGAGCCACCAAGGAAGCCTTCAAGGCTACTTCTGGCATGTCCACATGAGGTTGGCAAATCCTCTTCCTCAAAAGTAAATATATAGTTTGACCAAACTGCCAAAAACAACCATTTTGGTTCTCTGGAATTTAGCCAAATGCATACAGCAAATGGAAATGCCTTTTTTTTTTTCTTCCCCCATGAGAAACTACTAAATTTCAGCTAAGAATAGTGAGTGTCTGTAGCATTCTTGCCTGGAGCTGCTCCCATCTGCTTTCCTTTCCAGCTTAGCAGTCAGTTTGCTTCTATCAAAGAGAGACAAACTGAGAAAATCAGCAGCATTGATGCTGGAGAAGGATCAATTAATTGAGTAGAAAACAGAAACCCTGCACCCAGCAGAGAAAAACCAAAGGCCTGCAGATACGCTAGACTGAGATTTCACTCCCAGTCAAGGTAAATGGCAGAGCCACAGACTAAACAGGCATTTAACAGGAAAATCTGGGAGGTGAGCTAGCCATGGACAGCCTTGATACACTTAGTATGTCTGAATATGAACAAAGGCTGTGCAGATTTGCATCAAACAATCCATATAGTTCAAGATATCCAAATATTACCAGCCAGAGGAGACTGAACAACATGTAAAGGACACACGAGAGGTTCTAGCAAAAATAAAATGGGGGCAGATGGAAAAGTGCTTAACTTTGAGTGTGCTACTAAAACTATGCATGGACCCATAAGTCAGTCCTGCACTGCACGATACTGAGAGCAAATATCTCCTTAAATTTCCCTCTCAAGGTTCCTTACTGGTCTTACTTTAGTCCTGGCCCTGCAGTGCAGTCACACAGGCTACTCCTAGCTAGCTCCATTTAAAATAAGAGTAATAACAACGATAATAAATCTAAACTAAGCAAAGACCTCAGGTAGCACATTGTGAGAGATTTCATTAATGTAGTCCAGCCATGTTACTAAATAAAGACAAAAGAGCAATAACCTTCTGGGGGGTGGGGGAATAAAAATCAGAAACGATAGTTACTGTAAGATACTATCCTTTTCAGAAAACTATCCTTTTCAGAGAATTCCTTTATTATTTCTTATATAATTCTATATTATTTCTAAATTATATAATTTCTTATATAATTCTATATTATTTCTTATAAACCAAGTCTGTTAGCAATTGGTTTTATTAGTTTTGGGTTATCTATGAATGCCTTTATTTCACCTCTAATCCTGAAGAATAATATTGCTAGATATAGAATTCTTTTGGGTTCACATCCCTTTTTCTTAGTCATTCCACTGCTTTCAGGGCTTTTTTATATCAAATTAGAAGTCTGTTGTTAATCATGTTGATGTTCTTCTTTACTCAGAAGTTATTTTTCTCTTTATACCTAACATAAGGTCACAAACATTTTATGCTACATTTGATCAAGAAGTTTTATAGTTTTGTTTAGACTCTAGACTTAGGTGTAGGTCTGTTTTGAGCCTTTTTAAAATCTAAAGATATCCAGTTGCTCTAGCTCCGTGTGTTGAAATGGCTATTTTTTTCTCCATTTAATTGCCTTTGTACCTTTGATGCTGGGAGGGTTTGATGGCAGGAGGAAAAGGGGATGACAGAGAATGAGATGGCTGCATGGCATCACCGACTCGATGGACATAAGATTGAACTCTGGGAGTTGGTGATGGACAGGGAGGCCTGGCGTGCTGCGCTTCATGGGGTTACAAAGAGTTGGACACGACTCAGCAACTGAACTGAACTGAACTGTACCTTTGATAAAAGTATACTTTCCACATAGGTGTGGGAACTGGATTCTGTAATGTTTGTGGTAAGAAAGTGTATTCTGACATCGTTGAGTGTGCATTCTATAAATATCTAAAAATATCAATTACTAAAATTTGATAATGTTCTGATCTACAAGTTTATGTATGCATTCTATATCCATTGAACTTAACACTTTATGTATCTTTTGTATTTTATGATGTATTGATGTAGTATTTCTGATGTTTGTTTACCTGTATCTGCTTTTAATATTTTCAGAGAACTATTAAATTCTTTAAAAATATCTGTAGACATGTCTTAGTATCTGAGGCCGTGAGGATAAAGGCAAAAGAAATGAGAAACTTGTGACTGAGCAGATTATGAACTCTTAGAGAAGCTTTTCCTTTTTCCAAATGATGCTATCTCTGAAACAAATTGAGTCTGTCTCTCCTTTTCTAGCATTGTTTTATCTAATCTAAATTCTCAGATTCCATAAAACATTCACATTGTCTGATACCAAAATTTCATTTGTCTCAGCTCCTACTGATTCTTCTTTATGTTTTCTAGTTCCTTGTTAAAATTCTCACTGTGTTCATCTATGCTTTTTCCAAGTTCAGTTAGCATCCTTAATACTTTGTACTCTTTATCTGGCAAATTACTTCTCTTTTTCTTAAGTTGTTTGTCTCAGGTTTTGTTTTGTTTTGTTTTTTCCCCCTTTGCTCTTTCATTGGAAACAAATCTCTCTTCGTTTCATTTTGTTTAAATTTATCTTTATGAAACTTAGTGAAGGTTAACTAGTCCCAGTCTGTAAGGGGTGTGTTTGTGTGTGTGAGTCTCTATGTAGTTTACGCGTGCCCAGTGGCTTTGGTAGGAGAGCTGGATCTGAAATGAGCAAGGCTCACACCTTCCCCCATGGGTGTGCTGGCAGCTGTCAGCTTGATATGAGCGGGGGCTGGAGATGGAGGGGATAGAGCCAAAGCCAGGTGTGACCTGGGGCTTCTCCTATTCTCAGTGGCCATCACTGCCCTCTTGAGGGCAGGGTCAGATCCCAAGATGCTGAAGCTGTGGCCCTGAGGGTTGGAGATTAACTGACTCCATTTCTTATAAGTGTGCATTTTTACCACTCTCAGCAATGACACCTTTGCCTCAGAAGGGAACAGTTCTGGAGTGAGAGGGGCCGCAGTTGGTGCCTGATGCAGGCTGGGGTGCTCACTGGGGTGGTCCTGGAGTGTCAGAGCTACAGACAACTGCCAATCCACCACCTCTGCAAGCAGCAATAATGGCCACCCTCGCCCTGTTCAGATCGGTGCCAGGTCTGAGCTGGTTTCATTCACCTCAGGTGCTCACTCTCTTTAGCCTTTGCTCTAGGGGGAAGTTCCCGCAGAGCTGGAGGTGTCAGAGGGGCACTTGACATGGGCCAGAGTGCATGCTGAGCTGGTCCTGAAAAACTGTCCTGAGCGGCAGGTGCTTTCAATCTGCTTCCTCTGCTTGCTCCTCAGAGTGAGCAGGTATGGTGAGCTCTTCACAAGAGAAGTCTAGGTTCCTACAGCTCTTCCTTAAGTCCCACTTGTTCAAAACCAGGAAACGGGACTTGTCTTCCTCGCGTCGGACCCTGGGCTGAGATGTCCAATATGTGGCTCAGATTGTGCACTCGCCAAGATCTCCAAGCCTATATCATCACCCTCCTGTTCTGTGTCCCCTCTTAAGGGACTCAGTTCCGTACCTGATCTCATCTCTTCCCTTTCAACCTGTTTCCTGTGGATCTATTTTTATAGCCTTTTGTTGTTGTAGAGAATAACTGAAATAGATGATTGAAGAGTGGCCAAAGGGCACTGCTTAAAAAAATCAAACAGTACATCCTTCAAGACCACATTTTTTCTTTTATGTAAGGAATCCCAATTTCAAAAGACCAAATGATGATCTACAGATTATTTAACTTATTCCTCAATATTTAAATTTTCTTTATAGTGCTTGTAGCATCTCATTACCAGTTTTTTGGGGGCTAATGTCTCAGTTTATAATCTTGTTTTTTCTTAAAGGTGAAATTAAATAGAGCTTTGCCCCACCTCCCAAACTCTGAAAGTCTATACCAAAATTCTTAAACAAACCTCCTTTTTCATTTCTAGGACATTGCAAATGGTTATAATTGAGCTTCTGATAAATTTTATCTAGGCAAATTGATGTTTATCATATTTAATTTCTAATAAAGTGTCTATTTTCTGAACACTAAAATTTAGAACTGTCTTCTCAACTAATTGTGAAGTTACAGAACAACAAGTTTTTACAATTTCAATCTAAATGTCTTCAGTGTAAACTATTTTATCATCACTTATTATTCCATCAGTTTAGTTCAATTCAGTCACTCAGTCGTGTCCGACTCTGCAACCCCGTGAATCGCGGCATGCCAGGCCTCCCTGTCCATCACCAACTCCCAGAGTTCACTCAGACTCATGTCCATCGAGTTGGTGATGCCATCCAGCCATCTCATCCTCTGTCATCCCCTTTTCCTCCTGTCCCCAATCCCTCCCAGCATCAGAGTCTTTTCCAATGAGTCAACTCTTCTCATGAGGTGGCCAAAGTATTGGAGTTTCAGCTTTAACATCAGTCCTTCCAATGAACACCCAGGACTGATCTCCTTTTGAATGGACTGGTTGGATCTCCTTGCAGTCCAAGGGACTCTCAAGAGGCTTCTCCAACACCACAGTTCAAAAGCATGAGTTCTTCGGCGCTCAGCTTTCTTCACAGTCCAACTCACATCCATACATGACCACTGGAAAAACCATAGCCTTGACTAGATGGACCTTTGTTGGCAAAGTAATGTCTCTGCTTTTTAATATGCCATCTAGGTTGGTCATAGGTACATATAAAAATGTGCTGAATTTCTCACTCTGGAAATGAATATGCTTAATAGTGAAAAATTATATATAGTGATCAAAAATACTTGAAGTATATCTAATAAACTCATTTAGCTTCTGAAATGAAATCCTCTGATGTGTTTTCTCATTTACTTTAGCAAAATTGTTATTTTCTATGTGGTTATTGATTGATGGCAAAATGGTTTCCTTCAGATATGTTTATTTCTGTGGATAGAATGTATGTAAAAATTAAAACTTTGTAGGAAGCCCAGCTGACTTTTTCCTAGCCCAACATAACCTTCAGGCTAATATTGCAAATTTATATGGAGAAAAGGAACTCAAATTAATAATAGTTATATTTTTCAGTGTGTTACTTTTTAAAAAAATATGTATACATTGCCTTTGTCTTTTTCTCTAAAGAAATATTGGCAATTCTTGAAGACCATGAAGATGATAAAATTCTGAAATTACTAACAAAATTTGAACTAGGCAATGATTTCTTCTGTATTCTTTGTGTTCAATTCTTTTCACAGAGCTACTGTTTAAAAACTCACTTTCATCTCTGTTTTTTACTTTCTCTTTCCCTTTGGAATTGCTAAAAGTCTGGAATCTATAACTAAAAATTTTCATATAGTTACATTAATTCTGTAGTCAGGAATGAGAAAAACAGGCTGAAGTAAAACCAGTGGACCATATGAGAATCTCCATTTTTATTAGACACTAAAATCTGTTCTAATAGTCTGGTTTTGACTAATTTATATTTTTTCCAGGGAAAATGTTAGTAAAGTCAGCAGTAAAATCTATATGCCAGAGATCAGAAAAATGTCATTAAATATAGCAGGAAATAGTTAAGAAAGCTCTTCGAAAGTTGAAGAAATAATAAATCTACAACAATGTATACATTTTATTAACTAATATACTCTTGTAACTTGCAAAATTTAACATTTTCATACACAAACACACACACTTAAGACATCATATAAGAGTTCAAATTCTAGCAGTTGAGAAATTCTTACAGTTACATATACAAGCCACATAAGAACATTGGAAAAGAATGACTTTTAACTCTAAAATAAATAACATAAGCTTCTGGTTCTAAGAATGGAAGAGTAACTTCTGGATTCTAGAAATAAAGAAGGGACTTGGTTAGACTCACTTTCTTCAGAAAAATAAGAAAAAGAAAATCTCAGAGAAATATCTGAAGTTGCTCTTTGAAGGTACTAAACAGTGATCAAAAGCTGGGAGAAACGAGAGCAAAGTATATCCAGAAAGATGAATTTCAATTTCCCCAGTCTTGCTAGGATAGCAAAAAGAAACACGTTGAGGTTAGAAAGTGTTGGAGTTTTAAGAGCAGCCAGTGTAGGTCAGGTCCAGGAAGGAGAATGACAGAGGAAATGATACCAAAGAATCTACATTTAATTCATCCCAGTCATTGGATGAGGACTCAACCATGTGTGTCTAGGTGAGACCTAACAGGACATGGTAAAACTCTAGCCCTTAGATGCTGAAAGAATTGTACGGAGTTCAGTGGCTTACTTCTCAAAGGACACAAATTGGAATCTGAGTACAACCAAGTTAACTGCCTTGAGAAACAAGTTTTCAGAGGAAGTTAACACAATGCGCCTTTTCTAAGTGCTTCCCTAATAGCTCAGTTTCTAAGTTTTCTAAAGCTTAACATTCATAAAATTCAATATATATATATAGTAAGAAATTACTAGAATTGTAAAATTCAGAATTTTGTGACCTATATTCCAAAAAAATGAACATTTGATAGAAAACAACAGGTTATCAGAGGTCATAATTAACATATAAGGACTCAAGATCTATTTCTACAAATGTACTCAAATACATAAACAGTAACAGAGGTCAAATGTCAGTAAAAAAAAACAAACTATTAAAAATACAAATTTAAAACTAGAAAGTACAGTAATTAATTAAAAATATTAACTAGAACAGGGGACTTCCCTGGTGATCCAGTGGCTAAGACTCTGTGCTGTCAATGCGGAGAGCCTGGGTTCAATCCCTAGGGGTCAGGGAACTAGATCCCATGTGCTGCAACTAGGAACTGGTACAGCCAAATGATTAAATATTAAAAAAAAAATTAGCTAGAGAAGAATAGCAATGGTGGAAATAATCAATGAACTTGAGAACAGATGAATAAAAATTATATAATCTGAAGAACACAGAACAAAACTGAAAGAAAAATCTTATAAACCTGTATGAAATGCTACATATACAAATGCTACATTATATGTATGACTAGAATTCCTGAAGGAGAGAAGAGGAAGAATGGGTAATGAAGAAGAGAAAAATCAGAGAGATAGTGGGTGAAATATCCCAATTAATAGCTCCAAGAAGCTCAATACAATAGCGCAGAAGCATAAATATAATAGCCATTATACTATGCACATCACTAAATGCTAAAATTAAAAATAAAGATAAAATATTGATAGTAGCCGCAGGACATTTAGATATTACATATAAGGACAGTGATTCAAAATATGGTTGCTTTCTCAGGAGAAACAACTGTGGCTAAATCACAGTGAAACAACTGCTTCAAAGTACCCAAAGAAAATAGCTCTAAAGAGACAATTCCACGTTCACAGAAATTCTTTCAGAATTAAAAATGAAACAAAGGCATTTTCAGCTAAATACTGAGTACTTCACTACCAGAATATCTGCCTTAAAGGAAATTTCAATCTACATAATTAAATGGGAATCACCAGAAATAATAAATAGTAAATATGTGTATATACAGAAGAACCTCTGCCTCACTCTCTCATTATTTATTTATTTAAAATACAATGACCACTTCAAACAAATAGTATAACACAGCAGAAAACTGCATGTTTATAAATTATATATGATAAAATAGCCTAAAAATTAGGTATGTTGCAAGCTTCTCCTATGTTTTATATGAGATGATAAAATACATGAGGTAATGCCAATACTTTGATAGTTAATGGAAGATGACAAAGACTATACACGTGTTAAGTAGCAGTAGTAATCACTATGATTAGTTAACATGACAGAGTTGATCTAACCCACGTGGAAAAGATAAATGGTGAGCTTTGAGATGATATAAGAATATTGAGCATCACAGATGTGAATTTTGTCTCCTTTGTCTTACCATAGTAGTGTTAGTTTCCAGTTACTGGCATTGAATTATTACTGATTATTATCCCAGTTGTATAGTTGAAAATATTGAGGCTTAGATAAGGTAAGTTTTTGCTTTCTTCATATAAAAATGGGAAACTGAGGGCAAGACAATGGGAGATTTATTTTTCATATTACTAGTTTTATACATTTAATATTTTAGTGTGCATAGTTTATTTCAAAAATAGTTATATGTATCACAATTAAATCAGATTGCTTTACTATTTTCCTGAAGCTGAAACCTTAAATTTTAGAACATTTTATATTTAACTTCTCAGTTTATTTATTGGACTGTGGAATAAAATATAGACACTCACTTTGGAAGGCAAACTGACAGAAAAAGAGTTGGCAAACTTATGTAAGTACCCAAATATAATAAAAGTAAGCACTATTAAGAGGTCTTTGTCTATGTTTTCAGATGTAGTCTATACAAAAATATGTACAGATACATACATAAATGTACAAATATGTAAATTAAAAAACTTTTTGCTAACAAAACCCAGGTTGGAAACTGCATTTTTCTAGGTATGTGCTTCAGGAAATTAACCCTGTGGTACTCATTTGTGTCTGATTACAAAAATATGAGTTATACAGATTGAGTCATTGAAAAATACATGAGTCCATGGCATTGATGGTGGGAGGAGAGAAAAGAAGGAATAGAATAAGAATTTGAAGACCAGAGTAAAGTCTCAGTGATATTGCATGGTTAGTTGTGTGTAATGTACTTTTTCTGTATACCAAATGAAGTAATGTAAGTTGAAAATGCTATTAAAGATATATAAAATGAAAAATACAGTCTTAAAAGCATTTTATCTTAACTAATAAAAGTGTTTTGTCTTAAATGCTTTAATTATCACTCTTCAGCTACTATTTTTATTACAGTTTGTGACATATAATCTTTTCTGCAAGGAGATTGACGTTGTGGAATAAATTAGGTAACAGTGTGTTCACTCTTTTCTCTGAATTAGAAAGGTTTCTAAATAGTTTACTATTTATACTCTCAAGTGTTATGTTCAAGATATGAAATAATTTGTTGTTTCCTTCAATCTATATTTATTGTTTTCAAATATTATATATCCTTTCCTATTTTCTATATATTCCTTCTTTCTGTCACTCACTGAGAGTAATATTGAAATCTCTTATTACAGTTGCAGATTATCGTTTTCTCTTTGTCTTTTTCTCCTTGAAATTTTACCAGTTTTTGTTTGTGTAATTTGAAACTCTGTTATTAGGTATAGATACCGATGTCCTCTTGACAGATTGACTACTAATATGAAATAATTTTTATATGTGGTACTCCTCTTTCTCTGCAAGATACTTCATCTGATGTTAATAAAACCAATTCTAATTTCTACTTTCTTTTAGTTTTAGCGAGATATATTTTTTAATCCTTTTAACTAGTTTATATCTTTACATTTAAAACATGTTTCCAATCGATAGCACATAGTAGAGTCTATCCAACATGATAAGCTTTTACTTTTGAGTGGGATATTTATGCCATTTATATTTTACTTGACTATTGATGTGGTTGTTAAATCTGTCTTCTTGTTGCTTGTTTTCTACTTGTATCATGTGTTGCTTCCATTTTACTGTTTTTTTTTCTGACTTCTTTTGAATTTTAAATATATCTAGCTTTACAGTTCTTACTTGCTACAACTCTTTCTTTTACTTCAGTTATTGTTTTAGGGTTTACAATGTATATTTGATCTTAGTCACAGTTTATCTGCAAATGATACTATACATTTTCATGCACAGTATAAGAATCCTATGATAATATACTTCCAATTCTCCTCTCCAGCCTTTCTGTTATTGTTGTCATTTACTTTTACATATGTTATAAATATTATACTTCATCATTATTATTTTGTTTAAAAATTTATTTACCTTTTAAAGATCCTTAAACATAGAAAGCCATACATATTTAGTAGTTAACATTTCTAGTAATTTTTTTTCATTTTTTTGTATCCATATGTGTATAATTCTTCTTCCACCTGAAAAGCTTCCTTTAATGTTTACAGTAAGTCTAGTTTGCTGTTTATAAATTATTTCAATGTTTGTAAGTCTGATAAAGTTTTTGCATATTCACTGTGTATAAACTTGTAAGTTGACTGATACACTGCTTCAGTGCATTAAGTTTATCAACCTACTGTCTTCACACTTACATTGATTATGAGAAATCTGCTACTATTTTTATGTTTTTTGCTCTCTGTATTTTACATTACATACATTACATTATATACATTTTACATTACATACATTACATTATAATGTAAAATAATATAGTAAAATAATAATTTATATATTGTTATTTTTTATGAAAATTCTAATATTCAATTTCAGGTTGGTTTTGATTGATTCATGTTTCTCCTTATACAAATCATTTTCCTGCTGTTTTGTGTGCCTGTTTTTAACCAAATGCCAGTGAATATTTTTTCTTTCCTGAAAATTTGAATGAATTTACTATGGTATGATTTGCTTCTTAGGGTCTTAAACTTAAGACATGATTAGTCTGTGGCTAATTACCCTCCATTCCTGATATAATACCCTTCTAAGAAGGCTATAGAGTATACTCTCCTCTATAAGCCACAAAGATTTTATAGTCCAGGTGGTGGGAATAGGCACTATTCTGTTCTTACGTGAGGTAACTATTGGGTACTGCTCATTTTCTAAATTGATTTTGTTGCCTATTTTTAAGATTCAGCTTTCCTTTTTGGTTTTTCTTTGTATCCTTCCTCCTTTGCTTCTTTTCCCTTTCATTTCCCTCATTATTTACTTTTTTTCTCTCGTTATCTTAATCTTCCCACAGGCCCTGCTCTTATCCATTCTTCTTACTTTCCCATTTGTCTTTGAAATATATGAAAGTGCTTTAAATGTGGACATAGCATTGTGCTAAATCTGGATATATATTTGTTGTTGTTATTTAGTCACTAAGTTTTGTTGGACTCTTTTGTGACCCCCATGAACTGTAGCCAAGATGGAGAAGTTCTATATAGTCAGCAAAAACAAGACAAGGAGTTGACTTTGGCTCAGATCATGAACTCCTTATTGCCAAATTCAGACTTAAATTGAAGAAAGTAGGGGAAACCACTAGACCATTCAGCTATGATGTAAATCACATCTCTTATGATTATACAGTGGGGTGACAAATGGATTCAAGGGAATAGATCTGATATACAGAGTGCCTGAAGAACTATGGACAGAGGTTCATGACATTGTATAGGAGAAAGGAATCAAGACTGTCCCCAAGAAAAAGAAATGCCAAAAGGCAAAATGGTTGTCTGAGGAGGCTTGAAAATAGCTGTGAAAAGAAGAGAAGCAAAAGGCAAAGGAAAAAAGGAAAGATATACCCATTTGAATGCAGAGTTCCAAAGAATAGCAAAGAGAGATAAGAAAGACTTCCACAGTGATCAATGCAAAGAAATTGAGGAAAACAAGGGAATGGGAAAGACTAGAGATCTCTTCAAGAAAATCAGAGATACAAAGGGAACATTTCATGCAAAGATGGGCACAATAAAGGACAGAATGGTATGGACCTAACAGAAGCAGAAGATATTAAGAATAGGTGGCAAGAATACACAGAAGCACTGTACAGTAAAGATCTTCATGACCCAGATAATCATGAGGGTGTGATCACTCACCTCAGTTCAGTTCAGTTCAGCCGCTCAATCATGTCTGACTCTTTGCGACCCCATGAATCGCAGCACGCCAGGCTTCCCTGTCCATCACCATTTCCCGGAGTTCACTCAGACTCACGTCCATTGAGTCCGTGATACCATCCAGCCATCTCATCCTCTGTTGTCCCCTTCTCCTCCTCCTGCCCCCAATCCCTCCCAGCATCAGAGTCTTTTCCAATGAGTCAACTCTTCACATGAGGTGGCCAAAGTACTGGAGCTTCAGCTTTAGCATCATTCCTTCCAAAGAAATCCCAGGGTTGATCTCCTTCAGAATGGATTGGTTGGATCTCCTTGCAGTCCAAGGGACTCTCAAGAGTCTTCTCCAACACCACTCACCTACAGCCAGACATTCTGGAACGTGAAGTCAAGTGGACCTACAAACAAAGCTGGTGGAGGTGATGGAACTCCTGTTGAGCTATTTCAAATCCTAAAATATGATGCTGTGAAAGTATAACACTCAATATACTAGCAAATTTGGAAAACTCAGCAGTAGCTACAGGAATGGAAAAGGTCAGTTTTCATTCCAATCCCAAAAAAGGCAATGCCAAAGAATGCGCAAACTACTGCAGAATTGCACTCATCTCACATGCTAGCAAGAAGGAAATGGCATCCCACTCCAGTATTCTTGCCTGGAGAATCCCAGGGATGGGGGAGACTGGTGGGCTCCCGTCTATGGGGTCACACAGAGTCAGACACAACTGAAGCAGCAGCAGCACCACATGCTAGCAAAGTAATGCTTAAAATTCTCCAAGCCAGGCTTCTAGAGTACGTGAATTGTACACCTCCAGATGTTCAAGCTGGATTTAGAAAAGGCAGAGGATCAGAGATCAAATTGCCAACATCCGCTGGATCATGGAAAAAGGAAGAGAGTTACAGAAAAAACATCTATTTCTGCTTTACTGACTATGACAAATCCACTGACTGTGTGGATCATAGCAAACTTTGGAAAATTCTTCAAGAGAGGAGAATACCAGACCACCTGACCTGCTTCCTGAGAAATCTGTAGGCAGGTCAAAAAGCAAGTTATGACCAACCTAGACAGCATATTAGAAAAACAGAGACAAAGGTTTTTCCAGTAGTCATGTATAGATGTGAGAGTTGGACTATAAAGAAAGTTGAGTGCTGAAGAACTGATGCTTTTGAACTGTGGTGTTGGAGAAGACCCTTGAGAGGCCCTTGGACTGCAAGGAGATCCAACCAGTGCATCAGGAAAATCAGTCCTGAATATTCATTGGAAGGACTGATGCTGAAGCTGACACTCCAATACTCTGGCCACCTGATGTGAAGAACTGACTCATTTGAAAAGACCCTGATGCTGGGAAAGATAGAAGGCAGGAGGAGAAGGGGACAGCAGAAGATGAGATGGTTGGATGGCATCACCGACTCAATGGACATGAGTTTGAGTAGACTCCAGGACCTGGTGATGGCCAGGGAGGCTTGGCATGTTGCAGTCTATGGGGTGCAAAGAGGTGGAGTGACTTAACTGAACTGGACTGTAACCCACCTGGCTTCTCTGTCCATTGGATTTCCCAGGACAGAATACTAGAGTGGCTTGCCATTTCCTTCTCCAGGGTTCTCCCTGACAAAGGAATCAAACACATATCTCCTGCATTGCAGGTAGATTGGTTAGTGCTCAGCCATCGGGGAAGTATTAAATTCAGAAAAAAAGCATGTGAATTATTACAGCATTGCCAAATAAATTTCAAATATTAAGCATACTGTGAAAATCAGATTAAGATACAGATATTGATGAACATAGGATTGGGTTATCTGAAAAGAAATGAAGTTGACATTGATATCAGGTGATCTTTGCAAGTCAAGACACAAACACAGTTAAGCAGGAAGGTTGGTTTTTGGGAGCAAAATGTATTTAAGGTGATACTTGCGAGTTTTATTTATTTATTTATATATACATAGTTGATTTACAGTGTTGTGTTAGTTTCTGGGTAGAGCAGTGATTCACATATGCATATTCTTTTTCATATTCTTTTCCACTATGATTTATTATAGGAAATTGAATATACTTCCCTGTGCTATCCAATAGGATGTTGTTATTTATCTGTTTTATAAATAGTAGTCTGTATCTGCTAATCCCAAACTCTAAATTTATCCCTTACCCTCTCCCCTTTGGTAACCATATGTTTGTTTCCTATGTCTGGTAATCTGTTTCTGTTTCATAAATAAGTTCTTTGTGTTATATATTATATTCCACATATAAGTGATATCATGTATTTTTCTATCTCTGTCTGACTTACTTAATATGGTCATTTCTAGCTTCATCTATGTTGCTACAAATGGCGTTATTTCATTTTTTATGGACAAGTTGTGTGTGTGTGTGTATGGAATCTTTTTTATCCTTTCATCTGATGAATTGTTTATCTGTTCAATTGATTAATATTTAGGTTACTTCCATATCTTGGCTATGTTAAATAGTGTTACTGTGAACATTGGGTGCATTTATCTTTTTGAATGAGTGTTTTCTTTAGATATATGCCCAAGAGTGGGATTGCTGGACCATATGGCAACTCTGATTTTAGTTTTACAAAAATCTCCATAATGTTTACCATAGTGTCTTCACCAATTTACATTCCCACCAACAGTGTAGCAGGGTTCCCCTTTCTGCACATCCTCCCCAGCATTTGTTATTTGTAGACTGTTTAATCATGGCCATTCTGACTGGTATGATGTGGTACCTCATTATAGTTTTGATTTGCATTTCTCTAATAATTAGTCATGTTGAGCATCTTTTCATGTGCCTATTGGCAATCTGTATTTATTCTTTGGAGAAATGTCTACTTATGTCTTCTGCCTATGTTTTTCTTGGGTTGGTCTTTGTTGTTATTTAATTGTATGAGCTGTTTTTATATTTTGGAAATTAGCCCTTGTTTGTCTCATTGTTTGCAAATATTTTTCCCAGTCCTTATGTTTTTTCATTTTGTTTATAGTTTCCTTTAATGTGCAGAAACTTTTAACTTTGATTGGATTCCATTTGTTTATTTTTACTTTTATTTCTATCGCTTTGGGAGACAGACTTAAGAAAATGTTAGTACAATTTATGTCACAGAATGTTTTGCCTATGTTCTATTCTGGGAGTTTTATGGTACCATTTCTTTTATTTAAAAATGCCATTTTGAGTTTGCTTTTGTGTGTATAGACAGGATGTGTTCTAACTTCCTCGATTTACATGTGGCTATCCAGTTTTCCTAATACCACTTACTGGAAGAGACAGTATTTTCTCCATTGTATATTCTTGCCTCCTTTATCAGATTAATTGACCATATGTGTGTTAGCTTATTTCTGGGCTCTCTTTTCTGTTCCACTGATGCATGTATGTTTTATGTGCCAACACCACATTGTTTTGATTACTGTAGTTTTATTGTATTATCTGAAGTCTGGGAGGGTTATGCCCCCAGCCTTGTGTTTTTGTTTTTTTTTTTCTTATAACTGTTTTGGCAATACTGGGTCTTCTTTGGTTCCCTATAAATTTTAGTACTATTTTCTCAAGTTATGTGGTAAATATCATGGGTAATTTAATAGGGATCATATTAAACATGTAGGTGGCTTTTGGTAGTATGATCATTTAACAATATTAATTCTTCCTATTGAAGAGGATCAGATGTCTTTTTTTTAAAATAATTTTCAGTTTCCTTTATCAGTGTTAGGTAGTTATCAGTATATAAATCTTTCATCTCCTTGGTCATGTTTATTACTAAGTATTTTTAAATGTGATTTTAAAAGGGATTTTAAACTTCTGATATTTCATTGTTAGTATAAAGATATGAAGCAGATTTCTGTATGTTAATTATGTATCTTGTTACCTTACTGAATTCAGTTATCAGTTCTAGTAGTTTTTGTGTGAAGTCTACAGGGTTTTCTATATATAGTATCATGTCATCTGCATACAATGATAATTTTACTTCTTCCCTTCCAATTGGATAACTTTATTTTATTTTATTTTTTTCTTGTCAGTTTGCTGTGGCAAGGACTTTGAATACTATGTGGACTAAAAGTAGTAATAGTAGGCATCCTTGTCCTCTTCCAGATTTTAGCAGGAATGTTTACAGATTTTTACTGTTGAGTGTTAACGTTGGCTGAAGGTGGGTCATAAATAGCTTTTATTGTGTTGAGATATGTTCCCTCTATAACCGCTTTGATAGTTTTTATAATGAATGGGTATAGAATTTTACCAAGTACTTTTTCTGCTTCTATTGAGATGATTATGTGGTTTTTGTCTTTTCTTTGGTTGACATGGTACGTCACATTGCTTTGCATGTGTTGAACCAATCTTTGTGACCCTACCATGAATCCAACTTGATTGTGTGGCATGATCTTTTTTCTGTGCTGTTGATTCCATTTGCTTATCAACAAGGATATTGACCTATGATTTTCTTTTTTGGTATTGTGTTTATCTGATTTTGATATCAGGGTGATAGTGGGTTTATAGATTATTTTGGTACTGTTTTTCCTCTCTTCAGTTTTTTCGGAGGAGTTTGAGAAAGATTGGTGTAAGTTCTTCATTGTATGTTTTGTAGAATTCCCCAGTGAGCCATCTGGTCCTAGACATTTGTTTCCAGAGGTTTTCTTTTCTTTCTTTCGTTCTTTCTTTTTTTTTTTTTTAACAGATTCTATTTCACTTCTAGTGATTGGTCTCTTCAAATTACCTATTTGTTTGATTCAGTTTCAGTGAGCCCATGGTTTTGGAAATATTTTCATTTCTCAGAGGTTGTCCAGTTTTTTTCATATAAATTTATTATAGTATTCTCTGATGGCTTTTTGTATTTCTGCCTTCATTTTTTATTTTGTTTGGGTCCTCCTTTCTTCTTCATGAGCCTGGCCAGAGGTTTCTAGATTTTGTTTATCCTTTCAAAGAAGCAGTTCTTGGTTTCATTGGAGACTTTTTCCTTTTTTTTTTTTAGATGTCTATTTTGTATATTTCCTCTATGCTCATAATTATTTTCTTGCTTCCTTTGACTTCACATTTGGTTTATTCTTCTTTTTCTAATCCATTTAGATGGTGTGTTGTTTGTTGAGATTTTTCTTGATGTTTGAGGAAGATCTTTTTTGCTATGAACTTCCCTTGAAGAACTGATTTTGCTGCATCCCAGCAAAAAATTGTGTTTTCATTGTTACTTGTCTCATGGCATTTTTAAATTGTCTCTTTGATTTCATTATTGACCTGTTTTTTAGTAGCATTTATGTAGTCTCCATGTAACCTTCCCCCCCTCTCTAATTTGCTTTCTTTGGCTGATTGCTAGTTTCATGACTTTGTGGTTAAAAGATAATAATAATAATGCTTAAAATAATTTCTATCCTCTTAAATGTCTTAAGGTTTGTTTTATGTCTTAGAATGTGGTCAATCCTAGATAAAGTTCCACGTGCACTTGAACAGAATGTTATTCTCCCCCCACCCTCAGATATAATGTCCTGAAAATACCAAATTAGTTCAATTTCTGTATTGTGTTATTTAGCAGCTCTGTTTACTTACTGATTTTTTTGATCTGGAAGGTCTATCCATTGATATTAGTGGGGTGTTAAAGTCTCCTACTTTTATTATATTTCTTTCAATTTTTTTCTTTATGTCTGTTAATACTTTTTTTTTTGAGATGTTCCTATAATAGGTGTGCATATATTAATGAATATGACATCCTCTTTTTGCATTGATCCTTTCTACCGTTTAAAATACTTTGGTTTTGGCTGTGCTGGGTCTCCGTTGCTGCATGTGGGCTCTTCTCTAGCTGCAGCAAGTGGGATTACTCTCTGCTGCATACTCAGGCTTCTCATGGTGGTGGCTTCTCCTGTTGCAAGCCTGGGCTCTAGGCACATGGCTCCAACATCTGTGAGACATGAGTGTACTAGTTGCAGTTCTTGGGCTCTGGAGCACAGGCTCAATAGTTGTGGCACCTAGGTTTAGTTGTCCCGTGACATGTGGGATCTTCCCAGACCAGGAATCAAATTCCCGTCTCCTGCATTGGCAGGTGGATTCTTTACCACAGAACCACCAGGGAAGCCCCCAATACTCATTATGTAGTGTCCTTGTTTAGCTTTTTTTATGGCCTTTGTTTTAACGTCTATATTGACTGATGTGAGTTTTGCTACCCCCATTCTTGTCATTTCAATTTTCATGAAAATTCTTTTTCCATTACTTCACTTTCACTCTCTGTGCATCATTTGTCCTAAATTGAGTCACTTGTTGGCAGAATATTATAAGCTATTATTTTATATCCAATCTGCCACTCTGTGTCTTTTGATTGGAGCATTTAGTCCATTGACATTTAAGGTAATTACTAATACATATGTATTTAGTGCTATTTTAAGGTATGTTTTCCAGTGGATTTTGTTTTTCTTATTACTTTCTTTTTCCTTTTGTGGTTTGATGTTTTCCTTTTCTATTCTGTTTCTTCTTTTTGTTGTTGTGAATCTGTCGTATGTTTTTGATTTTTGGTTTCTGTGTTTTTCAGTTATGCTAACTTATTACTATATATACATTTATACTGGTAGTTATATTGGTTCAAGCACAGGGTAAAAAAAATATATTTTCTTGCTTCTCTCCCCCATATTTCATATTTGATGTTCTCTTTTCCATCTAAATGTTTATGATTTTGCTGTTTATTGTAGTTATTGATTTTACAGTGTTTTAAACTTTAAAAAGGTTTGTGTACTGGTATAAGTGATTTACTTTTTAATTGTGATTTTCTCTTTTCAATATATTCTTGCTCCTTTTCTATTTAGAAAAGACTTCACTATTTCTTTTACAATAGGCTTAGTATTGCTGTATTCTTTTTGGTTTTTGTTGGATAGAAATTTTTTCTCTCACCATCTATTCTACATGGTAATATTGCTAACTAGATTATTCTAGGTTGCAGGGATATTTTTCCCTTTTAGGACTTTGAATATATTCTGCCACTCCCTCTGGCCTGCAGCATTTCTGTTAAGAAATCATCTGATAACCTTATGGAAGTTCCTTTGTTTTATTTATTTATTTATTTTTAAATGTTTTATTTTTTTAATTTTTTTAAAAAATTTATATTTTTACTTTATTTTACTTTACAATACTGTATTGGTTTTGCCATACATTGACATGAATCCACCATGGGTGTACATGCAATCCTAAACATGAACCCCCCTCCCACCTCCCTCCCCATAACATCTCTCTGGGTCATCACCGTGCAAAAGCCCCAAGCATGCTGTATCCTGCGTCGGACATAGACTGGCGATTCGATTCTTACATAATAGTATACATGTTACAATGCCATTCTCCCAAATCATCCCACCCTCTCCCTATCCCTCTGAGTCCAAAAGTCTGCTCTACACATCTGTGTCTCTTTTGCTGTCTTGCATACAGGGTCGTCATTGCCATCTTTCTAAATTCCATATATATGTGTTAGTATACTGTATTGGTGTTTTTCTTTCTGGCTTACTTCACTCTGTATAATCGGCTCCAGTTTCATCCATCTCATCAGAACTGATTCAAATGAATTCTTTTTAACGGCTGAGTAATACTCCATTGTGCATATGTACCACAGCTTTCTTATCCATTCATCTGCTGATGGACATCTAGGTTGTTTCCATGTCCTGGCTATTATAAACAGTTGTGCGATGAACATTGGGGTACATGTGTCTCTTTCAATTCTGGTTTCCTCGGTGTGTATGCCCAGCAGTGGGATTGCTGGGTCATAAGGTAGTTCTATTTGCGATTTTTTAAGGAATCTCCAGTGTTCTCCAAAGTGGCTGTACTAGTTTGCATTCCCACCAACAGTGTAGGAGGGTTCCCTTTTCTCCACACCCTCTCCAGCATTTATTGCTTGCAGATTTTTGGATCACAGCCATTCTGACTGGTGTGAAATGGTACCTCATTATGGTTTTGATTTGCATTTCTCTAATAATGAGTGATGTTGAGCATCTTTTCATGTGTTTGTTAGCCATCCATATGTCTTTTTTGGAGAAATGTCTATTTAGTTCTTTGGCCTATTTTTTGATTGGGTCGTTTATTTTTCTGGAATTGAGCTGCATAAGTTGCTTGTATATTTTTGAGATCAGTTGTTTGTCAGTTGCTTCATTTGCTATTATTTTCTCCCATTCAGAAGACTGTCTTTTCACCTTGCTTATATTTTCCTTTGTTGTGCAGAAGCTTTTAGTTTTAATTAGATCCCATTTGTTTATTTTTGCTTTTATTTCCAGAATTCTGGGAGGTGGATCATAGAGGATCCTGCTGTGATTTATGTCGGAGAGTGTTTTGCCTATGTTCTCCTCTAGGAGTTTTATAGTTTCTGGTCTTACATTTAGATCTTTAATCCATTTTGAGTTTATTTTTGTGTGCGGTGTTAGAAAGTGATCTAGTTTCATTCTTTTACAAGTGGTTGACCAGTTTTCCCAGCACCACTTGTTAAAGAGATTGTCTTACTCCATTGTATATTCTTGCCTCCTTTGTCAAAGATAAGCTGTCCATATGTGCGTGGATTTATCTCTGGGCTTTCTATTTTGTTCCACTGATCTATATTTCTGTCTTTGTGACAGTACCATACTGTCTTGATGACTGTGGCTTTGTAGTAGAGCCTGAAGTCAGGCAAGTTGATTCCTCCAGTTCCATTCTTCTTTCTCAAGATTGCTTTGGCTATTCGAGGTTTTTTGTATTTCCATACAAATCTTGAAATTATTTGTTCTAGTTCTATGAAAAATATGGCTGGTAGCTTCATAGGGATTGCATTGAATTAGTAAATTGCTTTGGGTAGTATACTCATTTTCACTATATTGATTCTTCCGATCCATGAACATGGTATATTTCTCCATCTATTAGTGTCCTCTTTGATTTCTTTCATCAGTGTTTTATAGTTTTCTATATATAGGTCTTTAGTTTCTTTAGGTAGATATATTCCTAAGTATTTTATTCTTTTCGTTGCAATGGTGAATGGAATTGTTTCCTTAATTTCTTTTTCTACTTTCTCATTATTCGTGTATAGGAATGCAAGGGATTTCTGTGTGTTGATTTTATATCCTGCAACTTTACTATATTCATTGATTAGCTCTAGTAATTTTCTGGTGGAGTCTTTAGGGTTTTCCATGTAGAGGATCATGTCATCTGCAAACAGTGAGAGTTTTACTTCTTCTTTTCCAATTTGGATTCCTTTTATTTCTTTTTCTGCTCTGATTGCTTTGGCCAAAACTTCCAGAACTATGTTGAATAGTAGAGGTGAAAGTGGGCACCCTTGTCTTGTTCCTGACTTTAGGGGAAATGCTTTCAATTTTTCACCATTGAGGATAATGTTTGCTGTGGGTTTGTCATATATAGCTTTTATTATGTTGAGGTATGTTCCTTCTATTCCTGCTTTCTGGAGAGTTTTTATCATAAATGGATGTTGAATTTTGTCAAAGGCCTTCTCTGCATCTATTGAGATAATCATATGGCTTTTATTTTTTAGTTTGTTAATGTGGTGAATTACATTGATTGATTTGTGGATATTGAAGAATCCTTGCATCCCTGGGATAAAGCCCACTTGGTCATGGTGTATGATCTTTTTAATGTGTTGTTGGATTCTGATTGCTAGAATTTTGTTGAGGATTTTTGCATCTATGTTCATCAGTGATATTGGCCTGTAGTTTTCTTTTTTTGTGACATCTTTGTCAGGTTTTGGTATTAGGGTGATGGTGGCCTCATAGAATGAGTTTGGTAGTTTACCTTCCTCTGCAATTTTCTGGAAGAGTTTCAGTAGGATAGGCGTTAGCTCTTCTCGAAATTTTTGGTAGAATTCAGCTGTGAAGCCGTCTGGACCTGGGCTTTTGTTTGCTGGAAGATTTCTGATTACCGTTTCAATTTCCGTGCTTGTGATGGGTCTGTTAAGATTTTCTATTTCTTCCTGGTTCAGTTTTGGAAAATTGTACTTTTCTAAGAATTTGTCCATTTCTTCCACGTTGTCCATTTTATTGGCATACAACTGCTGATAGTAGTCTCTTATGATCCTTTGTATTTCTGTGTTGTCTGTTGTGATCTCTCCATTTTCATTTCTAATTTTATTGATTTGATTTTTCTCTCTTTGCTTCTTGATGAGTCTGGCTAATGGTTTGTCAATTTTATTTATCCTTTCAAAGAACCAGCTTTTGGCTTTGTTGATTTTTGCTATGGTCTCTTTTGTTTCTTTTGCATTTATTTCTGCCCTAATTTTTAAGATTTCTATCCTTTTACTAACTCGGGGGTTCTCCAGTTCTTCCTTTTCTAGTTGCTTTAGTTGTAGAGTTAGGTTATTTATTTGACTTTTTTCTTGTTTCTTGAGGTATGCCTGTATTGCTATGAACTTTCCTCTTAGCACTGCTTTTATAGTGTCCCACAGGTTTTGGGTTGTTGTGTTTTCATTTTCATTAGTTTCTATGCATATTTTGATTTCTTTTTTGATTTCTTCTGTGATTTGTTGGTTATTCAGAAGTGTGTTGTTCAACCTCCATATGTTGGAATTTTTAATAGTTTTTCTCCTGTAATTGAGATCTAATCTTAATGCATTATGGTCAGAAAAGATGCTTGGAATGATTTCGATTTTTTTGAATTTATCAAGTTTAGATTTATGGCCCAGGATGTGATCTATCCTGGAGAAGGTTCCATGAGCACTTGAAAAAAAGGTGAAATTCATTGTTTTGGGGTGAAATGTCCTATAGATATCAATTAGGTCTAACTGATCTAATGTATCATTTAAAGTTTGCGTTTCTTTGTTAATTTTCTGTTTAGTTGATCTGTCCATAGGTGTGAGTGGGGTATTAAAGTCTCCCACTATTATTGTGTTATTGTTGATTTCCCCTTTCATACTTGTTAGCATTTGTCTTACATATTGCGGTGCTCCTATATTGGGTGCATATATATTTATAATTGTTATATCTTCTTCTTGGATTGTTCCTTTGATCATTATGTAGTGGCCTTCTTTGTCTCTTTTCACAGCCTTTGTTTTAAAGTCTATTTTATCGGAAATGAGTATTGCCACTCCTGCTTTCTTTTGGTCTCTATTTGCATGGTATATCTTTTTCCAGCCCTTCAATTTCAGTCTGTATGTGTCCCTTGTTTTGAGGTGGGTCTCTTGTAAGCAGCATATAGAGGGGTCTTGTTTTTGTATCCATTCGGCCAGTCTTTGTCTTTTGGTTGGGGCATTCAACCCATTTACGTTTAAGGTAATTATTGATAAGTGTGATCCCGTTACCATTTACTTTATTGTTTTGGGTTCAGGTTTATACACCCTTTTTGTGTTTGTTGTTTAGAGAATATCCTTTAGAATTTGTTGGAGAGCTGGTTTAGTGGTGCTGAATTCTCTCAGCTTTTGCTTGTCTGTAAAGCTTTTGATTTCTCCTTCGTATTTGAATGAGATCCTTGCTGGGTACAGTAATCTGGGCTGTAGGTTATTGTCTTTCATCACTTTAAGTATGTCTTGCCATTCCCTCCTGGCCTGAAGAGTTTCTATTGAAAGATCAGCTGTTATCCTTATGGGAATCCCCTTGTGTGTTATTTGTTGTTTTTCCCTTGCTGCTTTTAATATTTGTTCTTTGTGTTTGATCTTTGTTAATTTGATTAATATGTGTCTTGGGGTGTTTCGCCTTGGGTTTATCCTATTTGGAACTCTCTGTGTTTCTTGGACTTGGGTGATTATTTCCTTCCCCATTTTAGGGAAGTTTTCAACTATTATCTCCTCAAGGATTTTCTCATGATCTTTCTTTCTGTCTTCTTCTTCTGGGACTCCTATAATTCGAATGTTGGAGCGTTTCATATCGTCCTGGAGGTCTCTGAGACTGTCCTCATTTCTTATCATTCATTTTCCTTGTTTCCTCTCTGATTCGTTTATTTCTACCATTCTATCTTCTATTTCACTAATCCTATCTTTTGCGTCCGTTATTCTGCTATTTGTTGCCTCCAGAGTGTTTCTGATCTCATTTATTGCGTTATTCATTATATATCGACTCTTTTTTATTTCTTCTAGGTCCTTGTTAAACCTTTCTTGCATCTTCTCAATCCTTGTCTCTAGGCTATTTATCTGTGATTCCATTTTGATTTCAAGATTTTGGATCATTTTCACTATCAATATTTGGAATTCTTTCTCAGGTAGATTCCCTAGCTCTTCCTCTTTTGTTTGGTTTGGTGGGCAACTTTCCTGTTCCTTTACCTGCTGAGTATTCCTCTGTCTCTTCATCTTGGTTATATTGCTGCTTTTGGGGTGGCCTTTTAATATTCTGGTAATTTGTGGAGTTCTCTTTATTATGGAGCTTCCTCACTGTGGGTAGGGTTGTATCAGTGGCTTGTCTAGGTTTCCTGGTTAGGGAGGCTTGTGTTGGAGTTCTGGTGGGTGGAGCTGGGTTTCTTCTCTCTGGAGTGCAGTGGAGTGACCAGTAATGGGTTATGAGACGTCACATGTTTTGGAATAACTTTGAGCTGCCTGTATATTGAAGCTCAGGGTAGTGTTCCTGTGTTGCTGGAGAATTTGCGTGGTATGTCTTGTTCTGGACTTGTTGGTCCTTGGGTGGAGCTTGGTTTCAGTGTAGGTATGGAGGCATTTGGTGAGCTCCTATTGCTTAATGTTCCCTGAATTCAGGAGTTCTCTGATGTTTTCAGGCTTTGGACTTAAGCCTCCTGCTTCTGGTTTTCAGTTTTATTTTTACAGTAGCCTCTAGACTTCTCCATCTATACAGCACCAATGATAAAACATCTAGGTTAAAGATGAAAAGTTTCTCCACATTGAGGGACACTCAGAGAGGTTCACTGAGTTACAAGGAGAAGAGAAGATGGAGGGGGTAGTTAGAGGTAACTGGAATGAGATGCGGTGAGATCAAAAGAGGAGAGAGCAAGCTAGCCAGTAGTCACTTCCTTATGTGCGCTCTATAGTCTGGACCGCTCAGAGGTATTTACAGAGTTATACGGGGAAGAGGAGAGGGAGGAAGTAGACAGAGGTGGCTAGGAGGATAAGAGAGAGGAATGAGAAGGAGAGAGACAAATCCTGCCAGTAACCAGTTCCTTAGGTGTTCTCCACCGTCTGGAACACACAGAGATTCACAGAGTTGGATAGAGAAGAGATGGGGGAGAAAAGAGACAGAGGCCACCTGGTGGAGAAAAAGGAGAGTCCAAAGGAGGAGAGAGTGGTCATGCCAGTAATCTCGCTCTCAGGTAAAATAGGGTAGTGAGTTTGGGTTTTTAAATGTACAAAATTGGCAACAAAAACCAAAGAGAAAAGATTAAAAATCTAGAGTAGAGATTGGATTTTCAAAAATACAATATTAAAGAAAAGAAGCAGAAGGAAAAAGGAAAAAAGAAAAAGAAAAGAAAAAAAGCCACAAGAATTATTACCAAAAAACAAACAAACAAACAAACAATAACCACCCAAAGACTATCTATGGTGTTTGCCTTTAAAAAAAAAAAAAGTCGGGTTTTTTTTTTAATAGTAATAGTAGGTTATAGAAATAAAAATTAGAGGAGAAATAGAAGACTTAACTATTAAAAAAAAAGTTAGAAAAAAAAGAAAAAAAAGGAATGATTTTAAAAATAGTAAAAATATATCTGGCTCTTCTCTGATGTTGTGGGCAGTGTGGGGTCACTTCCAAGGTGGTTCCCTCTGTTTAACTTCTTCTTTATGCTGGTTTTTTAGGCTCACTAGTTCAGTCGCACTGTGGGGAGGGGGTATGCTGCAAACAAATAGTGCTGTCGTGTGCACACAGTGTCTCAGCCCCGCTAGACCTGTCCCTTCTCGCGGCGTACAAACCGCTCCGGCTCTACGATGCTCAGCCGGGAACCATCTGAGGCCGGCCCTAGGCTGCATGCACTTCCCCGGTCTAAGCCGCTCAGGTAGCCCTCAGAGGCACAGATTAGGTTGGGACTGAGTTTTGTGCCGTTCCCGGGTCCGTGTAGCTCAGGAGTTTGGCGAGTGTGATCGCTGCGACTTGTCACCTTTTCTGCCTCTGCTGCTCAGTTTTCTGGGTGGTCTGCTGGTGCCCCTTGTGAGGCAGATGGTGACTGTCCAGCACCCCCAGACATCTTAGCAAAGAAGCCTGTTTGCAATTTGGTAAGTAAAGTCTCTCCGGGTCTGCAATTGCCCCTTTCCAGCCCTTATGGCTCTGGCTGCCTGTCCCCGGCGGGGGATGGTCTGCAGCCGGCTTTTTCCGTTCCATCCTTTGTTCTGTGCCCGGTCCTGGCGGTGTCTTATGTTCGAAGCTTTTCGCATGGCAGCTATCCCGCAGTCTGGTTTGCTAGCCCAAGTTAGATTGTTCTGGTTGGGCGTGGGGCGTTCCTGCCCAGTTCTTACAAAGCACTGCAGCCCGCGCCTCCCGCGCTTCCCTGCCCTGCCCCCACTTCCCAATGGCGGATGCAGGCATCTGTGCTGCTTTTCCGCTGGGGGAGTTGCTGTTGGGCTTGTAATCTCTTGGTTTTAATTATTTATTTATTTTTCCTTCCTGTTATGTTGCCCTCTGTGTTTCCAAGGCACGCCACAGACTCGGCAGGGAGAGTGTTTCCTGGTGTTTGGAAACCTCTCTTCTTCAAATTCCCTTCCCGGGCCAGGCTTCCCTTCCCGGGACGGAGCTCCCTCCCCACCTCCTTTGTCTCCTTTCTCGTCTTTTATATTTTTTCCTACCTTTTTTTGAAGACAATGGTCTGCTTTTCTGGTTGCCTGATGTCCTCTGCCAGCCTACAGAAGTTATTTTGTGGAGTTTGCTCAGCGTTGAAATGTTCTTTTGAGGAATTTGTGAGGGAGAAGGTGGTCTTCCTGTCCTATTCCTCTGCCATCTTAGGACCGCCCCTCAGTTCCTTTGTTTTAATAAGTAACTCTTTGTTTTTTCTCTTGCTGCCTTAAGTATCCTCTCTTTAACATTTGCCATTTTGATTATATCCTGGGGCATGGTGGTAAGAATGGCCCAGTGGTAAAGAATCCACTGGCAGTGCAGGAGACTTAGGTTCAATCCCTGGGTTAGGAAGGACCCTAGAGAGGAAATGGCAATCCACTCCAGTGGATTGAGGAAATCCCATGGACAGAGGAGCCTGGCAGTTTAAAAAGTCAGAACAACTTAGTGATTAAACCACCACCACCACCAGACAACAAATATCTACTAACAGATATTTAATTTAGGGCTTGTCTGGTGGCTCAGATTGTAAAGAATCTGCCTGCAATGCAGGAGACCTGGGTTCAATCCCTGGGTCAGGAAGATCCCCTGGACAAGGGAATGGCACCCCACTCCAATATTCTTGCCTGAAGAATTCCATGGACAGAGGAGCCTGGTGGGCTGTGGTCCATGGGGTTGCAAATGCTGCGCACAACTGAGTGGCTAACACACACATTTTGATTATAATATGTCTTAATGTAGCCATATTTGGATTCCTTTTATATGGAATGCTCAGTACTTTCTCCACCCAGATATCTATTTCCTTTCTTGACTTTGGGAAGTTTTCAGCTATAATTTTTTTCAAATGTATTTTTGATCCCCCATTCTGCTTCCTCTCTTTCTGGGATTCCTATTATGTGTATTGGGACTTATCCCATAAGTCTCATATATCACTTTCATTTTTTTTTTCACTTATTTTTCTATCTGCTGTTCTGATTATGTGATTTTTTGTTATTCTGTCATGCAGATCTCTTATTCTTATGCATCATCCAGTTTACTATTTATCTCCTTCAGCTGAGGTTTTGTCTCTGCAAATGAGTTTCCTAGTTTTAATTGACACCTCTATATTTTCTACTTCTTGTTCTTCTTCTTCTTCTTTTTTTTTAACAGTGATCTACATTTCTATTGATAGCCTTTCTTAATTGCTTCAGTGTATTTATTACCTCCTTTTTGAACTTGGGGATCTAGTAAGTTTCAGATATTCTTTAGGGGACCTCTCTTACTTGTTGAGTTGGGAGTAGTTCCTCTGCTTCTTCATTTTACTTATCTTTATTTAACTGTGAGTTTAGGAGAAACAGTTTTCCACTGTGCTCTTGAAGAGTTTATGTGTAGCTTCCGTGAATCTAATGTTTTTGGTTCTAGGGCTTTTTTTCAGTGTGTACATTGAAATGTTGTCTGCACTGAATGTTTTTTGGGGCCTCCTCTTTGCTCTTTGTTATCACAGCTCTGTCAGGGGTAGGATCTGCTCCCCAGTTTTTGGTGTAGATACCCCAAGATCTGTTTCTGAACTGTGGTATGAGGTAGATGGAACTGGAGTGCTCCTGCTGGGAGGGGAGGTTGTAAGCATTCCTCCACAGAAGCTATCTGCTGGGAAGTGTGCTCTGTGGTACCACCTGTCACTGAGTGTGTGGGCTATAAAGTATACTATTTCTGGCACTGGTCTTGGCCCTGCTTCAGCCATGGGAATTCAGGCAATCAGCCTGGTTATGCCTTAGGCATTGTGTTCAGAAAGCCACTAGTGCATATCCTTTGGTGCAGATCAGACACTGAGACTTCTGCAGTTACACACCTAGACCTACTAGGGGAGCTACTGAGTCAGCCTGGACCCTATCCTCACCTCGTTGTGTGTCGGCTCACAGAGCCTGCAGCTGGACCCTTTCTAGCCATGAGATCACCAGTGTTCTGCTCTGAGGTTCTGCAGGCACTGAGTCTACCATGCCACATGCTGTGTGCAAATCCATGGATCCCACAGAGGCTGCGACACTAAAATTTTGGTACTGCTTCTGCAGTTGCAGGGCCCCTGTGGATTAGCTCAGTTTCCAGCCCTGCCTCCACATGTGGGCAACTCAAAGGCACTTACTCCCTCATGGACCTGATAGAGGCAGAGGAACAACCACTATGAACATGTTGAAAATGAAACTGCTGCTGTGAGATCCAGGCCTCCCCTCAGGCATGCACTTTAACAGTGGGTGTTCAGTGGCTAAACCAGGCTCCTTCCTGTACACACCTCAGGTTGTGGCAGAAAGCACACTTTAGCCCCTTTAGACTATGTCTATGCAGCCGATCCTAGTCTTCCCCCCAGGTCTGTCCTGTGGAGCTTGAGTTTAAGCACCCAGCCCCTACAGGTCCCAGCAGACACGTGTTTTGGCCTGGAGAATGTAGCAAGGTGGCAGGGACCCTCTGTGCTGGTTTTTCTCTGTTCTGCCTGCTGCTGACTGGCTGCTGCACTCTCCTTTGAATCTCTAAAGTTCCCTTTCTGTCCTGACTTATCTCTCCACTGGTGAACGGGCTTCTCAGGGTCAGGGAACCTTTCCTGTTTCACAACTCCATCCCAGGGCTACAGGTCCTATCCTGATTCCTTTTTTCTTCTATCAGCCTATAGGTTACATGGTGATCTTTCTTCAGATTTTGGTATTATGAAAATTTTTTTTTCCTATTTAGCAGGTATTCTGTGAGAATTGTTCCTCATGTAGATATATTTTTTGATGTCTTTGTGGGAGAAGGTGAACTCCATACTTTCCTATTTTGCCATCTTGATGTGGTTCCCCAGATGAAAGTTATGTTCAAGTAGTTTAATAAAGCTCTGGTGAGGAGTTGCTTTTTACTTTTTAACTTTTTCAAATATATAAATCCCACTAAATGATTTTATGCCTGGAAGTATTACAAATAAATTTGGGTGGGGGATAACTACTTTTTCTGATTAACAATTTAAATTTAATGAGACTGTATCAAGCATGAAATTTACACATCATTTGATATTTGCAGTTCATAAATTGTCATGGCATCTGTTAAAAATAATCCTCTAACTGGAATTCAAACTTCCACTAGTTCTAAATGTGAAGGGATGTTGAGCATTTTTTCATGTGCCTACCTGGCCATCTGTATGTCTGTTTGGGGGAAATATCTGTTAAGACCTTCTGTCCATTTTTTGATTGGGTGTTTGTTTTATAGATATTGAACTGTATAAGCTGTTTTTGTGGTTTGGAAGTTAATCCCTTGCTGGTTGCATAGTTTCCAAATGTTTTGTTCCATTCCATATATTATTGCTTTGTGTTTTGTTCATGGGTTTTTTTTTGCTGTGCTAGTGTTTTTAAGTTCTCTCAGGTCCTGTTTATTTTTGCTTCTTTTTCCTATTAGTCTAGCAGATGGATACAAAAACTATTTCTGTGATTTATGTAAAAGTGTTCTGCCTATACTTTCCTCTAAGAGTTTTATAGTATCCATTCTTACATGTAATTTTTTAATACATTTTTTTTTGCTGGGAGCCACCCCAGGAGATCCCACCCATGACAAGGTCACGTGGAAGAGAACTGTTAAGCAAGGCTTCAGGACTCAACGGGCTCCTTAGGCTTTCTCGAGCATCTACCCCCAAACCAGAATCTGTCTGTTTTACTATTTCATGACTTTTACCAACTCCTCTGACATTAACAGGGGGCTATTCCTGACCACCTTTCTCTGGAGAAAATCAACTTAGGGCTAGAGCTAATAAGTCTCCTGGACATGAGAGGAATATTTCCAATCAAAACCCTTCTGTTATCAAAACACTTCTGTTAGCATTATAGCTCGCTTGGCAGGTATATCCAGACTCTTGCAGCTACGCATATGATTATTTACACCCTCCCAACTGTGAGAGGCATGGAAAGCCTAAAACATAGAGCCTTTTAAAGAGTTAAAAGTTATTAGAGTAGTGCTAGGCATAGGATTTCATTATTGGGCCAATGCTTGTTGCTAAGTTCCCATATCTCGTATCCACTGTGCACCTGGGAGTGCATTAGTTAACATAGTTAGAAAGTAATAAAAACAAGTGTAGCCTTGAAATTAACCTCATCAGACTTTTGAGCTAATTGGTTCTTTCTTGTAACTCACTGCACCTTTGCTTCCTGAGAATGTAACTCTTTAATACTTTTTGAGCTGACATAGATTAAAAATATAAGAAAAAACATTTCTAGGGAAAATAAGTTTTCTGGTTGAGAAGCGTTTATCAAAAGAGGGTCATAAAATGTTCACAGGCCCCAAGGCCAGAAGATAATGTATACAATATTGTTTATGAGAAAGGTTTGCAGAAAAATCCTGGTTTCGATAACGACAAAACAGATATAATGTTTGGGCTGACTCTGTATGACTTTGCATCTTTCATTTCCCTCTATGTACAAGTAAAGTTATAAAAGACCCTTTTAAAAATAAAAACAAGGGGCCTTGCTTGAAGAAGCTTGGTCACCCTGTGTTTTTCTTTTTTCTCTTTTTTTCTCTCTTACTTTCTTTTTCAGGCTGATCCCTTGGAGCATAGAGACTCCCTGCGTTCACTTACCTGCCCGGGTTTCTAAGACCTGAATGGGAAGACGTTCTGCATCTTTACTCCCTCGGGAGACCGAGAGGACACCTGTGGCCTCAGTGAACAGGGCAAACTTCTTGCCTCGGAGTTTCATTGGTCCTCTATGTAAACCAAAAAATATCAGCCTCTTTCTCTCCTTTATTTTCTTATCTACAATATTCTTTCCTTATCTCTCTCTAAATCAATCGCTGATGCCGTTTTTCCTTCAGGTTCCCCTGGATCCTGCGGGGGCTGAACCCCGGCACATTTTGAGTTATTTTTTTAATACCGTGTTAAATAATGTCCTAATTTCACTCTTTTGCTTGTAGCTGTCTTTTTGTGGTTGTTTTCCTAGCACCACTTACTGAAGAGACTGTCAATTGTATATTCTTGCCTCCTTTTTCATAGATTGATTGATCGTATGTGCTTGAGTTTATTTCCTGGCTTTCTATCCTGTTTCACTGATCTATATATCTCTGTTTATGCCAGTACTATACTGTATGGATGATTTTAGCTTTGTAGTATAGTCTGAAGTCAAGGAGCATTATTCCTTCAGCTCTGTTCTTTCTCAAGAAGAGTATTTGGTGTTTCCTGTGTTTTCTTACAAGTTTTAAATTTTTTTGTTATAGTTCTGTGAAAAATGCCATTGGTAATGTCTTAGAGATTATATTGAATCTGTAATTGCCTGGGGTAGTATGGACATTTTTAATAATGTTGATTTTTCCAATCTAAGAACATGTTATATATTTTTTGTTTTGTTTTGTTTGGTTTTTTTCTTTCACACTTTTTGAACTACTTTTTTTTTTAAATTTTTTAAATTTTTTATTTTTTTTAAAATTTTAAAATCTTTAATTCTTACATGCATTCATGTTTGGGAACGCATGTTATATTTTTATATCTGTGTCATCTTCTATTTCTTTCATCAGCATCTTATAGTTTTCAAAGTACAGGTGTTTTGCCTCATTAAGTAGGTTTGTTGCTAGGTATTTTATTCCTTTTGATGTGCTGGTGAATCAGACCTTTTTTTTAAATTATCTTTCTGGTTTTTCATTGTTAATGTAAATAAATACAGCAATATTAATTTTGTATCCTGTAACTTTACCTTAATTATTTATGTGTTCCAGTAGTTTTCTTGTAGCATCTTTAGGATTTTCTTTGTATAGTGTCATTTTACCTGTGAACAGTGACGTTTTTACTTCTTTTCCAGTGTGGATTCCTTTTGTTTCTTTTTCTCCACTGATTTCTGTGACCAGGACCTCTAAAACTGTGTACAGTAAAAGTGGCGAGCATGGGCATGCTTGCTTTGTTCCTGACCTGAGAGGGTTTGCTGTTGACTATGATGTTGCTTGTTAGTTTGTCATATGGCCTTTATCATGTTAAGGTATGTTCCCTCTCTGTCCGTTTTCTGGAGATTCTTTTTTGTTTTTTAATCATAAATGGATGTTAAGTTTTAACAGAAGCTTCTTCTGCATCTATTGAGATTATCATGCAGTTTTTATTCTTTAGTTTGTTAATGTCATGTTTCAGCTGATTGATTTGCAGATAGTGAAATATCCTTGCCTTCCTGAAATAAATCTCAGTTGGTCTTGGTGTTGATCTTTCTAATGATTGTTGGATTCAGTTTGCTAGTATTTTTGATAACTTGCATCTGTCATCATCAATGATACTGGTCTGTAAGTTTTTTATGTGTGTTCTAAATATATCTTTGTCTGCTTTTGGTGTCAGGGTGATGCTGTCCTATAGAATGATTTTTAAGTATTTCTTCCACTGTGGTTTTTTGTAGTAGTTTCAGAAAGGTACACATTAACTCTTATGTAAAGATTTGGCAGGATTCCTCTTGAAGTCATCTGGTTCTGAAATTCTTTTTGTTGGAAGTTTTTAAATTATCAATTCAATTTTACTATTGGTAATTGTTCTGTTCATAGTTTATTTCTTCTTTGTTTAGCTTTGGGAGATTGGCTCTTTCTTAGAATTTCCTCTAGGTTGTGCATTTTATTGGCATTGTGGTTGTTCATGGTAGTCTTTTATGATCCTTTACATTTACATGGTTTTGATTTTGTCTTCTTTTTCATTTTTTATTTTATTGGTTTGGGCCCTTTCCCTTGTTTGTTTGATGAGTCTTGCTAATGGTATATCATTTTAGTTTTATCTTCTCAATGAACCAGCTTTTAGATTCATTGATCTTTTCTATTTTTTTTTTTTTTTTAGGCTCTATTTCATCTATTTCTACTCAGATGTTTATGATTTCTTTCCTTCTACTAATTTTGGGCTTTGCTCTTCTTTCTCTAGTTGCTTTGGGTATAAATTTAGGTTTGTTGTTTGAGATTTTTCTTGTTTCCTGAAGTAATCATGTATCACTATGAAATTCCCACGTAGAACTGCTTTTCCTGCATCCCATAGGTTTTGGATTGTCATGTTTTCAATTTCATTTGTCTGTGGGTATTTTTTATTTCCTCCAGTGATCCATTTGTTGTTTAGTAGCGTATTGTTTAGTCTCCATGTGTTTGTGCTTTTTGCAGTGTTTTCCTTGTATTTGATTGCTGATTTCAGAGCATTATTGTCAGAAAAGGTGTTTTATTTGACATCACTTTCCTTAAATTTCCTGAGGCTTGCTTTGTGGCCTAGCACATAATGTGTCTTGGAGACTGTTCCATGTGCACTTGAAAAGAATGTGTTTTCTGTTGCTTTTGGATGAAGTACTCTGTGTGCATGCTTAGTCACTTAGTCTGTCCATTGAGGTGAATGGGCTGTTAAAGTCCCCCTTATTACTGTGTTTCTGTAAGTTTCTCCTTTTATGTCTGTTAATGTTTGCCTTATATATTGAGGAGCTCCTGTATTGGGTGCGTATATATTTACAATTGTTATATCTTTCTCTTGGATTGATTCCCTTGATCGCATGTAGTGTCCTTTTTCTTTTGTAATAGTCTTTATTTTAAAGGCTATTTTGTCTCATATAAGTATTGCTGCTCCAGCATTTTTTTTTCATATGTTCGGAATACCTTTTTCCATCCTCTCACTTTCAACGGCACTTTCTAAAGACTGTATGTGTCTTTAGATCTATAGTGAGTTCCTTGTAGGCAGCATATATTTGGGTCTTGCTCTTTTTTTTTTTTTCTTTTTTAATACATTCTGAAAGTCTGTGTCTTTTGTTTGGAGCATTTAGTATGTTTCAATTTAAGGTAATTATTGGTATATATATTTTAATTGCCATTTTGTTAATTGTTTTTAAAGGGGTTTTTTTTGCCTTTTGTTCTCTTATTTTATGACTTTTTAGTGTTATGTGGATTCTTTTTTTGTATGTATCTATTATAGGGCTTCCCTCATAGCTCAGTTGGTAAAGAATCTGCCTGCAGTGCAGGAGACATGGGTTTGATACCTGGGTTGGGAAGATCCTCTGGAGAAGGAAATGGCAACCCACTCCAGTATTCGTGCCTGGAGAATCCCATGGACAGAGGAGCCTGGCAGCCTACAGTCCATGGGGTCACAAGAGTCAGACACGACTTAGTGACTAAACCACCAAACCATTATAGATTTTAGATTTGTTGTTACCTTGAGGTTTTTGAATAGCAGACGGATACAGCAGACTCTAATATCAGACTAAAATATGCAGTCTGCTATACAAAATATATATACACACATACATACATATATGTACACACAAACATATATATGTATATATGTGTGTGCATATGTGTATAAATATATATCATCAGTTTAGTCACTCAGTCATGTCTGACTCTTTGTGACCCATGAACTGCAGCACTCCAGGGCTCCCTGTCCATCACCAACTCCTGGAGTCTACCCAAACTCATGTCCATTGAGTCGGTGATGCCATCCAACCATCTCATCCTCTGTTATCCCCTTCTCCACCTAGCCTCAATCTTTCCCAGCATCAGGGTCTTTTCAAATGAGTCAACTCAAAGAATGGGATCAACCAGAGGAGCTAAGAAATAGAAAGAAATCAGTCTTGGACAATCCACTTGAGCCATGGACCAAGCCTCCTCTGAAGCCAGTTTGTGTTCCCCACTTTGCTCCTGCCACACCCTGTTCACAGATAAGTATGACCATGGAGACAGAATGAAGCAAAGAAGAAACAGGAGATCACATCAAGAAAATTAGAGATACCACAAAAGATCTTCTACAACTAAAGACACCAAGAAGGAACCACAGGGAGACAGGTAGGAGAGGTAGACTTCAGTTCAGTTCGGTTCAGTCTCTCAGTTGTGTCCGACTCTTTGCAACCCCATGAATTGCAACACGCCAGGCCTCCCTGTCCATCACCAACTCGCAGAGTTCACTCAGACTCACGTCCATTGAGTCAGAGATGCCATCCAGGCATCTCATCCTCTGTTGTCCCCTTCTCCTCCTGCCCCCAATCCCTCCCAGCATCAGAGTCTATTCCAATGAGTCAACTCTTCGCATGAAGTGGCCAAAGTACTGGAGTTTCAGCTTTAGCATCATTCCTTCCAAAGAAATTCCAGGGCTGATCTCCTTCAGAATGGACAGGTTGGATCTCCTTGCAGTCCAAGGGACTCTCAAGAGTCTTCTCCAACACCACAGTTCATGGCTTTGACTAGATGGACCTTTGTTGGCAAAGTAATGTCTGTGCTTTTGAATATGCTATCTAGGTTGGTCATAACTTTTCTTCCAAGGAGTAAACGTCTTTTAATTTCATGGCTGCAATCACCGTCTGCAGTGATTTTGGAGCCCAAAAAAATAGTCTGACACTTATTCCACTGTTTCCCCATCTATTTCCCATGAAGTGATGGGACCAGATGCCATGATCTTCGTTTTCTGAATGTTGAACTTTAAGCCAACTTTTTCATTCTCCTCTTTCACTTTCATCAAGAGACTTTTTAGTTCCTCTTTTGTGTTAGGTTTCAGTCATTTGCATTAATGGTTGTTCTGCAGACAGTTATGATTTTGGTGTACTTGTGAGAGGAGGTGACCTCAGGGTCTTTTTACTCTGCTCTTCCCATTAAAAAAAAATGTAGCTTATCATTAAACATTTATTTCAAATGAATAATGGAAGGCAATTTCATTTATCTGAAACAAAAACTAAGTAGAAGTAACTTTTCTTTTCATAGAATAATCCATGGCAAAAGTAGATCTTGGAAAAGAGATAGGTACTGTCTTTACTTTATCACCTGCCCTAGGACTGCCTTGAGTCATCCTTTTAGATCAGTTATAGCCCCACTGTTCAATGTGTCTCCTGTGTACCAGTGCCTCTCCACCAATGCAAGAGGTTGCAACTTACAGAAATTGAGAGACAGTGTTTAGAAAGTTTAAATTGGATACCTTGACATCTGCCTGATCTAAAATTTTGTATTTTCTGCATGTTCCGTGTATTTTGTGTTACAATTAATTGTTTTAAAATTATATTTTCACAAAAATACATATATAGTGAATTGAAAATTAAAAATAAACTAAAAATCACTGATCTTTTATTATAGATAATTTGATAAGACGTGAGAGCAAGCATATATAAAATTCTTTTCCTTTTATTAACATTACTATGGGTTTTTTAAACATGTACAGTACACTAAATGTACTATTAGATTATATTCAGAACATGAAGAATAGATTTGGAACAGATTTATGGACTTATTTATAATTCCTTATGGTATAGTTTGCAGAAGGCAACAGCACCCCACTCCAGTACTCTTGCCTGGAAAATCCCATGGATGGAGGATCCTGGTGGGCCACAGTCAATGGGGTCACGAAGAGTCAGACATGACTAAAGTGACTTAGCAGCATGGTATAGTTTGATTATTAATATGTGCTTTTTCATGGTCATTTCTATCTGATTTGGGAAATATCTAGAAGAGAATCAGACGTGGAAAAGTATGGAATGAAAACTGTCAACATTACCTTGAAATCTACTCTGACCAGGAGGAGCCTTATCTCCCTCTGCTTCTGTCATTTTACAGTATTACTTTGAATGGAAGAGCAAATCTGTACCATCTCAGAATGCTCTAAGCTTTTTGACATCCACCTGACAAGTTTCTGTATTGAACACTATATGCAGTAGAAATAGAGACAGCTATATTTCCCGAGAGAGCTCAGGAGTCAAGAAGAAATAGAGAAAGATGTTCATCTTGGTGGTATAAAGTTTTTTAGGTAATAATAAAATGTGAAAGTATTGTAATAGTTGTATAATTACATATGTAAATATAATCAAGTACCTTGTTTTGTGTTTCTGATATCTAGAGGAACTGCCTCTGTTGCTTTCTGGAATCTCAGCAGAACAGGTACTTCTTTCTCTGTGATTGTAGAAGCCTTTTAGTGTATGATAAGGTAATACATAACATCTCAGAAAGATACCCAGCAAAAGAATACTAAGTGATTTATAAGTTCATTTCATATCTATTCTGAATATAAATGGCACAAAAGACAGATTTGGAGAAAGACACAAAGCAGAAGATGAAATATTTCTTTTAAAGGTACAAGGACAAAAAGCATAAATAGGAACAAAAAAACATTGAATATTTGACAGTCCCTTTTCTTTCTTAAACAGGTGGTAGAATGCTCAATTAATGAGAGATTTTCTCGGTGTATATGCCTTACAGAGAGGGCTTCTATTCCTCTGTCCCTAGACACATAATCACATCTTTAGAGAGGGCAGTGTGTGTCCATAAAACATATGCTGCCAAGCTGAACATTAAAAGAGTTTGTTGAAATATCTGCCAGAAAGATATTTTAGGCTTTAAACTTTTAATCAAAGTGCATGAGGCATAACGGTAACAATCTCTACTGTTTTAAAGCAAAAGTAGTGGGGGGAACACCTTTTCCTTAAACCCTATAAAGATACCAGAATTATTTATAAACTCTACAATATGCTGTAGTACTTGTTATGATTGCAAACAATGAAGAAAAAAGTGATAGAGTATAAAAGTAAGAAATGTTGTAAACCATATTATACCAAACTGCATACTGATTAGAAACCAAGGATTTGTTTCAAACAAACCCCATTTAAATCACCTTGTTATCCTATGAGGGCTGCTTTGAATGGGTCAGCTTACAAAAACCCAAATTATTACTTGTCAACAAAAGCAAACGAGTGACTGCATATAAGGGTACCTGATTTCTACTGAGCTTAGCATGACAGTTGAGAGTTAATGTGCAGCAGTATAAGATAGTAAGACAAAACCCATGCTCCATGTCACATGGCAACAGTGAACTGAGAGAACATCTCCTCTCTAGTCAGTCACCAACTCCCTCAAAGGCCAGTGAGAAGCACAGGAAAGTTTGGCACATAAATTATAACACTATCGAGACTTTTGCTGTAATCACATGTTCAACCCAAAGAATCATGCCACCACATGAGGAAAAACTTGCCTTTTGCTCAGGAAGCAACCATACTTATAGATGTAGTAACAGTTGGTGAGACAAATTCACATTTTTAATGCATTTATAAGACTAATATCATTGAAATAAATATGTGGATAAAATTCATGCCTCCTTTGCAAACTATTCTGGTAATGTAAATTGAGAAAGTTTGGAGTATTATCTACTTATTGCTGTGTAACACATTACCTAAAATTTGGCTGGTGCAAACAACAAAATTTTTTATTTCACAGTTTCTTAGATTTGGGAATCTAGGGCCAGGTTAGCTGAATCATTCTAGTTCAGCTTCTCTCATGAGCCTACAGTTGAGCTGTTAACTGAGGCTGCAGCCTCTCTGAAGGATCTGAAAGAGCCTCTTTCAAACTCACTTACCTAGTCATTGGCCCGAGGCTTCATTTGCTTACCTTATGGGGCTCTTAGGAAGGTTGCTCATAACAAAGCTTCTTCCATAGAATGGGATCTGAGGGAGGAGAGAGGAAAAAGGAGAGAGTCAAGGGAAGGGAGAGTGGAAGGAGAGAAATAGGTCAGTTTGGTAGTTATCTGGCATGTTGGTTATGAGAATTTACCCTCCAGCTCAAATGGTTCAACTCCTCCCCCAACCCCAGCACTTGCAAAATATGTTCACACCCTCCTATTCTTCCTCTCTTTCTCTATCTCTAAGTCTCTCAGTCATGTCCAAATCTTTGTGAACCTATGGACTATACAGAATTCTCTAGGCCAGAATACTGGAGTGGGTAGCCTTTCCCTTCTCCAGGGAATCCTCCCAACCCAGGGATTGAACCCAGTATTCCCACATTGCAGGCTGAGCCATGAGGGAAGCACAGGAATACTGGAGTAGGTAGCCTATCCCTTCTCTAGATGATCTTCGTGACCCAGAGATCAAACCGGGGTCTCCTGCATTGCAGGCAGATTCTTTACCAAGTGAGCAATCAGGGAAGGTATCTCATTCTATCTCAGCATTAGATGACCTCTAGTGTTAGCTCCATGGGGCCACCCAAGACAGGTGGGTCATAGTGGAGAGGTCTGACAGAATGTGGTCCACTGGAGAAGGGAATGGCAAACCACTTCAGTATTCTTGCCTTGAGAACCCCATGAACAGTATGAAAAGGCAAAATGATAGGATACTGAAAGAGGAACTCCCCAGCTCAGTAGGTGCCCAATATGCTACTGGAGATCAGTGGAGAAATAACTCCAGAAATAAACAAGGGATGGAGCCAAAGCAAAAACAATACCCAGTTGTGGATGTGACTGGTGATAGAAGCAAGGTCTGATACTGTAAAGAGCAATACTGCATAGGAACCTGGAATGTCAGGTCTATGAATCAAGGCAAACTGGAAGTGGTCAAACAAGAGATGACAAGAATGAACGTTGACATTCTAGTAATCAGTGAACTAGAATGGACTGGAATGGGTGAATTTAACTCAGATGACCATTATATCTACTACTGCAGGCAGGAATACCTCAGAAGAAATGGAGTAGCCATCATGGTCAAAAAAAGAGTCCGAAATGCAATACTTGGATGCAATCTCAAAAACGACAGAATGATCTCTGTTCGTCTCCAACGCAAACCATTCAATATCACAGTAATCCAAGTCTATGCCCCAACTAGTAACGCTGAAGAAGCTGAAGTTGAACAGTTCTATGAAGACCTACAAGACCTTTTAGAACACCCAAGAAAGATGACCTTTTCATTCTAGGGGACTGGAATGCAAAAGTAGGAAGTCAAGAAACACCTGGAGTAACAGGCAAATTTGGCCTTGGAATGTGGAATGAAGCAGGGCAAAGACTAATAGAGTTTTGCCAAAAAATGCACTGGTCATAGCAAACACCCTCTTCCAACAAAACAACAGAAGACACTACACATGGACATCACCAGATGGCCAACACCGAAATCAGATTGATTATATTCTTTGCAGCCAAAGATGGAGAAGCTCTATACAGTCAACAAAAACATGACCAGGAGCTGACTGTGGCTCAGATCATGAACTCCTTATTACCAAATTCAGATTTAAATTGAAGAAAATAGGGAAAACCGCCAGACCATTCAGATGTGACCTAAATCAAATCCCTTATGATTATACAGTGGAAGTGAGAAATAGATTGAAGGGCCTAGATCTGATAGATAGAGTGCCTGATGAACTACGGAATGAGGTCATGACATTGTACAGGAGACAGGGATCAAGACCATCCCCATGGAAAAGAAATGCAAAAAGACAAAATAGCTGTCTGGGGAGGCCTCACAAATAGCTGTGAAAAGAAGAGAAATGAAAACCAAAGGAGAAAAGGAAAGATATAAGCATCTGAATGCAGAGTTCCAAAGAATAACAAGGAGATATAAGAAAGCCTTCTTCAGTGATCAATGCAAAGAAATAGAGGAAAAGAACAGAATGGGAAAGACTAGAGATCTCTTCAAGAAAATTAGAGATACCAAGGCAACATTTCATGCAAAGATGGGCTTGATAAAGGGCAGATATGGTATGGACCTGACAGAAGCAGAAGATATTAAGAAGAGATGGCAAGAATACACAGAAAACCTGTACAAAAAAGATCTTCACGACCCGGATAATCATGATGGTGTGATCACTTATCTAGAGCTAGACATCCTGGAATGTGAAGACAAGTGGGCCTTAGAAAGCATCACTAGGAACAAAGCTAGTGGAGGTGATGGAATTCCAGTTGAGCTATTTCGAATCCTGAAAGATGATGCTGTGAAAGTGCTGCACTCAATATGCCAGGAAATTTGGAAAACTCAGCAGTGGCCACAGGACTGGAAAAGTTCAATTTTCATTCAAAGCCCAAAGAAAGGCAATGCCAAAGACTGCTCAAACTACCACACAATTGCACTCATCTCACATGCTAGTAAAGTAATGTTCAAAATTCTCCAAGCCAGGCTTCAGCAATACGTGAACCGTGAACTTCCAGATGTTCAATCTGTATTTAGAAAAGGCAGAGGAACCAGAGATCAAATTGCCAACATCTGCTGGATCATGGAAAAAGCAAGAGAGTTCCAGAAAACCATCTATTTCTGCTTTATTGACTATGCCAAAGCCTTTGACTCTATGTATCACACTAAACTGTGGAAAATTCTGAAAGAGATGGGAATACCAGACCACCTGAACTGCCTCTTGAGAAATCTGTATGCAGGCCAGGAAGCAACAGTTAGAACTGGACATGGAAGAACATACTGGTTCCAAATAGGAAAAGGAGTATGTCAAGGCTGTGTATTGTCACCCTGCTTATTTAACTTCTATGCAGAGTACATCATGAGAAACACTGGACTGGAAGAAACACAAGCTTGAATTAAGATTGCCGGGAGAAATATCAATAACCTCAGATATATGGATGACACCACCTTATTGGCAGAAAGTGAAGAGGAACTAAAAAGCCTCTTGATGAAAGTGAAAGAAGAGAGTGAAAAATTTGGCTTAAAGTTCAACATTCAGAAAACGAAGATCATGGCATCCGATCCCATCACTTCTTGGGAAATAGATGGTGACTGCAGCCATGAAATTAAAAGATGCTTACTCCTTGGAAGAAAAGTTATGACCAACCTAGATAGTATATTCAAAAGCAGAGACATTACTTTGCCGAATAAGGTCCGTCTAGTCAAGGCTATCGTTTTTCCAGTAGTCATGTATGTATGTGAGAGTTGAACTGTGAAGAAGGCTGAGCGCCGAAGAATTGATGCTTTTGAACTGTGGTGTTGGAGAAGACTCTTGAGAGCCCCTTGGACTGCAAGGAGATCCAACCTGTCCATTCTGAAGGAGATCAGCCCTGGGATTTCTTTGGAAGGAATGATGCTAAAGCTGAAACCCCAGTACTTTGGCCACCTCATGCGAAGCGTTGACTCATTGGAAAAGACTTTGATGGTGTGAGGGATTGGGGGCAGGAGAAGAAGGGGACGATAGAGGATGAGATCTCTGGATGGCATCACTGATTCAATCGACATGAATCTGAGTGGACTCCGGGAGTTGGTGATGGACAGGGAGGCCTGGCGTGCTGCGATTCTTGGGGTCGCAAAGAGTCGGAGACGACTGAGTGACCGAACTGAACTAAGTGTTAGCTCCTCTAAATCAAGTATAGGCATAGCTGAGTTTTCTTGCATGCAATTTTTTACTTGCTATACCTAGAGTTAAGTTCCTTTGAACTTGCAGGCCTGTGTAGTAAAGAGATAGCTGCTCCTCCATTCCCAACATACACGGATGCCTAAGGCAGAGGTTGATCACTAAAGACATTTCTGTCCCAGGAAAGAGAAAATAAGAAGCACAAAATAATCACAGATTCATAGCAATTCTAAAAAAAAAAAAAAAAAAAAAAGTAAATTCAAGAAATCCCGATTGCTTGCTGGAAATGATTCTCCAAAGCCTTTACTCCACTCTCAGAGTTCTTAGTGCTTTTTGGTAGATTACACTTTGCTGTCTTGAAACCATTTTTTTTTCAGATTGAGATTTGAACCCACAAGGCTGGGATTCAAACTTGGCTGGAACCCTGCTTGGGACTTGAACCCACATGGCTGGGATTCCTGTCAAGCAAAAATCCAGTTTGAAATTCTAACCCACATGGCTGGGGCTCAAACCCAGCAAAACACATGGTCTTTCAAATGAGATCACAGATCTGGCTTCATGACCTAATGAAGCTCAGGCTCTTGATGTCTCAATGCAGAAAGAATTCAGAGAGACAAAGTGATAGGTAAACAGTGGGTTTACTTTAGAGAGAAACACACTCCACAGAATATGGGCTATCTCAGAAGGTGAGTGCAACTTGGAAATGTGGTCTTGTTAGCTTTTATGGGCTGAGTAATTTCACAGGCTAATAAGTGGGAGGATTATTCTAACCATTTTGGGGAAGGAGTGGAGATTTCTAAGAACTGGACCACCCCACTTTTTGGTCCTTGATGGTCAGCCTTGGAACTGTCATGGTGCTTATGGATGTGTCATTTATATTGTTGACATGTTACAGTGAGCTCATACTGAGGATCAAGGTCTAGCTGAAGTTGCCTTTTCTGCCGTCTTGGGCCCATTTGATTCTCATCAGTTTATGCTGTGTCATTCTCTCAAAGATTTGCCCTGTCACCTGCCGTCTATTTAACTTTGAATCACCCTTCCTTGGCCATGAAAGGCAGCACAGGATTTCAGTTAAGTAGATTCCTCAACGTATTTCTGGCCTGTAAAAGTTGGAGTTCCACAGGTTTTTTCTTTTTTTTTTGGTAATATTTTTGTCCCCTTTTCTCTGAGCTGGAATATCTGTGACACTGCTTATATGATTCTCTTAAAGGTTTTTTTATGCATCTCCTATGATGATTAATGGGGTTCATTGCAGTAGACAAAAGGCATATCCACATGTCTTCTGGATAAAAACTTCTTTACCATAATCCATTCTTAAGGAACAGCATGCTTAAAATTCTTAGAAACCGTGCTTTTTTTTTTTTAAATTTTTTTTAAGTATGGTTGATTTTCAGTGTTATGTTAGTTTCAGGTATACAGCGAAGTGGTTCAGTTATGCATACATGTGCATGTATATATATTATTTTTACATAATGTATATATATTATTTTTCAGATTGTTTTCCATTATAAGTTATTATAAGATATTGAATATAGCTTCCTGTGCTATATAGTAGGTCCTAGTTTAACTATTTTATATATATATATATATATATATATATAAATATTTTATGTAGTAGCAGGTATCTGTTAATCCCAGACTTCTAATTTATCCCTTCCCACCCCTGCCTTTCCCCTTTAGCTAACCATAGGATTGTTTTCTATGTCTTGTCTGTTTCTGTTTTGTAAACAAGTTCATTGTTTTTAGAGTTCACAAATAAGTAATATATATTTTTCTCTGTCTAACTTTGTATGATGGTTTCTAGGTCCATCCATGTTGTTGCTAACAGCATTATTTCATTCTTTTTATGGCTGAGTAATGTTCCGCAGTATATATGGCACCATATCATTTTTATCCATTTATTTTTGAGGTTCATTTAGGTTGTTAGAAGCCCTGTCTTTGATTGAAAGAGTCTGTGTGTCACATCATTAGATAACGTTTTGTAAGACTATAGGTCTAATCAAAACTACAAGTGAAATTGGCTTCATTGATATGAATGGAGTCCAGCTAACAATAAAAGAATATACATTCCACTTAAGTTATGGACTTCCCGGGTGGTTCTTGTGGTGAAGAACCCACCTGCCAGTTTAGGAGATGTAAGAGATGCAGATTTGAACCCTGAGTTGGAAAGATCCCTTGGAGGAGGACATGGTGACCCACTCCAGTATTCTTGCCTGGGAAAGCCCATGGACAGAGAAGCCTGGTGGGCTATAATCCATAGGCTCTCACAGAGTCAGACATGACTGAAGCAACTTACCATACACCCATGGAAAAATCATGAAGACTTTATACAACACACTGGGCAATATAGACAGCCCCAGCAAATTTAGATGAAGTAAAAACCACATGAAGTGGGGACTTCCACTTCAAGATATAGAGGCAATTTTTACCTGTCCTCCTGATAAATATAGCTAAAGAGCCTAAACATTACATGTATATAACAATGTGAGAAGACTCTGAAAGGAGGAAAGAAGGTACACTGACTAGGAGACTCCAGGGAAAGGAGCTGCCGTTCTCTTAGTTTCCTTATGGTCCAACATCACAGATTGGAGTGCTGGAAAGACAGCGACCCAAAAACCCCAATAAATGCCTGTTCTCTCCAGCAAAAAGCCAAAAAGGATTATCCTAGTCACTTTCACCTTTTACTTTCATGCATTGGAGAAGGAAATGGAAACCCACTCCAGTGTTCTTGCTTGGAGAATCCCAGGGATGGCACAGAGTCAGACAGGACTGAAGCGACCTAGCAGCAGCAGCAGCAACAGTAGGAAAGAAAATCAGTTCAGTTCAGTCGCTCAGTCGTGTCCGTCTCTGCAACCCCATGAACTGCAGCACAGCAGGCCTCCCTGTCCATCACCAACTCCTGGAGTTGACCCAAACTCATGTGCATTGAGTCGGTGATGCCATCCAGCCATCTCATCCTTGGTCATCCCATTCTCCTGCCCCCAATCCTTCCCAGCATCAGAGTCTTTTCCAATGAGTCAACTCTTCGCATGAGGTGGCCAAAGTATTGGAGTTTCAACCTCAGCATCAGTCCTTCCAATGAACACCCAGGACTGGTCTCTTTTAAGATGGACTGGTTGGATCTCCTTGCAGTCCAAGGGATTCGCAAGAGTCTTCTCCAACACCACAGTTCAAAAGCATCAATTCTTTGGTGCTCAGCTTTCTTCACACTCCAACTCTCACATCCATACGTGACCACAGGAAAAACCATAGCCTTGACTAGACGGACCTTTGTTGGCAAAGTAATGTCTCTGCTTTTGAGTATGCTATCTAGGTTGGTCATAAATTTCCTTCTAAGGAAGTAAGCGTCTTTTAATTTCATGGTTGCAATCACCATCTGCAGTGACTTGGAGCCCCCCAAAAATAAAGTCTGACACTGTTTCCACTGTTTGCCCATCTATTTGCCACGAAGTGATGGGACCAGATGCCATGATCTTCATTTTCTGAATGTTGAGCTTTAAGCCAACTTTTTCACTCTTCTCTTTCACTCTCATCAAGAGGCTCTTTAGTTCCTCTTCACTTTCTGCCATAAAGGTGGTGTCATCTGCATATCTGAGGTTATTGCTATTTCTGCTGGGAATCTTGATTCCAGCTTGTGCTTCTTCCAGCTCAGCATTCCTCATGATGTACTCTGCATATAAGTTAAATAAGCAGGATGACAATATACAGCCTTGATGTACTCCTTTTCCTATTTGGAACCAGTCTGTTGTTCCATGACCAGTTCTAACTGTTGCTTCCTGACCTTCATATAGGTTTCTCAACAGGCAGGTCAGATGGTCTGCTATTCCCATCTCTTTCAGAATTTTCCACAGTTTATTGTGATCCACACAGTCAAAGGCTTTGGCATAGTCAATAAAGCAGAAATAGATGGTTTTCTGGAACTCTCTTGCTTTTTCCATGATCCAGCAGATGTTGGCAATTTGATCTCTGGTTCCTCTGCCTTTTCTAAAGCCAGCTTGACCATCTGGAAGTTCACGGTTCCTGTACTGCTGAAGCTGCCTTGGAGAATTTTGAGCATTACTTTACTAGCATGTGAGATGAGGGCAATTGTGCGGTAGTTTTTGCATTCTTTGGCATTGCCTTTCTTTAGGATTGGAATGAAAACTGACCTTTTCCAGTCCTGTGGCCACTGCTGAGTTTTCCAAATTTGTTGGCATATTGAGTGCAGCACTTTCACAGCATCATCTTTCAGGATCTGAAATAGCTCCCCTGGAATTCCATCACCTCTACTAGCTTTGTTTGCAGTGATGCTTTCTAAGGCCCACTTGTCTTCACATTCCAGGATGTCTGGCTCTAGGTGAGTGACCACACTATCATGGTTATCTGGGTCATTAAGATCATTTTAATATAATTATTCTGTGTATTCTTGCCACCTCTTCTTAATATCTTTTGCTTCAGTTAGGTCGATACAATTTTTGTCCTTAATTGTGACCGTTTTTGCATGAAATGTTCCCATGGTATCTCTGATTTTCTTGACATGATCTCTAGTTTTTTCTCTGCTTCATTCTGTCCTCCATGGCCATACACCCTGTGAACAGGGTGTGCCAGGAGCAAAGTGGGGAACACAAACTGGCTTCAGAGGAGGCTTTGTTCATGGCTCAAGTGAATTGTCCAAGACTGATTTCTTTCTGTAGTTCTTAGCTCCTCTGATTGGCCCCATTCTTTGTGGGCTTTCACTTCTTGAGAATGAAGTGGTGACTAACAGCTTCAGGAGCTACATACACTCATAGTCAAGCATATATCTGGTCAAAATTAGAAAGCCAACTTCCTAATAGTCCCAGCAAAAGTCCTGATATTGAATCTTCCTCATGGATTTTGTATTAAGTCTTGAATCACAGTAGGAAAGGAGTCTAAGATATATGCAAGGACTTACTTTGCCAACAAAGGTCCATGTAGTCAAGGTTATGGTTTTTCCAGTAGTCATGTATGGATGTGAGAGTTGGACTGTGAAGAAAGCTGAGTGCCAAAGAATTGATGCTTTTGAACTGTGGTGTTGGAGAAGACTCTTGAGAGTCCCTTGGACTGCAAGATCCAACCAGTCCATTCTGAAGGAGAAAAGCCCTGTGATTTCTTTGGAGGGAATGATGCTGAAGCTGAAACTCCAATACTTTGGCCACCTCATGCAAAGAATTGACTCAGTGGAAAAGTCTCTGATGCTGGGAGGGATTGAGGGCAGGAAGAGAAGGGGACGGCAGAGGATGAGATGGCTGGATGGCATCGCTGACTCGATGGATGTGAGTTTGAGTGAACTCCAGGAGTTGGTAATGGACAGAGAGGCCTGGCGTGCTGGGATTCATGGGGTCACAAAGAGTCGGACACAACTGAGCGACTGAACTGAACTGAGCTGAAGCTACTCATTGTCCCTTGTAAGGACTTAAGCTACTCATTGATAAAATTTACGATACTGTTGTAAAGAGATAGTGAATGGATACTAGGAAAACAATTAACAAAAGCAAGAAATCATATGTGTATTTTTCAAACCTGAGTTTTTATGTTTGAGAGTGTATAAACTCAGGTTTGGGAATACCTATATTGTTTCTTTTGCTAATTCTCTGTTCACTTATTGACTTATTCATTGCAAACCAAAATGTACAGAATTATTTCACCCTTCTTAAAGAATGCACATACTCTCATTGTACTGATACATTACATCCATCTGATGGACTCTTAAGTCATTTGCCATTTTTTTCAGCTTTTGATTTTTTTCCTATTATGAAGAAAGATGCAGTAAATATTTTCACATGTAAAGCGATAACAATCCAATCGGAGTTACAGTTTCACTAAAATTAAAGGGAAAAAACCTCCTTTCTTTCTGTTTGCCTTTAAGAACTCACTGTGGGGGAGGGAGCATTTTCAAATATGAATAGAAAAATGGTATGCCATTTGATATTATGTAAACAGAACAGATGGTAAGAATAATGTGTAATTTTAACACATTTCAGGTTTCTGCAGTATGCTAGGTATTAAAATGTTGTGTCCTTCCCTCTTCCTCAACACATTAATTTTAAGCTTCTTAAATTCCCAACCACATAGTGTATGGTATACAATATAAAATAAGAGTTAAGCACTCATCTTTATCTCTAATTTCAGTCAGATGAAAACACACACAGCCACCTCCTCACTGTAAATAATTCAAGCAATGGGCCTGATACTGCTTAATGCTTTCTGATGCTTCTGTTCAATGCTCTGGTTTCCTGTTTGGAAATATCCCTCCTAATTTGTGAGCTTACCATGAAATGCTACCAGAGTAGCAACAGCAGATGCCTCAGTATGTTTGTTTTGTCATGACTATAAGAACATCCAGAAGGCCATTTATGAACTGTATTTTACACTCACTTCCACAGGAGGATAATAATTTTGTTTAAAATGCAAAATATGTATTAAACCAAAAATGGTGAAAATGGAAGATTTAGCTTTTTATTTATTAATTTTTTAAAATTTAAATTTATTTGTTTTAATTGGAGGCTAATTACTTTACAGTATTGTATTGGTTTTGCCATATATCAACATGAATCCACCATGGGTGTACACATGTTCCCCATCCTGAACCCCCCTCCCACCTCCGTTCCATCCCTCTGGGTCATCCCAGTGCTTAAATGATGATTTGAATTTTTGATGAAAGGTAAAAATTTCTGTTGACTCTATCAGTGGTGTTATTTCCCTTTTCTTTCTCCCTAACCCATTTGTTAGATCACTGTTTTGCACCACCTGAGGTTAAAATACTGAGAATTTTCAGTTTATTATTCCATTTTAAGATTTGCTAGTTCTGAGAATGAGAGCACCTTTCTTTCACCTCAGAACTTGTTCAGAAATTATTTATGGTAGTTGTTTAAATGTTCAGTGTAATCTGCCTCCCATTTAGAAACTGACCAAAGTAGCGTAGCTAATTTGAATAATTACAGTATCCATCTCCAGATTTTGGAGAAGGAAATGGCAACCCACCCCTGTACTCTTGTTTGTAGAAGCCCATGGAGGGAGGAGCCTGGTGGGCTACAGTCCATGGGGTTGCAAAGAGTCGGACACGACTGAGTGACTTCACTTTTACTTTCTTTTCTCTAGATTTTAAGTGGAATCACATCTACAATCTCTCATATGTTCAAGACAACCCTTGGGATAGAGAGTTATGAACATCTTTATCTTACCAATAGAGAGCAGTTTCTGCATTTGTCTACATATGTCTTTGGTACCTGTAGAGTAAAATCTAGATTTTAGTCAAGTCCTATTTCTACTAAATCTGCCTATGGGCACACTGCATTTGTTTGTATTGATCACATATTTTAAATTTTCTTTTTTTTTTTTTGCATTTCCAATTTTTGTTCCTGTCTTCTTATCAGTTCTCCTTCTGGAGTATTTTTTAAAAGTTTATTTAAGAAGGGCAGATTTATGGGAAACTCTGTTTTTAACTATTTGAAGTTCAGTTCAGTCACTCAGTCATGTCAGACTCTTTGCGACCCCATGGACTGTAGCATGCCAGGCTTCCCTGTCCATCACCAACTCCCGAGGCTTGCTCAATCTTATTTCCATTGAGTCGGTGATGCCATCTAACAATCTAATCCTCTGTTGTCCCCTTCTCCTCCTGCCTTCAATCTTTCCCAGCATCAGGGTCTTTTCCAAGGAGTCAGTTCTTTGCATCAGGTGGACCAGGTATTGGAGCTTCAGCATCAATCTTTCCAATGAATATTCAGGACTGATTTTCTTTAGGATTGATTAGTTTGACCTCCTTGCAGTCCAAGGGACTCTGAGGAGTCTTCTCCAACACCACAGTTCAAAAGTATCCATATTTCAGCACTCAACTTTCCTTATGGTCCAGCTCTCCCATCCATACATGGCTATTGGAAAAACCATAGCTTGGACTAGACAAACCTTTGTTGGCAAAGTAATGGCTCTGCTTTTTAATATGCTGTCTAGGTTGGTCATAGCTTTTCTTCCAAGGAGCAAGTGTCTTTTAATTTCATGGCTGCAGTCACTATCTGCAGTGATTTTGGAGCCCAAGAAAATTAAGTCTGTTACTGTAAGCATTGTTTCCCCATCTATTTGCCATAAATTTGAAGTTATCTTTATTTTAGTCCTTATTCTTTAAAAGAATATTTGTTTATTTGGCTGTGCTGCATCTTCATTTCAGCATGTGGGATCTTCAGTCTACATTGCAGAATGTGGGATCTTTAGTTGAGGCATGTGTGGTCTTTGGTGCTGATACTTATTTTCTCTCAATAAGTTAAATATATGATTTCAGTCTCTTTTGACTTAGCAATTACTGTTGGTGAATTAGCCAAATAGTTTTCCTTTTGTTTTTTAATTTGGCAGACTCTTGTATCTGAATTCTTTGAAGAATGTTCTTACATGTTTGTGTTTTGCAGTATATGTGTAAGTATGATTTTTTTAAAATTATGCTGTTATTTATTGACAATCCAGAGTCTATAGAGTCAACCATAGAGTAGAATCAGTAGAGGGAAAGGTACATAGGGTGAAGTCTGGGAGACACCAGACACAAAGATTCTCATCCTGAAGGAGAACCAGGGGGATGCACTTAATTCTCTCAGCAAGAATGTGAGATAACACATACAGAGTATTTTAAATCAGGGAATCTCACCCCAGCCTTGGTTACCAGGGTTTTTTTTAGGGTCAGTAATGCAGGCATGCGACATCCTTCTGTCTTCCCTCTATCTACTCAGACATTCGCTTACCTAAAGCAAAATCATTTATTCACCATAATCACATATTTGGGTTAAACTTCTGTGGTCAGATAGGTACAACATGGTCCAATGCCTCAGACATACAGAAACACTCTTATCATACAGCATTCCAAAAGCTCAGAGATCATCTCCCAGGAGGTACCAATGGATCAGGGGAGGTAGGAGTTTATAGCAACTCACTAAAATAGGAGATATTCCATAAGAAAAAATAAGCTGTAGAAAATCCTTATTCATCAGATGGTCACTGTTTACTTCAGAATGAAATTTTGATCATGTGTATTTCCAGCGTGGACATTAAAAATTCCCTAAGGGACTTGTTGGGCTTCCCAGGTGGTGCTCATGGTAAAGAACCTACCTGTTAATGCAGGAGACAAAAGATGCGAGTTCGATTCCTGGATTGGGAAGATCTCCTGAGGGAGGGCATGGCAACCTTCTCCAGTATTCTTGCCTGGGGAATCCCATGGACAGAGGAGCCTGGCAGGCTACAGTCCACAGGGTCACAAAGAGTTGGACATGACTAAGGTGATTTAGCATGCACACACACAGGGGGCTTGTTGGTAGTAACTCAGTGAGTACATATACCTGGGTGGTTAGTACACGTAAATGCTGAATATGCACATTCACAGAACACCAAGTTCACTCTTGAGGCAAGGAAAGTAAATTAATAGGAATTGTATATGTGATGGGCATTGTTCTAGGCACTGACGTGAGGAACACAACAAATAAAAGACCTGTCCTCTTACAATTAACATTGTATCAATGGCAACAGCAATAAACAAACAAATACAATCATTTCAGTTGGTGTTAAATGCTACTAATGAAAAGAGCATTGGAAGCAAAAAAGCACTAGGTTTTGCACAAGAAGTCAAAATTTCTTATTTTAACCTAGTACATGAATGGAAGACTGGAAGGCTTTTGGAAAGGTAGGAAGATAATCAGTTCCTAGAAAAACTTACCTATGACTGAAGCGACTTAGCAGCAACAGCAGCAGCAGCATTTGAAATGGGTCTCACCAAGCTGAAATCAAGATGTCTTCCTTCTGGAGGTTCTAGGGGATGATCTATTTTCTTAGCGTTGGCAGTTTTTAAAGGCTGCCTGTATTCCTTCATATTTAGTTGCTTTCCATCATCACACACCAATAATGACAAATCAAATCTTTGTCATGCTAAATCAGTTTAACACAGGCTCTTCTGTCTCCCTCTTCCACCTTTTCAGACCCTTAGATTTTAGAAGATCCACTTAGATAATCCTATTTTAAGATCAGCTAATTGGCAACCTTAATTGTATCTGCACCCTTAATTCCCCCTTATCATGTACCGTAGCACATTGCCAGATCTGGGGGATTGAAGCACGGACTTTCTGTGTGGATGGGGGAGCAGGGGGTAGGGGTGGTGGTCATTATTCTGTCAACTACAGTGAGCTACGTTTACTTGAATACAGAAGAAGCAGTCTGTCCAAATATCATAACTGCTTTTATTTGAAAGTTTCCCCCTCTATTTTAACACGTTAAATTCAAATTGTTAAAATTACCATTTTTAGGTGTGTAATTTTAATAGGTAAATGTCTTTCCTAATGCTAATAATTCATATGAGCATGTAGCCAACTTCACACAGCCACCCAAGTGGGTTTGCAAAATATTACCCAGAATAGAGAATAGGTAAAGTTCAAAATAGAGTTTGCACAATCATTGTTTATTATATGCAAGAAATTCATTGTGCAAGCTTTATTATATATGACTCACATCATGGGTAGAGTCAGAAAAAAATGGGAATATCCTCTACAGTGTTGTATGCTAAAGGAAAAAAGGAAACAATAAAAGTTGCTTTAATTGGAATTAGATATTCTAAGAGATACCATTCACGGGGAAGGGTAGTGGAGGCAAGTCAAATTTGGTTAAATAATTATTCTCATTTTGTATCTATAATCAGGCATATAAGATAGATGTGGCATTCTGTCATCTGCAATATATTAATCTATTAATCATAGTAATAATTTATACTCATTTTTATTAAAATTCACTTTTTAATCTTCTAACTGAAATATAAGATTTGCATAATACACTATTCATCTGATATATTGGTGGGAAGTACCCAAATATCACTCTCATGCCAAGCAATTGAGTAAGAGCTAGATTCATCTGGCAGATTTCCAGTACTCATGAGCAAGTACAGAAGGTACATGGAACTCCTAAAGAATGTAATTTGAGAATATCAAGGGCAACACATTTTAAATTGAGAATGGAATCCTCACTGGTCTCATATCCCAATCATTCCTGAAAATACACAAACTGCTTATTATGCTATGTGGTTTTTTTATGGTGATTAAAATAGAAAAAGATTGTCAGATTCATTCAGCATGCTAGAAGGTCATGTATTTTAGTACCTAACACTGGATTATAAGGCAGGGAATTACAGATCAGTTTTGGCACTTTCAGATCTCTGTTCTGGAGAGAAAATGTCCAAAAAAAATCTACCCTTTATTCAACTGGAGCCAACATTATTTTATGTCTTGTTTCTTTCATACAGGAAGTTGGGAGCTGAAGTTAGATAAGAACTGTGAAAGATTGTGAGGATCAAAAATTTGTGTGTCTGTGTGTTCTAGGGTGAAAATATCTATAGCCCAGCTCTGCAAATATGATAAGAATCATGGTATCAATTCAATCTCAGAAGAAATTGAGATCAGTACCATCCTCCTGTGTTGCCAGAGGACTCCAGATTCCCAGGATAATCGATGATAGTCACAATAGAAGTTATTGCTTTGGACATTGTTGCAACCGTCTAGGATTCATTTCTCCTATGGCTGTAACCTTTAAGGTCTTAAGGAACACAATTTAAGACAAATATTATTTGTCTGACAGACTATTCGGAGATTTTTATTGCTCATACAATGTACTCTATGTCTCTGAAACCAAAGGAAAATTTGGTCTTTGTTGAACTCAAAAGATATGCATTTGCAGTATTTTATGAACTCTAAAATTACAGTTATGTTTCAGGTGTCCTGAAATCTATTTCATCTCTCTAAACATATTCCCACAACAACCCAAATCCTCAGGTTATGGAAGGGGAAATGATGGTTCAGTATATGCTTTTTTGTGAATGAACTTGCCTTTTTCTTTAATGTTTCAGATAGGTCAAGGCCAAACTGTTTTGAATATCCTAATCCACACAGTAAATACCTTTAATTATAGAGTTTTACAGACAAGTGAAAAAAGTAATTCTTTACCACTCTCTATGCCCTTGTTTACAGAGTGCTTTTGCTGAGTCTTGGGAATGTTTTAAAAGATTATTCTAGCTCAGTTTAGTTGTGAATGAAAAGAACCAGGAGAAGTTGTTATCCCATGGAGATTTTCAAGTTTTGCAAGGAGTCCCTGCAAGTGACTATTGTAATAGTGGCTACTGTAATAGTAAATATAAAGAGCTGTTCAGATCACAGTGCCCAGGAGAACATTTCCAGTTACATTACAGAGGCACTAAGGTGAAAGAGCAGAAGAACTGGGCTAGGGTGAGAGGAGCAGGATTCCAGCAAAGTGCATGCTAGTTGTTATGTTTGGCCACAGGCAGTACCTTCTCTCTGGGTCTCAGATTCTTTTTGTCCAAAAATAGAGAATTGACAGCTCAGGGATGACCTGGGAGGAGAGGTGGAGTGTCCTATTGATCTGTTTTACAAATTAAGCTTCCATTTGGGAGTGACATGCCTAAACCAAGGCTTGAAACCTAGATTTTATTATTTTATCTGTTGTCTCTGAAAATGCTTTGGTTTCATGAAATAAGATTTTTATCCATTAGTTTCATTCATTCATTGCTCAACAAGCATTTATTGAAAGCACATTCTGTACCTGTTAATATTTGGCTATCAAGGAATAAACAGTCATTTTCTTCCATCTGGTTGCTGTGTTGATTTAATTAGGTTCTTGCTTCTTCCTAGTCTCTTGCATTCCTTAAATTGAAATGTTGCTGATTATTGATGATAGACAAATTTTGAATATAGGAGAGTGACATTATGCTTTGGCAAATTAAATGGTGATCCCTGGGCAGGACAGATAATTTGTCCTGAAATAATCTGCCCACTACCCTTTGCTTAATGCCTAAAATTTCATCATTAAAGAGGCATGACTTTTTACTCTTTTCATCTATAAAAGTTGAAATTCTAAAGGGAGGAATAGCATATAACATCATTAATAATCAGTGCACATTTATTATAAATTTATTTGGGGTTAGGCTTAATTTATTTTTTAACATGACAACAAATAATTCTGAAAGGAAGAAACTACAGAAGGGTAGTGAAAAGACACAATTATCTATTATTTTTTAATGTCTTAATATTTATTGAAAGTGCATTTTATGTCAGATACTATATCATGTGTTGTAGTCTCCAAAGAATACTTTTTTCCCTAACAAGTTTCTGAATAAGATGATTAATAACTATGTTTTATCTTATTTATCCTTCAGAACTTGTCCACTACTATAAATAAAATAGATAACTAATAAGGACTTACTGTCTAGCACAGGGAACTCTGCTCAGTATTCTGTAATGACCTATATGGGAAAAAGAATATAAAAAAGAGTAGATACATATATATGCAGAGTACATCATGAAAAACGCTGGACTGGAAGAAACACAAGCTGGAATCAAGATTGCCGGGAGAAATATCAATAACCTCAGATATGCAGATGACACCACCCTTATGGCAGACAGTGAAGAGGAACTAAAAAGCCTCTTGATGAAAGTAAAAGTGGAGAGTGAAAAAGTTGGCTTAAAGCTCAACATTCAGAAAACGAAGATCATGGCATCCAGTCCCATCACTTCATGGGAAATAGATGGGGAAACAGTGGAAACAGTGTCAGACTTTTATTTTGGGGGGTTCCAAAATCACTGCAGATGGTGATTGCAGCCATGAAATTAAAAGACACTTACTCCTTGGAAGAAAAGTTATGATCAACCTAGATAGCATATTCAAAAGCGGAGACATTACTTTGCCGACTAAAGTCCGTCTAGTCAAGGCTATGGTTTTTCCTGTGGTCATGTATGGATGTGAGAGTTGGGCTGTGAAGAAGGCTGAGCGCCGAAGAATTGATGCTTTTGAACTGTGGTGTTGGAGAAGGCTCTTGAGAGTCCCTTGGACTGCAAGCAGATCCAACCAGTCCATTCTGAGGGAGATCAGCCCTGGGATTTCTTTGGAAGGAATGATGCTAAAGCTGAAACTCCAGTACTTTGGCCACTTCATGCGAAGAGTTGACTCATTGGAAAAGACTCTGATGCTGGGAGGGATTGGGGGCAGGAGGAGAAGGGAACGACTGAGGATGAGTTGGCTGAATGGCATCACTGACTCAATGGACGCGAGTCTGAGTGAACTCCGGAAGTTGGTGATGGACAGGGAGGCCTGGCGTGCTGCGATTCATGGGGTCACAGAGTCGGACACGACTGAGCGACTGAACTGAACATATATATGAATAATTGATTCACGTTACTGTACAGCAGAAACTAACACAACATTTTAGATCAACTGTACTCCAAAAATATTAATAAAAATGTTATTTAGAGACCTCAAGTCAGAAGATATGTATTTAATAATATTAAAACATTAAACAGTAAAAAAATCTGAAACAAAATTTTTCAGCCTTCACCTAACCCTAATTACAAAGCTTATTCTGGAAAACGTTGGGCCAAGAAAGTAATTATAGCATGAAATAAATGTTGCTGACAGCACAGCAGTCTCTCCCCCCAGCTGAAAATAAAGGAAGTTATTAAACACTGACAAAATTTAATCAATATTTTGAGAAAAAGAATTGGTCATTATAGAGTTATGTAACTAGGCAAGTTATCTTTCAAGAATGAAAATGAGCTAGAGACATTGTTAGATGAACAAAAATTGAGAATGTTTAACAATCATAGATTCTTGCTAAAGAATGCTTCAGATATAAGGGAAATAACATAAAGATGAAAGTCAGAGTTACAGGGAGGAAAAGTGTGTGTAGAAATTGGTGAACACGGGATAAATATACACAGAGTTTTGGTGAAACAATATAGGCATACTTCAGAGATATTGCAGATTTAGTTCCAAACCACTTCAATAAAGTGAATGTCACAGTAAAGCTAGTCACACGAAATTTTTGATTTCCCAGTACTTATGATAGTTATGATTACACTATATTATGTTAAATGTGTGATAGCATTATGTACATACATTAATTAAAAATAAAAAAATTACAATGGCAACACCAATGATCACTGATCAGTTCACCCTCACAATTATAATAATAACCAAAAAGTTTGAAATATTATAAGAATTGCCAAAATGTGACACAGAGATAGGAAGTGAGCCAATGCTGTCGGGGAAAAATGCATCAGTAGTCTTGTTATACACAGGGTTGTTGAGAACCTTCATTTTTTTTATAAATGCAATATCTGCAAAGCACAGTAAAATGAGATATGTGTATACTTAGAATCTTTAAATTTTCATGATAATGAAGTAATTAAAACATTGGGTAAAAATAACATACATGTTAGCATAGAGGCAAACAGAGTTAAAATGTGTTTGATTTATATAGAATATGAGGAAACTGAGTAACTTCAAAATTTCTGAAATATATCTGTAAAATCTTTGAAGTTAAACACAAATCATATTTTAAAACTTCTAAGTTGATAACAGATAAAAATTAACAAATTACAAAATCTGTTGAAGGCAAGAAGGCAAGGGAAATACAGAAAAAAGTTCGATAGCAGAACAACAGAAATCCCACAGAATATGTTAGAAACAAATTGATTCACCCATAATCACAACAGCTGTAAAAAAAAAATTCAGTAACTAAATGACAAAAATTATCACATTGGATTAAAAATCAAGCATGTTGCTTATGAGAGATTAAAACATAAGGACAGAATATTGAGTGTACAAGAATGGAAAAGAAATCTCACAGAAAAATGATAAAACAAAATTTGAGTAACTATTAATATAAAAAAATTGCCAGTAAAAAAGTGTCAATGGGAATACAAATAGTCATAACATAATAAAGTTATAATATTTTATTTATAATAGAATACATTCCCTTGTAATTCCCAAGGGAAACAAAAATTTTATCTGGTGTGATCCTAGTAGCTTCCAAAACACAAAGAAAGTAGTCAATAAAGCTACAAGAAGAGTTGGAAAATTGAGAATTCTGATGGATCATTTTGCTGCACCACTGTCAGTTATAGATCAAGCAAATAAAATGTGTAAAAATAAGATCTGGTCATAAAAAATCTTGATAGCATGTCCATCTATAGAATTCTTAACCTAGCATGTGTCAGTAGTTCATTCTTTGTAATTGCTAAGCAGTATTCCACTCTATGAATAAACAGCATTTTTGCAATCAACTCTCATTTCCCAGGCTTGACCCTTTATATCTGTCATGTTCTCATTATTTTTATTTATCTTACAATGTAAAGAGATTCTGAGAGTTCTCCCCTGTATGAGATTGTAAAGACCAAAGGGATTCTGCTTCTTCAGATGTCCACAGCTTCTCCATTGAATCCACCATATCCTTGCAGCATTTTTCAAGAGTAGATAATAATTCCTTAGCAGAGAAGAATTGTTGATGTTGTTTTTCCTTCCCCATCCATTGTACTACTCATCTTCTATAGCCCTCTACAAATTGAGTCTATTTAGAGCAGTGGAACTACTTGGTTTGATACTGCAATGATGGGTGCGTGGCATCATGTCGTTGTTGTTCAGTTGCAAAGTTGTGTTCAGACTCTGGGACTGCAGCATGCCAGTTTCACAACCCAGGCATCTTTTCAATCAGGGCAGATCAATGGATGTAAAAAATTTTACAATCTGACATAAGGCTGGAAAACAAAATTGTATATCTGGTGTGCATAGTAATTGGTAGATAGTAAGTGTTCAGTGTTACTTAATATTTGATAAAGAAATGAATGCTGGGTATATTTGATAAATAAACAGAAGGCTGGAACTATCAGTACTTTAGACAGTGTACTATCAAGACAGTAGTTTTATATTGTAGAATTTTACTCCAAGTAGTTGTGCCAAACTCTTTGTGACCCCATGGACTGTAACATGCCAAACTCTTCTGTCCTCTACTATCTCCTGGAGTTTGCTCAGATTCATGTCCATTGAGTCAGTAATGCTATCTAACCATCTCATCCTCTGCTGCCCTCTTCTTTGCCTTCAGTCTTTGCCAACATCAGGGTCTTTTCCAGTGAGTTGGCACTTTGCATCTAGTGGTCAAAGTATTGGTGCTTCAGCATCAGTCCTTCCAGTGAATATTCAGCAGTGACTATTCAGGGTTTATTTCCTTTAGGATTGACTGATTTGATCTCCTTGAAGTCCAAGGAGCTCTCAAAAGAGTCTTCTTCGGCATCACAATTGAGAAGCATCATTCTTTGGCACTTAGCCTTCTTGATGGTCTAGCTCTCACATCTATACATGACTACTGGAAAAAAATACAACTTTGACTAGATGGACCTTTGTTGGCAAAGTGATGTCCTGCTTTTTAACATGCTATCTAGGTTTGTCATAGCTTTCCTTCCAAGGAGCAACCATCTTTTAATTTCATGGCTGCAGTCACCATCTTCAATAATTTTGGATAGAAAGTGAAAGTTGCTCAGTTGTGTCTGACTCTTTGTGACACATATACTATACAGTTCATGGAATTCTCCAGGCCAGAATACTGGAGTGAGTAGCCTTTCCCTTCTCCAGGGGATCTTCTCAACCCAGGGATCAAACCCAGATCTCCTGCATTGAAAAAAAAACAATTTTGAAGCCCAAGAAAGTAAAGTCTGTCACTGCTGCTACATTTTCCCCTTCTAGTTGCCATGAAGTGTTGGGACCAGATGCCTTGATCTTAGTTTTTTGAATGTTAAGTTTTAAGCCAGCTTTTTCACTTTCCTCTTTCACTTTTGTCAAGAGGCTTTTTAGTTCCTCTTCACTTTCTGCTATTAAAGTGGTTATCATCTGCATATCTGAGGTTGTTGATATTTCTCCCAGCGGTTGAATCACAAGTTGGTGATTCAAACTTGTGATTCATCCAGCCAGCATTTCACGTGATTTATTCTTCATACAAGTTAAATAAGCAGAGTGACAATATCAAGCCTTGTTGTATTCCTTTCCCGATTTTGAAGCAGTCAGTCCATGTAAGGTTCTAACTGTTGCTTCTTGATCTGCATACAGGTTTTTCAGGAGTCAGGTAAAATAGTCTGGTATTTCCATCTCCTTGAGAATTTTCTACACAACTTTTTGTGATGTGCACAGTCAAAGTCTTTAGCATTGTCAAGAAGCGGAAGTAAATTTTTTTCTGGAATTACCTTGCTTTCTCTATGATTCAGCAAATGTTGACAGTTTCATCTCTGGTTCCTCTGCTTTTTTAAAATGCAGCCCATACACCTGAAAGTTCCATGTTCATATACTGTTGAAGCCTTGCTTGAAGGATTTTGAGCATAACCTTGCTAGCATGCCATTGTATAATTGTCCAAGCCTATAGAACATAAGACATAGAGTTAACCATAATGTAAACTATAGATGCTGGGTGATGGTGGTGTGTAAATGCAGGTTCATCAGTTGTAACAAATGTACCACTCCGGTGGGAGATGTTAATAATTGGGGAGGCTATGCATGTATAGGGGCAAGAGCTGTATGGGAAATATCTATATCTTCCTCTCAGTTTTGATATGAACCTAAAACTTCTCTGAAAAAAGTACATCTGTTTAAAACACATTCCGTTTATGCTAAAGATAATGGTTGTCAGTTGTTGCTAGGCATGGATGATTCCCTTTGAAGTCTCTTTCAGTCCGTATCTCAGTGTTGACAGGATGCTATGAGAGATGCAGGAAGAAGATCCATCCAAAAGCATTTGCTATATTGTATTTATTTGTCTCAGAAACAGCAACTGAGGATGTTGTTGTTGTTGTTTCTTCAGAAATTGTTTAGATGCACACTAAATTGTTGGTAATGTGTATCATAAAACATCGCAGAGTCACATTGCCCCATCTTAACAGGGCACTGATACTGTATCCTTAATCATGGGAAGCATTTGGACAATGATCTTCATAAAATGAGATACTCAAAACTGGCATGAGGGAATATGTGGTGTTCAAGTTTATTTTGTTGTTTTGTTCAGAATTATGACAACTTGAACACTGTTGTAGTGACCATTTATATTTGCTTCTTCTCCAATTTGAGGATTATTTTGGCAAAGGCAGGTAATGGTAATAGATGCTAAAAGGTGAATTTTTGCGACTGACTTGAGTTCTGGGTTAAAGTAGATTCTGTGGGTGGATCTAGACTCAACAGGATTAAATGTCCCATGATCAACTAGTGGTTGCTTCTTTTGGGCTAAAGATACCTATGGCGTATGTGACTAATCTTAGCCACTATCGTTACCAGCTCCTGCTTAAGTCAAAATATGAACAATCAGAAAAGTCTACAAAATGGTTTTTCCCCCTCTTTGAAATTAAATCTCTTGGTTGGAAGAAACATTGAATTATATATTAAATATAATTTTAGAATTGAAATTTTCAATTGTTCTCATTCATTAAATCAATCATTTTTAGAGGTTGAATATAATCTCTCTTGTGGAGGAATACAGATTTATTATATAGGTGAAATTTTAACTTGAATGTCATGATTTGTTTCTAGCAAAACTATTTTAGCTCAGCTGCCTAGAGTTCATACCTTATTAATAACATGTATTTCAAATATGTAGTGTGCAAAAATGTTTCAAATTCTTTATTTTAATTTCAAGTGACTTCAAATCCAGGAAAGGAAAAAAGAGAATTGAAACTAAAGCCAAAAGACAATATTGTTATGGCCTCTTTTTAATGCTCTTATCGAGCTGACAGATAAACTTGTGTTTGACACTTGCTCTAACAATACTTTATGTTGTAAACTACATTGAATTTTATCTGTGGATTTGGGAAAACTAATTGACCTTGGCAGCAATTGTCTCACTGGAGAAGAAAAAAGTAAAAACAAAAACTTTAGCCACTTAACCATCCCTTTCAGCCAAGTCTCTTGATCAGTGAGGAAAAATAATGAGAACTGCTCCATTTCCTAAGAACCATCTTGCTGTTGTCAACACTCCAACCTTTCTCATTTGAGACTCAAATTTATTTCAGTTCCTTACATGCTCTGTGCTATCTGCCTGTATTACCATAAATTATTTCCACTAGAAATGTCGAATTGAAAAACAAAAAGCACTGGGTGTTTTCATGCAAGAAAAATTAATCTTACCCAAAGGAAATAATGCCCCCATTACACTCCGGTGCTCAGGCTTGTGTGTTCAGAATCTTTGTCTACACCTTGTGTGGGGGCCATTATATTATTGTAATACAATTGCTACAAATGATTAAACACATTGCTAATCTAATAGGAGAGCAAAAGGCCTGCAGGCCTCAAAGCATTTACCCAACATCTTCCAGGACTAAGAATTCTTTTTATTTGTTTCACCAAACTTACCTTCAACATTTATGCTTTTCTCTCATAAGCCTTTATAAACACACTGACCTTCAGCCCATCTCCAGATGCATCTGCAAATATTTTGTATTAAATTTGGAGGAACCAGTTACTCTGCTAGATGCTTTCCAGCTCATAATCTTCTGAGGTTGTTGTCCTTGTTTAATTGATGATAATAGTTTAGATAAAAGAAGCACAGCCGGTTTCTACCATCTATTGAGAATTTGCTGTGTGACAGGCTGTATGTGTGCGTGAGTGATTCCAGTGTTATTCCAACATGTAATGACATAACCTAGATTTTCCAAGGGTCACTACCTTGTAAATAGTGGAACAAAAAGTTAAACACAAGTTTGTCTGACTCTCTGTCTTTTACATATTCGGATCTCTCCTATCTTTCAAGACTCAAAATGAGTCTCATATCCATCCATAAAGCCTTTCCTGAGGTGGTGTTCACTCTGTGACTTATGTTGAAGTTAAAAATTGGCTCTGTGAACATTGCCACACCACTCACGTCTTTGTTTTGTTACTGTTTTTCCTGTGTGCCACCTTTATCACTAATAATACAAAGTTAGCAACTTGATACTGCCCCTTCCTTTGCAGTGCTCAGGTCAGTGTCGAGTGGCCACACGGCTATAAGGAGGGGGACTAAGTTAAGTGCAGAGGAGGCTTGTTCAGATTTCCATCCCAAGCTTGTCTGCTTTAGCACGTACCAGTAGAAAAGCCCTTCTCTCTGCTTTGCCCTTCCCATCAGAGAATTAAAGTATGTCGCCACTTAACCTGATTGTCAATACACTTTCCATCCCATCGCCTTTTTTTTTCTTTTTTTTCCCATCACCTTTTAAAATAATTTTAATAACCACAAATTGTGGAAAATAATAGCAACCTCATCAAGTTACTATTGCAACTGGAAAAAAAGTTCCTCCCAACAGGATACCAACTGTTCAGTTTCCCACTTTAGGCATTCTCTTTCCTGTTCCAGAAAGTATACATGATGTACACTGAGGGTTGTCTTAGTTCCCTTTTTTTTTTTCAAGTGAGCATAGGGGACAGTGAGATTCAATTTTATGTAATAATATGTCAGTAGATGAACAAAATGAGGCTGAATGATAACTAGTAAAGAGAGATGAAATGATGATCACAGTCATGAGATTTTTATATGATTTAAGGTGATGCTCAGAATAACACTTGAATTAGGTTCAATCATTGAATGTAAAATATTTCTGTGTAAAATTAATAAGTAAATCCCTCCCTTGGGATTTGTGAACTAAGAATGATCAAAGTTTATACATTTTGGTAATATTTATTGCTATCATAATATTTATTGCTATTCATAAAATATTAGTGTTTCTTTAATATATATAGTCACAAAATTAATATACATTGAATTTTAAAACTGTACTGTTATTAATTTGTATAGTGACACAATTCATGAGTATATCTCCTAGGCCCTCATTTCTTTGGTATGAGGGAGGTAGAAAATTTATTATCTTTGCACAACATTTCATTGACTATGTGAAAAGATGCAAACTCAGGCAAAATGTTTTATTTTTCAGGATTTCATTGAACCAGTGGGATGGATCTTTTGCCTATTGCATTTTTTCAATATGCAAAATTTAATAACAAAATTAAAATTTAATAGATCCTTTTTTAAAATTCTTGTATGACAGGCACTGTGCTGTGTGCCTGGCATACACTACCTTATAATCCTCAAAAAAATTTACCACAGTAGTCATTCATTTTATATCTGTTTTAAAAATGAGGAATGTAAAAGAGGTTGGGGTTACATTAGCTAAGGTGAAAGAAAGAAAGAGAAAGTACAAAATGAAGTCACTTAGTCATATCAGCCTCTTTGTGACCTCATGGACTATAGCCTGCCAGGCTCCTCCGTCCATGGGATTTTCCAGGCAAGAATACTGGAGTGGGGTGCCATTTCCTTAAAGGGTAGAGTTTGTATTTGACTCCATATCTGATGCACACAGAAATGAATGATAAATTTATAATATACCAAGACATAACTGTGCCTAATTTACTGTAGCTAAAGAGCCTTTCTGGCTTTGCTTCAGTGAAGCCCTCCTTCTTGCTTTCCTGCCATAGTGCTTACTCAGAAGGCAGAACAATAAATTGTGACTGTAGTTTTCGATAGAAGGAGTAAAGATCAATACTTCTCTTGCTTTCTAAATTTTAAGCCATGTTGAGGTCACTGTGCTCAATCACTCTCCTCTCTGTTCCCACTTTGAATCTGGTTTAGAAAATAGGACTGTTACTTCTGAAAATCATTAAAACCTGCTGTGCTTTCTCCCTTCTTCCCACACCTTTAGGATGTTAATGATAACTACTATGGAAACCAAAGCAAATATTTTCTCGTTTATTTTAAAACTCAGAAGTGCATTAAAAGTTCAGCCATCTAGCTTTGGTATTGAAGATATTAGTTATTGTGCTCACCTAAAAGTATTTATTTAGGAAGTCAGGAGGTCACTTTTATGATCTGGAACTAGAACTAGAATAAATTGATGTCCTTGGTGATACACTAAGTCATATTCAGGATTGATCTGCCTATTGGGCACAGGTATTCCTCCAGCAGCGAAAGTGTTGTAGAACTGATCTTTACACAAGCAGAATGATGCCACACAGAACTGACTTGGCAGAGTCAATATTCCACATCACAATATACTGAAATCTCATCTTCTGAGAAATGAGTCCATTTATCTCTTACCAGGTGTTTCACCACACGGATCCAAGCCACCATCATCACTTGCCTGGTAGCACATCTCTTGTGCTACCTGTTTCCACCCTTTTCTGAGTAATTACTTCTCTGCTCAGCAGTCTGAGTACAAGTCAGATTAAAGTCAGTGTTCAATTCATTATCCCTTGGCTCCCGGTTTCATTCATGGAGCAGTCCACATCCACACGGTGATCCATAAGGTCCATCATGTTTGTCTTTTGTCCTCCTCTGATCTCAACGCTGGCAATTCTCTCCTTCTACTCTATTCCTAGAAACCTCCTAGGAGTTTATCCAGTTCTTCACTATTACAAGTTATGCCGGACATGTTTCAGTCTCAGGGCATTTGGATTTTTTGTTCCCTCTGCATGGAATGTTCTTTCAGATACTCACCTGGGTAAGCCCAGGACTCCTTGAAGTTTCTGTTCAGTTAGCACTTCCTCACAAGGCCTACCTTGACTGCCTGTTAAAACTGCAAGACCCCTACCACTCTTAACCTCTCATAGCGCACTCTGATTTTTCTGCCATAATACTTATCATTTTTATAAGTAATGTTTATACTGCTTGTTAGGTTGTGAATTCTGTAAGGTAAAAGATTTTTTACTACTGTGTTCATTGATGTATCTTGAGCACTTGGGAAAGAGCATTATACTTAGTATCTGTTGATTTAATTAATTAAGGTAAGTCGTAAGAACAGTCTTGATAGATCTTAACCAACTTATTTAAGATGGCCTAACTTATGACATGGGCCATAGCACATATACATGTGCATTGCAGGTGTACCAATTACAGAGACACTTATTTTTGGATAGATTTCATGTCCAACCTAGCTACTTTGAACACAGACTACTGGGTTCCAGATGCATGACCTCAGATACTTAATTACAAAGAGCTAAAATGTTTATTATTCTTAAATGAATATGGTGTATGATATATATATATGAATTTAATTATAATTATCCTATGTCATTTATCTTTCTTGAAAACGTCTGTAATATATCAATGCTTACTTTAAAGGATAATAACACTTGTTTAGTAATAGTCAATAATTAAGTTTCATAATTGGAGAAGGAAATGGCAACCTACTCCAGTGTTCTTGCCTGGAGAATCCCAGGGACGGGGGAGCCTGGTGGGCTGCCATCTATGGGGTCACAGAGTCAGACACGACTGAAGTGACTTAGTAGCAGCAAGTTTCATAATGCTAACTAATCAATGTCCTTTAGGGTACCAATATATCCATAGCATAATTATCATACCCTGGCTTGATTTCTTTCTGGCATCTTGCTGCTACACAGGTGGTAGTAAGGAAGCAACTGTCTTTGCTTGAGGCTTCTGATAATGCTTATAGTCTTTAAGCCTGGAAACACTCTGAGTCATCTTTGCATCTGCCTTAAGAAATGATATGAATGTGTAATCCATTGTACAACATTGTTAACTTCTTTGTGGAAAGCAAAATAGTGCCATTCTTTGGCATTTGCTTAATGATAACATAATATTCTCAGGTATCCATAAAACCTATACTGCATGTAGCCACCCTTTCTTTCTTGATTTTAACTTCAAACTACTTCCTCTAAATCCTTGGATTTCTTAAACAGCGTAGGTAAGATGAAAAGCAGAGGACATTGCAATAGCAGCAACAATCACAAAGACAACAACAGAAGAGGGGGAAAAAAGTGACCATAATGCAGGAGCAATATAAGTATAATAACAACTATGTGAAAGCCTAGAGGCCATCCCTGCTCTTTTCTCAGGCAACCTATTAGAAATCTTTCCTCTTCCCTAACTGTTTGCGGCATTTCTTTGGAGAAAATGGTCTTTCACAGAGCACTGTACTCCTACTCGCACACCATTTCATCTGTCTCTCATGCTGCACTGATGCACTTACCAACAACCAAAGACATGAGAACAGAAAGGGAGATCTGGGAGGAAAAAATAAGATATTATGGAAACGAGAAGGCACAAAAATATAAGCAAGGCAATTTACTTGTTCCAAATACATAGTCACAACCTGAAAATGCTTTACAGTAGACTGGATTCGATAGAAGTAAATGTTCTTCAGAGGACTTCACCTTCACCCTCTGCCATGAAAATGTCTTGCAAATAATTTCAGGGAAAACAAATATTTATAGGGAAACCACGATGAAAAAATAATGAAACACATAAGAAAAAGGTGCCTGAAACAGAAATTGTCAGATAACTTTATTGGTGTCCTACTGTTGCTAATTGCCACAAGGTTGGGGGCTTAAAACAACATACGTTTATTATCTTATGGTTCTAGAGGTCGAGTCCTAAAAACAAAGGAGTCAATAGGACTGTATTCTTTCAAGAGGCTCTAAAAGAGAATCTCTTTCCTTGCCATTTCCAACAACTAGAGGCTCACCTGCATTCCTTAGACCATAGCCCCTTCATATCACTTCCACCTCTCCTCCCATCATCATATCTTCTCTTCTGCCTCTGACTGTCCTGCCTTCTTATAAGGACCTGTGATTAAACCTGGGTCCACACCAATAATCCAGGATAATCTCCTCCTCTCAAAATTTTAAATTTAATCATGTCATGCAAATTTAATCATGCTTCCTCCCCTCAAAATTTTAAATTTAACCATGTTCCTTTTGTCCTATGGGCTTCCCTGCTGGCTCAGATGGTAAAGCGTCTGTCTGCAGTGCAGGAGACCCGGGTTCAATCCCTGGATTGGGAAGATACCCTGGAGAAGGAAATGGCAGCCCACTCCAGTATTCTTGCCTGGAAAATCCCATGGATGGCGGAGCCTGGTAGGCTTCTGTCCATGGGGTCGCAAAGAGTCGGACACAAATGAGAGACTTTACTTCACTTCACTTTGTCATATATGTAAGGCTCATACTCACAGGTTCAAGGAAAAGGCTGTGAATACTTTGGGTAGTCCATTACTCTACCCTCTACAAGAATACATGGAGATAACAAACTGAGATTTCAGATTATTGGAATTACCAAAATAGCTATTGTAAAATTAGGCTTTTTTTTTCTTATTTAAAGAACTAGAAGACAAACTGGAAAATGATGTGTATGAGACAAGAAAACTTAAAAATGACCTGGCACATTTTTAAAAGTATCAAATAGCACCCCTAGAAATGAAATTGAGTAAATTAAATTTTTAAAAATGGGTGAGCTTAATAACATACATAAGAATATACAGTTCACTTCAGCTCAGTCGCTCAGTCGTGTCCGACTCTTTGTGACTCCATGAATCGCAGCGCACCAGGCCTCCCTGTTCATCACCAACTCCCGGAGTTCACTCAGATTCACTTCCATCGAGTCAGTGATGCCATCCAGCCATCTCATCCTCAGTCGTCCCCTTCTCCTCCTGCCCCCAATCCCTCCCAGAATCAGAGTCTTTTCCAGTGAGTCAACTCTTTGCATGAGTCAACTCTACTTCCAGCCAAAGTACTGGAGTTTCAGCTTCAGCATCATTCCTTCCAAAGAAATCCCAGGGCTGATCTCCTTCAGAATGGACTGGTTGGATCTCCTTGCAGTCCAAGGGACTCTTTAGTAAGATTATTTCAAAAAACATTTCTGAAATATTTCAAATTTTCAAAATATTTCGAGAAGTGTTCTTATTTCCTTTTCTGGTTGAAGTTATCACAGCTGTTAATTTTATTATATAATATTCTTTAGTTTTCCATGTATGCTTTTGAGCTCCACTCTGTGTAGACATATGAAATGTTAAAATATGTGGTAAAAGTTTTATGTAATTTATTAGACTCAATCAGAAGATAAACTTGAATAAGTAAAAGAAATATCATAATATCAAATAAATAAAAGATAAATTATGACATTGATGTGATATAGAGTATCTATATGGGAGATGTAATGTCAGCTAATAGAAGAGCTGAATGAAGTTTAGGGGAGGAATTTTCTTAGAAATCAAAAAGGACTCAATTACTAAATATGGAATAGCTGTCCTCCAAACATCTATATATTTGTTACAACATTAGGTATAAAATTAATTTAAATAAATTTACTGTAGAGTAAAAGAAAATAGAGTTCAGAAATTTATACAAATGAGATTGAGATTTTACTGATAAAGGCCCTACTGGTTATCAGTGAGTAAAGAATGAACTGTGTGATAATTGCTGTTATTTCACCTAATTTTTCACTAAAAAATCTTTTATATTTTTTACCTTGCCCAAACTATACTCTAGTTGGAGCTAGAATATAAGTATAAATCAATAACGATAATTATTATGAAAGTATAAGAAGAAAAGACAGTATTTACTCAATCTTGGAGTATGTATACCTTGCCAATATGAGATAAAGATACATGTATTCATGAAGATATCTCTTTTTTAATTTGATTACATACACCATTAACAGATTATTTGAAAAAAGTAAACATAATTGATTCATTTCAGCAAATATTTTCAGATACCTAACTTGTGCAAGTAATGCTCAAAATTCTCCAAGCCAGGCTTCAGCAGTACATGAACAGTGAACTTCCAGATATTGAAAAGGCAGAGGAACCAGAGATAAAATTGCCAACATCCACTGGATCATCGAAAAACCAAGAGGGTTCCAGAAAAACATCTACTTCTGCTTTATTAACTATGCCAAAGTCTTTGACTGTGTGAATCACAATAAACTGTGGAAAACTCTTCAAGAGATGGGAATACCAGACCACTTGACCTGCCTCCTGGGAAACCTATATCCAGGTCAGAAAGCAACAGTTAGAACTGGACATGGAACAACTGACTGGTTCCAAATAGGAAAAGGAGTATGTCAAGGCTGTATATTGTCACCCTGCTTATTTAACTTATATGCAGAGTACATCATGATGAATGCTGAGCTGGAAGAAGCACAAGTTGGAATCAAGACTGCTGGGAGAAATATCAATAACATCAGATATGCAGATGACATCACCCTTATGGCAGAAGGTGAAGAGGAACTAAAAAGCCTCTTGATGAAAGTGAAAGAGGAGAGTGGAAAAGTTGGCTTAAAGTTCAACATTCAGAAAACTAATATCATGGCATCTGATCCCATTGCTTCATGGGAAGTAGATGGGGAAATAGTGGAAACAGTGTCAGACTTTATTTTGTAGCGCTCCAAAATCACTGCAGATGGTGACTGCAGCCATGAAATTAAAAGATGCTTACCTCTTGGAAGGAAAGTTATGACCAAACTAGATAGCATACTCAAAAGCAGAGACATTACTTTGCCAACAAAGGCTATGGTTTTTCCACTAGTCNTCCAGTAGTCATGTATGGATGTGAGAGTTGGACTGTGAAGAAAGCTGAGCGCCGAAGAATTGATGCTTTTGAACTGTGGTGTTGGAGAAGATGCTTGCAAATCCCTTGGACTGCAAGAAGATCCAACCAGTCCATCCTAAAAGAGACCAGTCCTGGGTGTTCAGTGGAAGGACTGATGCTGAGGCTGAAACTCTAATACTTTGGCCACTTCATGTGAATAGTTGACTCATTTGAAAAGACTCTGATGCTGGGAGGGATTGGGGGCAGGAGGAGAAGGAGACGACACAGGATGAGATGACTGGATGGCATCACTGACTCTATGCACATGAGTTTGGGTGAACTCTGGGAATAGGTGATGGACAGGGAGGCCTGGCATGCTGCAATTCATGGGGTTGCAAAGAGTCGGACACGACTGAGCGACTGAACTGAACTGAACTTGTACAAACCACTGTTTTAAGTTTGGGGATACCTAGGGAACATAATAAAAGCAAATAGAAATACCTACTCTCGTGAATTTTAAATTTTAGTAGAAAAGAAAACAAAGAAAAAAATATATGGTCTGTTAGAAATTCATAAGTGCTGGGATAAAAGAACAGAGTATAGGAAATCTGATCTGCCTTGGCTTTGGCAGAAGTAGAAGTGTGTTAAAATTATTTACGCTGTAAGTGCAGGCCTCACTAAGAGGTAACAGTGAAGAACTAGAGATGGTGAAGGGTGAACATCTGAGCAAAAGCGCTGTTGGCAAGGGGTACAGCCACTGCGAAATCTGTTCAAAGTACATTTAAGAAGCCAAGTGTTTGAAACAAAGCAGGTGTAGAGGGAGACTAAGAAATGGAATAAAATTAAACAAAGTGAGGAGACAAGTGAACTGTCAGAGGAAAATATTTCAACTTTTATAGCAAGAAAAGTATTGATAGTTACAAAGGAGCTCCAATATATAAGTAAGAGAATAGCAATATCTCATAAGCATGTTCAGTTCAGTCACTCAGTTGTATCTGACTCTTTGCGACCCCATGAATCGCAGCACGCCAGGCCTCCCTGTCCATCACCAACTCCCGGAGTTTACCCAAAATCATGTCAATCGAGTTGGTGATGCCATCCAGCCATCTCATCCTCTGTGGTCCCCTTCTCCTCCTGCCCCCAATCCAGTAACAGCTTCAGCATCAGTCCATCCCATGAACACCCAGGAATAATGAAGAAAATTAGTCAATAGAATATTAACCTCTCTGGTGGTGAGAGACATCAGAAAAATAACAATAAAATACGTAAAGTTGTTAGTTATTAATTGTGGTTCAGTTCAGTCACTCAGTCATGTCTGACTCTTTGTGATCCCGTGAACTGCAGGACGCCAGGCCTCCCTGTCCATCACCAATTCCCGAGTTCACCGAAACTCATGTCCATTGAGTCGGTGATGCTATCCAGCCATCTAATCCTCTGTCGTACTCTTTTCCTCCTGCTCCCAAACCCTCCCAGCGTCAGACTCTTTTCCAATGAGTCAACACTTTGCATGAGGTGGACAAAGTATTGGAGTTTCAGCCTCAGCATCAGTCTTTCCAAAGAACACCCAGGGCTGATCTCCTTTAGAATGGACTGGTTGGATCTCCTTGCAGTCCAAGGGACTCTCAAGAGTCTTCTCCAACACCACAGTTCAATAGCATCAATTCTTTGGCACTCAGCTTTCTTCACAGTCCAACTCTCACATCCATGCATGGCCACTGGAAAAACCGTAGCCTTGACTAGATGGACTTTTGTTGGCAAAGTAATGCCTCTGCTTTTGAATATGCTATCTAGGTTGGTCATAACTTTCCTTCCAAGGAGAAAGCATCTTTTAATTTCATAGCTGAAATCACCATCTGCAGTGATTTTGGAGCATCCAAAAATAAGTCTGACACTGTTTCCATTGTTTCCCCATCTATTTCCCATGAAGTGATGGGAATGGATGCCATGACCTTTGTTTTCTGAATATTGAGCTTTAAGCCAACTTTTTCACTCTCCTCTTTCAATTTCATCAAGAGCCATTTTAGTTCACTTTCTGCCATAAGTGTGGTGTCATCTGCATATCTGAGGTTATTGATATTTCTCCCGGCAATCTTGATTCCAGCTTGTGCTTCTTCCAGCCCAGCGTTTCTCATGATGTACTCTGCATAGAAGTTAAATAAACAGGGTGACAATATACAGCCTTGATGTATTCCTTTTCCTATTTGGAACCAGTCTGTTGCTCCATGTCCAATTCTAATTGTTGCTTCCTGACCTGCATATAGGCTTTTCAAGAGGCAGGTCAGGTGGTCTGGTATTCCCGTCTCGTTCAGAATTTTCCACAGTTTATTGTGATCCACACAGTCAAAGGCTTTGACATAGTCAATAAAGCAGAAATAGATGTTTTTCTGGAACTCTCTTGCTTTTTCCATGATCCAGCAGATGTTGGCAATTGGATCTCTGGTTCTTCTGCTTTTTCTAAATCCAGCTTGAACATCTGGATATTTATGGTTCATATATTGCTGAAGCCTGGCTTGGAGAATTTGAACATTACTTTTCTAGTATGTGAGATGACTGCAACTGTGTGGTAGTTGGAGCATTCTTTGGCATTGCTTTTCTTTGGGATTGGAATGAAAACTGACCTTTTCCAAGCCTATGGCCACTGCTGAGTTTTCTAAATTTACTGGCATATTGAGTGCAGCACTTTCACAGCATCATCTTTCAGCACTTGAAAGAGCTCAACTGAAATTCCATCACCTCCACTAGCTTTGTTCATAGTGATGCTTTGTAAGGCCTACTTGACTTCACATTCCAGGATGTCTGGCTCTAGGTGAGTGATCACACCATGGTGGTTATCTGGGTCATGAAGATCTTTTTTATACAGTTCTTCTGTGTATTCTTGCCACCTCTTCTTAGTATCTTCTGCTTCTGTTAGGTCCATACCATTTCTGTCCTTTATCCAAGCCCATCTTTGCATGAAATGTTCCCTTGGTATCTCTAATTTTCTTGAAGAGACCTCCAGGCTTTCCCATTCTGTTGTTTTCCTCTATTTCTTTGCACTGATCCTTGAGGAAGGCTTTCTTATCTCTCCTTGTTATTCTTTGGAACTCTGCTTTCAGATGCTTATATCTTTCCTTTTATCCTTTGCTTTTTGCTTCTCTTCTTTTCACAGCTATTTGTAATGCCTCCCCTGACAGCCATTTTGCTTTTTTGCATTTCTTTTCCATGGGGATGGTCTTGATCCCTGTCTCCTGTACATGTCATGAACCTCCATCCAAAATTCACCAGGCACTCTTATCAATCAGATCTAGTCCCTTAAATCTATTTCTCACATCCACTGTGTAATCATAAGGGATTTGATTTAGGTAAAATCTAAATGGGCTAGTGGTTTTCCCTACTGTCTTTAAGTCTGAATTTGGCAAGAAGGAGCTCATGATCTAAGCCACAGTCAGCTCCAGTCTAGTTTTTGTTGACTGTATAGAGCTTCTCCATCTTTGGCTGCAAAGAATATAATCAATCTGATTTCAGTGTTGACTGTCTGGTGATGTCCATGTGTACAGCCTTCTCTTGTGTTGTTGGAAAAGCCTGTTTGCTATGACCAGCGTGTTCTCTTGGCAAAACTCTATTAGCCTTTGCCCTGCTTCATTTTGTATTTCAAGGCCAAATTTGCCTGTTACTCCAGGTGTTTCTTGACTTCCTACTTTTGCATTCAAGTCCCCTATAATGAGTCCCCTCTTTTTTGTGTGTTAGTTCTAAAAGGTCTTGTAGGTCTTCATCGAACCGTTCAGCTTCAGCTTCTTCAGCATTACTGGTTGGGGCATAGACTTGGATTACTGTGATATTGAATCTTTTGCCTTGGAAATGAACAGAGATCATTCTGTCATTTTTGAGATTGCATCCAAGTACTGCATTTCAGACTGTTCGGTTGATTGTGATGGCTGCTCCATTTCTTCTATGGAATTCCTGCCCACAGTAGTAGATATAATGGCCATCTGAGTTAAATTCACCCATTCCAGTCCATTTTAGTTCACTGATTCCTAGACTGTTGATGTTTATTCTTGCCATCTCCTTTTTGACCACTTCCAATTTGCCTTGATTCATGAACCTAACATACAGGTTCCTATGCAATATTGCTCTTTACAGCATCAGATCTTGCTTCTATCACCAGTCACATCCACAACTGGGTATAGTTTTTGCTTTGGCTCCATCCCTTCATTCTTTCTGGAATTATTTCTCCACTGATCTCCTGTAGCATATTGGGCACCTACCAACCTGGGGAGTTCCTCTTTCAGTATCCTATCATTTTGCCTTTTCATACTGTTCATGGGGTTCTCAAGGCAAGAACACTGAAGTGATTTTCCATTCCCTTCTCCAGTGGACCATATTTTGTCAGACCTCTCCACCATGACCCACCCATCTTGGGTGGCCCCACAGGGCATGGCTTAGTTTCACTGATCAGACAAGGCTGTGGCCCTAGTGTGATTAGATTGACTAGTTTTGTGTGAGTATAATTTCAGTGTGTCTGCTCTCTGATGCCCTCTCTCAACACCTACTGTCTTACTTGGGTTTCTCTTATCTTGAATGTGGAGTATATCTTCCCGGCTGCTCCAGCAAAGCTCAGCTGCTGTTCCTTGCCTTGGACGAGGGGTATCTCCTCACAGCCCTCCCCTCCTGACCTTGAACGTGGAGTAGCATATCAATTCAGTCTACTAATGCATATATATGGAATTTAAAAGATGGCAACTACAACCCTGTGTGGCTCGGGTGGCAATAATCCTGGAGACAGCTCTTTCTAGAATCCCCCTGCCCCTTTCCCACAGAAGCTTGTTACCCAGACCTCACTGGCTGTGCGGTGCAGGCTTCCTTAGCATTTAATTAACTCATGCTCCTTATATAAAGTTATATCCTTATTTTAGATATGCAGACATTGCTACACAGTAAAGTGGACTGAACAACAACAAAAACCAAGGTAGTCTGACCAAGTTCACACACTTTGATAGTGATGGATATTCAGGTATTCTGACTGCAGGATCCACTATCTAAACATAGATTGTTTTTTTACTGTTCATCAGTGAAATGGAAATCTATTAATAAAATGATGTTCTATCAGTAAAATGTGGAGAAATAGGAAACTTTATAATGATGAGTTTTAAAATAGTACATAACTTGAATTGAAGATTTACCGTGAACTGGACATCATGTTATCAATTCTAACATCTTTATGGAACCTAAAAGGTCAAACGTCTCTCCAAAATAATCCAGATTAACACTGGTAGAGCTTGGATATGAATCCACATGTTTTAGTCACAACCGCATTTCTTTTAAACACTCCAGTTAACTTCCAATATTATTGGGAATAGAGATTTTCTATAGTATTTTAGTAAATCTACAGCACTTATCAAAATTTAATATATGCATAACCTTTGACCTATTAAGTCCATTTCACAGTCAGTTCAGTAGCTTAGATGTCCGACTCTTTGCAGCCCCATGGACTTCAGTACACCAGGCCTCCCTGTCCATCACAAATCCCAGAGTGTACTCAAACATGTCCATTGAGTTGGTGATGCATCCAACCATCTTATCCTCTTGTCATCCCCTTCTCCTCCTGCCTTCAGTCTTTCCCAGCATGAGGATTTTTTCCAGTGTATCTGTTTTTCACATCAGGTAGCCAAAGTATTGGAATTTCAGCTTTATCTTCAGTCCTTGCAATGAATATTCAGGACTGATTTCCTTTAAGATTAACTGGTTGGATCCCCTTGCAGTCCAAGGGACTCTCAAGCGTCTTCTCCAACACCACAGTTCAAAGGCATTAATTTTTTGATGCTCAGCTTTCTTTATAGTCCAACACTCAGATCCATACATGACTAATGGAAAAACCATAGCTTTGAATAGATGAACCTTTGTTGGCAAAGTAATGTCTCTGCTTTTTAATATGCTGTCTATTTTGGTCATAACTTTTCTTCCAAGGAGTAAATGTCTTTTGATTTCATGGCTTCAGTCACCTTCTGCAGTAATTTTGGAGCCCAAGAAGATAAAGTCTGTCCTGTTTCCACTGTTTCCACTTCTATTTGACATGAATTATTGGGACCAGATGCCGTGATCTTCGTTTTCTGAATGTTGAGCTTTAAGCCAACTTTTTCGCTCTCCTCTTTCACTTTAATCAAGAGACTCTTTAGTTCTCTTCACTTTCCTCCATAAGGGTGGTGTCATCTGCATGTTTGAGGTTATTGATATTTCTCCCAGTTGTCTTGATTCCAGCTTGTGCTTCATCCAGCCCAGCATTTCTCATTATATTCTTTTCATATAAGTTAAATATGCAGTGTTACAGTATACAGCTCTGACATACTCCTTTCCCTATTTGGAACCAGTCCGTTGTTCCATGTTCAGTTTTAACTGTTGCTTCCTGACCTGTATACAGATTTCTCAAGAGGCAGGTCAAGTGGTCTGGTATTCCCATCTCTTTCAGAATTGTCCACAGTTTATTGTGATCCACACAGTCAAAGGCTTTGACATAGTCAATAAAGCAGAAGTAGATGTTTTTCTGGAACTCTCTTGCTTTTTTGATGATCCAGTGAATGTTGGCAATTTGATCTCTGGTTCCTCTGACTTTTCTAAAACCAGCCTCAACATCTCGAAGTTCACGGTTCACGTATTGCTGAAGCCTGGCTTGGAGAATTTTGAGCATTACTTTGCTTGCATGTGAGATGCGTGCAGTTATGCAGTAGTTTGAGCATTCTTTGGCATTGTCTTTCTTTGGGATTGGAATGAAAACTGACCTTTTCCAGTCCTGTGGCCACTGCTGAGTTTTCCAAATTTTCTGTCATATTGAGTGCATACTGAGCATGGCTTCTCAAACCAGAACAGGATGGTTTCCCCCTCAGTCTGTCTCTCCTGTCAGGAAGCTTCCATAAGCCTCTTATCCTTCTCCATCAGAGAGCAGACAGAATGAAAACCACAGTCACAGAAAACTAACCAGTCTGATCACATGGACCACAGCCTTGTCTAATTCAGTGAAACTATGAGCCATGCCATGTAGGGCTACCCAAGATGGGTGGGTCATGATGGAGAGGTCTGATAGAAAGTTGTCCACTGGAGAAGGGAATGGCAAACCACTTCAGTATTCTTGCCTTGAGAACCCCATGAACAGTATTAACCGTATGAGAAGTCCATTTCTAGGAATATGTTAATAGATACATTTGTACAGATGAATAAGTACAAAATATCTTTTTTTGTTGTAAAAATGAATAGCAACTTAAAGTCCATCAGTAAGGGAATAGTTCAATAGTTCATGGTCAATCAGTAATATGTAATACTACAGTGCCAAAAAGGAAATGAAATAGAATTATATGTTCTGGATGGGAAAGTAAATTATGGTTATTGTTTTAAACTAATTTTCAGAGCAATAGACTAGATCATCATGGTATCTATGTTAAAATAACCTTTAAATGTGTTAATAAAATGAATAGAAATTAAATGAATACATACTTAAATTCATAAGCATGTCATATGTACAGATATATATAGTTTATATATTATCAATTTGCATATATCTAAGATATGGATAATTAAAATGTATTAAATGCATACTTAGAAGTATATTTAGTATTATATATGTTATATGCAGATTACTGAGATATTGAAATGTTATAAAAATACTCATTTAAAGTATAAAATTCTGTTTTTGGTATATTGATAGGACTGTGCCACCATCATAACAACCTACACATAGAACATTTTACCTACCCAAGAAGAAATTCTGTACCTGTTAGCGGTCATTCCTTCTTCCCTGTACCACAGTCCCATATAGCACAAGGCAACTGCTAATCTTTCTTCCTATAGATATGCTTATTCTGAACATTTAATATAAATAGAATCATGCAATTTGTAGACCTTTGTGACTGGTTTCTTTCATTCAGCATAACTTTAGGTTCATCTATGTTCAGTTCATTTCAGTCACTCAGTCCGTGTCCAACTCTTTGTGACTCCATGGACTGCAGCCTGCCAGGCTTCCCTGTCCATCAGCTACTCCCAGAGTTTACTCAAACTCATGTCCATTGAGTTGGTGATGCTCTCCAACCATCTCATCCTCTGTTGTTCCCTTCTCCTCCCGCCTTCTATCTTTCCCAGCATCAGGGTCTTTACAAATGAGTCAGCTCTTTGCATCACGTGGCCAAAGTATTGGAGTTTCAGCTTCAACATCAGTCCTTCCAAAGAACATTCAGTACTGATTTCCTTTAGGATGGACTGGTTGGATCTCTTTGCAGTCTAAGGGACTCTGAAGAGTCTTCTCCAACACCACCGTTCAAAAGCATCAATTCTTTGGTGCTCAGCTTTATTGATAGTGCAAATCTCACATCCATACATGACTACTGGAAAAACCATACCCTTAATTAGACAGACGTTTGTTGGCAAAGTAATGTCTCTGTTTTTTAATATGCTGTCTAGTTTGGTCATAAATAACCTATGTTATAGGTTAGTGTTATATGACAATAATTATAGATATAACATCTATGTTATAGGATAATTAAGTTCTACATTTTATTTATGATTAACATTAAATTACCTAGATATGCAACTGTTCATTTATCCATCATCAATTCATAGACATTTGAGTTATTTCCACCTTCACAAAGATATAGATTATTTTGTTTATGATGAATAAAGCTGCTATGAACTTGTCTACAAATTTTTGTGTGAACTAATAATTTCTTTATCTTGGTCATGGACTTCAGACTAGAATTGATAGGACATGCAGTAATTCTGGGCCTCCCTTGTGGCTCAGGTAGTAAAGAATCCGCCCTCAATGTCAGAGGCCTGGGTTCAGTCCCTGGGTTGGGAATATCCCTTGGAGAAAGGAAAGGCGACCCACTCCAGTATTCTGGCCCAGAGAATTCCATGGACTGTATAGCCCATGGGGTCGCAAAGAGTCAGACATGACTGAATAAGTAATTCTATATTTAATAAATTTTTCCAAAGAGGTTGGCCCATTTAAAATTTGACCAGCCATGTATTGTTATTTTTCCACATTCTTGTCAACACTTGCTGTTTTATATCTTAAGTGTTAAGTGTAGCCATCCTAGTTTGTAGAAAAGATGAGTCATTGTGGTTTTGATTTTCACTGCACCCCACTCCAGTACTCTTGCCTGGAGAATCCCATGGATGGAGGAGCCTGTGGACTGCAGTCTGTGGGGTCGCTGGAGGTCGGACACGACTGAGCGACTTCACTTTCACTTTTCACTTTCATGCATTGGAGAGGGAAATGGCAACCCACTCCGGTGTTCTTGCCTGGAGAGTCCCAGGGGTGGGGGAGCCTGGTGGGCTTCCGTCTATGGGGTCACACAGAGTCAGACACGACTGAAGCGACTTAGCAGCAGCAGCAATCACTAATGATGTTGAGCATTGCTTTGGGTGCTAATTGGCATTTGTATATTGCACTTGGAGAAACGTGTGTTTAGACCTTTCAGTCATTTTTAAATTTCATTTTTGTCTGTTTATCACTGAGTTGTAAGACACAAGATCCTTATCAGATATAGGATTTGCAAACAGCTTCTTCCATTCTATGGACTGTTTTTCTGTACTTTTTTGAAGGTATGCCTTGCCTAACAAAAGTTTTAAATCTTGTTACCGTTCAGTGTATCTGTATGTTCTTTTTGCCACTTACACTTTCGGTATCATATTTAAGAAACCATTGCTTATCCTAAAGTAAAAATGAGATATTTACTCTCTTTTCTTCCAAGATTTATATATTTTAGCTCTTACATTTCTGTCTGTGAGCCACTTAACTTTAACTTTTGCATATGATGTGAGGTCCAGGTTCAGCTTCATTGTTTGGCAAGTAGCTACTCAGTTGTCCCAGTGCAATTTGTGAAAAGACTTCTCTCCCCATTTGATTGTCTTGGCACTTTTGTCCAAATTCAATTAGCCATTGATCTATAAGTCTGTTTTATGGCAATACTGTATTGTGTCTTGTTTGTTTGTTTTTGTCTTGTTTTGTTTTAGTCATGCCATGCGGCATGTAGAATCTTTGTTTCCCAACCAGGGATGAAACTCACATCCCCTGAATTGGAGGCGTGGAGTCTTAACCACTGAACACCAGGGAGGTCCCTAATCCTGCACTGTATATTATCATAGATTTTTAGTAAGTTTTAAAATTGGAAAATATAAGTTCTTCAGTTTATTTTCCAGGAATGTTTGGCTATTTTCACCGCTCCCATTTCCATATGAATTTTAGGATCAATTTGCCATGTCTGCAGAAAAGCCAGTTAGAATTTTGATACCAAATGTGCTGAATCTGTAGGTCAATTTGAATACTACTGCTATCTTAAAATATCGCCATTTTCTGACACATGAACATGATCAGTTGTTCAATTTATTTAAATCTTTAATTCCTTTAAACAGTGTTTTCTGTAGTTTTTAGTATACAATTTTTATTTTTATAAATGTATAGCTAAGTATTTTGTTCTTTTTGATCTACTTTATATAGAATTGCTTTCTTAATTTCAGTTTTGGGATATTCATCATTAGCATATATAAATACAATTGATTTTTTAAAACTAAAGTATAGTTGACTTGGGCTTCCCTGGTACCTCAGCTGGTGAAGAATCCACCTGCCATGCAGGAGACCTGTGTTTGATACCTGGGTTGGGAAGATACCCTGGAGAAGGAATAGGCCACCCGCTCCCATATTCTTGGGCTTCCCTGGTGGCTCAGATGGTAAAAGAAATCACCTGCAGTGTGGAAGGCCTGGGTTGGATCGCTGAGTTGGGAAGATCCCCTGGAGCAGGGCATAGCAACCCACTGCGGTATTCTTGCCTGGAGAATCCCCATAGACAGAAGAGCCTGGCAGGCCATCTTCCATGGGGTTGCAAAGAGCTGGAAATGACTGAGCAACTAAGCACAGCACAGCACATAGTTGACTTACTGTGTTTCAGGTGTACAACAAAGTAATTCATACACACACATATATATATAGGTTATTTTTCAGATCTTTTTTATTAAAGGTTATTATAAGATAATTGGATGCAGTTTCCTATGCTATACAGTAGTTCCTTGTTGTTTATCTATTACATACAGATGCTTTTTTGAATATTGACCTTGTTTCCTTCAACCTTGTACTTATTATTAGTTTTGGTATTTTTTGTGCATTTTTAAGAATAATCTATGTACACAATCATGCAGTTTGTAAATATAGATGGTTTTACATTGTTCCTTTTATCCTGAGTTCTTTCTGATTCTTTTTATTGCCTAATTATCCTGACAAGAACCCATAGTACAGTGTTGAGCAGAATGGCATGAGTAGACATCCTTACTTTTTTTCATGGTCTTGAGAGAGAGCATTCAGTCTTTCACCGTTAATTTTTACGATAGTTGTGGGTTTTTTATAGATGTCTTTTTAATATTTTGAGGCTTCTATTTATAGTTTTTTATTCATTTTTAATCATGAAGTGTTACCGGATTTTGTACAATGTTTTCTGTATTTGCTGAGATGATCGTATAGTTCATGTCCTTTATTCAGTTGACATAATTATTCTAATTGATTCTGGGTATAAAATTAATGATACACCATGGAAAATATTATGAAGTTTCCTTAAAAAATAAAAATAGAACTACCATATGATCCAGAATCCCAGGAGTGCTCAAATTCAAAAAGATGTATGCATCCCAGTGTTCATAGCAGCACTACTGTACAGTAGTCAAGACATGGGAACAATCCAGGTGCCCATGAACAGATAATTGGCTTTTAAGAAGATGTCTCTGTCTCTCACACACACATACACACACATAAAACACAGTGGAATATTATTCAGCCATAAAAACAAATGTTGCCATTGGCAGCACATGGATGCACCTAGAAAATATTACACTTAGTGAAATAAGTCAGACAAAGGCAAATACTGTGTGATATCACTTATATGTGGAGTCTAAAAATAATTGAAATGAACATATTTGCAGAAACATTTACAGACAAAGAAAACAAATTTATAATTACCAATGGGGAGAGGGAAGGGTGGAGGGACAAATTGAAAGTATGAGATTAGCAGATACAAACTATTATGTTTAAGTAATAAGGATTTCCTGTAAATGACAGGGAATTATAGTCAATATAAGTTAATAACCTATAAATGGAGTATAAACTATAAAATTATAGCTGAATTACTGTGCTGTACCCCTAGAACTAATACAATATTGTAAATCAACTATACTTCAATAAAAAAAGAAGAAACCTAACCTAACCAGACATTTTTGGGATAAATTCTACTTGGCCTTGATGTATAATTCTTTTTACATATTACTGAATTTAGTTTGCTGATTTTTCTTTTTATTTTGTCATCTACATTTACCTTGTCTTTAAGCACAATTTCCTTAAGTTCTTTGAGCATGTTTATGTGCTTCAGTGTTATATGTTACTGCCTTTTTCCTGTGTATGGGAAATGTTCATGTTCTTTGCATGTCTCTTAACTTTATATTGAAAACTGTACCTTGTAGATAATGTATTATAGCAACTGTGGATACATATCCCCTACAGGAGGGACGGAAGGTTATTGTTGCAATTTAACTGGTTAAAATTTAAATTTCTTAAGTGACAAATTCTGTGAGGTCTGTTTATTCTGCAGCATGCAGCCTCCGATATCCCTGCTCAGATGTTTTTTCTCTGCTTTAATCTTTTGGTTTGGTTCCTTAGAGGTCAGTTGTGAGCAGCTTAAACCATTTATTGGTCACAGATTATGCTTAAGTCCCCTCAGCCCCTAAGAGTTTTACCCTGTAATATTGGATATTAGTGTATAGGCTACTACCACTGTTCAGGATGTTTACATTCTTTTTGACCTGAATTCAGCCTAAAACTTGGTGGTTACCTCTCTAATCAGTCTTGGGAGGGTAGAGCATTGCTTATTCGTACTTGTCCAGAATCCTGGTAGTTGGTATGTTTTATTTTTACACCTGGGTTCTGGTCAGAAGTTCAGTTTGAGCCCTTTGTGCCACTGAGTTGTGTTCCCCAGGTTGATGGGTCTGTCGCTTGGAGAATGCTTTCAAGTGAGCCCCACATCCTGCTCAGATTGCTCCTGAATGAGTTCAGTCTAGTCCATGTGCTCAGACTTTGTGCACCCCAGGGCTGACTGTGATTTCCAGAAGTACTCTTCTTGGATATTTCCTTATAGGGGGAGGGGAGATGGTGAGCCCTGTGTTCCTGGCTGCAGGGCTTTGCTGTGGTGCTTTCATCAGGCTGGGCTGGCTGGGGGAGAAAGGAAGTGGGTCTTGATTCAAATACTACCGATTCTCACTGCTCATACTGTGCTTTTTCTTGTGAATGTTTCTTCATTTGCTCTATGCTCTTAGGACTATTTCCAGGCTTTAAATGATTGGTTTTTCAACAATAAAATCTTTGTTTTGCTGGCAAGAGTATCTCAGAGCTCCTCACACTGATGTTCCAGAGAGCCTACCTCCTCTATAAGTCTTTGCTTATGCAAGTCATGTGCTGAAATGCGTTTGTAATGCATATGCACCCACATATGTTGCCGACAAGTAGTAGAAGATCTGGCAGCCTCTGCACACCAATATTAGCAGAATAGAAAACTGGGCATGGCTGGCTAAGTGCAGACGTTAATCTTTTCTTGAGCAGTTATTTATATTGATACACTTCTGTCACTCTCCTGCATTATACACCTTATTAAATTCCTACCAGTCAAAACATTAAATATCTAAACGTTGATGTTTTAGGTTCTTAGTCTGTGTCCATATTATTTGCCTGATCTGTCCCTTACTCTCCTATTAAAATCCTACTTATTATTCAAGCTGATATACTACCCTGCCCACAATTCATTTCCTGATCACACTTCTGTACTCCACATGTCTTTTCATATGGCTGTATGTCATACATGGTTCAGTTAACATGGTTTTCCCTGCTGGATTTTAGTGCCTCAAGAGCAGACATTATGTCCTAATCTTTTTCCCTTATCAATTACACAGGAACTGTCACATAGTAGGAACTCAGTGGAAGTTTGTCACTCCTTAATGAATATATTTCACCATATTATGTGGCAACAAAAATCTTTCATTTAAGGCTATAGCTGTGGGCATTAATCATTAACTGTAATTAGGAATTTGTGCTCCATGAGGTACTTGGTGAAAATACGTGGCCCTGAACATGTTGACTTACAGGGCATGAAATATATGCAACTGAGGATGGGGAAAGAATAATCTGAAGTTCTGGCTCCCGGAAAAAGGAAGTGCTAACAAGGCTAATGTTTTCTATGGGTCTGTTCTGCTCCACACAGCAGTTAAGCACTTTCATGAATTAACTTACTTAAAAAAATAGTAATCCTGAGACTTAGGTATTGTTTCATTTTATAGAAGGAGAATTTGAAGCACAGGCTTTAATATCACAAAACCAGTAGCTGCTGGAGTCAGTGCTCAAACCTGAGGCTGATCCAAAGCTTGATATTGGTGAATTTTAATTTTGGTCTTTGTAATAAAACCATTTTAATTATCACATAACTGACAGTGATCTTTAACTTCTGTTTTCCCTGTTTGGGGGCATCTTAGAAATCAGTGGCATACTGAACAGACTGCATCATTCTGTCACCACTGATACTGTCTCCCTGTACATGAGTCAGGGGTATGACTTATAACATCTACTGGATATAAGACCAGTAAGCCTGCTTGGCATTTCCTATGGAAGCAGCCTTTCAGATATCTTTTCAGTGGGAGACAGAGGACATTGCCAACCAGCTAATAGGCAGACCTATCTTTGAGGAACTGTGCTGGATAATGATCCCAGAGCTGAAGCCATTTGTTCATACTTGCATGTTAACTGTAGTAGGTTAACTCTGAGTTTTCCCCTTCCCTCCCTCCAAAGAAACAGATAGATGGGGACTGTTGGGGTAATGCCTCCTCTTGTTCATTTTAGCTCCTCAGTTATACTGGATGCTGTGAAAAAGCAGTGTTATGCAAGTGGCAGAGTATGTGTAAACACATTATAAAGATTCCTTGGTAATTGGAAATTTCTGATTTAGTTTCAGCAAATAACTGGAATTCAGCCTAATAGACCAGTAGTTTGAAACCAGCATGGTTTGTTTCTTAGTGCTGGATATCACATAAGCAGTACATCAGCATGGTCTTTTTTTTTTTAATTGAAGGATAATTGCTTTACAGAATTTTGTTGTTTTCTGTCAAACCTCAACATGAATCAGCCATAGGTATACATATATCTGCTCCCTTTTGAAACTCCCTCCCATCTCCCTCCCCATCCCAGTCCTCTCGATTGATACAGATCCCCTGTTTGAGTTTGCTGAGCCATATAGCAGATTCCCATTGGCTATCTATTTTACATATGGTAATATAAGTTTCCATGTTACTCTTTCCATACATCTCACCCTCTCCTCCCCTTTCCCCATGTGCATAAGTCTATTCTCTATGTCTGTTTCTCCATTGTTGCCCTGCAAATAAATTTTTCAGTACCATTTTTCTAGATCTGTATATATGAGTTAAAATACGATATTTATCTCTTTCTGACTCACTTCCCTGTATAATGCATTCGTATGGTCATTTTGACTCACCAAGTTTTTCTCTAAGACTTCTCAAGGGAAATTCCTTTTATATGTGGCTTCTTGTCATTCCCAGGGGCAATAAATCATGTCTTATCACTGCTGCCAACAGAGTTTTCACAGCATGGGCCTTGGATCCAGGCAAACGTTCACCTTGTTATTAACATCATGATCTTGATTAAGTTACTGATGCCCTTGAGGCTTTATGGGGCTTACCTGGTGGCTCAGACAGTAAAGAATCTGCCTAAAATGCAGGAGACCCAGATTCAAGCCCTGGGTCAGGATGATCCCCTAGAGAAGGAAATGCATCACACTCCAGTATGCTTGCCTGGAGAATTCCATGGACAGAGGAGTCTGGAGGGCTGCAGCCCATGGAGTTGCAGCAGCTGCTGCTGCTAAGTCACTTCAGTCGTGTCCGACTCTGTGTGACTCCATAGACGGCAGCCCACCAGGCTCCCCTGTCCCTGGGATTCTCCAGCCAAGGACACTGGAGTGGGTTGCCATTTCCTTCTCCAGTGCATAAAAGTGAAAAGTGAAAGTGAAGATGCTCACTTGTGTCCAACTCCCAGCGACCCCATGGAGTGCAGCCCACCAAGCTCCTCCATCCATGGGATTCTCCTGGCAAGAGAACTGGAGTGGGGTGCCATTGCCTTCTCCATTACTAAGTGACTAACACTTTCACTTTCTAGGCTTTAGCGTTCTCATTTGTGTAATGGGAATTGGTTTTTTGTAGTGATTAAGCAAAATGATTAAGGTAAAAAACAAACAAAAACAGTTGTGGTGCTGTCTAAAATGCTATGTTGACAAACTTCAGAAATAAGTCTGGAGGTCAGACTTGGGAGAGACTCCTGGTGGATTTATGATGTTTCTGTGGGCATAGGAAAGGGGATGGCAGCGCAATTTATGGTCTCATATTTCTTACCTTCACATCTTGCTATGTCATTGTCATTGGTTTCTTTAGCCCCAGTTTGGAGAATAATAATTTGAATAAAATGATACAAGTCTACCAATACAGGATGATTCTTTCCACAGAGGCTGGATTTAAATAATTATAATTTATGATGAAAGAAATGTAAAGTTATATAGCAAGAGATTTCTGATATTTGAATCTGTTTGTTCATGGGAATAAAATTCCAAGAGAAGTCTGAAATTATTTAGGAATTTTAACATAAGCTAATGAACCTTGAAATCCACATCTCCAGAGTCTAAGATAAATTAGGCTGTGGCAAAGAGAAATAGAGTATTGAGTCTGAATTAAAAGAGGTGGGGTTTGAGGGGACATTTTGTTACATTTTTATTTCATAGTAGCACTTGTGTTATTTTTATCATTGCTTCAGTTACAATTATTTTTATTTCAGGCATTTAGTAAGTCAGAAAGGAAGTGTCTTGGGCACTGAGGATAAATAAAGGGTGTACTGAGAAAGGTAGTAGAGAAGGGTAGAGAGAAAGGTAGAGAGATTAAGAGAAAGAGAGGGTGGTCCCAAGATGGTGGAGGAATAGGATAGGGAGACCACTTTCTCCCCCACAAATTCATCTAAAGACCCTTTGAATGCTGAGCAACTTCCACAAAACGACTTGTGAATGCTGGAGGAGGACACCAGGCACCCAGAAAGGCAGCCCTTTCTCTTTGAAAGGAGGTAGGACAAAACATAAAAGACAAAAAGTGACAAAAGAGATAGGGACAGAGACCTGTCCTGGGGAGGGTCGTGAAGGAGAAGTTTCCACAAAACCTCTCACAGGCAGGTCTGTGGGGAGTTTTAGAATATCAGAGGGCAACATAACCATGAGGTGAAAAGAAAAAAACAACAACAGCAACATAGACTACACGCCTAATCTCAACTGCCAGCGGAGAATTAGCCCAGACACTCGCGTCTGCCACCAGTGATCGGGGGCTGGGCAGGGAGGTGCGGGATGCATCATCAGTGCTTAGGGTAAGGACTGGGCCTGAATGCCCTGTGGACAATCTGAGGGAACTAACATGAGATAGCAACCCAAACTGAGGGATCACCAGAGAGGAGAAAAAAAGAAAAGAGAAAGTTTCTATGAATGACTCCAACTCACAGAACACAAGATTGAGCGAATACCAAAGGAGAGCTAGCTGGCTGCATACAGGCCCCTTCCCCCTACCCACCCCTGGGGCAGAGAGGCAGACCTGTGACAGCCAGAGCTGGAAGGCAAGGGGCTGCTGCAATCTCAGCCCCAGAGATGGCATCTTCCACAACACTGTGAGCAGGCTCCAGTTGCTAACCACATGTCCCTGGGATCCTGGATGGTTGACATCCACCAGGAGGGCTGCAACCTGAGATCAGCTCCCCAGAGGAGACACACGGCACACCTGTGATGATGCTCTCGTGGTGCATCCAGGAAACCAGTGTGGCCGGACCAGGAGGTGATTAAGATGCATGGTTCACCTGGGACAGTGTGCTCACCAAGCCCCTGGTCACCTGAGCTGCTTGGACCTGGGAAGGGCACAAAATGCATGCCCAGCCAGGTCTGTGCCCTTGCAGAGTAACCGAGAACCTGAGTGGCTTGGACCTGGGAAGGGCACAAAATGCACGCCCAGCCAGGTCTGTGCCCTTGCAGAGTAACCGAGAACCTGAGTGGCTTAGACCTGGGAAGTGTATGAAACACAGGGCCCACTTCAGACAGTGCCCTTGCAGAGCACCCTGGAGCCTGAGCAGGGTAGACCCAGAAAGTGCACACCGCCTTGAGCTGTGGCAAACCCAGTGTGGTCCGTACAATGCGAGCACTCCCCATATATGCCAGTTTTATTTGTTTGCAGCATCCCTCCCTCCCCACAACACAACTGAAGAAGTGAGCCTAAATAAGTGACCACCTTTGCCCCTTTGTGTCAGGATGAAAATTAGACACTGAAGAGACTTGCAAACAGAGGAAGACAAAATAAACAAAGAAGAGGGAACTGCTCTGGAAGTGACTGGTGCATCAGATTAAAATCCTGTAGTTAACATGACTGTGCATTGGAGGGGGCCTATAGACCTTGAAAACAGTTACAAGCTGGAACAAGGATTTATCTGAAGCTGAACCGACCCCACATTGCCCACAACAGCTCCAGAGAAATTCCTAGATGTATTTTTACTATGATCACTTTTTAAAAAATTTTTTAAACTTTCAGTTCTTTATTACTTCTTTAATTTTCATTTTTATAACCTATTGCCTTACAAAAAAAGGCTATTTTTAAAGAAATTTCATATAAATATATATCTTTTGATTTTTGTGATTGATTTTGTTTTGTATTTTTTATACTGTATTTTTGAGAGCCTAACCACTATTCTAGATTTTTAATCTTTGCTTTTTGTTATTTGTTATCAATTTTGTACCTTTAAGAATCTAATCTTCAGTATCCATTTTCACTTAGCGATGTGATTACTGGCTAGATTGCTCTCTCCCCTTTGGACGCCCCCTTCTCCTCCTAGTCACCTCTATCTCCCTTCTCTCTCTTCTCCTCCCTATGTAGCTGTGAATCTCTCTCGGTGTCCCTCACTGTGGAGAATTGTTCAATCATTAACCTAGATGTTTTATCATCTCTGCTGTATTAATGGAGAAGTCTTGAGGCTACTGTAAGAGAAGGACTGAAAGCCAAAGGCAGGAGGCTTAACTCCAAAACTTGAGACCATCAGAAAACTCCTGATTCCAGGAAACATTAATAGACAAGAACTCACCCAAAAGTCTCCATATCTACACTGAAACCAAGCTCCACCCAAGAGCCAGTAAGTTCCAGTACAAAACACACCATGCTAATTCTCCAGCAAAGCAGGAACACAGCCCTGAGCATTAAAAGTTGGGCTGCCCAAAGCCATGCCAAACCCATAGGCACCCCAAAACTCACTACTTGACATTTCATTGCACATCAGAGAGAAGAGATTCAGCTCCACCCACCAGACCTCAGACTCAAACTCTCCCAACCGGGAAACCTTGACAAGCCACTAATCCAACCCCACCCACGGAGAGCAGGCTCCACAATAGAAGAGCCACAAAATTCCAGCCTACAGAAAGGGCACCCCAAACACAGCAATCTAAACAGAATGAAAAGGCAGAGAAATATTCAGCAGGTAAAAGAACATGATAAATGCCCACCAAACCAAACAAAAGAGGAGATAGGGACTCTGCCTGAAAAATATCCAGAATAATTATAGTAAAGATGATCCAAAAATTTGAAAACAAAATGGAGTTACAGATAAATAGACTAGAGACAAGGATTGAGTAGATGCAAGAAATGTTTGATGAGAACCTAGAAGAAATAAAGAAGAGTCAATCAATAATGAATAACACAATAACTGAGACCAAAAGCACTCTGGAGGGAACCAACAGTAAAATAACTGAGGCAGAAGAGAGGATAAGTGAGGTGGAAGATAGAATGGTGGAAATAAATGAAGCAGAGAGGAAAAAAGAAAAAAAAAATGAGGACAACCTCAGAGACCTCTGGGACAATGTTAAATGCCCCAGTATTCGAATCATAGGAATCCAAGAAGAAGACAAAAAGAAAGGGCATGAGAAAATACTTGAGGAGATAATAGTTGAAAGCTTCACTAAAATGGGGAAGGAACTAGCCACCCAAGTCCAACAAACCCAGAGAGTCCCAAACAGGATAAAACCAAAGTGAAGCACCCCAAGACACATTAATCAAACTAATGAAGATCAAACACAAAGAGAAAATATTAAAAAGCAGCAATGGAAAAGCAACGGATAACACACAAGGGGATCCCCATAAGGATAACAGCTGATCTTTCAATAGAAACTCTTCAGGCCAAAAGGGAATGGCAGGACATACTTAAAGTGATGAAAGAGAAAAACCTACAACCCAGATTACTATACCCTGCAAGGATATCATTCAGATATGAAGGATAAATAAAAAGCTTTACAGACAAGCAAAAGCTAAGAGAATTCAGCACCACCAAACCAACTCTTCAACAAATGCTAAAGGATCATCTCTAGACAGGAAACACAGAAAAGGTTTATAAACTCAAACCTAAAACAACAAAGTAAATAGCAATGGGATCATACTTATCAATAATTACCTTAAATGTAAATGTGTTGAATACCTCAACCAAAAGATAAAGACTGGCTGAATGGATACAAAAACAAAACCCCTATATATGCTGTCCACGAGAGACCCACCTCAAACCAAGGGATACATACAGACTGAAAGTGAAGGGCTGGAAAAAGATATGTTATGCAAATGTAGACCAAAAAAAAAAAAAAAAGCAGGAATAGCAGTACTCATATCACATAAAATAAAGTTTGAAATACTGTGAAAAGGGACAAAGAAGGACACTACAAAATGATCAAAGGATCAATCCAAGAAGAAGATATAACAATTATAAATATATGCACCCAACATAGGAGCACCTCAATACATAGAGTGAAATCCTAACAAGTATGAAAGGGGAAATTAACAGTAACACAATAATAGTGGGAGACTTTAGTACCCCACACACACCTATGGACAGATCAACCAAACAGAAAATTAGCAAGGAAACATAAGCTTTAAATGATACAATGGACGAGTTAGACCTAACTGATATCTATAGGACATTTCACTCCAAAACAGTGAATTTCACCTTTTTCTCAAGTGCACGTGGAACATTCTCCAGGATAGGTCACATCCTGGGCTATAAATCTAGCCTTGGTAAATTCAAAAAAATTGAAATCGTTTTAAGCATCTTTTCTGATCAAAATGTGGTAAGATTAGATGTCAACTAAAGGGAAAAAAAAACTGTTAAAAACACAAACACATGGAGGCTAAACAACATGCTTCTGAATAACCAACAAATCACAGAAGAAATCAAAAGGAAGTCAAAATATGCATGGAAACAAATGAAAATACGGCAACCCAAAACCTATGGGATTCAGTATAAAGCAGTGCTAAGAGGAAGATTCATAGCAATATAGACTTCCTCAAAAACAAGATAAAAATCAAATAGATAACCTAACTTTACACCTAAAGCAACTAGAAAAATAAAAAATGAAGAACCCCAAAGTTAGTAATAGGAAAGAAATCATAAAAATCAGATCAGAAATAAATGAAAAAGAAACAAAGATTATAGCAAAAATCAATGAAACTAAAACCTGATTCTTCGAGCAGATAAATAAAATAGAGAAACCATTAGCCAGACTCAAGGAAAAAAGGGAAAAGAATCAAATCAACAAGATTAGAAATGAAAATGCAGATATTGCAACAGACAGCACAGAAATAAAAAGAATCATGAGACTACTATCAGCAACTACATGTCAATAAAATGGAAAACTTAGAAGAAATGGATGAATTCTTAGAAAAGTGTAACCTTCAAAACCAGGAAGAAATAGAAAATCTTAACAGACCCATCACAAGCACGGAAATAGAAACTGTAATCAAAAATCTTCTAACAGCAATCCCACTGCTGGGCATACACACTGAGGAAACCAGAATTGAAAGAGACACATGTACCCCAATGTTCATCGCAGCACTGTTTATAATAGCCAGGACATGGAAGCAACCTAGATATCCATCAGCAAATGAATGGATAAGAAAGCTGTGGTACATATACACAATGGAGTATTACTCAGCCATTAAAAAGAATACATTTGAATCAGTTCTAATGAGATGGATAAAACTGGAGCTGATTATACAGAGTGAAGTAAGCCAGAAAGAAAAACACCAATACAGTATACTAACATATATATATGGAATTCAGAAAGATGGGAATGATAACCCTGCATGCGAGACAGTGAAAGAGACACAGATGTAAAGAACAGACTTTTGGACTCTGAGGGAGAGTGTGGGATGATTTGGGAGAATGGCATTGAAACATGTATACTATCATGTAAGAAATGAATCACTAGTCTAGGTTTGATCCAGGATACAGGATGCTTGGGGCTGGTGCACTGGGATGACCCAGAGAGATGATATGTGGAGGATCATGGGAGAGGGGTTCAGGGTTGGGAATTCATGTACACCTGTGGCAGATTCATGTCAATGTAGGGCAAAACCAATACAGTATTGTAAAGTAAATAAATAAATAATTAATTTTAAAAAAAAAACTTCCAACAAACAAAATCCCAGAGCCAGATGGTTTCACATGGGAAAACTACCAAAAATTTAGAGAAGAGCTAACACCTATCCTCCTCAAACTCTTCCAGAAAATTGCAGAGGAAGGTAAACTCCCAGACTCATTCTGTGAGGCTACCATCACCCTAATACCAAAAACAGACAAAGATAGCACAAAAAAGAAAACTACAGGCCAATATCACTGATGAACATATATACAAAAATCCTCAACAAAATTCTATCAAACAGAATCCAATAACACATTAGAAGATCACATATCATGACCAAGTGGGCTTTATCCCAGGGATGCAAGGATTCTTCAATATTCATAAATCAATCAATGTGATACACATTAAAAAATTTAAAGATAAACCATATGGTTATCTCAATAGATGCAGAGAAAGCCTTTAAGAAGATTCAACACCCATTTATGATAAAAACTCTCCAGAAAGCAGGAATAGAAAGAACATACCTCAACATAATAAAAGCTATATATGACAAACCCAGAGCAAACATTATCCTCAATGGTGAAATATTGAAAGCATTTCCCCTAAAATCAGGACCAGACAAGGGTGCCCACTCTCACCACTACTATTCAATATAGTTTTGGAAGTTTTAGCCACAGCAATCAGAGAAGAAAAAGAAATGAAAGGAATCTAGATTGGAAAAGAAGTAAAACTCTCACCGTTTGCAGATAACATGATCCTCTACATAGAAAACCCTGAAAATACTGCCAGAAAATTACAAGAGCTAATCAATGAATGTAGTAAAGTTGCAGGATATAAAATTAACACACAGAAATTCCTTGCATTCCTTTACACTAACAATGAGGCAACAGAGAAATTAAGGAAATAATTCCACTCACCACTGTGAAGAAAATAATAAAATACTTAGGAATAAATGTACCTAAAGAAACAAAAGACCTTTATATAGAAAACTCTAAAACACTGATGAAAGAAATCAAAGTTGACACAAATAAATGGAGAAATATACCATGTTCATGCATTGGAAGAATCAATATAGTGAAAAGAAGTATGCTACCCAAAGCAATGTATAGATTCAATGTAATCCCTTTCAAGCTACCAATGGTATTTTTCACAGGACAAAGAATTTCACAATTTGTATGGAAACACAAAAAACCTTGAATAGCCAAAGCAATCTTGAGAAAGAAGAATGCAACTGGAGGAGTCAAACTTCCTGACTTCAGATTATACTACAAAGCTACAGTCATGAAGATAGTATGGTACTGGCACAAAGACAGAAATATAAATCAGTGGAACAAAACATAAAGGCCAGAGATAAATCCATGTACCTACGGACACCTTATCTTTGAAAAGGAGGCAAAAATATACAATGGAGAAAAGACAATCTCTTCAACAACTGGTGCTGGGAAAACCAGTCAACCACCTTTAAAAGAATGAAACTGGAACACTTTCTAACACCATGCATAAAAATAAACTCAAAATGGGTTAAAGATCTAAATGTAAGATCAGAAACTATAATACTCCTAGAGGAAAACATAGGCAGAAAACTCTCTGACATAAATCACAGCAAGATCCTCTATGATCCACCTCCCAGAGTAATGTAAATAAAAGCAAAAATAAAACAATGGGACCTAATTAAAATTAAAAACTTTTGCTCAGTGAACAAAACTATAAGCTTGGTGAAAAAACAGCCTTCAGAATGGGATAAAATAATAGCAAACAAAGCAACTGACAAAGAATTCATCTCAAAAATACACAGACAGCTCATGCAGCTCAATACCAGAAAGATAAATGTCCCAATCCAAAAATGGGCCAAATAACTAAACAGACATTTCTCCAACGAAGACATACAGATGGCTACCAAACACATGAAAGGATGCTGAGCATCACTTATTTATCAGAGAAATGCAAATCAAAACCACATTGAGGTACCATCTCATACTGGTCAGAATGGCTGCTATCAAAAAGTCTACAAACAAATGCTAGAGAGGGTGTGGAGCAAAGGGAACCCTCTTACACTGTTGGTGGGAATGCACACTAGTACAGCCACTATGGAGAACAGTGTGGAGATTTCTTAAAAAAACTGGACATAGAACTACACACCAAGGAAAGCAGAATTGAAAGAGAACCATGTACCCCAGTGTTAACTGCAGCACTGTTTACAATAGTTAGGACATGGAAGCCACCTAGATGTCCGTCAGCAGATGAATGGATAAGAAAGTTGTGGTACATATACGCAATGGAGTATTTCTCAGCTATTACAAAGAACACATTTGAATCAGTTCTAATGAGGTGGATGAAACTGGAGCCTATTATACAGAGTGAAGTACATCAGAAAGAAAAAGCACAAATATAGTATATTAACGCATATATGTGAAATTTAGAAAGATGGTAATGATGACCCTATATGCAAGACAGCAAAAGAGACACAGATATAAAGAACAGACTTTTGGACTCTGTGGGTGAAGATGAGTGTGGGATGATTTGAGAGAATAACATTGAAACATGTGTAGTTACCGTATGTAAAATAGATGACCAGTCCAAGTTCGATGGATGAAACAGGGCACTCAAAGCTGGTGCACTGGGACAACCCAGAGCGATGTGATGGGGAGGGAAGTGAGAGGGGTTTTGGAACAGGAGGACACATGTAACCTGTGGCTAAATGATGTCAATGTATGCAAAAACCACCTTAATATTATAAAGTAATTAACCTCCAATTAAAAAAAAAGAAAAAGAAGAGTAAGGAGGGAAAAAGAGGAAAGAAGAAAGAAGGGAGTAAAACAATGTTTCTTCAAGGAACTGATAGCCTTGAGGGCCTCCTGTAAAATGTTTTATTTAGGTAGTAACTTAAAATCATTATAAGTAGCAGAGCCATTTCAGATTAGGAAGGCAACTGCCAGTGCATGCTGTTTCATAAAATTTAATCTGCCTATGTGTCATCTACATTCAGTGTTAAGATTAGGATTTTGACTTACTGGGTCATTTGTGGCCCAGATTATATATTTCTAATAAGCTTCAAGATGTTATTTGATGCTCCTGGAAGCACACGTGATGAGTCATTGCGTCATATGGGCCCAGCCTTACAGACGATGACGAGTTCATTCTGAGGCATTTTAGGACTCCGTGGAAACCATTGAGAATACTTAAAGCAGCAGTTGTGAAATATGGCTGCATATTGGAATCCTCTTGGGAGCTTTAGAATATTATTGATGCCTGGATTTCATCATTTCTCCCATCCGCATTCCCCAGAGAATTTAATGTAATTGATATCGGGTGTGATCTGGACATCAGGATTTTTAATAGGTCCCAGATTTATTAAGTTTCTATTATTGCTGTGACAAATTACCACAGGCATAGTGGCTTAAGAGACACAAATTTATAAATTTATTATCTTACGGCTCTATAGGTCATAAATTTGGCAGGGATCTGCCCAGGCTAAGATCAAGGTGTTGGAAGGATGCATTCCTTTCTGGAGTCTCCAGAAGAAATCTGTTCTTGCCATTTTTAGCTTCTAGAGGCTGCTTGCTTTCAATGGCTGGTGGCCCACTAAAAGCTAGTAAATTAGGCCAAATCTTCCTTATGGTGCCATCTCTCTGGTTTTCTCTTTTTAGAATCACTCTTGGATTTCTGTAGACTCTTGTGATTGCATTGGGTCTATCCAGATATTCCAGGGTAATTTCTTCATTTTAAGGTTAGCTAATTAGAAATCTTAATCCCATTTTCCACCTTAATATCCCTTTACACTGTGAACAATCATATTCACAGTTTCCAAGAATTAGAACATAGATATCTTCAGGGGATACACAGTACATAATACATTAGTACATAGATGGAGAAGGAAATGGCAACCCACTCCAGAATTCTTACCTAGGAATCCCGTGGACAGAGGACCCTGGGGGGCTCCTGTCCATAGGGTCACACAAAGTTGGACATGACTGAAGTGACTTAGCATGCATTAGTACATGCCTACCACATCATGTGATTCTAATGCGCAGCCAGGGATAGAAACCAAAAGAACACTGTTTCTTAAATCAGACCAGAGAGAAATAAAAAATGACCTAGAGGCATTAGAAAGGAGGTAGATTTAACCTTTTACACTTGTCATATATCTCTCGCTTTAATAAAATATGTGTATTTCTTCTTGCCTGAGGAAATAAAATATCTCCTTTAATATGTTCTTGCTTTGTTCCTGTTAGATATACTGGATATAAAATGAACTGAAGAGAAAAAGATCCCAAGTAAGGAAAATGAATGGTGATGGGAGAACTTTCAAAAACCAATTTGGTATCTGTGAATTATTCACATAATGTGGATTGAAGCTTTCCATTTTATTCTTTACATTTATGATCTTCAGCCTTTTCTGTACTTCTAGCCCCTGCCTTGTTTTAGATGCCTGATAAAGATCTTAAATGCCAATACTGTTGATGCAGAAGACCACACTGTGATATCTAAGCTTTAAAGTGACAATTCAAAGGTAAAGGTGATTGTAAAGGAGTAATGAATCTCCTTATTATTAATGTGAACCCCGTTATAATGCAAATATAGTTGTTCTGAGTAATCTTTTTCTTCAGAGTTCAAAGTAGCATGGTTTGGCAGTTAAATGAGCTTGGAGAAATAACTGTGCTATAACGAAAGTAATCAATGTCTCAAATCTGCCTATTTGCATACCAAATGAATGAACAAAAATTTAGGGTAGGCAAAGGGAAAAATATTTTAAAATCCCTAATACAAGGAACTAGAATTACTTATGTAAAAAGTTAAAATATCTAATATTATATAATTAACTTATGCTTTCTGACTTTCATTGTACATTAATTACAACTTTCTGGAAGCCCAAACAGTGGACCTATACATTGATTATGCTCAATGTGAGAATATAAAAATAATACGTAAAACACCAAAGGGAAGCAGATTATCACAATAATCCCCACTTTAGAAAATTACTTTTCTCAGGAATCCTTTCTTAACTCAGTTCAGTTCAGTTCAGTCACTCAGTCGTGTCCAGCTCCTTGTGAACCATGAATTGCAGCACACCAGCCTCCCTGTCCATCACCAACTCCCAGAGTTCACTCAGACTCACGTCCATCGAGTCAGTGATGCCATCCAGCCATCTCATCCTCTGTCGTCCCCTTCTCCTTCCTGCCCCCAATCCCTCCCAGTGTCAGAGTCTTTTCAGATGAGTCAACTCTTTGCATGAGGTGGCCAAAGTACTGGAGTTTCAGCTTTAGCATCATTCCTTCCAAAGAAATCCCAGGGTTGATCTCCTTCAGAATGGACTGGTTGGATCTCCTTGCAGTCCAAGGGACTCTCAAGAGTCTTCTGTAACACCACAGTTCAAAAGCATCAATTCTTCAGCACTCAGCTTTCTTCACAGTCCAACTCTCACATCCATACATGACCACAGGGAAAACCAT